>CM039088.1:45260580-46460580 GCA_022113865.1 Chimonanthus praecox | reverse complement strand
TAACATTTCTCATCTCAATTCCAATACTGGGAGCTGGGATTTGGCTGAGTAACAGATGTTGACATGAGTTGTCAATTAAGATTTAAATACCGTAATTGTAGGGATTATGGTTACCAATTGTATAGCCTAAATTAGTGTATATCTTATCAGAGTTCCCTAATATAGCTCCCCTGTATCAGCTATATTAGGGACACCTTATACAAGCTTATGATATGGAGAAATATAGAATTGATTTTTTAACATGCCCAGAGCCACCAATCCTAGGATCTCTGATCATCTAGAAACCCTAGCCAACACAATCCACCGAGTGGAACCCTCTTGCTTTGCCGCTGATCCTCTCTGACAACCGCACGATGACTTCCGCTGCCCTGCTCGACCTGCGCACGGGATCCCTCTGCTAGCTGCCGCGCTCTCTAGCATTCTGGCCTGCTGCTCACTCGCCGCCGCTGTTTCGATTCTCACATGGGTGTTGTAACACCCAGATCATAGTCGGCTGCAGCAGATCCGCCGCTCCCAATCTTGAGCAGATCTGTCCAGATTCATTCAGATCTGTTCTTAAGCGACGGTAAGATGGAAAAACACATCCAGCGGTAGCAGTAACACAAATTGAAGGAAGGGGGCAGCCAACTCCCAGATCCAAATCCGCTCTCGCGTTTTGGAACCTAGAACCGTGCACATAGCCGGAGAAAAAGGAGGAAAGGAGAGTGTTGTGCTGCTCAGATCTGTTGGGATTCGCCGAGATTTTGTTCCCAGATTTGCTGCCCTCTGCCTCTTACAGATCTGCTCTTCTTCTTCGACAGCCCTTGCAGCTGCCGAGTGGTCCCTTTCTGCAACCTAACGCTGTCAGGCAGCCTCATTCCGCCCAGCAGCCACCAAACGCCCCCTCTTTTTCTGCAATCCTTTGCAACTGACCGCAAATCAGGCCTTATTCGCAGGTTTCTACCGCATCAACTGATCACTACTCGGTCCTCTGTCCGCTGGCTACTTCCACCGCAGATCTGCAGATTTCACACCCATGGAAGAACAGTCTGCTTCTACCTTGACCCCACAGATCCTCGAAGATCTGTCATCTAGACTTGCTCAAATACTGAGCCAGAACCAGCCCTCGACCCCAACCCTGACCTACGACTCTTCCGCTGCACAGATCGGCATCAAGCTGAATGGTGCTAACTATGGCCTATGGTCCCAAGTTGTTGAGATGTATATCTCCGGCAAAGACAAATTGGGATACATTAATGGCGATTTTCCACAACCCTTGGACGCAGATCCGACGTTCAGAAAAAGGAGAGCAGAGAATTCGATTGTGAAAAGGTGGTTGATCAACTCTATGGAGCCGAGTTTGATTAGCAACTTCATTCGATTTCCAACGGCGAAAGCGGTGTGGGATGCCATTACAATGACATACTTTGATGGAACCGATACATCTCAGGTCTATGATCTGAAAAGGCGAGTAACTCATCTGAGGCAGGATGGGAGATCCATTGAGACATACTACAACAAACTTCAAGTCTGTGGCGGGAGATTGACTTTCGTCTCTCGAACCCGATGGAGTGTGAAACAGATATTCACCATTTTAATTCGATTATCCAGGAAGATAGAGTTTATATCTTCCTTGATGGATTGGATGATCGTCTCGACAAAGTTCGGAGGATGTGCTCCAAATGAAGCCATTTCCTATTGTGGAACAGGCGTATGGATATGTTCGAAGAGAGGAGACCAGACAGGCTGTGATGATGACAGGGGCCGACATACCTACTGTTGCTGGTATGGCATCTCGGGGAGAAACGAGGTCAAGTCAACAGTTCTCCCGCAAGACGCCACTCGTACCTCAGGTCGGACCGAGTGCAGACTCAAGCCAACCAGAACAGTGGGCATCTGTCCCACATGCTGCCAAGACTGGGCCACCCAGTATGGCTCCTAAACCCAAATTTCAGTCGGACAATGGGGGTTGTACATACTGTGGAAATCCAAAACACACCCGTGATGCTTACTTTAAACTGCATGGATACCCAGAATGGTGGAATGAGCTCAAGGCCCAAAAGCTACATGGAGCTGCTTCTAATAAGGGTTCAGGTCGGGTTGCTTTGGTAAATGCAGAACCTCAGTTAACTTTTCTTTCACAAGTAGAATCCTCACGTGCTTCGCCCCTTGGTGTTGAGTCTACTACTCTCAGCGATTCAGGTAACTGTGGTTATGCTTTGTTTAGCTCTAATCATGGAGATTACAATGGATGGATAATTGATTTAGGAGCGACTGATCACATGACGTTTGATCCTAATGACTTTATTAGTACGTCTCATCCAGACGAACTAATATTGCCAATGCTAATGGGGTTACATATCCAGTTACAGGAGCTGGCACTATCGCCATCTCACCCTCTCTTTCCTTATCAAACACTTTACTTGTTCCCTCTCTCTCAAATAAATTGATATCTGTAGGACAAGCTACTGAGGAATTAGATTGTTGTACACTCATCTACCCCAGTTTTTGTTTTCTTAAGGATATTCTCACCAAGGAGATCATTGGTCGTGGTACTAAAAGAGGGGGGCTGTATTATATGGATGACTTCAACATCGGCAGAGCTAATAGTATGCAACATTCGTTGGATGTCAATCAGAGGCATATTTGGTTGTGGCACCGTCGGCTAAGGCACCTATCATTCAGCTATTTGTAACATTTGTTACCTGATTTGTTTTCAGATTTACATAGCTTGGAGTTTAAATGTGGCTCGTACATTTTAGCCAAGAGTCACCGTGTCTCTTATCCTTTAAGTTTAAATAAAAGTATCACTCATTTTGCATTAATCCATTCTGATGTTTGGGAACCCTCTCCCATCTCTACATCTTCTGGTATTTGTTGGCTTGTAACTTTTGTAGATGATCGTACCTGTATGACCTGGCTTTACCTGATGAAAAATAAACATGAGGTGCTTCCAATCTTTCAGAATTTTCATACAATGATCCGGACTCAATTTTCAGCTCAACCGAGAATAATCCGCTCTGACAATGGTGGAGAATTCGTTAACCAAGACTTTCGGAGTTATTTTCAGACTCACGGCATTATTCATGAGACCACTTGTCCACAGACACCTCAACAGAATGGTATTGCAATGAAAAAATAGACATATTTTGGAAACAACTAGAGCTCTCCTTATTGGAGCCCATGTCCCTTGAAGTTATTGGGACGATGCAGTTGTTACAGCTGTATATTTGCTTAACCTTATGCCTTATAAAGTCTTGAAGTTTCAGACTCCACTTCAAGTCCTCTCACATCATGGACTGTTGCCCTCAATTTTGATGCTTCCTCCTCGTATCTTCGGATGTGTCGCCTTTGTTCATCTTCATAAAAATCAATGTTCTAAGCTTGATCCATGTGCTATTCGCTGTATTTTTCTGGGGTATGCCACACGTCAGAAAGGGTACCGTTGCTACCATCCTTCCACCCGACGCACTTATGTTACTATGGATGTTACTTTCCTAAAGTCTGAAACATTCTTTCCTGTCCTGATATCCAATTCTCCTCTTTAGGGGGAGATACCGAGTGAAGAGCAGAATTGGACAGAGCAGAACTGGACAGGTGGTGACAACATGGACATTAGATCGGTACATGAGGAAGATCGACCGACTGAAGACCAAACAGGTTTGCATGAGGAAGACCGCCCGGTTGAACTAGAAGACCGACCGACTTCTCTTCTTGGAAATGAACCTGACGAACCCCCCTCTCAGTCTCCAGTACCAGCTGATCGATCCTTTGAGAATATCCCTGAGGTAAACTTTCCTACTACTTCACCTGTCAATATATGATACCCCTGTTGATTATCAATTACCTCGCACGCATAATCGTGGAAAACCACTGAATCGGTATTCCCCAGAGTATAAAGTGAAGAAATCAAAATATCGATTGCAAATCATGTATCATCTCAGAGATTATCCGAATCTTTCAAGGCATTTGTGCATCAGTTATCCTCTATTCATGTTCCCAGCGGAGTACATGAAGTTGTAATAGATCTAAAGTGAACCCGGGCAATAAAAGAAGAAATGGAGGCGCTACAGAAAAATCAGACATGGGATCTTGTTCCACTACAAAAAGGGAAGAAGACAGTAGGATGCAAATGGGTCTTCTCTATTAAACATAAGGCAGATGGATCTATTGAAAGATATAAGGCAAGACTGGTGGCAAAGGGGTATACGCAGACTTATGGTATTGATTATCAGGAAACTTTCTCTCCAGTAGCAAAACTGAATACTGTTAGGGTACTACTATCCCTTGCAACCAACCTAGATTGGTCGTTACATCAGTTTGACATAAAAAAATGTCTTTCTCCATGGTCAACTAAAGGAGGAAATATAGATGGACATTCCGCAAGGATATACTATACCCTCACAGTCTGGGGTTGTGTGTAAATTGAAGAAAACATTGTATGGCTTGAAGCAATCACCTCGTGTCTGGTTTGGACGGTTTAGTTTGGCTATGAGAGATTATGGGTTCAAGCAGAGTAATTCCGATCATACTTTATTCCTGAAGCACCGAAGTGGAAAGGTAACAACATTGATAATTTATGTTAATAATATGATAATTACGGGAGATGATGTGGAGGAGATTTCTCGACTCCAGAAGTATTTGGCGACCGAATTCGAAATGAAAGATCTTGGAGGGCTCAAGTATTTTCTGGGTATTGAGGTAATTCGATCAAAGCATGGCATATTTCTATCCCAAAGAAAGTATGTGTTGGACTTACTTTCTGAAACAGGAATGCTTGATTGTAAGCCTGCTGACACTCCAATTGTTCAAAATCATCATCTGGGTGAGTATCCTAATCAAGACCTGCTAATAAAGACAGATATCAAAGGTTAGGTGGAAAACTAATTTATTTGTCACATACACAACCGGATATTGCTTATGTTGTTAGCATAGTAAGTCAAATTATGCATTGCCCTAGTGAGGATCACATGAATGCCATTGTTTGAATTCTTCGATATTTGAAGTCGGCACCGAGGAAAGGGACTTCTATTCTCAAATAATAATCATCTAGACATCAGTGGTTACATAGATGTAAATTGGACAGGAAGTATTACGGACAGGAGATCTACCTCAGGTTATTTTACCTTTGTGGGAGGTAACCTAGTCACTTGGAGGAGTAAGAAACAGAAGGTAGTAGTACTGTCTAGTGCAGAAGCTGAATTTCGAGGAATGACCAAAGGCCTCTGTGAACTCCTTTGGCTAAAGAAGCTACTTACCGAAATGGGTTATACACCCAACTCTGCAATGAGTTTACTCTATGACAACAAGGCAGCCACAGATATTGCTCATAATCCAGTTCAACATAACTGCACAAAATATGTGGAAGTGGATCGATATTTCATCAAGCAAAATCTCGAGGCCAATATTGTTCAGTTTCCATTTGTTAAATTTGAAGACCAACTGGCGGATATGCTATCAAAAGCAGTTTCCAGTAAAGTATTCTACAACTCACTCGACAAGTTGGGCATCGGAGACATCTATGCACCTACTTGAGGGGGAGTGTTGACATGAGTTGTCAATTAGGATTTAAATACCGTAATTGTAGGGATTACGGTTACTAATTGTATAGCCTAAATTAGTGTATTTCTTATCAGAGTTCCCTAATATACCTCCCTTGTATAAGCTATGTTACGGACACCTTGTACAAGCTTATGATATGGAGAAATACATAATTGATTTTTTAACAACAGAGCCACCCAAACTGTATGCGCTTCCTGCAATGGCCTCTGCACATGATTGCAGGAAGATGTGGCGCTCTGTTATGGGAGTTCCTGAAACTTATGATATGTTCTCCAAGCGTCACCTCACTCCTATTGAGGTATTACCCATATGGGATTATGTTTTTCATCTTGTTTTTTGATTGGTTTTGCTTCTTGGTTGTTTATTGGTTTTGTTCTCTCTCTCCCTCTCTCTCCTTTGGAATTGCTACTTTCATGGAAAATAACAAATAATTTCATAAAAAATGGTCTATTTTAACTGTTTGTGGTAGAAGATCGTGTAATACAGAAACATATTAGCAATGTTCAAACATGTCTTAATTCTGATGCATATAAATGGAACTTGCCTTAGTACTCGGACGAAAAGGAGAGAAGAAGTGTACCGAGAAAGAGTGAAAAGTGTCGGCTCGGTGTAGAGTTGTGTATCCTGACGCAGATGTAGTCTAGCAATCTCAAATCAGTAGAAAGACTCAGATCTGGCTAAGAAATCAAGATACTGGAAGTGGCGTTGAATCTCACAGCAACGTCAGCGAAGAAGAAACCCAGGATCACCGACTGAAAGCAGATCTAGAACATATCTGTGAAGGGGTTCGGCCACAGCAGCAATGCCAGTGGCGGAAGCCTGGCAGAGAGATCCGAGATCTCAAACGTCGGATTGGAGCACCAAAGAAGGTTGTTGCAGGTCTCAAACGGAAGACTGAACCACACAGATGAGTCACCACAGCAAGACGAAGGAGGGTGGCGAGAACAGGTGAGATCTGCTACAGGGAACCAAGATCTGAACTGAGACAAATCTGAGAAAGAGTCTAGATCAGGGTGTTTCTGCTGCTTGCAGCGATGAGGCTCCAACGAGAGAACGGAAACAGTGAAAGTACTGTGGGCTCATGGATAGCGTGTAAAATAGGAAGGATGTGAGAGAAAGTTGCATATTGTAGTTGACGTTGAATGCAGCAGTAGGCATGCGCATAATGAGGTTGACAACATGCACCAGTCGTCAGAGAGGGTAAAATGGGAAAGAGAAAAGAGGGGGTGTATAGAAAAAAACTTTTGGGGGTGTCTAAATCACCACCATGAATTTAATTTTATTTTATTTTTATCTCTATTTTGAATTTTCTATCTTCTTATTATTTGATTTTTTTTTTTTCAAAATGTATTAAATTTAATTATAAATAAATGATGAGATCTTTCCTTTGGTGAGAGACACCAAGCATCTTTATTCCTCTTAGAAGGTGTTTGCAAGGCAAGAATCCAGATTGATGGGCTGAGATTTGAGGATGAATTTCGCCTTGGTTTTTAAGTCCAATAAATTATGTAATAATCCACATGGCCTTCAGCCATTGGATGGAACCTAGCTTAAGCAATAAGGCACATTTAAAACGCCCACACGTGAACAAGTCAATTTTTTTTCCTATTTTTTATTTGTTAATATGGATATTTGCAACTGATATGTATCGACTATGGCTAATACATTTCTCTCTCCTCCCAAATTTTTTCTTTATTTTTTTAAATTCCAAAAAGTTACTCGGCTATATATATATGGCAATATTTGGTGTGATATTTACTGATATCTGTTGATATTTTAAATATTGTCTGATATTTTACATGACGTCACGGCCGAGATATTGGTGAGAGATGGCAGGCCCGAGATGATATATATCATATCGGTCGATATATATCGAACTTGAAAATTCCAGTATATATTAGCCGATATTTTCACTTAAGGTTCTTCAAATGTATAAATTCAGCCATGGACATCCAATGTAAGCAGGCAATTGAGTGAAGAAAAATTGAAGCAACGTTTGCTTCTGGGCCTCGTCAAAATTTGGTGACCGTTTGGATTTTATTTTGAATCTTAATTTGAGTTTGTATTTGAATTAATTTTAATTTAAGTGTTGATTTGTGATTATATGGTGAATGTTGTTGTTCATGTGTTGCATTAATCAATTGCTTAATTAAAATTTAATTCTACAACCAAATTAGTTCATTAGAAGGTTCTTTGATTTCAATTTGAATTTGTGCCTGATTAGAATTCATGCATGTTTTAATTTATTGTTTGCATTTAATTTGGTTTAATTAATTTCATTAAATCTTAGCATTCAAATTCCCAATTTCATTTGTATTAATTTCTTAAAACACCTAATTTCATTTATGAAATTGTTTCAATTTATCCTGATGAAATTAGAGCTATCGCCTTCTTTCAAGAGTGAGAGTAAGAATTTGGATCCTTGAAGTCTTTATCATTGAGATCCTTAGTCGAGTCTAAAATTTTCACTAAACTGAGAAGTACGCTGAATTTCCGATCAACTTAATCAGAGTTGGATCACATGATGAAGTTCCACATGAAATTTAACAATTCACTCAATATTTGATAAGCTTGTTGGAACTGGAGAATTCTACAATCAAATTATTTCTAATATTTAGAATCTTAAATAAAAGGGTGACACCCAACTTTTCTGCAAGGAGACATCCGATTTCAAAAAAAATCGTGTGAAATTATCATTTTATCCTTCATTTAAAAAAAAAACGACGACTCCTATGCATCGTTCAAACGAAGGGCACCAACATTTTTCGTTTGTTTGAACCAGAGGTACAAATATTGGCTGATACATATCGTATCGGCCGATATGAAATGATTTTGGAGAGCCGAAAAATATCGGCCGATAACGTTCTTTAAACCCCTGGTTTGAACGTTTAGATCGTTTGAAAGACCCTTGCAGTGTAAATTGGATCGTTCAAACGAACGAACGAATACGCTGAAGATCGTTTGAATGATCACTTTAATCATCCGAACGATCTCTAGTAGTGGGGCCCATATGCATTGACGTGGATGAATTGTTTAAGTTACCAACCAAGGGAGGGAAATCTAGATTAGTGGGTAAAGCAGAGTTTTTTCGGTTCTCCATGGCACTATTACCAGATTCAGGTAAGAGATTTGAAGGGGATTTTTTGGAGGTAGAACCCATAGCTCCAGGAGTGGCCGGAGTCCTATTAACGACGCTGGCACGCGGGACAATCTCGTCGGGGGTGAAAGCAGCATGGACTAAGGGGAGATGGGCATGGGTGGAAGAATTAACTTCAATACGTGAAGCTAGTTAGTAAAGCAAGCACGACCATTTGTTTGATATCTTGAAACGAACAAAACCAATTGAATAAAAATCTCTTTCCTCTTGCAGCATCTATTATTTATATCGCTAACCATTCTCTCTTCTTTTTTTTCCATTATTGATGTTTTAAGTCTAATCTGTTCTCTCCCGCAGTTGTCTCTCTTGCTGTTGTCTCGTGTGATCGTGACTTATACTCGACCAATTATAGATTGAGCCCTAAGAGGATATTTGGTGATACACAAAGAAAAGGATGTGAGATCTCAATATCTCATACGTTGTGAAGAGAAGAATTGGAGCCCATGAGGCTTTTTATTCTCTTCTTTGTTATTTGTATTAAGGGTTATTACTGAGAGAACAATCTTACAGTCATTTAAGATGGTTCGGACGATTCAAAGTGATTATTCAAACGAACTTCAGCGTATTCGTTCATTCGAACAATCCAATTTACACTGCAAGGTTTGTTTGAACGGTCCAAACGTTCGAACGAAAGAACGAAAAATGTTGGTGCTCTTCGTTCGAACAATGCGAAGGAATCGTCATTTTTTAAAAAAGCGAAAGGTAAAATTGTAATTTCATATGATTTTTTTGAAATCGGATCTCTCCAAACAGAAAAGTCAAGTGCCTATATAACCTGTTGTGGGCCAGCTCCACTTATGGGCCTACTGGGCTTAGGCCAGTAGATCAGTGACGGGTTCTAGTCACAACAACACAGTACAAGATCTGTTGAAGATTTGTTTAATCATAGACGCAATCAGCGCAGACCCGACCATCGTCGCGCAAAGAGAACCCCAGAGAAAGAGAGGGCACGTGTGCAGGTCCAATCAACAACAAACAAACCCACCACCGGTGGAGGTCAGTAATAAATTAGAGAGTATACAGCACCGTCCCAATTTTTTTTGTTTATCATGTGTTTATTGCCTCTCTATGTGTTATGGTTGATTGAACCACCCAAGTGGTGAGGAGTTCGGGGGTGTTTGGTTATATGCAAAGAGTAGGTCCCTAGGTTTTGTGCAGGGCTACAAATTAATCTTGTTGTAATTAATTGCTTCCACATTTGCGCACAAACAAGATAGAGAGCAGAGTAAGAATGGCATCCAGTTTTAGCAGTTCTACAGTCATGAAATTGGTACCGAGCAATTATCTCTTTTGGAAGATCCGGATGCAAGATCTCCTGATAAAGCATGATTTATGTCATCCAATTTTGGAGATGTATCTATACCTGATGATATGAAGACAAAACCGAAAGAATGGGAATACAAGCATTTGAAGGCTGTGAGCCTGATCAGGGAGTATGTCGATGACACCATACTTCACCATATCACAGAAGAAAAGAAGGCAGATGAATTGTGGACCAAATTGTCTACAATGTATAAGAGCAAGGCGCCAGTGAACAAAGCCTCTGTTATCAAGAGATTGATGAGGGTATCGCATCTTCTTTTTCTGGAGCATATGTGTCACAGGATAGGGGCATGAGACAAAAAAATCATGGTCCCCAGGACCATAGAAGCAAGAGCAAACCATGTGAAGATAACAGATCTCAGAGCAGAGGCAGAGACAATAGAAAATGTTTTCATTGTAGCAGAGTAGGACACTTTAACAATCAGTGTAAGGTGTGGAAGAGATAAAATAATCAGACTGTGCAGTATTAGGAACGAAAGCCAGATTCTTCAGACACTACGGCTGCAACATCTCAGGAGCAGCGTACTCTTGTCATAGTGACCACCAGTGAGGGGGAGAGTCTGTCCATTACCCCCTCCTCATCTGAGTGGGTCATTAACACTGGTGCCACTTATCATTACACGCCACACAGGAGCTTCTTCTCCACATATACATTCGGAGAGTTTGGAACAGTTTGGATGGGCAACTCTGCATGTTCCCCTATCACTGGAGTTGGGAACATTATTATGAAGACAAGTTAAGGCTGTGAGATTAATTTGAATGATGTAAGACATGTGCCAGACATCAGATTGAACCTCATTTCTGCGAGGGTACTCAGCACAGAGGGATACATAAGTACATTCGACGGAGACCGATGTAAGATCAGCAAGAGGTCGCTTACCATGGCACGAGGGGTGATCAGAGACCACTGTATGTTGTGACCGGCACGGTTTGCACCGGCCAAATCCACGCAGTGCAGAGAGATACTGCTTTCTCTCTATGGCACCGGAGACTTGCACATCTGAGTGAGAGAGGGCTACAGATTCTTCAGAGGAAAACCCTTATTCCACGGACTGATTGTGTAACACCCCGGATTTTCAAGTCATGAATATTTATGAAAAATGTCCATTTAATTTGTGAATTAATGGAGATAAGACCTTAGATGGGTAAGGTGTTGGGTCAATTGCCCAATTAAGACCCAACGAATTATGGATAAGGTTCACTTGAAATGAATGTGTAAGATTTATTTAATTGAATCAAGGTTGTCAATTGGGTCAATGCCCAATTGGGACCTAATGGGTCATGGTTGACTTGGTTGACCACCAAGTGAGTTCAAGTTTAATTAAATTGGGGCTAAATTAAGTTGGAAATGGAATCAAGTAATTGAGTTGATTTTAATGAGTTAAATGAGTTGAATTAAAGAGATAAGTTGAGTTAAAGAGATGAGTTAAATGGAAGTTAATGGGACTTTGATCTTAAGTGAGTGGAGTGGGAAGGTGGAGAGATGCATCTCACAAGACCAAATCAAGGCTACATGTTGGAGACATGGGAGTTTCATCTCATGGGAGTTTGGATGAAACTCCAAATGGATCATTAATGAGGAGGTGAAAGGTTTTTGGATGTTACACAAGGCATACACGTTGGAGAGATGGAGGGTTTCCATCTTGATCATACGGTTGGAGTGTTTCATCTCATGGGATGAAACCACCAAATGGAATATTAAGGAGGGAGGTGAAGGGTCATGGGAGTTACAAAAGGGCATCACCAAATGACACCACCCTTTGCCGACCCTCATTGATCAAGAAAGGACTTGGAGTTTCATTTCACTCTCTCCCTCTCTCTCTTGGCTGATCCCCCTCTCAAGACAAGGAACACTTAGAGCATTTTCATCTCACTCTCTCCCTCTCACTCAAGGCCGACCACTCTCATTGACAAAGGGAGAACACTTAGAGTTTTTATCTTAAATCTTTTCTCTTTCTCCCTCTCTCAAACCTACACCTCTTGGCCAAACCACTCCTAGAGATTTTATCTTAATCAAGATCACTCTCGGCCAAGGATCAAGAAGGAAGGAAGAAGAGGCTAAGGAAGGGGAAGATTAGAGGAACAAGAATGAGTGAAAGAAACAGGAGGAGTCGCGGAATCGGTAAGTACTTGATGAGATTTTATTAAGTAAGAAAAGATGATCAAGGATCACGGTTTGGCCCTTGCATGGCCAAACCCTAAATTGTATGTACAAGAACCATTAAAGACAAAGGAAGTGATGAATCATAGGGTTCGGCCATGTTGTATGGCCGAACCCCATGTAAGGGTGTTAGTGATTTAAAAGGTTTTAAAGGGGAGAAATAATGGAGGAATGTTATTGATTTTTAAATGGTCTCAAATGTTGAAATTGGTGAAGAACCATGGACCATGGGTTCGGCCATGGTGTATGGCCGAACCCCATGAAAGAAATATTGAAGAATTTTGGGGTTTTAAATGAAGGATTTTTCTTGGACTTAAGTGTATGATTAAAACCCATGGAGGGATTTTTGTTTAGGGATCTAATATGCTTAAATGATTTAAGAAAGGGGAGGATGAAAAATGAGACATCATGGGTTCGGCCATGTTGTATGGCCAAACCCCATGAATCAATTTTATGGACATTTGTGGATCCATCTATGTTAAGGAATTAAATGTTTAACTATGAAATATTAGTAGATTAGTAAATCAAATAATGGATGGTGTTGACCATGTTGTGTAAAAGAAAACAAGGGTTAAAAAGGGGGTCAAAACCAAAGAGTGAGGTTCGGCCATTTTGTATGGCCAAACCTCACAAGTGAGTTTTGGTGGACAGTGGACAGTGGGTAGTGGACATCGGGTAACCGGTTGGTTTTAGAAATGAAATATTTATATGATTTCCCAAATGGTTAGGCTAAGTTGGAAGGATGAAGGGAATGGTTTAAATCAATTGGAATAATTAATTTGGTTATTTTATGGGATTAAATGGATAACCAAATTAATGTATGCATGTGTAAAATGTAATAAGGTAACGGGATCTAACAAGTGGTGTACGATCGGCTTGACGCGATCGGTGAGCGGTTAGTGACAAAAACACAAGGACACATAAGTTGGTCATTGGTAGGATTCCTTCCTTATTGAAATCCATGGATATGTATATATGATGATTTTAATTCATATTTGATAAGTTATTTTGGTATCAAACAATATGTTTCAATTATGGAATTTTAAATGCTATGATTTGTATTATTACATAGCATGTTGGTATTTGCATCTCATGCATGACATGGGAGGGATACTATGGAGTTGTGATACCTTGATGAGGCTTTTCCATCAAGAGGGATACTATGTGATTGTGATACCTTGATGAGGCCTTTCCATCAAAAGGAAGACCTTGGTGTGCATTATCCATCAAGCGGTAACCGGAGTCCACTCTCCGTCGGGGCGTCCATAAGGCATTCGTGAGGTTACCTTGATGAGGAGCTTCCATCAAGAGGTTACTAAGTGATGGTGACATGGATGATGGGTGGGACTCATGGCATATGACACCCATGGCATGGCATTGAATCAACATGATTATGATCTCTATTATCATGCAATGTTTCTGATTTTTATCTGTATGATTGGATTTCTATTATCACACGCTCTTTTGGATACGATGCTTTACAAGTACGGTATGGTGTATTATATCTGGATTTTTATATTAACCCATGTGTTTGACCCTACTTGGAGTACCTACTGGGCACGTTGTCTAATGCCCTACTTCTACCCTAGTTGATAACACAGGAATTGAACGGAACGAGGAACGACATCGGAGCCAAGCTTAGGAGCATGGATGATTAAGTTTCATTTTGTTTAAGTTACTCATGGATAATGTATTTGAGTAGTTAGTTCGTAAGATTGTAATAACGTATATTATTTGCTATGGTTTGGAATGTTAATTTTGATAATTTAACGTAAGGTAATTATTATTAAGTGATGGACCTCTTTACTATCTAAAATGGAATAGAATAGTTATTCTATTATAATTCCGCATTTATGATTTATTATGCATGTATAACCTTAGTACGTGTGAACCGTTTTAGTGGACTTGGTCCACGCACACTTATGGTTGGCCAGTTAAGGGTCGGGTTTTAGAAGCTCGGACTTAGCTCGCGTCGTGGCGTCCCACTCTCTCTCACTCTTTTATTAAAAAAAAAAATAGAATCTAATTTTCGGCGAGTGAAAAAGGGCGGGGCGTTTACAGTTGGTATCAGAGCGAAATGGGAAGGATGAATCTTTCGAAGTAAGATTAAGAATGTATCATTTCTCACTGACAGATAAGAATCCCAACTGACCGACTCTTCGGAGTCCGCTGCACGGGGCCGGATTAAATTACTTCATTAACTCAGACTGAAATATTCAATCTGAGAACACTTGACGAAAAAGGAATGACAGCAAGGGGAGTACAGTCACTATAAATTGGAAGTATCAAACATAGCAAAATATGAGATATTTCCTCGATTTCCCCAAATTGAGAAACAAACACTTGATACTTAGGAAGTTTCCCCAAAAACAAAGAAATACAAAGAGTGCTTATTTTGCAATTTCCCCAAAACAAGGAACATCAAGATTTTCCCCAAAATAAGCAAAATTATGTGATACGTATGAAAATTCCCCAAAACAAAAAGTAGTTTGATTAGAACTGCGGTTATCATTGATATGCTTCTGTTGTTGTGATACAGATATGTCGAGCAACATAAAGTATACAGAGTTGGGGGACAGAGGAACCCCTAACTGTCCTATAGACCTGGTTTCTTCTTCCAACAACTCCAGCAGGCCAGACCGCGCTGTAGGAGTTAACGCAGACGTCCAGGTAGGATCACCCGAGGATGTCGAAGTGATTCCAGTCCCTTTTCCAGAAGAGAATATGGGAGATATCCTAATGATAGGAGAATCCGTAGGGGAGATAGGCTCGCCAGGGTATATGTGCGAATTGTGCAACTAGGAGGGGCACAACTGTACTTTTGCCCCTACCCCCTTGAGGTTATTTGCCCTGTTTGTGGACTTCACGGGCACGGGAAAGAGAGGACTAACTGTCCTTACATTAGGGGACTGGGAATAATACCTTGTCTGACTTGTGGAGTGTTGTGGCACACGTCGACGACATGCCTTGACAACTTCTTCGATTTTGGTGATGATGCAGGGTCTTCTACGGAAGGTTAGGCTAAGAAATGATAAGGAAAATGTCAAAAAAAGTGGAGATTTTGTAAGGGTTGTGGGTACGTTTTGTTCTTTGAAAGGTTTGTTCTAACCCTACTAACCCTTGTATTGTGATGGAAGTTTGAATGATTTTTAATAAAGTATGCAAACTTAAGAGTTTATGAGGACTTTGACACTGAGATGCAAGTGACGAGGTCACTTGATTATATTGAGACGTGGTATGGGTGTGTCCCTCACGTGATAGTGATGAGATAAATATATAAATTCCATGGGTAAGGCTTAGAATAGCCATGAGACTGTGGGAGCCTCGATATGAACATACGGAGACTTGGTTCTGTAGGGTTGCCTTTGAGGAGTGGGTTCCTCACATGACTACGCGCTTGAGGGCGCTTTTATGACTATTTCGCACACTTGATGTGCGTTGATGCACAGAGCTAGATACTATTTTACCCCATGGGGGTGGTGCTAGCTTCGTTAGACACAGTTCGATGACTGAATCACCTTTGGGATGAAGGGATACAGGGCGAGGTAAACTTGATCACGTTGGACGTTAGTCTTCCACTTAGTAAGTCATGAGCCCTAAGTCTTGCTAGGGGTCGGGGTATATTTATAATTTGATATTGTTGCATAGTCACATAATGACGTATGTGCAAATGAAGATATGCTTAATTTTGGAGATGTACTTAGTGGAAAAGATAAGAGTCTAGTGAAATTCGAACGGGAAGCTATGGGCGACAGTCGAGTTAGACTGGTCAGCTGACTCTTTAGTTAGCCAATGGAGTTCCAGGAGAGTGCAGCTAGAAACCAAGTTAAAATGAATCAGCGAAAGCCTTGAGCATAGGCTCGCATTGATAGGCTACCTCACTAACAAATTTTTAATGAGAAAGCCACTTGGGAACTTGAATCAGAAATGAGAACAACTCATCCTGAGCTATTTATATAATCTGTTTGAAACCTTACTTCGCTCAATTTTCGGGACGAAAATTTTCAAAAGAGGGTTGTACTGTAACACCCTAAATTTTCAAGTCATGAATATTTATGAAAAATGTCCATTTAATTTGTGAATTAATGGAGATAGACCTTAGATTGGCAAGGTGTTGGGTCGATTGCCCAATTAAGACCCAACGGATTATGGATAAGGTTCATTTGAAATAAATGGGTAAGATTTATTTAATTGGGTCAAGGTTGTCAATCGGGTCAAATGCCCAATTGGGACCCAATGGGTCATGGTTGACTTGGTTGACCACCAAGTGAATTCAAGTTTAATTAAATTGAGGTTGAATTAAGTTGGAAATGGAATCAAGTAATTGAGTTGATTTTAAGTGAGTTAAATGAGTTGAATTAAAGAGGTGAGTTGAGTTAAAGAGATGAGTTGAATGGAAGTTAATGGGACTTTGATCTTAAGTGAGTGGAGTGAGAAGGTGGAGAGATGCATCTCACAAGACCAAATCAAGGCTACACGTTGGAGACATGGGATTCATCTCATGGGATGAAACTCCAAATGGATCATTAATGAGGAGGTGAAAGGTTTTTGGATGTTACACAAGGCATACACGTTGGAGAGATGGGAGGGTTTCCATCTCAAGATGGAAACCCAAGGGTCATACGGTTGGAGTGTTTTCATCTCATGGGATGAAACCTCCAAATGGAACATTAAGGAGGGAGGTGAAGGGTCATGGGACTTACAAAAGGGCATCACCAAATGACACCACCCTTGGCCGACCCTCATTGATCAAGAAAGGACTTGGAGTTTAATTTCACTCTCTCCCTCTCTCTCTTGGCCGATCCCCCTCTAAAGACAAGGAACACTTAGAGTATTTTCATCTCACTCTCTCCCTCTCACTCAAGGCCGACCACTCTCATTGACAAAGGGAGAACACTTAGAGTTTTTATCTTAAATCTTCTCTCTATTTCCCTCTCTCAAACCTACACCTCTTGGCCGAACCACTCCTAGAGATTTTATCTTAATCAAGATCACTCTCGGCCAAGGATCAAGAAGGAAGGAAGAAGAGGCTAAGGAAGGAGAACATTGGAGGAACAAGAAGGAATGAAAGAAACCAGAGGAGTCGCGGAATCGGTAAGTACTTGATGAGATTTTATTAAGTAAGAAAAGATGATCAAGGATCACGGTTTGGCCCTTGCATGGCCAAACCTTTAATTGTATGTACAAGAACCATTAAAGACAAAGGAAGTGATGAACCATAGGGTTCGGCCATGTTGTATGGCCGAACCCCATGGAAGGGTGTTAGTGATTTAAAAGGTTTTAAAGGGGAGAAATAATAGAAGAATGTTATTGATTTTTAAATGGTCTCAAATGTTGAAATTGGTGAAGAACCATGGACCATGGGTTCGGCCATGGTGTATGACCGAACCCCATGGAAGAAATATTGATGAATTTTGGGGTTTTAAATGAAGGGTTTTTCATGGACTTAAGTGTATGATTAAAACCCATTGAGGGATTTTTGTTTAGGGATCTAATATGTTTAAATGATTTAAGAAAGGAGAGGATGAAAAATGAGACATCATGGGTTCGGCCATGTTGTATGGCCGAATCCCATGAATCAATTTTATGGACATTTGTGGATCCATGTATGTTAAGGAATTAAATGTTTAACTATGAAATGTTAGTAGATTAGTAAATCAAAGAATGGATGGTGTTGGACCATGTTGTGTAAAAGAAAATAAGGGTTAAAAAGGGGATCAAAACCAAAAAGTGAGGTTCGGCCATGTTGTATGGCCGAACCCCACAAGTGAGTTTTGGTGGACAGTGGACAATGGACAGTGGGTAGTGGACAGCGGATAACCGGCTGATTTTAGAAATGAAATATTTATATGATTTCTCAAATGGTTAGGCTAAATTGGAAGGATGAAGTGAATGGTTTAAATCAATTAGAATAATTAATTTGGTTATTTTATGGGATTAAATGGATCACCAAATTAATGTATGTATGTGTAAAATGTAATAAGGTAACGGGATCTCACAAGCGGCGTACGATCGGCTTGACGCGATCGGTGATCGGTTACGGACAAAAACGCAAGGACACATAAGTTGGTCATTGGTAGGATTCCTACATTATTGAAAACCATGGATATGTATATATGATGATTTTAATTCATGTTTGATAAGTTATTTTGGTATTAAAGAATATGTTTCAATTATGTAATTTTAAATGCTATGATTTGTATTATTACATAGCATGTTGGTATTTGCATCTCATGCATGACATGGGAGGGATACTATGGAGCTGTGATACCTTGATGAAGTTTTTCCATCAAGAGGGATACTATGTGATTGTGATACCTTGATGAGGTTTTTCCATCAAGAGGAAGACCTTGGTGTGTATTATCCATCAAGCGGTAACAGGAGTCCACGCTCCGCCGGGACGTCCATAAGGCATTCGTGAGGTTACCTTGATGAGGAGCTTCCATCAAAAGGTTACTAAGTGATGGTGACATGGATGATGGGTAGGACTCATGGCATATGACACCCATGGCATGGCATTGAATCAGCATGATTATGATCTCTATTATCATGCAATGTTTTTGGTTTTTATCTGTACGATTAGATCTCTATTATCATACACTCTTTTGGATACGATGCTTTACAAGTACGGTATGATGTATTATAACTGGATTTTTATACTAACCCATATGTTTGACCCTACTTGGAGTACCTACTGGGCACGTTGTCTAACGCCTTACTTCGACCCTAGTTGATGACATAGGAATTGAACGGAACGAGGAACGAGATCGGAGACAAGCTTAGGAACTTGGATGATTAAGTTTCATTTTGTTTAAGCTACTCATGGATAATGTATTTGAGTAATTAGTTCGTGGGATTGTAATAACGTAGATTATTTGCAATGGTTTGGAATGATAATTTTGGATAATTTAACGTAAGGCTTTTATTATTAAGTGATAGACCTCTTTGTTATCTAAAATGGAATAGAATGGTTATTCTATTATAATTCCGCATTTATGATTTATTCCGCATGTATAACCTTAGTACATGTGAATTGTTTTAGTGGACTTAGTCCATGTACACGTATGGTTGGCCAGTTAAGGGTCGGGCTTTGGAAACTCGGACTTAGATCAGGTCGTGGCATCCCGCTCTCTCTCACTCTTTTATTAAAAAAAAAGAGTGAAAAAGGGCAGGGCGTTTACAGATTGTACTCGGCTAGACAGTTGCGAGCACTGCATCATGGGCAAGCAGAGAAGAGCTTCCTTCAATCTAAAGGGCCACATAAAGGTCAAGAAGCTAGACCTATTATACTCAGATGTTTGTGGGCAGATAGAGGTGGAGTCATTGGGTAAGAACAAGTACTTTGTTACCTTCATCGATGATTCTACGAGAAAGTGCTGGATTTACTTCATGAGATCCAAAGATCAGACTTTCTCATTCTTCTGTGAGTTTGTTGCCTCTGTGGAGAGAAATAAGGTAGAAATTTGAAATTTTTGAGGACCGACAATGGATGTGAGTACACATCGGGAGAGTTTAAAGAATTTTGTAAGAAAAACGGCATTCGACATGAGTTGACAATGCCAGGGACTCCCCAACATAACGGTGTAGCTGAGCGCTACAACCGCACCATTGTTGAGCGAATGCGTTGCATAATTCACAATGCAAATCTACCCAAGAGATTTTGGACCGAAGCAGCGAGGACAACAGTATACCTCATTAATCGTTCACCATCAGCTCCCCTAAATGGTGAAGTAGCAGAATGTTTGTGGACAAGCAGAAAAGTTACCTATAAGCATCTCAGAGTTTTTGGCTACATTTGCTATGCACACATCCCTGATATGTCGAGAAAGAAATTGGATGTAAAGTCTACATTGTGTGCGTTTATCGGTTATGATGATCCAGATTTCGGATACAGACTGTGGGATCTAGCTCAGCAAAAAATGTTTATGAGTCGAGACGTGGTATTCCGTGAAGATGAGTTCTTCAATGAGAACAATAAACTCACATACTCTAGTGACCTAGATCAAGGTCTCATCTCAACTTCGGACACACCTCAGTCAACAACAACTCCTTCTCCTTCACCTGCACCGCTAGTCAGGCGATAGTGGGTCAGATGTTCCTTTAGCAGTCACAGTGACAATGTTAGTGGGCCAGCAGATATGTCTACAGATGAGACAGTTGATGAGCCTATACATGATACAATTGAGGACACAGTGTAGGATGATTAGGACAGAGATAGACATTCGAACGAGGGGGAGCATCCCCCAGTACTTCTACATCGGAGGATGTTTTACCTCCAAGGAGGTCTGTTAGAGAACATAACCCATCACGAGTTCCGATTATGTGTTGATGACCAGTGATGGGGAGCCTGAGAGTTACTTAGAGGCTATAGGCGACAGAAACAAAATTCACTGGGGGGAAAGCTATGGTAGAAGAGATGATGTCTCTTAAGAAGAACAACACATATGAGCTGGTTGATCTACCAGTTGGCAGGAAGGCCTACAGAACAAATGGGTCTTTCGGGTGAAAAAGGATGGAGACAAAGTCCTGAAGTATGAAGCTCGTTTAGTGGTGTAGGTCTTTGGACAGAAAAAAGGGAATGGATTTCGACAAAATATTCTCACCAGTGGTGAAGATGAGCTCCATACGAATTATGTTGGGCTTGGCCGCGAGTCTAGATCTTGAGATTGAACAGATGGACGTGAAAACTACATTTCTTCACGGTGACCTACACGAAGAGATCTACATTAAACAACCCGAGGGGTTTGAGTTGAAGGGCAAGGAAAACCTTGTTTACCGACTCAAGAAGAGCTTGTACGGATTGAAATAGGCACCGCAGCAATTGTATAAGAAGTTTCACTCTTTCATGATAGAAAAAGGATACAAATATAGTTCAGGTGACTCATGTGCCTATTATCAGGAGTTCAAAGGTGATCAGCTCATCATCCTGTTATTATATGTGGACGACATGCTGATATTTGGAAAGAGTTCCGAATTGTTCAAGTTGTTGAAGGCAGACCTGTCAAAGGCGTTTGACATGAAAGATCTTAGCCCTGCAAGACAGATTTTGGGTATGGAGATTGACAAAGATAGAAAGAAAAAGAAGATTATCCTGTCTCAAGAAAAATATATTGAGAAGATCATGGAGCGATTCGGCATGAGGGATTGCAACTCTGTTAACAATCCTCTCGCCGCTCACTTCAAGATGAGTAAGAAATGTTGTTCTTCATCAGAGACAGAGAAACACAAGATGAGTCAGATTCCATGTCAGTCAGCAGTTGGTAGTCTCATGTACGCGATGGTTTAAACGAGATCAGATATTGCACATGCAGTTGGATTGGTGAGCAGATTTATGTCAAACCCAGGACATGATCATTAGGAGGCAGTGAGATGGAACTTCAGATACTTGCGAGGTACATCGAGTATGGGCATCATGTTTGGTGGAGACCCGTTGATTACCGGCTACACATATGCAGATATGGTTGGTGACCTTGATGGTCGTAAGTCCACTTTTGGTTATATTTTCACATTTGCTAGAGGAGCCGTCAGTTGACAATCCTAGTTACAAAAGTGTATATCACTTTCTACGGTAGAGGCAGAGTACATTGCTGCTACAGAAGCTAGGAAAAAGTTGGTTTGGCAAAAGGGATTCCTTCGGAAAATAGGCATCAAACAGGAGGACTACACAATGTATTGTGATAGTCAGAGCGTCATCGACTTGAGTAAGAATGCCATGTATCACTCAAGAACCAAGCACATTGATTTGAGATATCATTGGTTAAGAGCAGCTATTGATGAGAAACAGATCAGTGTAAAGAAGATCTATACATACCACAATCTAGCAGACGTGTTCACCAAAGTTCTTCTACATAACATGTTTGAGTTCTGCGTAGGGGCATCTGACCTCTACAGAAGATGACATCCATGTCAGAGTGTTCTCCTCCTCCTGGGGTTGGAGGAGGAGATTGTTGTGGGCCAGCCCCACTTATGGGCCAGCCCTTATGGGCCTACTGGGCTTAGGCCCAGTAGGGTGGCTTAAACCCTAACTTATTATTCTCTTCTTCTATATATTAATGTAATCATGTGTTAAACACAGAGAGGGATTAGAGAGAGAGTGAGACACAAGGAAGATCTGAGAGGCAGAGATCTTTTAATCCCCTATACATATTTCTCTACATAATAGATTTGATCTCGGTCCGTGGACGTAGACATTCTAACCGAACCACGTAAATCTTATGTGGTGTGATTATGTGATTGATTGATTGCATTTAATTAATCCCTAATCCCCAACATAACATTCCAAATAAAATAACAATTTACATAGTATAGAATTGGAACTTTGTGTAATTTTATATTGCTGCCCCACTAAAGGAATATTGAGGTGGAAATCATGAAATTACACGAAACTCCACGAATAGAAAAAATGAGGTGAGATCTCCTTCACCATCCCAGCAAACTCATTATGTAAAATAAATTGAAAATAAAAAATCCAATTCAACTACATTCTGAGCTACTCTAATCCAGACCGTCCAATTAAGACATGAAAAATAAATGAAAGTAAAAAATAATAATTCTGGGCAAATTTAGTCCCAAAACCAAGACCTCACCAATAGAGCTTTCTCCTCCACCAACTCCACCAGAACGGTATACTCCTCGATCGCCTTCACGTCAACACCGCTCCGTACGATCTGCGGGAAGAAGAGCCAAAACCCGGTCAATCCAACGAAACCAAGCGTGAGGAATCCCGATACAACACGTGGCAACCGGAACTTGGCAGTCAATGCCCTCTTCGCCGCAACCTCGGTGGCAGTGCACAACCCGTGAAGCACGAAGAACCACGTCACTTCCCACGTGGGACGGGCGGCTGTGACGTAATAAAAGATGAGCTCGTGCATGATCCCGGACACCAAGAACGTGGCGCCCACGCCCACCATCTGGCTCCACATCCTTCCTAGTCTACGCGTAGAAATACGCCGTATGGGGTCGTATACGGCGGGGCGTAGAATACTCGTAACCATTAGATTCCACCTCTTTCCCCAAAAGTCCTGCAACGACGACGAGAGATACGGCTCGTTGAACTGCGGCTCCACCTCCATCCCAGCCACTAAGGCTCGGGCCACGGCCAGGACCACCTCCAAGGCCAGGTAGATGTGGAGGCAATACAGAGCCAGCAAGAGATTGTGGTGAAATTGATTCTTGTATCTGTACAGGTGAATCACCAGTGAAAGGAGAAGGGCCTTAATGGCCGTGTTGAAGAGGGGCCAGAAGCAGAGAAGGTGGGGATTTGGGGGTGATGGGGCATCCTTGGATTTGATGGGGAGGGAGGCGGTGGAGAGGAATCTGAGGTAGGAGTGCTGGTGGGGGATAAGCGGGCCTTGGTTGAACGCGAAGAGAAGAAGCTTGAAGTTGCCAAGCCATGTGAGGCAGAAGGCAGAGATGCCTCTGAGGTGGATGGAGGAGAAGGTCAATGGCAAGATGGTGAATGTGTAGAAGATGGGGAGGAGGGAGAGGAACCTTGGGATTCCTTTCGGGATCTTGATGGCTACGAAATAGCAGTAGGTGAGAGATGCAATGGCGATGGCCCAGACCTTCATAAGCTTCTTCATCTCCTCCATTTTCTCTTCCCCTTTCACTTATTTCCCTTCTTTTGCTACGCTTTATCTCTCTCTAGTAAACATTTTTCTCTCTCTCTCTGTCTACCGGTCACTCCACATTTCTACTTTTCAATCCGAGCAAGTCCGAAATTGGTCCGGGTGTGGACAACTTCCATCTCAGTCGCTGCCTGGATCAGGGGTAATTTTTATTGGAGTTGACGGTAGGATTTCTCGTGAGCAGAGGTCACATTTGAAGAGAGTTACCCTTATCTCCTCTGATATATTAATAATTTTGTGATAAAATTTATAAAATATAATTATTAAATAATATTCATAAAATAAATTCTAATATTATCCATTTTTTAGAGATTTTTTTTATAATTATAATTTAAAATGAATACTTACATTCTAATAGTAAAAATAAATAAATAAAGAAAAGAATAGATATTATTATTTTAAATCCCAATAAATGAATAAAAAAATATCAACATATCTCTTCATAAGAAAATATAATTTGTTCCTTACTAACATGAAATAAATAATATAATAAACTATTATAATAGTTTAATAAATCACAACAAAGATAAAATTAATATTAAAAAACTGTTATACGCTGAACTTCGAGACATATGACTAAATGATTTTTTTTTACAAATTTTCAGTCAGAGGTGTCCAACATGTGTGAAAGATTATTATTATTATTATTATTTGCAATAAAGAAATTACCATGAACATCAAACTCTTTCGAAATTTCGAAACCGTATCAAAATTTCAACATAATCACCTCTTAAATATAAGATATTTTGACAATTTTCCTTTATCTAATGTCTGACTACCGCATACATTCACTAGAACTTCAAAATTCTTTCTAAATACGAATTCATAACAAAGTTTCATTCACAACACCCATCCTTCACCGTTTCAACACTTAAAAAGTGTTTAACTACCCAAGAGTCTATTTACATGCAACTTCCAAATATAAAATTCTATGGCCTAGCATAAATACATTTCCATTACAAAATACAAAAACATTTAAATATTAATCTCATCCATGGGATCCTATAAACCTCGACTTCAAAAAGTATACTGCATCTACGAGGAGTCAGTACCATTAGAAAATAAATAAACAGATCAATATACACATGTGTTGGTCAAGCTCGCCAAATATCTAAAATAGTCCTAGAGGGGGGTGAATAGGACTATTGGGAATTTTAAAATCTATTTAAATATTGGGCACTTTAATAATTAATCAATACAAATTTGCTCAATTAATATTCTAAATGTGATTTACAAACAAGATTAAGTTTAAGCAAATTATGTGTGCAATAAGATATGAGCTAAGTAATTACACAAAATACGGTGAAGGAGATGAGAAGAGATGGAGAATTTTGACATAATGATTTTTACGTGGTTCGGCAACCTTGCCTATATCCATGCCTCAAGTACACCACTTGAGGATTTCACTTGCCTTCTCCTTCACGGGTGGAGAAGAAACCAATTACAAAGCTTAATCTACTTCACGGGTGTAGATCGACCTAATCATCAAGAGAACACCTCTCTTGAAAGCCAATAGGGTTACACCAACCCTTTACAATATTTTACAATTAATAGAAAGAAGCAGTGCTTTGAAATAGCTTGGGCTTGTTCTTGAATGTCCTCATCTTCTTGGCTTGATATAAATGCTCCAATAAAGTCCAACCAAGATGATAGTAAGGAGGTTTATGGTAAATAAAGGTTTTCCTATGAAGATTAAGACCCTAGAAAGAATCTCTACTTAACACATTCAACTTAGAGCATAAGATGCTCAAGATATGCCTATGAGAGCTTTTAATGTGTTTGAGATTAAGATTTAAAGCTTAGAGTATTATTACTATGGAGTTTGTAAGCTTTGGAAGTTCTTGGAAAGCTTGGAAGAGTGTATGGAAAAATTAGGCTCAAGTCATCAATCTTTTTCTCTCCAAAAAGCCTTACATTTATAGGCTAAAAAGTTCCAACGACCTTCCGAAGATGGGTCTCGGACCTTCCGAGGTTGCAACGTTCGGATACCCAACGGTCATATTACAATAGCTATTTTGACCCTGCAACGGATAGTTTAACTGATCCTCGGAATGTTCGAAGTTCCGAGGAATGCTTGGGTTCGGAATATCCTCGGACGTTCCGAGACCATGTTCTCGGAAGTTCCGAGCTCCCCATAAATCCAAACAACTGATAGATGAAAGGAATATCCTCGGACGTTCTGAAACATATTCTCGGAAGATCCTAGCTTCCCAGAAAAACGTGGAAATGGTGGAGAGCTCATGAGTGTTTTATGTAATCAATTAGATTTAACTATAATGAACATTTTAGATTGCAAGGACACACAAAATATGAGAGATATATGGTAGATCGCAAGAGCTCTCCACAGGGCAGAGAGTGGGATTAGAAACCCTGTTTGTATTATTCCAATTTTAACCAAAGAGGCTTCTAAGGCTTCTAGGTCAGTCCTATGGTCCATATACCTGTGATGGTTGGCATTCAAAGAATTCTTCCGGTTTTGGTGCAAGCTTTCAAAACAACGTGTCTTTTGGATGTTCAAGCTTGATTTGACTGTGCATGTCTTCCAGAGATGAGGTCTTAGACACGTAGACGGTCACGACTCAGTTAAAGAAATTGACAACTCAGGACTCAGTCGGACACAGTCACGGAATTGACAACTCAGTCTGACTCAGGAGAGGCAGATTTTACTTTTAGGCTAACAATGTTTACACCCAAAATTTTAATCTAACATATAGCATATAAATACAGTATAAACCTATATGTTATGCAAATGGTGTTCCATCATGAGTTGTTCCATATTCTTTCCTAATGAGGGCACAAGCTTTGTTCCAATTAACTGATCTTATAAGAAGCAAGGGTTTCCATTATCCTCACGACTATTGTTTTGAATGGATCAAGATACCATTGAACAGTTATCACACAACATCATGGAACCAATCTAATAGATAGCCATTTGGCTTTTAATCACTGTGAAGTGCATTGGTCCATTTGTCAGAATATGAGAATGTTCATGAAGCCAGTATTGTAGACAATGTCCCTAGTATGTGCTTCACAAGGCCAATTGCTTTCACTCCTATAACTGGATACTCAAACGATAGATTGAATAAAGAATGCAGTTTTAGGGGTGTCCACCTTTTAAGCTAAAGCAAATATATCGAGGCTTAGTTGTCCAAAGGACCGTTTCCATCATGTGTGCGACTCAACTTACAATCGTAGAATAATTATAGTGACTGATATGGAAGTTCAGCCAAAGTAGGTGATTAGGATTGGACCAAGAAATATGTCAAGAGTTTGAGCAGCCCATACTAAAGGAAATCAAGATAATTCCAGTCACAAACAATTCAATCCATAATATACCAGCAGATGAAAGATGTAAACCAATCATCAAAGTGAATCACTTATCTTGTCATAATTATTCATATATGCACATTCTTATATCTCCCCCTCTTTCTACGCTTCCATTTCAAAGAGTATAATAATTATAATGAACAGGAAATGAAGTAAACCAGATGATGAAGAGTGAGAATGATGAGCAAGTATATGATTATCAAAACATTCACAACCATTTAGAGCGTATGTAATCATTTTTATATATTTTCAAGTCATCAATAATCATGTAAAAGGGCATTTGTATCCAAAATAGCTTAGATATATACATCCCAACATTCTATATTCTTTCTCCAGCCTTTTTGACATCAGCAAAACGAGCAGCTACTGAGGTGGAGGAGACGGCTCATGTACAACAGCAACATTCTCAAAGATTGGTGTAGGGAGATAAGAATTCTCACCTTACATAAAACTACATCCAATTTACTCCACTAGAATTTCATAAATGTAAATACCTCCTATTTGTAATTTATATTCATCAAACTTAGCTTTTCAACATGGGTATGACAACCTCCATAAAATTCATTTTCTGCCATTTAGTGTTAACTACTTTACACACAGAAAAGAAATAATCTCACCCAACTACCATATTACACATTCCATCGCTCATTGCAACATTTTCTTCTCCTACCCAATCATGTTCAACATTATGTTTAACAAAACATAATCTCATATTTGTAAATCAACCATTTGACATGCAAGTTAGAGTAGATTAAAACATATCCAAGAAAGTCCATAATAATATCCATAACAAAAAAAACTTACATGACCACGATTAGTTGAATTGGGCATTCATTCCAAATGTAGTAGTTGATAGAGAGGTTGTAGTCGATGGAGCAACAAATGGAGCCACAGTTGGAACAAAGGTAGATGGTTGAAAATCAAATGAGGTAGTAGATCCGATATTTGAAATGATTTTGGACAGATGATGCTGCAATCAGCTTTGTCGTGTGAGGTTCCAGTCCCAAAAACACAGATGTCCTCATATCATCAGCTATTATGTAATCAATAGAAGGGTAGATCAAATCAGGAAGAATATTTAGGATATCAAGTACATTTTTACAAACTTTATTCGTTCTTTCCTCATATGCTCTACCTTTAGTTTTATATATAGAAGCCATTTCCTCGGTATGAGATCCCATTTTCTCCACAACATTGGTCATTTTTTCCAAAGAAATTGCCAAACGATCCCTGGTCTCATGTTTCCTCACCTTATTTCTCTGCCAAACTCATCTGAAGATGGTACTCTAGACAGTCTGTAATGTTGATCTTTGTTCATCCACAAATGTTGCACTCTCGGTGTTCTCCAACCCCTCATCTTCATTGAGATCGATGGGATGAGAATCCAACAAATCTTCCCCATCACTAGGTGTTTGACGACCTGTTGAGCCAGGAGTGTGTGCAGCAAAAGCATCCATCATAATATTGTATATATCATCACCAGTTATTGCACCACTTCCGGTGGCTATGTCTTTCCCAAATATGATGAGAATTGTTTCATAAAGTGGGAATTTCTTATTTTTATATGGTGCTAAGTGATGATGTTTCTACAAAAAAGGGAAGTTATATCATATAACATAATAAATGTATTCAAGGTTCAATTACACTAATTTATTTAACATGCATAATTTTTTTTATCTTAAATCATACATCATAGAATGCATCCATAGCAATAGCCTCTCCTGTAAAACGTTGTGCTATTGGATTCCATCCGAAGCCAGATTTATTTGATATTTGAGACAATGCACTATATGTTTTTCACCATGTTCTCATTCGAATTTTGAAATTTGTAATGCCCCTCCTTCTAACCACCGTCATCAGAGTAATATATTAAGAATATTTTAGTGGAGAGGGAGGCGAGCGTCACAACGAGAGCCAAATCCGAGTCCGAAGACTCGACCCTTGACTGACCCAACTAGTGTGTGAGTGATAACATTTACACACACTAACATATATCTGTAGAAACTTAAAACATTTATTTCATTGCATGAATAGCTAAACGCATCTCAAAGCAAATATGAGGAAATTCTCAAGATAATCATACATGAGTCAAATACAAAATACTTAATTGCAAAGTTCCAAGTTATATTGCCATAACATTCCCTAAATATTACATGAACATTCTTAATACATAACATTGTCCTACTATTCCCAAAATACATAAGTCCGCTTCACTAGTCCAAGGTTCCTTCTTAGGTCTTCATCTTGTCTACATTCATCCATCGCTTGGTCCAATTTCATCTACGTACTTCAAACCTGCATACACAATCTAAGGAGGAAATTTATGGGCTTACTCAACGTGCCCAGTAGGAATTCCAATCACATAATATGCACTACGGCTTGTCATACTAAGACATTATACATACTTGTACTTTGAAAATCAAACACTTACATATTGTATACCTTATATATAAACCTCCAAGCATTTCTCAAAACTCATTTACTTATAATATCAAAGATACATACTCACCTCATACTTATTTTCATACTAGAAATCTCATAATTTAAATCATGAATAATACTTTTCTCAAAATATTTCTCATATCTTAGTCATATCATAATAGTATAAGTATTTCAATACTTTTCCTCAAAATACTTATCATACCAAGAATCTAATATTCAACTTATTATGGAAAGCTTATATTTGAAAACATAATACATATTTCATTATAAGGTATCATATTCAAGCTAACTTATCTCATAATTTCATTATCATAATGATGTCAACCCAATACTTATAATTGGAATCATATTCACTTGTCTTTTCAAAATTGCATATGTCAATCATGTAAATGCTCATCAATGTGCAATGTATTATTCCATGGGTGCCACGATTCATGCATACCCTCATCATGCCCCATGCATACGTATTTCAACAACTCATTTAGGACAACGGGGCATTTTATCTTCCCATATACTCATTTCATACACATCGTTTGGAGTGTCATAATACATATCATCATAATTTCAACTGGATCCATCCGTAAATTATTTATTCCTTGGCCATACACGTATGACATCAGAGCCTGCTCGGTCACTTCAGCACTTTGATTCGTCAATTCACTTTTCATAAATACGACACTAAAACCCGTCCGGACATTCAGTACTTTGGTTCGTTGACTGTTATCCCCATAACAATAATCATGACACTAAGGTCTATTTGGACTAACTAGCCCTTTGTTTTCACTCCATGTCTTTCCCATCTCATGCTTCATGCATGAGGAATATGCAAATGATGCCAATGATCTCATGTCATGTGTTGTCAATCATTCTCATGAACTTAAAGGTACTCTTTTCACAACACGTATGATATACATGTATTTCTCAAGATAAATTAGAAACTCATTTAGTTGAAATCCACAACAATCTTTCAAGCAAAATATCATACGTTTCAAAATACCTGCAAATATCTTTAATCGGATAACATCATTTTCTTTATATCATAAATCCTTCCAAAATATTCATTCTATATTACATAGCTGTAATGTACATTTCAAAACACCTCATCTATCATATAATTCTAGATGGTGAAATATTCCAAAGTACTTCAATTGAAAATGAACTCCATTTCATAAATCAAGAATACATGATTTTCAAAGGACTCAAGTCATCATTTTCTTATTGTTAATAAGGCTTTAGATTCACACCCGTTGCATTTCAATGAAGTAGGAAAACCTACCAAATATTTGGCCGATTAGCAAACAAAAGCACTCCGCGAGTTAGCTCGCTCGATCCTGAGTTACTCTTTGGCCCTTTGTTCATTCACATGTGTCAACATATAATCCTCACGTCATTATAGTGTAAAAAACCTCTAATTAAATTTATGAAAATCTTAATTAAGCTTTAAGGGTCCTTTGGAGAAGATCATTAGAGTCTAAATAAATGACTCCCACTTGTGTGTTGTCCTAACTAAGGGTAAAATGATCATTTTACCAATATTACTCCATTCATAATTCATAAAACTCCAAATTATTTAAAGTCACTGATATATTTTTAGTAAATCAGAATTTATGAACAAAAGACTATTATTAGAAAATAAAATTTTAGATCTAGTGAAATGCCCAAAACTAGCCTTTTAGTTTTGAAATACAAACTATGCACGTTTTTGTAAAAATCATTTCGGGTTCTTTTTGGTATCGGGATAACTCTAGTAAATACTCTTTGGAAATTTGTTTGATAGTAGAATACATGAAAAATATTAAAAAATATCCAGAAAATCATTTTGAAATGGTTATAGGTCCATTTTTGGGACTGATATGTAAAAAATTCTATCTTAGAACTGTCCAATTTTTACAAAATTATTGTGGGTACCTTCTGATGTCCAAAAATTACGAATAAATACTTTTTGAAAACCACTTTCATAATAGAAGATCTGAAAAATAGTTACAAATTCCAAAAAAATCATTTTGAGATGTTTAATGGTCCATTTTTTGGACTGATTTGTAGAAATGGTTTTATAATGAATAATTTTTCCAAAATTCATCATAAGATTTCATTTTCTTAACCCTTTTTCTTACAAAAACCAGTAAGTAAAGACATTCAAATATTCCAATAGAGTTATAAAAATACTTTAAAAGAAAATATCTAAACATCAAGGCATTTTAGGTAAAACTTCTCATGTAAGTCTATTTTATGAAAATACTTACTACTTTCTATTATCTCTTCATTACACTCCATTCCTTAGATTCTCTCCATAGTTTCTTTGACGTAAGAACTTAGATGAAGAGATAAAATATTTTAACATCTGAATCAAATAACCAAGAAGGTCAGAGAACCTACTTGTTCAATCTCTAATCAAGTCTTCAAATTCTTCATTCCTTTTTCCAAGCTCCAAGCTCTCTCTTTCTTACTTCAGATTTTTATAAGGAAGAAGGAGGATGAGGAGGATAGAAGAAGAGAATGGAGGAAAAGAGGTAAAGATAGAGCCCTAGCTTTTCCTCCTCTCCTTTTTACTTTTTCTTCTACCTATCCTCCTTTTGCTTTTTAGTAAAAAATAAAAGCTAAAGGTGGTGAGGTGGAGACCACTCATTGATCCAAATTAAAGGTGAGGTGGTGATGTTACTTTCATCCTTATCTTGTCATGTGGCATGCTACCTCATCATGCCTTGCCACATCATCGCTTATGTGGCACCTTCACTACATCATTAATTAATTTTTATAAATTAAAAATCCATTCCATCGAGTATTATCAAAATAAATTAGTAACTTAATTAAATCACCCTTAATCCCTCTTAATTAACTAATCACCAAAATTTTCATTAATTAATTTAATTAATTATATTCCATTCCACTTTCAAAATTATTTAATTAAATCATCCCTTAATTTAGTCTTTCTTAAATCTCGCTTAATTACTCCATCATCTCTCTAATCTCGTATTCTTACTTCATTATTTCTTTCCTTATTTGACCTAATACATAGTATCAGCCCTATTCATTGCTCATTGTTAAGGGAAATTATATTGATTTACCAGATTGAATTCTGGGGTGTTACAAAGTTTTCTCAATTCATATTAGTATTTTGTGATGTATTAAAATTATCCCTCACCTAGTTCCATTCATTTGTAGTAAATTTTCCATCAACTCGACCTCCTTGATGTATTTGATCGATTAGGAGGTTGCATAGACAATCATCCATGTCCATTGTCCAATGAACATGCTTTGATGAATTTAATGTAACTCCTTTTCCACCTTGTATTTCCATCTCTAGTAAATACAACAAAAATGATGAATAACAAAAAATATAAAAACATAGGCAAAAAGTATAAATTATGTGAATTCCATGTATGACTCATATAAAATCATACAACATCTCATGCGTACATCAAAAAATTCCAAAACGATAAAATATTTACTAAAATCCCATCATACTGTAATCACTCAAGTGAAATAGTATAAAACAACAAAACAACTCTTAACAATATCATTCCGAACATGCACACCAATCATTCCACATAGAATTAGCCATAGCATCTCGTTTTATAGCCTAATTAATTTGTATTTGCCTACAAGACGTGGACGTTGAAGCTTCATTTTGAGTTGTAACAACCTCTGACTGAAATTTCATTTCTTCATTTATTTCTCGTTCATTCGAAATATAATAATCGTCTTTGTCTGCTATATTTATAAATTTGTGAAGAACACAACATGCTATGAAAATCTTAACTTGAGTATTGTAATCATAAGTTGTAGCCCACTTTAGAATAGGAAACCACTTTTTAAGAACCCCAAAGGAACGTTCAGCAACACTCCTTAAACAAAGGGTAACCCCCATAAAATTTACCCCCTATTACCCTTGTTTGGTAATGGGTACAAATGATGCGCGTTGTCTCCCCTCCTTTTTTGAAAACCCTTGGAACATGCGGACTTTCAGGAAACCCTTGCACCTCTTTACCCCTCTTTGGACCTATGGAGCAAAAATATTTTAAAATACTTTTAATTGATGGTTATTATTTAATAATTATGTTTCATAAAATTTTATTTTTATTTTTTATATTATATGGATTTAAAAAAGATATTAATTCTCATAAAATTGTTAATATGTCAGGCTACCCCTACTTACAGTTACCCCTACTTAAGGGTAACCCCGGTAAAATTTACCCCTCGTCCAAATGCATCATGTTGACACATTTTGTCAACAAGAAAACCCAGGAATGAAGAGGAGAGGGGCCGAAAGAGCTGAAGAAAAACTATCGAAAGCCACTGACAATTGACAATGAAAATACACGTGCATAAGAGTGTTGTTTATAGAGGGGGCTAGAACTCTTGAAAATAACAAGCAATAGAGTAACAGAGAGATAAAAGGGCTTGTAAACAAGAAAAGCAAGAGAATGTGTATATCTCTGTAAATTGTTCTTCACAATAGTATAGTCACAGCAACTCTGTGGATGTAGGCAAAGTTGGTCGAACCAAGTAAATCTGGTGTTCTTGCTTGTGCTCTTGATTCTTTGTTTTACCTTCTTCATTGTTATTATCTTTCGGCATATCACATATCCTAGATTAGAAATCACTCCCTAACAGTTTGATTTCTTTAAAATAAACTTTCAATAGAATAAATTGCTAATTACTTGAAATCTGTTAATTTTTCAATATATATATATATATATGGGTGGCCATCCTAACACAGGAATAATCTTTTAGGAGACACATGTTTTTCCAAACTTCCCACTTTACCCCATCACGTTGTACTGAAAATTAAAAAAAAAAAAGGAATGTAAAAAATCGGCTCACTTACTGGATCACTTTCATTTATGTAAGTGAGACTGTTTTTTTCATATAGAACAACAAATCGGCTCACTGACATTTTTTTTTAAATGCTTTCGTACTGTAGGGGTGAAGGGTAAAGTGAGAATTCCACAAAATCCCGTGTCTCCTAAAAGACTATTCCCGTGTTAGGATGACTATATATATAGATGCATTGTTTGAACAGAGGCAAATTTGACTAACCGTGTAACTCATATTAGAGCTAATTCTAGTAACCTACGACTCAAGTTATCAATTCATGCAAGTGTTTATAAGGATCCTCAATTACTTCACAACTTTAAAAAATTTAGAATATCAATTAAGAGAGGAAAGGTGAGCTTGGATCACATCAAGAGTGGTTAATTTAGCTGCTAGACAATAAGCTGCAAAGGAGCTCAATTGTTATGAGGAATTTAAATATGCATCACCAAGGCTTTCTTTTTTCTCATAATTGAAGCTACCTTGTCTTTGTGGAAACTGAGTTCCAGGGCAATAAGACAGGTTATGTGATGGTCGAGCCATCCAACCAAACGGAGTGCCAAGGTCAATGCAATGCCCATTCAATGAGTTGTACTGATCATTGTGAAAATTTCAAATATGGGAAAAAAAATGATAGAGAAAATAGTGCTTCAAAAACCAACTGATAACTCCTTCACTACTCATATTATTACAAATAAAAGGCATGAACCTAGATGAAATAAGGATTCAATGATTTGATGAAACAACCAAAAATTCCAATATCCAATCTTGTTTTTTAACAATACATTCAATTCAAGTTACTATAAAACTAAACCTTGAAATGCAGTTATAATCAACGAGCCTATAACTCAATTTTGTGGTCTCAAAAAAATATATTTACTTTGATTTGCTAGAAAGCTAACCCTTGTTAGCATACAACATCCCAAAACGAGCTTCATGTATGCCTGTAACTCAAACAAAAAGTATGCTTTCCAAACTCAGAACCAACCATACCTACTACATACGAATTAGGAAAAAACAAATAAAAAATAATGTATATGGTTCTCTATGTCTTCAAAGAAAATGAAGTGTTTAAGACATAAGTTTTAAATTTACCTTTGATTTAAATAATGAACACAACTCTAAAACTTTCCCATTAGCACTGTTGACTCATTGCCAACTGTCCATTCCAAAAAATGGTTTTCACCTAGAATTAAATTAATAAAACAAAGGGGTGCATGGTCAAAGGTTGGTCTAAGGTGGTATGGGTTTTAATTAAAAGAGGGGTGACAGTTTGGGTAAGTGATGGTGTGTTGGGAAGATGGTGGTTGTTTGCATATGCAAATGTTGCTGGCTTGGTGTAGGCTTCAGGAGAGGTGCTGGGACAGAGGTGGAGTAGATTTGGGAAGTGTGGAGAATGGAGTTAAGGTTGACGATGGTCATGGCAGCCAGGATAGAAGTGGGTGAAACTGAGAAGGATAAAGAGACAATTGGCTGGGTTATTCTCTAAAGTAATCAAATAAAATCAAAATCAGATAGAAGTTGAAGTGAGACTTACCGTATTTTGTCGAAAATCATAAAGGGTCGGCTGCAGACTCGAATAAAGGACGAGTAACGGTAGCTGCTGTGGCGAGACAACTACAACGACGCCTGCTGTTGTGGCGAAACAACTACAACGGCGGTGAAATGGAGGTAGAGATGGAGAGAGAGAGAAAGAACGGGAGAAGGAGTGAGAGTCTGAAAATGAGAGTGATGGAGAGTGCATCGAGAATGGAAAAACAAATGAAGGAGAATGGAGGTTTATCGAAGAGGAGGAGTGTTCAATGAGAGTGCCATTCGCGGGAAGGAATTGAGGTTTTGCGGGAAAAAGAGAGGAAGGCACGGGGTAAAGAGGGGTGAATACCCCAAGCTCCAACGGGGTATCCAGAAATGGGATGAGAGGGGTAAATTTTATATTTTTTACCCTCACCCCCTTGTTACCAAACAAGGGTAACGGGGGGTTACCCCCTCTTACCCCCCATCCAAACGCAGCCATTGTGTGCAGAGGCTAGGGCTGCAACTCGGATTGGGTTTTGTCCTGACCCGCATGACCCGACCTAAGAAATCATGCGGGTCGGGTTACAAGGGTCGGGCCATATGGCCGGGTCGGATTGAGAAGAGAAAATCCCGCATAAAATCCAGTTGGCTCGGTCTAAGGTTTTTAAATTTCAAACCCGACACGAGAAGACCCGACACGACCTGGATTTCCTAATTTAATATAAAACTCTCCACCCTCAAACCCTAATCAGCTAATCACAAGTATCGTTTTTTCAGCCTCAACCACAAGTTTTCCTCTTTTTTTCCTCCCACACCAAACAAAGAAAACTGACCAATTGCTTCGGCAACTACTTCCCTCTCAGGCGACGATAAGAATCTCTCCTATCACAGCGCCCATCCTCAATTTGGCGTATCCAACAGAGACGTTGCTACCACACCTAGAGCCGGTCCCAGATTTGCTCTCGTGTTGCACCTCTTGATCATCTGGGCCACACAGCCATTCAAGATCCAATCGGTCCTACTTCTACTCCTCTCTTTCACCCACCATCAGATTCTCATCCTCGCCACTGCTACAGTCACGACCCATCCTCCTTCACCAGACACGTATAACCCAAAATTTCTCCTTCACAACCCAATTCACCGTTTCCTCTTTCCCATGTTTTCCTAATCAAACCCATGCTCTATTCCACCTTTCATACATAACCTTGTTTTCCCAAACCCATTCACTCATGGGTCCCACCATTGACCAAACCCTTAACCATCCACAATAAACTCCATCCCACGTTAACACCAGCCAACACCCATTTAACCTTCCCATTAAATTACCAAATTGCCATTAACTGCATTAAATAGCTACAACTCGAGTCGAGACAGGTTGGGTCAACAATCGGGTTGAGAGTATTACAAACCCGGATCAGGTCGGGTTGACTAAATCATGCTTTTAATTCAGGTCGAGTTGGGTCGGGTTCAATGTGTTGTGACATGGGTAAGGGTTGGGTTATTAAAACCTGAACCGCCCGACCCGAGTTGTAGTCCTAGCGGAGGGAATCAATTTTTTTTTATTCAATGCATAATATAGTAATTTAGTTTCTCATAATTTCTAAAATTATAAATTAGTTTCTTTTTTCATAATTTATGATAATTTTATTGAATATAATTTGTGATGTTGGTTAATTTAATTTAAAATTTTATTTTATAACCAAAATATTTGCTTTAGAATAGTTTATTACAAAATGATATCATTATTTAAAACCAATTTCATCTTTCAAAGCTAATTACTACAAGTTATGGAAATAATAAGAATTAATATTCTATAAACATGAATCTAGAGAACCTTAAAACATTTTCTCTCTCTAATTTTTTACTAAAATATTATTTAACTATCACATATAATAAAGATAAATTAATATCATTTTTATTAAAAGGACAATGAGAGTGAGTGCTCTAAGAAAGTCCACTCAAATAATAACTATCAGTCTTTATTACTATTGGTGGTCAAGCTAGATTATCCCAGAGGGGGTGAATAGGACAATTGCAGAATTTTAATTATCTTTATAACTTTGGTCAATTAATATTGAGTCTTTACTAATTAATCCAATTAATCTTCAAAAATATTGAGATATACAATAAATAATGAATGTGAAGTGAAATCTCAATAAACATAATTTCACCAAACAAGTGTGCTACAAATATAAGAAATAAATACAAATGCACAAAGTAAGGTGAGGAGGTGAGAAGAGATGGAAAATCTTGACAAAATGATTTTTACGTGGTTCGGTAACCTTGCCTACATCCACGCCTCAAGTACATTACTTGAGGATTCCACTAACTTGTCATTCGAGGGTGGAGAAGAAACATATTACAATCTTGATCTCTTTCATGGGTAGAGATCGAACCTATACAACGCTTGATCTTCTTCACGGGGTGAAGATCGGACCGATAACACTCAAGAGAGAAGACGCCTTTCTCTCCTTACAAGCATTACACCAACCCTATAAAAATTACACAATGATAGAAAGAATTTGATTTTTAGAAAAATTTCAAGAACGCTTGCCTTTTGATGCTCGAAGTGACTTTGGCACGTTGTTGAAGATCCTCCCATTTCCTTGGCTTCTTTGATGAAGTGTAGATGTTCTAATGATGCCCAACCAAGATATAGGAGAAGAGATTTAGAGATGCTAGAAGGTTTACCTATAAATACAATCTATCCCTAAAGGTTCTCTCTAATACACACCGAAGAGTAAGTCTAAGATGCTCAAGATTTACCCATGAGAGCTTTGAGTGTGAGTGAGATTGAATTCAAGAACTTTAGTAATCTAACTATGGAGTTTTAGTGCTCTTGAAATGATTGTGAGTCTTGGAGAATATTAGAGAGGATTTTGCTCATCAAGAATCAACCTTTGGAATACCCTAAGGTCATACATTTAAAGCCCTCTTGAAGATATGGCCATTGGAAGTCGAAATCACAAGAATAGAGCCGTTAAAAACTATTTGTTACATTTTCAATCGACTAAATTGTAAGATTCAGTCGACTGAAACCTCTTGAGAAGTCAGCTGCAACAAGTGGGATGAATTCAGTCGATTGAATTCCAATATTCAGCCGACTGAATCTCATCAAATGCTGAAAAATCCATTCAACAGACTTTTCAATCGACTGAATTATAAGATTCAGCCGACTGACAACTTGACAGTTTTACACACCTCAACTAAAATGACCATAACTCGAGTTCTCCAACTCGGTTTTGGGTGTTATTGGTCTCGTTGAAAATCTAACGGAAAGATCTATCTATTCACCAAATTTTGTACAATTTGAAGTCCTTTTGATACCTAAATTAAGCTCTCCAAGTGCGGGTATATCACAAAACTGTTTTGCTCAATTTTGCACTCTTTCATTGAAATGCTCATAACTTGAGCTATACATATTAGAATTGGGTGTTCTTGAACTTTTTTGAAAATCTCTTTGAGTGATATATAAAATAATAAAGGTTTAACAAATACTTGAGCACATTTGATAGGAGAAAAATCTTGTCCCAAATAAAGCAAAATATAACTATTCTAAGAAATCCACTTTTGTTCTTACAAATTCTAAGTTGTGGATTCTAAGGTTTGTCCCAATGGTAATTCTAGGTTGTCCAAAATAAAGCAAAATATAACTATCCTAAGAAATCCACTTTTGTTCTTACAAATTCTAAGTTGTGGATTCTAAGGTTTGTCCCAATGGTAATTCTAGGTTTTCTAAGTCATTCTTAAGGTACAAATACCAATGTTGATTGGAATTCATGAAGTTCTTCTGATTTCGGTGCCATACCTTTCAAATGTCGTGTCTTCTGGAGCTTCAAACTTGATTTGACTATGTAGGTATTCTAGAGGCGCTTTCTTGGACACTTAGACGGTCACGACTTAGACATACGAATTGAAAAGTCAGTACTTAGTCGGACACAGTCACACAATTGATAACACAATCTCACTCAGGGAAGCAGATTTAACTTTTAGGTTAACAATCTCTCCCTTTGTCAATTTCGTGACAAGACCTACAGATACTCTATACAACCCCAAATACATATTACAAACTATGAAAATTTTAATTACATGCCATGTACAAAAATACAATATTATAATAATCTTAATACACATGACTGCATTATAGTCTGAATACTTGAAGGCTCATGGCGGCTTCCCCTTAGAATATGCCTATGATATTCCTGTAAGCACAACATAAATGACATATTCTGGTGGAAAGTAATCTCCCCAATGATTAGTGACAATAAACAATATGTGTTTAATTTTAAAATATGTTAAAATCATAATTGCTCCCCCTGTCTTGATATCGATATTGAATTTTTGTTTCTCCCCCAATCTTCATGTATTGACCCCTTCAAAAGTTCTCTTATGAAAACATTTGTGTCTCCATTATATCAATATTTCTCTCCCTTTTTGTCAAAATTGACAAAAGGCCATTTCAAGCACTTTTCATGGTGCACAAGTTGTGGAGGTTCATTTAAAGAAATATAACTTCCCCAAGTTATCATAATCCTTGTCGTGTAAGTTTCCATATTAACTGTCCCTTAATATTGGAGTGTGACAAAGGTTTAGATGTATATGTCATAGCATCCCATCATTCATCTAGACAAATATAACTATATAAGGGCAAATGTAATGAGTGATACTAAGACAATGCCATATTCCCAAATGGTATGTGATATGGCTATAAGCATTGGGAATAGGGGAGGAAGGAGAGAGAGAGGGAAAACCAATGGTATTTTCAAGATCATTCCAAGTGATGCCATATATGGATAGAGATTTAACTTTTAAGTCCCATTAGTGATACCACTATGATCAACCATATCACTTTAATGGTCTTACACAGTTCTCTTAATGTTCTAATGTTATGAACTGAGGCCAAATGTATTTGATACCAATTGAAACACAATGATATATATTGTCAAAATGAAAATGAAGTTACTATATATCATATTAGGAGAAACCCATAACACAAGTGAACATAAATGACAGACCATTTATCAAAGTGCATATTTGCACAAGTGAGGAAAGCCATCCATGCATTCATGAATAAAATAAAGATACACCAAACATTCCATCATTCATGAAGGCATATGACAAGCCTACCAATATTCCATTTTTCATGAAAGCGTCAAAGGAATTGACCATATAAAAGCATAGATATTCATGAAGGATGCAAACTACTTATGAATATTCAATCATCTATCATTCAAGCATGATTCATAAGCATCCATCATATTTAAACAAAAAATGATGTGTAACTATTAAAGAACTAGAGTTTAAGACAAAGTGGATGAAGTTGGAATTTCTAAAGACCTATAAAGAGTGTGACTAAATTTGAGGTCCTATAGCTCTCCAAACAAAAATCAGAAAGTCAATGTGACTTGGCCAAGGATCTATGTCAAAGACATGATTCATTTGCTTCCCCTTTTTTATCAATTTTCTTTTCGTCATCCATTCTTATTTTTCATGAACACGTATAATAAAACTTTTAGTACATAGTTCATTGAAGCATGAAGTGCAAACCATTTAATCATGATATAAGATATTCAAATTTTAATCTATCATGATTGGTTCATACTATGAACAAAAATAATTTCATTTGAAAGATTAGAGTTCTCAAATGATTTCTCAACTATTAGCTCTTGAACCAAGGATGTGCGTTGTTCATGAGACAATAGAGTCATTCAACTGGGAGAGAAGCTGTAAATAAGGCATGTACAAGATGTAGAGCATTTAGTCGGGAGAAAATCATGAACGAGAAGTAGAGCTCTCAATTGGAGTATGCTCAATGAATGGTCATTAAAAAGTGATTGAACAATACTCAATTTTATTACATCAAGCATTGAGAGAATATTCTAGCATCAAGATGGAGGATGTAAGTTCCATGACCTTTTCAACTATGCTCTCCCTTATATATGTCTCATTTTCAACACTTGGAGCAACAAAACAGAGTTGTCACCATTTATCTACTATTTTCCATGGTCATTCCCAGTAAATGTTAGTATGAATACCATAATTATATAATGGTTTGATAAATAATGCCAACAGATCATATATATTATCTTTGTGAAGAGGCTGACATGTATTTGTCCTTTAAAAGATAATTATACATTTAATGCAAAGGACAAGGATCTTGAATGCCTTGTGTTAAGCATACAAGTAATTACATATCATGAATTGTAGATAATCTGGAAACTTTCTAAGATGTCACATTACATTACATACATATGTAATCCTTACATAACTGTGTGATATATTTGAAGTTCTAATCATGACATTCAAGGTTATAAGATTCTAGAGTAGTTTGAAGCAGCCTTGTGATGTAACCATACTCGATCTCTTTTTTTTTTTAGAAAGTATTATTAGTTGAGTGAGCCAACTAGAATGTTTCTTGTTCATCTTTCATCTCTTCCTCCTTCACCCGGATTTGATGATAACCAGACATCAAATCAATCTTTGAAAAAATGGCTAGAACCCCTCAATTGATCGAATAAATCATCGATCCTGGGTAGAGAGTATTTGTTCCGGACCGTTAGTTGATTCAGCTTTCAGTAGTCCACACACATTCGTAGTGAAACATCCTTCTTCTTTACAAAAAGCACTGGGGCTCCCCATGACGATGTGCTGTTTCGAATGCAACCCAGCCTGAGCAGTTCATCAATCTGTTTCTTCAACTCCGACATCTCAGCTGGTGCCATCCGATAGTGTGGTAGAGACACTGGTGAAGTACCATGATACAACTTGATTTCAAAGTTGATCTCCCTCATAGGCGGTAAACCAGGGAGTTCCTTTGGAAACACATCTGCAAATTCTTTTACAATTGCCGGAAGTTCAGTAGTTGGAGCTGTATTTATGATGATATCGTTCAATACCACGTGGTTCAACCCTTCCTGCAGTCCACTCTGTTTGTCTGCACAAACTACGTATTGTTTTCCCTCGGGTGACCAAAATGTCACTCTTCGGCGATAACAATCAATGTTGGCCTGGAACTTAGCCAACCAATCCATGCCGAAGATTATATTGTACTCAGTCATGTCAAGTACTAGATAATTGAAACTCAAATCTAAGTCCAGCTAGTTCAGTATTAACTGCTGCATATAAGTCCCAATGCTGAGTCTCCGACAGGGGACACAATTGTGAGTGTTTTGGCTAATCTTTGAACTAAGGTACCGGTAGCAGTTATAAATGATGCAGCTATGAAGGAATGTGAGGCTCCCGAATCAAATAGTGCATATGCATAAGAACTACTCACTACCGCCATACCTTGTATTACTGAGTGATCCTCATCTGCTGGAGGTACTAGAGAAAATACTCGTCCAGCTCCAGTAGGATTAGGCCCTCGTCCTCCCTGATTGTGCATTCTGCCTCCCCGAGAGTTAGCTGGTCTGGCCAGTGGTCGGAATGATCCTCTGGAGTAAGAAAGTCGGTTGAGTCTTGGAGAGTCTTTCTTAAAGTGACCAGGCTGATCACAATGGAAGCAGGTGCTCCCTCCTCTAGAAGCTTGAGAGACTGCTACAGATTGAGAGGGTTGGTTGGGGCGAAAGCCCCTAGTAGATCCAACAGATGGTGAAGGTCTGCTGAAGTTCGGTCGGAACTCTTGTTAGGCTGATACGTACCCCTCCCACTCGGTGCTCGACGGTTGTCAACTCGTGAGAACTCAACCAATTCCTGCTCCACAATGGTGGCTTTGCTGACCACTTCCGCCAACGTGGCTGCCTTGAACACTGTCACTCTGGCCCTAATGTTTAGCCGTAGACCACGCTCGAACTTACGAGCCGGCCGATACTCCGTGTCCACAATATAAAATGTATAAACTGATAAGCTGAGGAATTCCTGATGGTACTCAGCTACTGTCATCGAACCTTGCACTAATGACAAAAATGCTTGGATCTGGCGTTCCTTTTATTCTTCTGGGAAGTAGTGATCTAAGAACGTCGCTGAGAATTGCTCCCAGGTCATAGCAGTCCTTTCTCCTTCTGGCACAAGTGCCTGCTATTTCTCCACTATTTCCCATCACTTAGCAGCGTCATCTATCAGCTGTGACGTGGCCAGTAGGATTTTGTGAGCATGACTTTTGATGTTCAAAAGAGTCAGTATGTGAGAGATCTTTTTCAACCAGTTCTCCGCTCCGACAGGCCCTTCTCTCCCCTTGAAGTACGGAGGGCGCTGTTGTTGGAAGTCTCTGACCATGCTCCGGTCATTGGCCTCGCTCGTGCTTCCACCTCCATTCATATGTTGTTGGAGGACAGAAGTGACTACTGCTTGTACCAAGCTCTGTAGTTCAGGCGGCACCTGTGGTATAATCACGTTGTTGTTCCCCTCTTCCTCCCGTCGATATGAAGGGTCATTATCCCCCTCTTCTTGTCGAGAGTGGCGCGATTCTTCTTCATTGAGTGATTTTGATTTCTCATGTACTGTTTTCTCCTTATCATGTACTGATTTCTCCTTATTATATTGAGATAACTCCTCTTCATGTGGGATGTATGACATCTCTTTTTCCTTTCCTTTACCGTCTTGTCGAGTCTTTCTTTTTGGCGCCGTCTCGCCAAAGCCAATTTGTAATACTTTTTCCTTTCCTTTTTGATTTTGTAGGGTCTTTCTCGTTGGAGCCATTTTTTCCTAATTCATGGAAACATTATTGGCTTAGTTTTCTTCGCAACATACATTAAATGCTATAAATCCTCATAGAATCATAAAATTGCATATTTTATATATATTCATATTTCATCTTTGTACAAAGGTTGGTATGGCTATGACAAACCCTACAAATAACAAAATGTACCCATAACCCTTACAAAATAACCCTCTTTTTAATGACCTTTTTTACTACCTCTTAACCTAGTCTTCCGTAGAAGACCCTACATCGTCCCCAAACATATAGAAACTATCAGGGCATGTCATTGACATGTGACCCAGTACTCCACATGTCAAGCAGGGTATTAACCCAGGTCCTCCAATATAAGGACAATTAGTCCTTGCCTCTCTGTGCCCATGCAGTCCACAAACCGGGCAGACAACCTCGAGAGGGTGGGGGCAGTATGTGCAGTTGTGCCCATCTTGGTTGCACAATTTGCACATATAGTCAGGGTCTATCTCCCCCACCACCTCTCTTATCGCTGGATAATCTTCCATAAGCTCTTCTGGAAGAGGTGCTAAATCCTCTTCCACCTCTTCGGGTAATACCTCTTCATTGTCCATGTTAACTTCCACGTTGGAGTTGTTGGAAGCAGACACCAAATCTACGGGATTGCTAGGGGTTCCACTGTACAACTCCGAATATTCCAAGTTAGTCGACATATCTGTATCATAACATAGAACTCATAAAAATCAACAGTAATTCTAATAAAACCAATCTTGGTTTTGGGGAATTTCTTATGTATCATATCATGCATTGTGTAGGGGAATTGCCAAATCTTCACTCTTTGTTTTCTTTTGTTTCTGGGGAAAATCTCTAGATTCCTGTTGTTGTTTCTCAATGTGGGGATATCAGGGAGTGCATCCTAGTTTGCTTTGTTTGATATGTCCAGTTATGATGACTGTACTTTATTTTGCTATTTTCATTGTTGTTCTCAGATTGATTGTTCAGTCTGAGTCACTCGAAGTAAATTAATCCGGCCCCCAGTCAGCGGACTTTACCAAAGGCTTGAGCCCATGATGCATTCGGCCATTCCATGGCCCAAAACATGACATCCAAATCCATGATTTAAAAACCCTTTCAACTTGCATCTTAGGTGTAATTAAACATACAAAAACCATCACTTTAAACAAATAAATTTCATGGGGTTCGGCCACCCAAAGTGGCCGAACCCTATGGTCCATGTTTTTCTCTCTTTTAAACATAAAAATCCATATTTTGAATCTTTGGTAGATTCGGCCATCCCATGACCAAATCATGTTCCATTTGTCCCATCTTATCAAACAAAATTCAATGGAAATACTTACCAAATTCCTTTGTTTCTCTCTTGCCTTTGATCTTTACTTCCTTCCCTTTTGTTTCCTTTCTTCTTCCTTAATCCCTAGCCGAAAGTATGCTTGATCAATTGATGAAGACACCACTAGCTGGTTCGGCCAAGGAGTGCGTTCTTGAGAGAGGGAGAGAGATAAGAACACTTGAGATCTCCAAGAGTGACAATCGGCCAAGAGTGGTGTTTTGTTTTTGGTTAAGCAGACCCATATCTCTCATCCAATCCTCATCAATATTTGCTTAAACCAATGAGACACTTGCTGCCAACCAATGCACCCATTGGCATCCCAACGTTGGAGGCTTGGGTTTCCAAATGGGATGGGAACCCTCCAACTTCCCATGAGACTTTTATCTCATTTTATTAACTTCACACATGGGAAAACCCTCCATGCCATTAACGTGTGGAACCTTAACCTTGGTGGGGTGTGAGACCAAGGCAACTCCCCACCTTCCACTTGGCTCACTTGAATTATAAGACCCCTTTGATTTCCAACACAACTCATCTAACTCATAAGCCCAACTCACCACATTAAATGACACTCATTTAATGCACTTGAGTCAACTCATTTCTTAATCAAAACCCAATCCAATTCAGTCCCAACTCGGCCTGAATTAACTCACACTTGAGCTCATTTGGGGCCCACAAGGTCAGCCGTGGTCAACTTAGTCAACCCGACCCATTGGGTCCCCATTTAGCTCCTTGACCCGTTTTGACAACATGACCCATTTATGGGCTAATTTAACCATTTGTATGTGGTTTTCACATGTACATCACGCCTACCCATTTTTGCTCCACTTGATTTCCAACCAATTCAGCTTAACCCCATTAAATTTGGGCTCACAAAATGGTCAAATAAGTCCATTATGACCTATTGGGTCCCAATTGGGCCCTTTGACCCATTTAACCATTTTTGACCCAATTGATGTACATTATCCGTTCATTTTAATCCAACCCTTATAATATGCTCTTAGGATCTTAGTTTGAGCAATGGGCCCCACTATTTCCTCATTTAACATCACAAGCATTAAATTTAACAATTCAGGGGCATTTTCGTAATTATCCATTTCATTGAGAAATTGGGGCGTTACAGGCCCATGAGAAGACATTTCTATGGACTTCGTGCTTGGACTCCCACACACATACAGAGGAGCTGACAGTGTATTGGTTGTTGTGGACCATTTCTCCAAGGTGGCCCACTTCATTCCTTGTAACAAGACCACAAATGCTTTTCATATTGCTCCATTGTTCTTAAGAGACGTAATTCGGCTACATGGTGTGCCCAAGTCCATTGTTTCAAACTGGATAACAAATTCTTGAGCCACTTTTGGTTATGTTTGTGAAGCAGTTGGAGTCTGAATTAAAATTCAGTAATGCCCATCACTCCCAAACCGACGAACAGACTGAGGTGGTGAATAGATCCCTCGTTAATCTACTGAGGACTTTGATTGGTCACAAGCCCAGGCAGTGGGACGTGGTACTGCCTATCACCAAATTGGCCTATAACACATCCAGAAGTTGGACTACATGCCACAATCCATTTGAGGTGGTCTATGGTTCGAACCCTATTTCTGCTGTGGACCTGGGCCCTTTACCATTCAAAGGGCCCAAGAAACAATCGGCAGCAGATGGAGTTGTAGAGATTCGTGCTTCATTACTAGGTTCAAGCTTGAATCACAACTAGTAATGACCGTTGTCAGACAACAGCTAACCGTCACCGCGCAGACATGTGAGGTTTGAGAAGGGAGATCTTGTTTTGGTTCGTTTGAGGAAGGAATGGTTTCTAGCTGGGACCTACAGGGAGTTGATGAGGAGGAATGTTGGGATCTGTGAAGTACAACGTATTAATGGCAATACCTATAAACTCCAATTGCCAGTGGACCCAAACATTTCAGACACCTTCAACACCGCAAACCTAAAGCCTTACAAGGGTGAGGAACCTCTTTAGGGTGACACAAGTGATAGTGGGAATGAAGGAAATTCTAGGTCAAGTTCTTTTCAAAAGGGGAGAGATGATGAACTTTTTAGTGACGTGGACTTCGATAGTATTGAGGATGTTTTATTGACTTTCATGGACCAATATAATCATGGCAACTCAAATTGGAAACCGATTACTAGAACCTCTCATTTCACAGGTTCAACCCAATTGAACCTAATGTGGCAAGACCATAGTCTAAATCCAAAGCCCAAGTCCAACTCATCAAGGCCGAGTCCAAATCGAAGCCCAAGACCAAGGCCAAAAACCCCCAAACCCGAACTCATCTCCACCTTGGTCCAATCCCCATGAAATTCTCCATATTGGCGCCCAAACACCATCCCATATCCTATCCATGACAGCAATACTCGATCCTTCCTAAATAAGATGGGAGATAGATTAGATTAGGATTTGATTTATCTTGATTTGCCAATTTCTAGAGTATGAAGCTTAGGTGTTTAACTCTTATCAGTCATTGTGAGAATTTCTCTTATCCCAAATTCTATAAGATAGATCCTGAGAGATATTGCAACTAAATTGTAGTTGCTTGGTCGATCCACTCCTTGTGGACGCCCAAGTCACAAGGTTATCTCCTTTTCTCCCTTTCTTCTATAAATACATAGGATTGTAGCCTATTCCAGGCATCCAATTTTTGAGAAATAAAATTATCTTTACTGCAATTTGTGCATTTATCAAGTGGATTTTGAGTCAATTTTGGGAGGCTTCTGCCGTTATTCAGATTGTAGGATCCAAAGCCTTGGGCTTTAGTTCAAAACAAGTAAATACCATGCTATTTTAGTCATTGCTTTTGTGTTTGAGTTTTGATTATGGGTTTAATTTCATGAATTTCTCTTTCTTTAATGAATTCACATCTTAATCACTTGATTCATAGGAAACTTGTAGTCGTTGGTCGATTATTATTTGTACCTTCGGCAAGTAGTCCGTCCATAAATACTTGAATAGCTAGGGGTTCCAACAACTGTAAAATTATTGAACTCGATTGGGCTTATTCGGTGAAATGGCCCACGCTTGCATCATTTATGAGAGGGTCAATTGAAGAATTAGAGCTCATAAATTGACTCCAAATATATGAGATTTGGCTTATAATGATGATGATGATGATGATGTTATGAAAAAGGTTTGTAAAACATTCTAATTGGAGTTATTTTGTGAATATACCTATTGACTAGTCTCCTAAACATTCTCATTTAAGGTTCTACTTAGATAAATTTCATTAGTGTGTGATGCTTGGAAGGGAGTATATTGAGATGTGATCTCATTGAGTAAAAATGTTTATGTTATAGTCCTTGGAATCGTCATTATATTCTGTACATATATTGTTGTTTGTATATTTTCACTAACGATGTTATGTAAGAAGTTTATAAAATATTTTAGTTGGGATCATTTTGTGATTTGACCTATTGACTAGTCTACTAAACATCCTCATTTAATGTTCTAGTTAGATACTACCGTTAGTTTATGATGCTTGGAAGTATATCGAGATATGATGTACAACTATCATAATCTATATTGATGAATTTGTCCATGTAGAATATTTTGTGGTTATCTATATAGTTTATAAGATTCAAATAGTCTAAACTGAGCTCTGTTTTTGCTTCACAAGTAATGAAATCCAAGTAGGGTCATTTTGAAATAAGTTTTCTTTAAGTGGTAGAAGGTGAGATCTCAATCTTCTTCATTTCGGACCATATGGCATGTGGGACGCATTTTTATGGTGGAAGGTTTTCACTATTGGCTTGAAATGCATAAAATAACTTGGATTATTATATTCGAACAATATCATATTTTTGAAAATCTAGTGCTATCGAGAGTCACAAAGATATAACAATCTCTTATTGAAGAACTTCTAAAGATGGAAAGGAGCCTCCCCATGCTACTAATAAGAGGCGAAAAAATCCGTTTCTACCACTCTTAGGCACACATCCTTCCCTTGGAGATTTTATCTATCATTTGAGCAGGCCGTCTAGACCAGAAGGTGATTTAGGCTATTGCCTTAGGTCCACACGTGTTACTGCTACCGCAAACCCCAATGTAAAAAACCCACTCATTTTACCGATTTACTTTAAAAGTCAAAACCCTAGGAAAAATCACCGCAAACCCCCACCCTTTTTAACTTATCGCATACCCTATTTTTTCTCCTTCTCCTCTCTCTCTACTCTCACTCTCCTTTCTCTCTCAACTCTCGCTCTCTTCATTGGCTCTCTCTCAGTACTCTCTCTCGATGAAGATCGACTCCCGCTCTCCTCTCTCTCGACGAAGATTTTGAAAGCCTCTCCAGAATCCCATCTACTTCTTGATTCTTCGACAGGCTTTCGGGTCGTTTGGGTAGTGTCGGTGCCTCCATCCCAACTGGACTCTCATGTCCTCTCCTCTTCTAATGTAAGTACTCATCTCATCCCCAAGTTACAAATACCAGCCGAAATATGAAATTTTCACTTTTATTTGTATGGATATCCAAGGATCTGTAAATCTGTAATGGATTTTGGGTTTTTTCTGGTATATTAAAAAGTACTTCAGAAATACTGATAAATTGGGTTGCGTTGAAGTTTGAGCTGAAATTTCAGAATTTAGGTGAAATTTGATTGAGACTCTAATCTGAAAAACTCAAAGGCCAAAAGAATTTTCATGATTCATCAGCATAGTACAAACTTTGAATACTGAATTTCATTGATATTATAATTTTATTTCATTTTCTTTCCACTTTCCAACCTCTTTTTTAAGTGGTTTTTCATCTCTTCCACTTTTAAATAACGCCCAAAGACCCCGTCTAGATTTTTTGCCTTAGGCCTCAACTTATATCTAAACAACCATGCATTTGAGCACTCCATTTTTGTCGGAGGAGGAAGATAACATCACCATATTAAGGCCTTCTCTAAATGATCTAATTTGTTCATCGAGTCAAGCATTAAGAGCATCTAATGCATTGAATCATTGTAACAATCTCCGAAGATGGTTGTAAGAAAAAGTCAAGTTTGATTCCTTTTAAAGGTTCTTATATGTGAATGATCTAAATATAATAGTTTCTTTTATAAATACAATAAGAAATCTTTAAGTTTTAAAACTTTTTTTAGCAACTTATATTCCTGTTAAAATAATAATACTTTGTTTTTAGCCTAAAATCTTATCAAGTAATGAGTCTATTTAGGGTTTACACATAACCGAGATTCTTGAGTCAATTGTCCATTTTTCAAGTGGGTTTGGCTATCGAGTTAAATTTAACATCTTTAGTTTTGAATTTAGCTTTATATAAAGATGCGAGTAAGAAAGAAATTTAAGCACTATTTATTTTGATCAAATGAGATATCTCATATATTTTTACATAACTATCACAACCAAAGACTTGAACGCGGTGAATGATTTCCATTTTGTATTAGAAGCATGAAATTTCTAAGTCACAAGTTTCTTAATACTTTAAAAATGGGTGCAATGTGGAAATTGAAAAGCTTAATTAATTAATTAGGACTCATCCAAATATAGAGACTAACAAATAACTACATATAAACTCAAATTTTAAATCTAATCCTAAATCAAAGACATCTCTAAATTAGAGATTAATAGAAACTTAGAATCCTAACTAAATAAGAACTCTAATTTATCTATCCTAACATCCCCATCAAAGTCAAGTAGTTTCACCATTGAGTTTGTAATTATTAAACTGAAAATGTCACGCCCCGACCCGAAAAGTGGGCCTGGAATGTCACTGATTTTTTTTTTTTAAACTAATCTCAAAAATTCTAACTGGGCCGGATCAACGGTTAGGTCCAGAAAAAAGCCACACGTGAGCCCAATAGGTGAACTCAAACATATACCATGAGTATACTAAAAAAGAAACACAATCACAACACATAATTTTATGAATGAATTATTATTACATCACAATCAGAGTAACTACAGAACACATGGCAGTTCAATACATCACGTTAATACAAACTAAGTACCACACACGGTACTTTACATAAACAAATGGTTCAAGGAACCAAAAGACAAAGGAGAATTCCCCTCAGTGAGAATCCTAAGGCAACGCAGCAGCTTATCCATCCTAAGCTTCATACGGAGGGTTCTCCTCCTCGGGCACATCTCCTGAAATGTGAGTGGTGTGAGCTAACTAGCCCAGTGAAAGAAATATAACAATGCAGTGTAAAGAAACATCAGGTTAGTTAAATAATCAACATTTGCAATATGATATCTCATGCTTGTCAATATAATCTCAACATCAATCCATTATTGTTATCATCCATCGTAACACCTACATACTACGCTGAGACCATTGTATTAAGTTCCGACACGGTCAAAATACATCCTTGCAAGTACATCTCCTGCCCTCACAATGCCGATACTGATACTCCTCAAGTCAGCAACTGTCAACACCCTTGGTCCAGTAGACGTAAACCATCTCACACACATGGTCGATATTGGTTCAATAGTCAAGGGCACGTGGAAGCAGTATTACATATCTCATATAATTAACATCATAAACATTTACAATTATCATAAGCACTTCTTACAACAGTATCATGTCCGGGCACATGGGTGGATTCATCAAAACTTGAAACCACTCATTGTTCAAGATTCATCTCATTAAACCTGATTACACCTACTGCAAAGTTAAGTCCCCTCACTGAAATTGTGTGGTATCGCGGTCTCTGTTCAACATGCAAACAAGTGTGCAATCAAGAATTGGTCAACATATATAGCATTCAAATAAATACATACAAGTAGTATTTCAAAGCCTTACTGTTTTCCCAAAAATCTCCAAGGTAAATGGAACTGAGTCTCCTACTTTGTTTCTAACCATTTTAAGTTATAATAATCCACAATATAATATTAATAAGGTGCTCAGACCAAACCTCATATTGTCTTCTGGGCATGACCAGATTGACTTATTGAGTTAGGTTTAGATGCTCAGGTCACTTCTCGTATTGTATTCTGGATAGGATTAGATTGACATATTGAGTAAGGCTTCGAGGTCACTCAGTGCCCGACAGATATAACGTTGGCCTGGAAGTGTCACTCAGTGCCCGACAAATAGAGTCTGCCTGAAAGTGAATACAATAGTAATACACTATAGTAATAAGAGAAGAAGGGTTAGTACAAATTTTAAATTATCAAAGGGTATAAACATCACATGAAAACCTAGGTCTAACACATACATCATCAATCAACCAAGATTTAACATTCAAAAACTAGGTTCCTCGGAACCAGGTACCGTGGCTTCGGCCCGTCCACGCCACTGTCTAAACTAGTCCACAGAACCTCTGAACATGGTTCTGCTCTTCGGATCGTCCGAGGGTCAAGTCTCGGATCGTCCGAAGGTGCTTCCGAACTCAAGAAGACAGAAAACAGGATTTCAGTGGGTCTGTGTGTCTCGGATCATGCGAGGGAAGCTCGAATCGTCCGAGAGGGGTTCGGTCCTTCAGAACAGACTCGAAACGTCCGAAGCAGAGGCAGGAGAACAGTTAGCCTCTGGCCACTTCGGAATTTCGAGCCGAAGCTCGGAACGTCCGAAGGGTCACTGTCGGTTCGTCCGAAGGGGGTCACCCTCGGATAGTCCGAAGCAAAACTCTCGGACCGTCTGAGAGTCGTCTTCCTCCTCTGTCTGCAACAGCAGACAGTAACGGACAGCAACACCATGAAATGCGAATCTAGAAACAGTGGATTTTCTGGATTCGATTTTCACATCCAACCGGTCAGATGGACTCCTCAGTGAGTCCTCTTTCCATGAGGAGTAGTTCGAAGTTTTAAACTGATTAAAACATCCGATTTTAACTTCAAAACCAAGGTGATCCAAAATTTCCAAGTTCTTTCTTAAACTTCAAATCAATTTTACTCACTCAAAACTTAGTAAAAAATGCTCTTTCTTGATTCTAAACCGACTGAAATTTAAAAAGGAACACAATGGTTACCTTCGCTTGAATTCCTGGGTTGAAAATCTAATCTTTAAAAAATCTTCCTCTAAGCTTACGGTAAGAAATTTTTTGGAAAAACAAATAGAGAGGGAGAGGTGATCGACTTGTTTTCAAAGAGGGATTGAGAGATAAGATTTATCTAGGGGTGAAACCAGCTGAGAAGGCTGAGCTATATAGAGGTGACTGATCAATCGGTGATGGCCATCGGCCTCTGCATGCAGCGGATGGCCAACGTCCGGTACAGTAACCGACTGTTGGTTGCAAATAAGTCCCTGTAAGTTTTGGTTTTTGCACATAGGTCCTGTTTTTGATAAAAATCGGTTTTTAACTTAAAATATGGTTTTAAAGTTTAAAAATTTTAATCCAACTCGACAGATAAGTTGGGTTTTAAAAACTTTAATCACCATAAAAATTTGGAGATTTAAAATTTAATAAAAACCAAAGATTTAAATGAAATCCAGAATTATTTCACACCTGGGCTTTTTATAAAGCCCTAACCGTAATCTTTGAGATTATCTTGTCTAAGAAGGATTTATTAAACTAATTACGCTTAATTTGGGTCAGGGTATTACAGAAAAATTGACAATTGGATAATTCAACTGTCGGATGACGCCAAGTGGTGGAGTTGGTAGCAGATCAACAATGAAGAAGTGTAGGTGAAGACATAACCAATGTGCCATGTGGGTCGAGCAAACTGTGGATGAGCAAAAACATACAATGACTGGCGTTCTGGAGGACGAGATCGTTAAGTCTAAATGATCTCAGCGGCTAAAACCACGATCCAAAGCAAAAGCAAACAAATCCAAAGCAAATAAAATTCGAAAACAGAAGTAGACATATTTGAATAAGAAAGGATTGGAACTATTGCCACGACGATCAAATTCAACAGACAAATGACCCATATTGGGCCACAAACAGATACATAGTAGCACGGGTGGTGGTGGTGGTTTGTAAGGAATAACTTTGAACCATTGGTAGGCCAATAACTTTAAATATAAATTAAAGAAACAAAAAACTAATTCTATTCATTGAGTGAGGTGGGCTTGGTGGATTTGAGAAAGACAAAGCCAAACTCTCGAGAGACATCGTAAATGGAGACTGATCCAACGCCGGAGAAGAAGTTGCGAGGGGCTGAGGCAGGACTACGCAAAGCAGGTGCAGGAGCTATAAAGGCAAAACAAGTACAAAATGGAGGCCCTAAGTCTGGAGATCACACAACCAGGATATGTTCAAAAGGCACAGAAGTAGGATCCAGGACCGGGCCTGAAATTTTAGGGGCCCTAGGCCCTAGGAAAAGTGTATGGTGGGGGCCCTAGGCCATTGGTTAAATTGGGGGGGGCCTAGGTGCCACTGATTTGACCTTAAGCCAGGGCCGGCCCTGGTAGGATCAGACGATCGAATCATAGCCAGCTATAGAGGCACGAGCCTTCCATCGGAGAAGAGCTCGTCAACCAGAAGCACCGTGACAGATTGAGGCAAAATTCAAAATCGATGAGACCCTTACCAATGGAGAGATAGGAATCCAGTTGTTCTGCTCCGGTGTTGCATACGAATTCTCAATGACTTCACGGCTAAAGGAGATTCTAGGGATGAGCCAGCCATAGGATGGTCATTGGAGGAAGTTCTTCATTGCTAGAATTTTGAGACGATAACATGTTAGGTTTATTAGTAAAAATAAACACACTCAAGAATTATCGAAATAAAATCAAGTATAAATAAGACACCGACGATTTACATAGTTCGGCCCACCCTTGACCTCCGTATATGAGGTTTGAATAATTTAATTAAGAGATATAATAAACTATTACAAGAAAGAGATGAATAATTGAACCCAAGGATAGACACCGTCTATTAACCCTTAGACAGTTTGAGAAGACTTCTTTGTTGGCAGCCCTTTCAATGTTTCCAAGCAGAGCATTCTCTGTTCTTTTGGACCGAACTACAGCCCTTGCCTCTGTTGTGTGGACAGTCTGCAATGGCTGGCTTTCCACAATGACAGCAGCGAGTCTTCCTTCCACAGATCTGTCTATTGATGCTGCCGATGCCCCTGTATATGTCAGAAACTACACGATTTTGCTCAGATTTGTATCTCTGTTATGTCAGCCCCCCTTCTTGAACCGAGATCAGCGTCCCCAATCAGCACCTCTCTACTGCAGAATACGATCGCACCCACTGCAAGATTTAGCCACCAGAAGCACTGTTGGCTGCTGCTTTAATTCAAGCTGTATACACCTCTATCTTTGTATACCGTCCGGTCCCTGTTATAAATTTCAGTTGATCCTCTTTAACATAGACAACAATTGCTATGTTTCTCTACCGTGTTTACAGCACACCCGAGATTCCTGATATTCCTTATTTGGAGTTGCCGTGTATTAAAGTTACCTCCTTAATACAATCCAAAAAAGGCAATATGCCTAGAGAGTCCATCTTATAGCACATCCAGCCTAGCTTAGGTGAATTAGGCCGCCGCCTAGTGTCTGTAAATAGATAGGCCCTCCAAGTCGGGTTCAATTTTTAAGTTCCCACACCTTCTTTTATCCTATAAATTTATTTTAATGTTTATCTTATAATTGAATGGATTTATGGTGTAGTGGTAGCACGTCTTATTCTCAATCAGAGGTTGCGCGATTGATTCACACTTTGTTCAATTTTTCAACTTACTTGGGGAGTATCCATTTTGCTGATTTGACAATTTTTTTTTTCAAATTTTAAATCTATAATTGTAATAAAATAAATTAAACATCATGATAAAAAACATGGGGAGTATCTATTTTACTGATTTGCCTAATTTTTTTTCAAATTTTAAATCTATAATTTTAATAAAATGAATTAAACATCATGAGAAAAAACATTTATCATGTAGTCTTATTTTTCTTTTAAAAATTAAGAGTTGAGATGATTAATTGACTCTATTATAAAATTAAAATGATTATATAAAGGTCAAATTTTAACTAATCATTATTCTTATCAATTTTTTCAAAAATTTTAGTAAAAGTGTGACCTAAAAAGAACGTAAATGAGGAAACTTTGTGTTCACTATAATATAGATGGTTGAAAAGAAAATGGATTTAAGTTTAAATGATTATTTTGTATTTTATAGTTTATAATTAGTGAAATTTTTTTAATATAATTTAAGAGTAATAAAAATTAAAAAATTAACATGCATGACACAAGTGAAATTAAATTTTGTAAAAAGAAAGATTGAATGGATTAGCTATCTTATTATTGAAAAAGATATGTTAAAAAAATTTGAATATACTAATTTAATTAGTAATTTTGCATCTTAAAATTTGAGAATAATAAATTTTATATAATACTTGATTATAAATTGTTTATGATAATTTATTTAGATGTTTTACACTTTTGTAAAAGAAATTATATAATTTTATTTTTTGAGAGTATATAAAATGCCCATTTTAAGAATTCGTCTCACGTTCTGATTTCTAAGGCAGCACTGTCTTGTAGCAACTTGATATTTTAAATTAAGCAAGACAGTCGGTTGCTCTGAGTCATTCGAGAATTAGAGCCACACCTCTTACATTGCACACATGTCAGGAGGGCATCTTCTTCTTCCTCTGCTCTGGCCAATAGAGGATGAAATACAAATCGATTCGCAATAGGCACCACCACCCTCTGTTATCTCTTCCACAACCAGGCGGACAAAACAGGGATGTTCAATAGATGGGTGGGCAGAGTAGTGGCCGGGCAGAGACTGACGAGAGAGGTAAGACCAAGGAGAGGCGCAGAAAACAACAACAATCCAGAAAAGGCCAAAGTCAAGAGTGGCAGCAAGTCTTGAAGCATTACTGCAACAGGAGCAGAGACAAATAAAGAGAAAAGGAACGGGAGAAGGACAGAGACCAGGACAGGACGATAACAGAGATAGGTACAGGGACAGGTTTAGGGAGAGAAATACAGTAAATAGAACCAGAGGTTGGGATCATGCAATAAACAAAAGGTCCAGGATTCTTCACTTAGATGAGGCTCTGATATATTGTTAAGAAAAAAAAAAAAAGATTTCATAAATTGTTTATTATTTCATTGAGATAAATCTAGGGTTCTAAATATATAGACTAACAAGTACTCACATGTAAACTCAAATTCTAAATCTATTTTTATGCTAAACACGTCTCTTAATAAAATATTAATATAAATTTAAAATTCTAATTAAATAAGAACTCTAGCTTATCTATCCTAAGTCCTAACATGCAAAAACTTTTTCGCATAGGAGTGACATGATCTTCAGTACACTGTAAAATGTCATTTAGGGTTGTCAGTGGGTCTAAGTGGGCCTAGTTAGATTTGTGTTGAGTTGGCGGTTGTGATAACAATCTATTTTTCTTTGATTTCACTAGATTCGGTTTAACTTTCTTAATGTTCATCTGATTAATTAGATGTCGATTCATTTTACCCAACCCCTTTAACAAAAATTTATATAAGAATAGATAAAATCAACAAAATAAATAAAAATATGTCAATAGAAAATGAGTAAGATGAAGGTTTCTATTCACTTGGAAGTACTGGTGAAAGATAGTGGAGGACATAATTAAGATCTTTAAACCGGAGAGTGAGTACGTACATAGTTTATATAATGAGTCAAGTGAAATTGGGAATTTATCAAAGTCAGAACAAGTCATTTTTAATTCCCCTACCCAGATATTTATTTCGAATTCAAGTTGAACCGAATCAAAATTAAAATTCTTCTAATGAACAGTTGACTAAAATGAAATTATATGGAGTGCACACCTTGACTAAGAAATCATCATCTTAATTAAATTTTATTAAAAAGTCTTTTTTTTTATAAATGATTCATATATTAATATATAAAGAGCATCAGATGTGCAAATACAAAAATAGAAAGTGACACAAAAGCTACAATCAACGTAACAGATAAAAGAAAACTCTAAAAAGCAGATAAAAAATCTGAGTGGGATCAAATAAGGTCAGCACATTCTTTTTATGCTTGCAAGATATCTGACATAGAGATATTCTGGAAACCCTGAAGGGAGATGGCCCACATAGCACACTTGGTAAGACTACGTCATGTTATTCCGTTCCAACCAAAGGTTCCAAATAGTGGCAAAACGTGATACTGCCATAGGGCAGAATATTTAGGCGATACAGAGATAATGTCCCAAGAAATTGACAACTCCGTCTCTGACGACGACATGACCCAAGCCATCTCAAACTGATCTAAGACAGAATTCCAAACCTTGGAGGAGAAGGAGTAGTGAATAAGTAGATGGATTGACTCTTCAGATGCTTTGAGACAAAAAGGATAAGCACTAACCATAATTTTTCCTTTTTAACGTAAGCTATCTTGCGTCGAGATTTTCCCCGACCCAGCAGTCCAAAAAAAAGTCAATTGCCCTCGGAGGAGCTTTGGAGGACCAAATTTTGGGGTTGACACTAGGAAAAGCGACAGTTGACAACCCCCAATCAAAGAATGACTTGACCGAGAAAGCTCCAAAATTATCAAGCCACCAAACCATATTGTCCTCCAAATTGGTGAGGATTCGGTGGGATGATACGATGTGAAGGAGATATGAGAAGGCCTCAGTATCTGAGTCTGACAGGTTGCGAAGAAGAGGAATGTCCCACACTACTTGTTCCCCTGTTAACGTGAAGATATCTGAAATGGCCCCAAGGGGGCTAATGGAGAAAATATAAAGAGAGGGAAACCTAGAAGCCAATGAAGAAGTATCACTAGGAATCCATCCAGAACTTAATTATGTCTCCACGACCTGCCTTGTACCTGATGCCTTGTTTGAATATATCAACACAAGCTGCAATAGCACGCCACATGCCAGAAGCTCTGCGCAGGACAGGGTTGTGTCCAGCCACGGTTACCCAACCTATATTTACAGATAAGAATCTTCTTCCAATGGGAATCACCTTCAGAGCCTAACCTCCAGAGCCATTTAGTGAGAAGAGCAGTATTAACAGTCTTAATTGGACGTACCCCCAAACTCCCAACACTAGTAGGTAAAGAAACTTGATCCCAACTTACAAGATGATATTTCCTCATGTCCTCATGGTCCCTCTAGAGAAAGTTCCTCATGATCTTTTCCATCGACTGAATGACTTTATTGGGGCACCCGAATGCAAATAGAAAATAGACGGGCAGTGCATTAAGGGAATACTTTAAAAGAGTGATTTGTCCACCAAAAGATAAGTATTTTCCTCTCCATGAGGCTAGGCACTTGGTGAAACTATGGATGACAGGTTCCCATTGCGAGTACCCAGGAGACCCAATGCAAAGAGGGAAACCCAGACAAGTAGATGGAAGGGCAGACGTTGTACAACCTAACAAACCTGCAAGAGAAGAGAGCTCAGTGTTATTCAAATTGATGTTGAAGAATTCATTCTTGAGGTAATTTATCCGGAGGGAGGAAGACAGTTCAAACCATCTGCTAATGTTCGATATATCGAATGGGTGGATGGGTCGACACTCTCACTACATCGAGAAGCTCGATGTGTCGACTTTTATGAATGACCATTTTCCGTAGGAGGCTTTTAACTTGACCTCACGGCACACGTTCGATACATCGACGACGTCAATGGGCCGAAGTCGACGATACATCGGTTCTGTCGATGTGTCGAACATGACAGAGTTGAATTTTCTTATTTTAAGCACTTTTCATTTTGAAAGATCTACATCCTAGATTTTCAAAAAACACATGGTATACACAAGTGGTATTCTCATTAATAAAACACAAATATGCCACACAAACATCTTGTAATCATTCAATTTAAATATCACATATCCACATCAAACATGTTGAATTAGAAATGCAAGAACACACCATACAAAATTCAATTGTTGAAACATAATACACATGTTTGAAACATTGAAATTGGAATGTAGGATTTTTGATTCAAATGTCCATTAATGTATGGTTTTCCGAGGAAGACTAATACTATAGACAAGAAAAGTATAGCCGAAGCTTGTAATTTCCAAAATGTTCCATGTCATAGCACTTTGGCTATTTGAACTCACATAGGTCTCTTGTGATGTACAATTGCAATGGTCTGAGATACAGGAGTGAGTCTTAGGCCAATACAAAACATGAGTGATGGTATATCTCTTAAGTACCCAAATGGTTGAGTTTGGTGTTTCATACACACCCCTATAATGATCAGGGCTGGCCCTGGCTATAGGCGAAGTAGGTCGTCGCCTAGGCCCCCAAGTCCATAAACTCTTTTGTTATATATTAAATAGTTAATAATACATATAAAAGTGTAACTCCATTGTTGTCTACGTTGGTTAAGGTGTTTGCCTTAATGAAAATAACAATAATTTTAATTAATAAAGAATCTTTTAAAATATATGTACCATCTTTTAATGATAGTAACAATCATAATAATAATTATTATAATCCTCATTTTTATTGAGTTTAATGATAATAATGAAAATAACAATAATTTTAATTAATAAAGAATCTTTTAAAATATATATATCATCTAAATAGAGCGGCCTTCAAATCCCAACTAATCCCGTTTATGACTTTTAAGTTACTACCACTTGAAATCATTTGACTATTTTTAACTATTTCAAATTTAAAATACTCAAAATTAGAAATTTATATATTGATAATTTTTCTACTCAATTTAAACTTAAAAAATTAAAATAGTGATAGTAACAATCATAATAATAATTATTATAATTCTCATTTTACTGAGTTTAATAATAATAATGAAAATAACAATAATTTTAATAAAATATCAAATATTTTTAAATATATGTATCATCTAAATAGAGCGAAAGAGAAACCTATATTGAGTTGGTAATTTTGAATTAAAAATAATTTAAAGCTTTTAAAATTTGAAGAGATGAAAAAACATAGCTTTATTCATTTGATCAATGTAGATTTTATTAGACGAATATACAAGTATAAATCATTATAATTAAGATAATTTTTTTTTTTAAATTCAGAAAAATTGAAAAATTAAAATAATAATAATATCTTCGTTTAGAATGAGAATTTGCATTAGTGTTGGACTCGAATATTATAAAAGATGTAGTACGAAAAGAATTAAAAGAAACAATTGAAGTGCTAAATTATATAAAAAGAATAAATTGTTGTTTTCCAAATGCATGGATTATTTATAGAATAATGTTGACTACACCAATTACAGTTACCTCTACAAAAAGAAGTCTTTCAAAGTTAAAATTGATAAAATCTTATCTTCGGTCTATAATATCATAAGAAAGATTGAATAGATTAACTATATTATCTATTGAAAAAAAATGTTAAAAAAACTTGAATATAGTAATTTAATTAATAATTTTGCATCTCAAAATCATAGAAGAATAAATTTTAAAAATACTTTGTTATAAATTTGATTATGATGTTTATTTAAATATTTCACACTTTGTAAAAAAAAATATATGATTTTATTTCTTGTGAGTGTACAAAAGGCCCATTTTTCAAAGTTCGCCTAGGGCCCCTAAAATCTCAGGGCCGGCCCTGATAATGATACCTTTGATGTCTCAACCTTGGATCCTCAACTCCTTTGAGACTTCACCCAATTGTCTTACCAAGGAGTCTTGCCTTTGATCCACCTTCCTTGGAGGTTTGTGTGTTTTAGCTTTTGGTTTGGGTGGATTGTGCATTTTAATCTTAGGTGGGTTGTTAAGGGCTTGATCCTTCAAGTGTCTCTTTCTAAGATTGTATTCAAACTTGTAATGCACAATCTTATGACAATAAAAATATTTACCATTTGGAGGGTGAGAGATATTCCCCTTAACAAACACCATATGGGCCATAGGTCCTTTGGTTGACACGGATGAACCAAGACCCGACCTATCTCCATACCTTTTACCCAAATTAAGTAATTTCTCCAATTTTTGTTCACCATGGGTAAATTTATCTTAAAACTTCTCTTTATGACTTTTTAATTCTTTGAATTCAAGAGATAGTTTCTTAACCTCTTCTTCAAGTTTTTTCTTGATGTCCCACAAATTTTCTACATCTTTACAATGAATTTCATTTTCATCTTGAAGGGCTTTCTCACTCTCTTTTAATTTTAAGATTTCATCATTAAAGAGTATTAACTTAGATGACATGAGATAGTTTTCATTTTTCAAATTTTCTAGTTGGCTAGAGACGTTTGAATTTTTAATTTTAACCTTATCAAGTTTTTTAGCCAACTTCTCACTCTCAAGGTACAATGCATGGTATGATGCTTGAAGATCTTCATCTTCGTCATCATCCTCCGTTTCAATTACGGGTGTTTCAACATCACCCACAATCGAGGCTATGAAACCCTTGGATGGTTCAACTTTTTCTTGGGTTTCTTTGTCAGAATCACTTTTGGATTCGGATGTGTCCTCATAAGTCACATTCACATTCATAGCCTTTTTCAATTTTTCCGATAAACAAGCATTAGCATAGTGTCCACGGCCATTGCAATTGAAACAAGTTTGTTCCTTAGGTTTTCTTCTCTCTTTTTCTTTATGATGTTCATGTTTTTTAGAAACTTTTCACTTGTGTCTCCCTTCTTTAATCTTCTCATTTTATGCATTTTACCAAAGTTTTTCAAAAACTTTTTCCCAAGCAATGCCACCTCCTCACTTGAATCAATTTCAGATTCCAATTCTATTTCTTTTTCTTTTAATTTTCAGATTTCAAGGAAGACTTCAAGACAATAGGCTTTTCTTTTGGTTATTCAAAGTGAAGCTCATAGGTTTGCAGAGAACCAACCAAATCATCAACATTCATAAGGGCTACATTCCTATGTCTTCCATAGCCACCACTTTGGGTTTGAATATTTCGGCTAGATTCCTTACAATTTTGGTGCATACCTTGTCCTCGGATATTTTCTCGCTAAGAGCCCACATTGAGTTGACAATGTCACTCAGTTTTGAATAAAAATCCATAAAGACTTCATCCTCTCGCACTTATTCGTATCAAATTGATTTTGAAAGATTTGAAATCTTGACCTCTTAACTATTGAGGTACCTTCAAGGGTTATTTCAAAAACTTCACATGCTTCTTTGGCGGTTTCAAGGCCCCACCATTTGAGGTATACATGGCTTTTTCATGAGTGATCCAAGAGGCAAAGTCTTTGGGTGCTAAAACCTTTGTAGAAGATGTCTCAAGTGTTTTCTCTTCCATAGGATCAGTCCATCCTGTCTTTACCGATTCCCAAACGGTTCCATTAATGAAAATGAAGAAAGTTTTCATCGTTGATTTCCAAGAAGCATAATTTGTTCCATCTAATTTGTCTCAAGTTAGAGTCCAGTCGCTTCCCAAAGATCGATCCTCAAACTGAATGGATAGAGAGAAATCACCAATGAAGGAATCTAGCAAGGTGAGTTTACTAGTATCTCCACAAATGATGATGCCACCAGATCTACCAATGGATGGTTTTGCACCCCACTTGAACCAATGACTTGCTTTGCAAGACTGGATAACCATATCAAGTTGATCTTCTAACTTAGTCTCTTGGAAGCACAGAATGTTTAGATTGATTGATTGATTTGGTGAAATTCGTTATATTGGCTCTCTTCCCCATGTCCCCAAGGCCCTTTATATTCCATGAGATGATCTTCATGGAGAAACTGATCAATTTACCCCTTTTTTCCGTCTTCTTGCCACAGCTGTAATTGATGGAAGAGCTAAGTCTGTCACGCCCCAACCCAAAAGGTGGGCCCGGAACGCGACTGATTTTTTTTTTCGAAAGCTAATACTACACTCAAGCATTCTAACTGGGCCGGATCAACGGTTGGGCCCAAAGGTCACACATGATCTCAACATGTGAGTCAAACATATACCATAAGTTTACCCAACATAAACACAATCATTAATGCAAAACATGAACACACAATTCCAACACTGAATTATCATTGAAACATCATCAGAGTAACTACAGTCGCATGGTAGTTTAATACATCACATTAACACAGATCAAGTACCACACCCGGTACTTTACAAAAACAAACGGTTCTAAGAACAAAAAACAAAGATAAGGGAATTCCCCTCAGTGGGAATCCCAAAGCAACGTCGCAGCTTATCCACCCTAAGCTTAAAACAGAGGGTTCTCCTCATCGGGTTCATCTCCTAAAAGGTGAGTGGGGTGAGCTAACTAGCCCAGTGAAGGAAATATAACAGTGTAGTTTAAGTAAACATCAGGTTAGTACATAATCAACATTTGCAATATAATATCTCATTCTTGATAATAAATTCTCAACATCAAGTATAATCATTTCCACAATTCATCATCTTTTCCATTACTGCTGTCATCCAACGTAATACCTACATACTACGCTGAGACCATTGTATTAAGTCCTACACGGTCAAAATACATCCTTCCAAGTACATCTCCGACCCTCACGTGGCCGATACTGACACTCCTCAAGTCAGTAACTGTCGACACCCATGGTCCAGCAGACGTAAACCATCGTACACACATGGTCGATATTGGTTCAATAGTCAAGGGCACGTGGAAGCAGTATTACACATTTCATATGATCAACATCATAGCATTTATAAGCATCATAGGCACTTCTTACCACAGTGCATTATGTCTAGGCACATGGGTGGGTTCATCAAATCTGAAACCACTCATTGCTCAAGACTCATCTCATAAGAACCTGATTACACCTAGTGCAAAGTTAAGTTCCCTTACCGAAAATGTGTGGTATCGCGGTCTCTATTCAACAAGCAAACAAGTGCACAATCAATCATAAGTTAACATGCATAGCATTCACATGTATACATACAAGTACTATTTCAAATCCATACTTGTTTTCCCAAAAATCTCCAAGGTAAATGGAATTAAGTCTCCTACTTGGTTTCTAACCATTTTAAATTACAATAATCCACAATAGAATAAATAATAAGGTGCTCAGTCCAAAACTCATATTGTCTTCTGGGCATGACCAGATTGACTTATTGAGTTAGGTCTAGATACTCAGGTCACTTCTCGGTTGTCTCCCGGATAGGACCAGATTTGACATGTTGAGTAAGGCCTCGAGGTCACTCAGTGCCCGACAAATAAAACGTCAGCCTGAAAGTGAAGTCACTCAGTGCCCAACCAATAGAGTCGGTCTAGAAGTGAATACAATAGTATATACACTATAATAATAAGAGAAGAGGATTAGTACACATTTTTAATTTATCAATTGAGTATAATATCACATGCATCATTAACAATCAAGAGTTTACATTTAAAAAGTGGGTCCCTCGGAACAAGCCTCGGAACCAGGTATTGTGGCTTCGGATCATCCAAACCACTGCCTAAACTAGTCACTGACTTCGGACAGTGGGTCTGGCTTCGGATCGTCCGAAGATCGGGTCTCGGATCATCCGAAGGTCCTTCCGAACCAAAAATCCAAAAAACTGGTCTCGATGGGTCTGTGTGTTCGGAACATGCCGAGTGAGGCTTGGATCGTCCGAGTGGGGTTCGGTCCTTCCGAACTCGGTTCAGAACATCTGGACGAGACTGGCTAACCTCGGACGCTTCGGGACTTCGGTATGAAGCTTGGAACGTCCGAAGGGGTTACACTTGGATCGTCCGAAGGGTGTGACCCTCAGACAGTCTGAAGCTCGACTCTCGGACTGTCCGAGAGTCGTCTTCCTCCACTGTCTGTAACAGCAGACAGTAACAGGCAGAGATACATGAAATACTAATCCAGAAACATTGGGTTTCCTTGATTCAGTTTTCACATCTAACCAGTCAGAAGAACTCCTCAATGAGTCTTCTTTCCATAGAGAGTGGTTTGGAGCTTTAAAGCTTAGTAGGCCATCCGATTTTAACACCAAAAACTCAATGATATAATAAAAATCAGCTTTTTCTTTAAACTTCAAACTGGTTTACACAGTCAAAACTCGGCCAAAATTGGTTTTTCTTGATTTTAAACTACTTAGAATTTGAAAAGGGATACAGTGGTTACCTTCACTTGAGTTTTTGTGCTGAAAAAATCTGACTTTTGAAAATATTCCTTCTTAAGCTATGGTTAAACAAAGTTTGGAAAACAGAGAGGGATCGGCTGGGAAAACAGAGTGCAGACACAGAGAGAGAAGATGAAGTTTGGAGGGAGGAAATCAGCTGAGCTGAGGGCTAGATTTATAGAATTTTGATCCATGGATGGTGGCCATCGAGCCACTGCATGCCGCTGCATGCAGCTGCTGCCGACGTCCCGAACAATAACCGAACTGTTTGGGTGTTGGTTGCAGATCAGCCCCTCCAAAATTCCAATTTTGCAAATAAGTCTCCATTTTGATAAAAACTTGAATTTTAACAAAAAGCATGATTTTAAAAGCTCAAAAATTTAATCCAACCTTTCAGATAAGTTGGGTTTTAAAAACTCTAGTCACCATAAAAGTTTGGAGGTTTAAAACTCACCAAAAACCATTGATTTAAATAAAAATCACAATTTAACACTATTTACGTGATTTAACTTGTGTTAAATAAAACAATTTAAAGTCCTCATTTTCGGGGTTTGAAGAAATAAAGTTGACCATACTAAAATGGTCTAACATAATACACTTGTTTCGAAATTTATTTAATTCCCAAAACCATTTAAAAATATTTATTTCTCCCTTCGGGGTTTTGACGGGCAATTTTAAACACTATTTTCTGAAAATAAAATTATTTTAAAATTAGAAATAGAAAACCGTGACTGAGGAGAATAATATTAACCAATACTAATCACATAATAACACAATTTATAAAATAATAATAACAGGCGGTAAATTACCATTTTGCCCCTCAACTGAATGAGCTTGATCACAGAGCTTTCGATCTGAGATTGGGCCACTCCTAGGCTTTTCTCAAAGTCCTAACTGTAATCTTCGAGATTAACCGGTCTGACCAAGATTTATTAAACTAAACTACGTCTAATTTGGGTCAGGGTATTACATCCTACCCCCTAAAAGAAATTTCGTCCCAAAATTTAAAACAAACTTATACCTTTTTGGCCTGTGAACAAGCCTGGGTACAACTTCCGCATCGTCGCTTCTGCTTCCCACGTCTCATGTTGCACGTCGCGATGTTGCAACAACACTCGTACTAGAGGAATAGACTTCCTCCTAAGCTCTTGAGTCCGACGTCCTTGGATCTTTACTGGTACCTCTTCAAAAGTTAAGTCCTTCGAGACTTGAATGTCTTCAAAACTTATCACATGCGATGGATCAAGCTCGTACTTCCTTAACATAGATACGTGAAATGTACTATGCACTCTCTCCAAAGCTTGAAGAAGATCCAATTGATAGGCCATTTCTCATATCCTCTTCAAGATCTCAAAGGATCCAACATATCGAGGTGATAGTTTTCCCTTGTGCCCAAACCATTGCACTCTATGACGTGGTGCCACACGTAAGAAAACTCGGTCGCCAACTGCAAACTCCAAAGCCTTCGCCTTTTGTCAGCATAACCTTTTTGTCTGCTCTGGGCTGTCTTGAGACGTTGTCTGATCACTTCAACTTATTCTGACGTCTCACGCTCTAGATCAGGTCCTAGCAGGGCTTTGTCTCCTACCTCTATCCAACAAAGAGGTGATCTAAAGGTCTACCATACAGAGCCTCGTAGGGTGTCATCTGTACACTAGAGTGATAGATGTTGTTGTAGACAAACTCGATCAAAGCCAAGTGATCTTCCCAACTTCCCTGCATATCCATAACACAAGCTCTTAGCATATCCTCTAAGGTTTGAATGGTTCTCTCTGATTGACCATTCGTCTGAGGGTGAAAAGCAATGCTGAAGCATAGCTTAGTCCCCAACTCCTCCTGCAATCCCTGCCAAAATATTGATACAAACCTAGGATCTCTATCAGATACAATGGATACAGGTACTCCATGCAATCTGACTACCTCCTTTAAATACAATCTACTTAGAGTAGTTAAGGAATCCTTCTTCTTGATCGGCAGAAACTGAGCTGATTTTGTCAATCGATCGACTATTACCCAAATAACATCGTTTTTCTTAGGAGACTTCGGGAATCCAGTTACAAAGTCCATTGTGATATGCTCCCATTTCCATTCAGTCACTTCTAAAAGTTGCATCTTTCCACCAGGTCATTGATGTTCCGTTTTCACTTGTTGACAAGTTAGGCACTTTGACACAAAATCTGCTACCTCTCGCTTCATACCTTTCCACCAGAACAATCGCCGCAAGTCGTGATACATCTTCGTGCCACCAGGATGCACTGCAAAGGGAGAACGATGAAAGTGATCAATCACATTTCTCCTGCACTAGTTCGACTTAGGTACAAAAAGTCTATCTTTGAAAGTCAGACCTCCGTCCGCCTTGATCTTCTAATCTTCCAGAGTCGCTCCTTCTAAAAGCTGAGTTTGCAGAACCAAACTGTGGATTCTTGCTAACCCATTCCCTTCGATCAACTCCAGATCATACTCTGACAGAACTTCCAACATCTTCCACTGCAAGGATGCCATCCTCGCCACGATGCTATGAGACTTCCTGCTTAAGGCGTCGGCCACTACATTGGCCTTTCATGGGTGTTAAGAGAGACTGAAGTCGTAATCTCCTAGGTACTCCATCCACCTTCACTGCCTCATATTAAGACTATGGTGATCAGAAAACATATTGAACTTCTCACCATACAAGTAATGTCTCCACAACTTCAACAAGAATACAACGGCTGCCAACTCCAAATCGTGAGTCGAGTAGTTTTGCTCATGTCCATTCAATTGCCTAGAACCATAAGCTACCACATTCCCCTCTTGCATCAGCACACACTCCAGAACAAACTTGGACGCATCGCAATACACATCATAACCTCGTCCTTGTTAGGGTATTATCAAAACTGGAGACGTAGTCAACTTCTCCTTCAGCTCATGGAATGCTCTTTCACAAGCTTCGCTCCATTCGAACTTAACGTTCTTCCTCGTCAGCCAAGTTATAGCACCGCGATCTGGGAGAAGTGTGGGATAAACTTTCGGTAATATCCTGCTAATCCCCAGAAAGTTTCTGATCTCGAACACGTTCTTGGGACTTTCCCAAGTCTTCACTGTTTCTACCTTTGCTGGATCTACTGAGATCTCTCTTGGAGACACCACGTGGCCAAGAAACTGCACTTGAGTCAACCAAAACTCGCACTTGCTCAGCTTAGTGAATAGCTGATGATCTCGAAGAGTCTGAAGAATAATGCGTAGATGATGCTCATGCTCATCCTCCAACGATGAAAAGATCAAGATATCGTCTATGAAGATTATCACAAACTCTTGCAGGTACGGTCGGAACAAGCGATTCATCAAATCCATAAACATAGCTGGAGCGTTAGTCAAACCAAAAGGCATCACCACAAACTCGAACAAACCATACTGCGTCCAGAAAGAAGTCTTAGGAATGTCTTCCTCTCGAATCCGCAATTGATGGTAACCTAACCTTAGATCGATTTTTGAAAAATATCTCGATCCTCTCAAACGATCAAAAAGGTCGTCTATTCTAGGCAACGGATACTTATTCTTAACGGTTACCTAATTAAGCCACCGGTAATCTATATACATCCTCATCGATACATCCTTCTTTTTCACAAAGAGAGTAGGTGCGCCCCACGGTGAGTTGCTCTGACGGATAAAACAAAGTCTAAGAAGCTCATCTACCTGCGTAGCTAGCTCTCTCTGTTCAGCCGACGCCATCTGATAAGGTGCCATGGAAATTGGAGATGTTCCTGGCTGTAGGTCTATAACAAACTCTATCTCTCGGCGTGGAGGTAGCCCAGCCAACTGGTCAAGAAACACATCTATAAACTCACACACCACCCGAGGAGCAACAGACCCTACACCACCTACATCTTCCCAACCCATGCTCGCCACCACACTACCAGGGTACACCCTAAGGCTAGAGAAAGTGACTCTCATCTTCTCATGGGGTACCAACTTCTCCATAAACCTCTCATTGGTTTAGGAGACCCTGCAAATTCTCCTCTGAGAACAGTCGATCAGAACCTTAAAAACTGATAACTAATCCATGCCAAGGATGATGTCAAAGTCCGTCATTTCCAACATGAGAAAATCATAGGACAACTTTACACCACTAATTCTCAAAACACACGATCTACACCTTTGGTTTACGAAAGGTTTCTTACCCATGGGTGATACTACCATTAGCGGGTTAGCTACTGCTACCGGTTTTAAACCCAATCTATCACAACAAGGTTTAGAAACAAAGGAATGCGAAGCACCGGTATCAAAAAGCACTCGAGCCAAAAGACTGAAAAGATTAAGGGTACCTTCCATCACCGTATTCTCCATCGACTCTTCCTTCTGAGTCCCAATCGTGTAGACTCTCCCCTGAATGGTCTGAGGACGTCCTTGTCCTCTCCCCTGACTGTTCCGAGGTAGTCCATTCTTTGATGCCACTGAGCCTCTGGAGGTTTGCTGAGAACCTCGACCAACAGATGGTTGCGCCACTGAAAAGAAGCTCCTACGCCTTGCGAGGGTGCAGCTTTACCGAAATAGGGACAATCCTTAAACAGGTGTCCGGTCTGCTTTCAATAGTAGCACGCCTTCTCTCCTCCTGATGGGCAGAACTTAGAAGTATGCCCAAGCTGGTTGCAGGTATAGCACACGAATTGTCGGGTGTCTGACCGACTCGACTGTCTTGTGCTAGGTTGGCTCTTCTTGAAGAAAGGTCTCTTCTGGTTGAGTTTGCCCTTCTTATTGGAAGAACGTTTCTTAAAGTTGTCGGTGCTCCTGTTGATGGAATCCACTGCTTCCACCTTTGAAGCCCGATCAATAATCTCCTCCAAGGTGTCGAAAGTTAAGCCGGCCACTTGCCGCTGCAGAAACGGTCGGAGTCCATTCTCAAAATGCTGAATCTTCACTTCTTCGTTTGCTGCTATCCAAGGCACGAACTGCATCAAATCGATGAACCTCATGGCGTACTGCGCTACTGAGTTGGAACCCTGCTGGATGTTGAGGAACTCTCTCTTCCTCGTTTCTTGGACGGTTTTTGGAAAGTAACGGGCCAGAAAGGCAGCTGAGAACTCTTCCCACGCCATTGGTTCGTGGTTACGAACCAAATTCTTTGCTTCCCACCACTCTTCCTTCTAACTGGTATGCCGCCAAAGTTACCCTCAAGTCGTCGGCAATGGTAAGGTGTTAAGGATCTGGCTAATTTGGGTTAGCCAGTTCCTCGCTGCGCTTGGGTCCTCTGTCCCCGAGAAACTTGTCGGGTTCAGTCGCTTGAACTCTTTTAGAGCCGAGGTGGCTCTCTCCTCTTGCGTTCGGATAGGAGGGCGTCGCATATTTTCAGCTATCTGCTGAAATGCTTCAATCGCTGCGCGAATGGCCTCATTGGGTAATTCACGGTGTGGAAGACCAGTCCTCCTCCCACGACAGTGGTTTCCGTTAGCGTTAGGTCCTGACACCTGTTATTTACACTTGTAAATATCACTTAACCATTTAAGAAACCTTTTAAGGCAAAACACACAAGTTGCATAATTCATTAGAAATCCTTCAAATTGCATTACAATTACAAAGGTTAGTAGGGTTTGAAAACCCTTCAAAACATCAAAACATGACTTAACCCTTATAAAAATAATCTCCCCGATTCCTCGACACTCTTAATCTAATCTTCCGAAGAAGATCCTGCATCATCACCAAAATAATAGAAGTTGTCAGGGCAAGTCGCCGACTTATGCCCGAACACTCCACAGGTCAAACAGGGTATGATCCCTGGTCCCCCAACGTAAGGACAGTTAGTCCTTACGCTCCCATGCCCGCGAAGTCTACAAACAAGGCAGATGACATCAATAGGGTAGGAGCAATAAATACAGTTGTGCCCCTCCTGATTGCACAATTCGCACATATAATCCGACAACTCATCCAAAGTTGGAGTAGCCGTAGTATACTCGGGCGAGCCTATCTCCGTTACAGACTCTTCTAGATTTGGGACATCTCACACATCCTCTTCTGGAACAACCCCAATATGGTACTCGGGCGATGCTACTTCTATATCCTCATTGGATACAACTTCATTGATGAAGTGTGGAACGCTGGAATCATCTGAAGAAACCAGATCTATCGGACAGCTAGGGGTCCCTCTGTCCCACAACTCGGTGTACTCTACATTGCTAGAAAAAATAGGAAAATGTCAAAACAATTGCAGTTCTAAGTTAAAAACAAGTCTAACTAGGTTGTAACCCATCACAGTCCTAGAGTTTGAGCCAAAGCTCTGATACCAAGTTGTCATGCCCCGACCCAAAAGGTGGGCCCGTAACGCTACTGATTTTTTTTTTTTAAAGCTAATACTACACTCAAGCATTCTAACTGGGCCGAATCAACGGTTGGGCCCAAAGGTCACACATGGAATTAAGTCTCCTACTTGGTTTCTAACCATTTTAAGTTACAATAATCCACAATAGAGTAAATAATAAGGTGCTCAGTCCAAAACTCATATTGTCTTCTGGGCATGACCAGATTGACTTATTGAGTTAGGTCTAGATATTCAGGTCACTTCTCGGTTGTGTTCTGGATAAGACCAGATTTGACATGTTGAGTAAGGTCTCGAGGTCACTCAGTGCTCGACAAATATAGCGTCGGCCTGGAAGTGAAGTCACCCTGTGCCTGACCAATAGAGTCAGCCTGTAAGTGAATACAATAGTATATATACTACAGTAATAAGAGAAGAGGGTTAGTACACATTTTTAATTTATCAATGGGGTATAACATCACATGCATCATTAACAATCAAGAGTTTACATTTAAAAACTGGGTCCCTCGGAACAAGCCTCGAAACCAGGTAGTGTGGCTTTAGATCATCCGAACCACTGCCTAAACTAGTAACTGACTTCGGACCGTGTGTCTGGCTTCGGATCTTCCGAAGATCGGGTTTCGGATCATCCGAAGGTCCTTCCGAACCAAAAAATTCAAAAAACTGATCTCGGTGGGTCTGTGTGTCTCGGAACATGCCGAGTGAGGCTCGGATCATCCGAGTGGGGTTCGGTCCTTCCGAACTCTGTTCGGAACATCCGGGCGAGACTGGCTAGCCTCGGACGCTTCGAGACTTCGGTATGAAGCTCAGAACATCCGAAGGGGTTACACTCGGACTGTCCGAAGCTCTACTTTCGGACCGTCTGAGAGTAGTCTTCCTCCACTGTTTGCAAAAGCAAACAATAACGGGCAGAGATACATGAAATATGAATTCAAAAACAGTGGGTTTCCTAGATTCGATTTTCACATTTAGTCGGTTAGATGGACTCCTCAGGGAGTCCTCTTTCCATAGGGAGTGGTTTGGAGCTTTAAAGCTCAGTAGGCCATCCGATTTTAATATCTAGACCTTCACTCACTGATACCTTCACTCAAAACTCGGCCAAAATTGATTTTTCTTGATTCTAAACCATTTAGAATTTGAAAAAGAACACAGTGGCTACCTTCACTTGAGTTCCTGGGCTGAAAAAATCTGACTTTTGAAAATCTTCCTTCTTAAGCTACAGTTAAACAAAGTTTGGAAAACAGAGAGGGATCGGTTGGGAAAACCAGAGAGTAGAGACTGAGAGAGAAGATGAAGTTTGAAGGGAGGAAATTAGCTGAGCTGAGGGCTAGATTTATAGAATTTTGATCCGTGGATGGTGGCCATTGGGCCCCTGCATGCCGCTGCATGCAGCTGCTTCTGATGTCCCGAACAGTAACCGTACTGTTTGGGCGTTGGTTGCAGATCAGCCCCTCCAAAATTCCAATTTTGCAAATAAGTCCCCATTTTGATAAAAACTTGATTTTTAACTAAAAGCATGATTTTAAGAGCTCAAAAATTTAATCCAACCTCTCAGATAAGTTGGGTTTTAAAAACTCTAGTCACCATAAAAGTTTGGAGGTTTAAAACTCACCAAAAACCTTTGATTTAAATAAAAATCACAATTTAACACTATTTATGTGATTTAACTTGTGTTAAATAAAACAATTTAAAATCCTCATTTTCGGGTTTGAAGAAATAAACTAGAACATACTAAAATGGTCTAACATAATACACTAGTTTCAAAATTTATTTCATTCGTAAAACCATTTAAAAATATTTATTTCTCCCTTTCGGGGTTTTGACGGGTAATTTTAAACACTATTTTCTGAAAATAAAATTATTTTAAAATTAGAAATAGAAATCCTTGACTGAGGAGAATAATATTAATCAATACTAATCACATAATAACACAATTTATAAAATAATAATAACAGGCGGTAAATTACTATTTTGCCCCTCCGGCTGGACGAGCTGGATAACAGAGCTTTTGAGCTCAGATTGGGTCACTCCTGGGCTTTTCTCAAAGCCCTAACTTTAATCTTTGAGATTAATCGATCTAAGTAAGATTTATTAAATTAAACTATGCTTAATTTGGGTCAGGGTATTACAAAGTCTGGTGAATTCACGGGTAGTTCTATCTTTTTCTTGGAATATACTGGATCAAGATTCTTGATTTTTTCAAGATGGGAAATGAGCAAATCTTCCTGACCATCTAGAATGAGGCCAAGCTTAAGTCCCACCTCAATCAATCTATTGTTAATCCAGTTGGAAGAGGGCCTGTCATTCTAGTCACTTTCTTCAGGTCTTTACAAATCTATAGTATTATTCATACTGGTCTGCAAAATATCTGACTCCAATATCTCAGTTTCAATGTCTTCTGGATGTAACTGTGCACTATGGATGCTCATCTGGGCTAGAGATGGAAAGAAAATTTCATCAGTAGCAGAATTGGTACAGGGGCGAATAACTTCAATTTGGATATCTCTTGGTGAGTGCAGCAAAACTGTTTCAGGCATTAGCATGGCTCTGATCAAGAGGGAATGCCTTTAATCTGGATTCTTAAGAGACAGACAAGGCTGAAAGTCCCAGTGCTAAAACTCATTTGACCCTAGAGGGGAGGTGAATAGGGCAATCTCTAAATTTATTGGTCTTTAAAACTTTCTTGATTAAACAACAATATAAACGGTGGAATTATAATGGTTAATCCAGTGTGTGATTCAAAGGTGTACAAGATTCAAAACAATCACACATGCAAAGACCAATACACCCGATATAAAGTGGTTCGTAGTAAATTCCTCTTACATCCATTAATGGATTCACCCAATCTCGGGCTATCCCAAATTCACTATGTGATGAATTATGCCCTCACAAATAGAGAATGAATTACACCTTATTCAAATAGAGTGAAATTTTAACCCAACTCAAATCCTAGTTTTGAAAGATTAGACCAACTCCGATCTACTTATTTATCCCTCTATTTTTTAGAGTGGTTCAAGCATACACTTTAATTCACTATACAAGATGACTTGAATATTAAATCAAACAAGAGAAGCACTTGTCTTTGTAGCTTTGCAATTCGTAAATGTCTTCCGAAGAGTTCTCCCAACGTGATATCCCAAATTCACTATGTGAAGAATTATGCCCTAACAAATAGAGAATGAATTACACCTTATTCAAATAGAGTGAAATTTTAACCCAACTCGAATCCTAGTTTTGAAAGATTAGACCAACTCCGATCTACTTATTTATCCCTCTATTTTTTAGAGTGGTTCAAGCATACACTTTAATTCACTATACAAGATGACTTGAATATTAAATCAAACAAGAGAAGCACTTGTCTTTGTAGCTTTGCAATTCGTAAATGTCTTCCGAAGAGTTCTCCCAACGTGATCTCGTTGATGACGATGATGCATCGATGTATGAACAATCACGATCCTTGGGAGTGGTTTCTAGGATTTGGATATGCAAGTGGTATCCTAGACTATGCTTTCCTTGATCTCTCTCAATCTCAATCAAAAGATGATTGGATTTCAAAGATTCACCAACTGAAGAGCAAAAGAGATATTGATCCAATAAATTTAACCTTTGAATTTTTGCAAATTAACTCTTGTAGATAAGGCTCATAAATGCTCTAAATAGGAATCCTTAAACTCTCCAAACAATAGAGTATTTATAGAGAGGCAAAATAGATTTTTCGAAACTGTTCATCACCGATGGATCAACCAGAACGATGGGTCGGTGAACTTGAAAGAGACCTTCCACCCATCAGACTGTTGCACATAAATGCTCTCCAACGGTACAACAATGGTAACAACCAATGGGTCGACATGCTCATTGTCGATGGGTCAGTCCTGTCGATAGTATCAACCTGAGGTAAAACTATGCAGATGGAGTTTTAAGTCCAGAAACTTGTCAAACCCAGGTTGACACATCGGTAACATTAATGGGTCGGTCATGTTACTCTCGATGGGTCGATGACCTCGATTGTATCTGTCTAAGAGTAAATAAAAAATACAGGGTTCTATCCAACCAGAACTCCATCAACCTAGGTCGACATATCATGTTCACCGATTGGTCAATCTTGTCCTCATCGATGGGTCGGTGTGCACGATACTATAGATCTGAGAGCAACCCTGTTAGACAGTATTTTCCAACTAGAACCTTGGTCACTCTGGTCGATGTATCAAAGACCTCGATGGGTCTGTCCTATCTCACCGATGGGTCGGTGGACTCAATGTATCGACCTGACAGTATATCAGATTTTCAATTTTCAGTTCATCTGGTTTGTGACTGGCATAAGTGCACACAGGCTTCATTATATTTTTACCAAGATGTTCTCTAAGTTACATCTTAAGGTCATTTATGGCCAATATATCTTGAGTGATTGCCATACATGATGAACTTGGAAACTTTGAGCTTGATCTTCAAATATTCGGATCACTTGAGTCTTTAATTCTTCTAAGCAATACTTCTCTTGAGTTATGGAATTGACAAAAAAGGGACTCGGCAAATCGGGGAACTAACAAGGGCCCATACGAAAGTTTTCTGGTTGACCTCACATTGCTTGCGTTGGTTGGTTGCAGCGATGACAAGATCTTGCCAGGCGATGGAGGATCTTGAGTGGTCGTGGGAGTTGGCAAGCAAAAAGGCGATGCCAGAGAACCCCGATAGGGGGAAAGCAAATACTTACGAAGGTGGGTCTTACAAGGAAGAGGAGAGAGCGTGGTATGTAGTAACAAGATGGTTGCTCGACTACAATGGTTGAAAAAGATTTGGAGGCACGCACGACTGGACTGGATTTACATCACTGGCTAATGGTGTCACGCCCCGACCAGAAGGGTGAGTCCGGAACGAGACTGATTTTTTGTTTTGAAAGCAAAGACAACACTCAAGCATTCTAATTGGGCCGGATCAACAATTGGGTCCAGAGGTCACACATGATCCCAACATGTGGACTCAAACATATACCATATGTCTACCCAACATAAACACAATCATACAACGATGAACACATAATTTCAACACTGAATTATCATTTCAACAACATCAGAGTAACTACAGAAGCATAGTAGTTCTAGTACATTACATTAACACACACTAAGTACCACACTCGGTACTTTACAAAAGAAAATGGTTCCAAAAACCAGAAAGCAAATATAAGGGTATTCCCCTCAGTGGGAATCCTGAAGCAACGCCGCAGCTTATCCACTCTAAACTTGAAAAAGAGGGTTCTCCTCCTCGGGTTCATCTCCTGAAAAGCGAGTGGGGTGAGGTAACTAGCCCAATGAAGGAAATATAACAGTGCAGTTTTAAAGTAAACAATAGGTTAGTATATAATCCACAGTTGCAATATAATATCTCATGCTTGATAACAATATTCATAATATCAAGTAAAGTCTCATCATCATCTTTCCATTACTGTTGTCATTTGACGTAACGCCTACCGACTACACTGAGACCATTGTATTAAGCCCCGATACGATCGAAATACATCCTTGCAAGTACATCTCCGGCTCTCCCATAGCCGATACTGACACTCTCAAGTCAGCAACTGTTGACACCCATGGTCCAGTAGACGTAAACCATCACCCATGGCCGATATTTGTTCAATAGTCAAGAGCACGTGAAACCATTATTACACGTTTCATATGATCAACATCACAGCATTTACCAGCATCATAAGCACTCTTACCATAGTGCGTCAAGTCTAGGCACCTGAGTGGGTTCATCAAATCTGAAACCACTCATTGCTCAAGATCCATCTTAAAAAACAAAATATGTTTAAATTTTAACTGTAAAGTTAAGTTCCCTCATCGTAACTGTGTGGTATCGCGGTCTCTTTTCAAAAAAATAAACAAGTGCACAATCATTATCACGTCAATATACATAGCATCAAATACATGCACACAATTAGTATTTCGAAATTATACTTGTTTTCCCAAAAATATCTAAGGTACATGGAATTGAGTCTCCTACTTGGTTTCTATCTTTTTTAAATTACAATAATCCACAAGATATAATAAAAAGGTGCTCAGTCCAAAACTCATATTGTCTTCTGGGCATTGACCAGATTGACTTATTGAGTTAGGTCTAGATACTCAGGTCACTTCTCGGTTATCTTCTGGATAGGACCAGATCTGACATTTTGAGTAAGGCCTCAAGATCACTCAGTGCCCGACAATTATAACGTTGGCCTGAAAGTGAGATCACTCAGTGCCCGACCAATAGAGTCGGCTTGGAAGTGAAATACAATAGTATATATACTATAATAATAAGAGAAGAGGGTTAGTATATTTTTAGATTAACAAAGGGGGTACTAACATCACATGCAATCAATAACAATCAAATAACATTTTACACTTAAAAACTGGGTTCCTCAGAACATGCCTCGGAACCAGATACTGTGGCTTCGGATCATGCGAACCACTGCCTACTCTAGTCACTGACCTCGGATCTTGGGTCTGACTTCGGATCATCCGAAGATCAGGTCTCGGATCATCCGAAGTCCATTCGAACCGAAAAACAGAGAAAATAGGTCTTGGTGGGTCTGTGCACCTCGGAACATCCGAAGTAGGGCTCAGATCGTCCAAGTGGGGTTCGGTCCTTCCGAACTCTTATCGGAACATCCGATTCAGACAAACTAGCATCGGGCGCTTCTGGGCTTCGGGTGAATCTGGGAACGTCCGAAGGGTCGTCTCGGACCGTCTGAAGATCGACTCTCGGACCGTCTGAGAGTCGTCTTCCTCACTGTCTGCACCAGCAGACACTGTGTGAAATACGAATCCGGAAACAGTGGGCTTTCCGGATTCGGTTTCCATATCTAGCCGGTTCGATGGACTCCTCTAGGAGTCCTCTTTCCATAGTGAAGGGTTTTGGAGCTTTGAAGCTCAGCAGGTCACTGGATTTTAACACTGAAAGCTCATGGGTACAAGAAAACCCATGGTTTTTCTTAAACTTTAAACTAGTTTTACTCACTCAAAACAGGGCCAAAACCGGTTTTTCTTGATTCTAAACTGACTGGAATTTAAATAGGAACACAGTGGTTACCTTCACTAGAGTTCCTAGGCTAAGAAATCCGGTCTTTGAAAAACTTTCGTTTAAGGCTACGGGTGACAGAAAACTGGGAAACAAATACTGGATCAGCTGGGTTTGGTTTTCAAACAGCAGTTGAGAGAGGCTGAGAGAGAAGAGAAGGTGTGGGAGTTCAAACCAGTGATCACATGGCCAATTTATAGAAATTTCATCCATAGATGGGGGCTGGATGGCCACTGCATGCGGCTGCATGCAGTACCCGCTTACGTTCGCTACAGCCACCAGTTTGGGCTAGTTGCAGATCAACCCTCCAACAGTCTCCCTTTTGCAAATAAGTCCCCCATTTTGGTAAAATCTAATTTTTAACTAAAACCGTGATTTAAAAAATTCACAAATTTAATCCAACCTTACAGATAAGTTGGGTTTTAAAAACTTTAACTACCATAAAATTTTGGAGATTTAACTCTCACTAAAAACCATTGATTTAAATAAAAATCACAATTTTACACTATTTACTTAATTCAACAAATGTTAAATAAAACAATTTAGAAACCTCATTTTGGGGTTTAAAGAATAACTAGACCGTACTTAAAATGGTCTAACACAAAATACTTTCGAAATTTATCTCATCTCCAAAATCATTTTAAATAATTATCTCTCCCTTTCGGGGTTTTGACGGGCAATTTTAAATACCATTTTCTGAAAATAAAATTATTTTAAAATCAGAAATACAAATCCTTGATTAAGGAGAATAATATCATCCAATAATAATCAATAATAACATAATTTATAAAAATAATAACTATAAGCGGTAAATTACCAAATTGCCCATCCAGCTGGACGAGTTGGATCACTGAGCATTCGAGTTCGGATTGGGCCACACCTGGGCTTTTCTCAAAACCCTAACCGTAATCTTCGAAATTAACTGGTCTAAGAAAGATTATTAAGCTAAACTACACCTAATTTGGGTCAGGGTATTACATCCTACCCCCTCAAAAGAAATTTCGTCCCGAAATTTAAAACAAACCTATACATTTTTGGCCTATGAACAAGTCAGGGTACAACTTCCGCATATTTGATTCAGTGTCCCACGTCTCACGCATTAGATCAGGTCTTAGTAGCGCTTTGCCTTCTACCTCTGATGACGAAAAGATCAAGATGTCGTCTATGAAGACTAATACGAACTCTTGCAGGTACGGTCAGAAAACACGATTCATCAAATCCATAAACATGGGTGCGCGTTCGTCAAACTAAAAGGCATCATGACAAACTCGTACAAACTATATTGCGTTCTGAAAGCAGTCTTTGGAATGTCTTCCTCTCGAATCCGCAACTGATGTTAACCCAACCTCAAATCGATTTTCGAAAAGCACTTCGATCCCCTCAAAAGATCAAAGTGGTCGTTTATTCTAGGCAACGGATACGTATTCTTAAAAGTTACCTCGTTAAGTCGCCGGTAATCTATACACATTCTCATCGATCCATCCTTCTTTTTCACAAAGAGAGCAGGTGCTCCCCACGGCGAGTTGCTCTCATGGATAAAACCAAGTCTAAGAAACTCATCTACCTGTGTAGCTAGCTCTCTCTGTTTAGCCGGCGCCATCCGATAAGGTGCCATAGAAATTGGAGATGTTCCTGGTTGTACGTCTATAACAAACTCTATCTCTCGGCGTGGAGGTAGCCCAGCCAACTGGTCAGGAAACACATTCATAAACTCACACACCACCTACATCTTTCCAACCTATGCTTGCCACCACACTACCAGGATACGCCCTGAGGCCAAAGAAAGTGACTCTCATCTTCTCATAAGGTACTAACTTCTCCATAAACCTCTCATTGGTTGAGGAAACCCCACGAATTCTCCTCTGAGAACAGTCGATCAGAACCTCAAAAACTGGCAACCAATCCATGCCAAGGATGATGTCAAAGTCCGTCATTTCCAACATAAGAAAATCATAGGACAACTTACACGCTAATCTTCAAAACACAAGATTACACATCTGGTTTACCAAAGCCTTCTTACCCAAGGGTGATACTACCATTAGCGGGTTAGCTACTTCTACCAGTTTCAAATCCAATCTATCACCATAAGCTCTAGAAATAAAGGAATGCGAAGCATTGGTATCAAAAAGCACTCGAGCCAAAAGACTGAAAAAGATTAAGGGTACCTTCCATGACCGTATTCTCTATTGGCTCTTCTTTTTAAATCCCAATCGTATAGACTCTCCCCTGAGGACGTCCTTATCCTCTCCCCTGACTGTTCCGGTGGTCCGTTCCTTGGTGCCACCGAGCCTCTGGAAGTTTGCTAAGAACCTCGACCAACAAACGGCTGCGCCACAGAAAAAGAAGTTTCTGCGCCTTGCGGAGGTGTAACTCTATCGATATAAGGACATTCCCTACGCAGGTGTCCGGTCTGCTTGCAATGATGGCACACCTTCTCTCCTCCTGACGGGCAGAACTTAGAAGTATGCCCAGGCTGGCTGCAGGTATAGCACACAAATCTTCGGGAGTCAGACTGACTCGACTGTCCTGTGCTAGGCTGGCTCTTCTTGAAGAAAGACTTCTTCTAGTTAGGCTTGGCCTTCTTGTTGGAAGAAGGCTTCTGAGAATTGTCGGCGCTCTGGTTGATGGAGTCCACTGCTTCCACCTTCGAAGCTCGATCAAAGATCCCCTTTGAAATGTCGAAAACTAGGCTGGCCACTTGCCGCTGCAGAAACGGTCGGAGTTCATTCTCAAAATGCTGGACCTTCTCCTCTTCGTTCGCCGCTATCCAAAGCACGAACTGCATCAAATCGATGAAGCGCATGGCATATTGTGCCACTGAATCGGAACCTTGTTGGATGTTGAGGAATTCCCACTTCCTCGCCTCTGTACGGTCTTTGGGAAGTAACGGGTCAGAAAGGTTGCTGAGAACACTTCCCACGTCATTGGCTCGTGGTTACGAACCAAGTTCTTTGCTTCCCACCACTCGTAGGCGTTTCCTTCTAGCTGGTACCCGCCAAGGTCACTCGCAAGTCATCGGCAATAGCTAGGGTGTTAAGGATCCGGCTAATCTGAGTTAGTCAGTTCCTCACTTCGCTAGGGTCCTCTGTCCCGAGGAACTTGTCGGGTTCAGTCGCTTGAACTTTTTAAGAGCCGAGGTGGCTCTCTCCTCTTGCGTACAGATAGGAGGGCGTGGCATATTTTTAGCTATTTGCTGAAATGCTTCTACCGCCACTCGAATGGCCTCATTGGGTAGGTTACGGGGTGGAAGACCAGTCCTCCTCCTGCGGCAATCGTTTCTACTAGTGTTGGGTCCTGACATCTGTTATTTACACTTGTAAATATCACTTAACCATTTTAAGAAACTTATTAAGACAAATCACACAAGTTGCAAGGATTTAGAAATCATTCAAAAGCATTACAATTACAAGGGTTAGTAGGGTTTGAAAAAAACCCTTCAAAACAAAACTTAACCCTTACAAAACAATCTCCTCGATTCCTCAACGCACTCTAATCTAATCTTCCGAAGAAGATCCTGCATCATCACCAAAATAAAAGAAGTTGTCCGGACAAGTCGCCGACTTATGCCCGAACACTCCACAGGTCAGACAAGGTATGATTCCTGGTCCCCCAACAATAAGTCTAATTAGGTTGTAACCCATCACAGTCCTAGAGTTTGAGCCGAAGCTCTGATACCAAGTTGTCACGCCTCGACCCGAAGGTGGGTCCGGAACGCGACTGATTTTTTTTTTTTTTGAAAGCTAAGACAACACTCAAGACATTCTAACTAAGCTAGATCAACAATTGGGCCCAGAGGTCACACATGATCTTAACATGTGGACTCAAATATATACCATATGTCTACCCAACATAAACACAATCATACAACGATGAACACATAATTCCAACACTGAATTATCATTTCAACAACATTAGAGTAACTACAGAAGCATAATAGTTCTAGTACATTACATTAACACACACTAAGTACCACACTCAATACTTTACAAAAGAAAATGGTTCCAAAAATCAGAAAGCAAATATAAGGGTATTCCCCTCAGTGGGAATCCTGAAGCAACGCCGCAACTTATCCACTCTAAGCTTGAAAAAGAGGGTTCTCCTCCTCAGGTTCATCTCCTGAAAAGTGAGTGGGGTGAGGTAACTAGCCCAATGAAGGAAATATAACAGTGCAGTTTTAAAGTAAACAACAGGTTAGTATATAATCAACAGTTGCAATATAATATTCATGCTTGATAACAATATTCACAATATCAAGTAAAGTCTCATCATCATTTCCATCATCTCATCATCTTCTTTCTATTACTGTTGTCATCTGCCGTAACGCCTACCGACTACACTGAGACCATTGTATTAAGTCCCGACACGGTCGAAATACATCCTTACAAATATATCTCCAGCTCTCCCATAGTCGATACTGACATCCTCAAGTCAGCAACTGTTGACACCCATGGTCCAGTAGATGTAAATCATCTCCCATATGGCCGATATTTGTTCAATAGTTAAGGGCACGTGGAAGCAGTATTACACGTTTCATATGATCAACATCATAGCATTTACCAGCATCATAAGCACTCTTACCATAGTGCGTCTAGTATATGCAAATGAGTGGGTTCATCAAATCTGAAACAACTCATTGCTCAAGATCCATCTCAAATAACAAAATCTGTTTATATTTTAACTGCAAAGTTAAGTTCCCTCACCGTAACTATGTGGTATCGCGGTCTCTATTCGAACAAACAAACAAGAGACAATCATTATCACATCAATATATATAGCATCAAATATGCACACAAGTAGTATTTCGAAATTATACTTGTTTTCCCAAAAATATCCAAGGTATATGGAATTGAGTCTCCTACTTGGTTTCTATCATTTTTAAATTACAATAATCCATAAGATATAATAAAAAAGTGCTCAGTCCAAAACTCATATTGTCTTCTGGGCATTGACCAGATTGACTTATTGAGTTAGGTCTAGATACTCAGGTCACTTCTCGGTTATCTTCTGAATAGGACCAGATCTGACATTTTGAGTAAGGGCTCGAGATCACTCAGTGCCCGACAATTATAGCGTCGGCCTGAAAGTGAGATAACTCAGTGCCCGACCAATAGAGTCGGCCTAGAAGTGAAATACAATAGTATATATACTATAGTAATAAGAGAAGAGGGTTAGTACATTTTTAGATTAACAAAGGGGGTACTAACATCACTTGCAATCAATAACAATCAAATAACATTTTACACTTAAAAACTGAGTCCCTCGGAACATGCCTCGGAACCAGGTACTGTGGCTTCGGATCATTCGAACCACTGCCTACACTAGTCAATGACCTCGGATCTTGGGTCTGACTTCGGATCGTCCAAAGATCGGGTCTCGGATCATCCGAAGTCCATCCGAACAAAAAAACAGAGAAAACAGGTCTTGGTGGGTCTGTGCACCTCGGAACATCCGAAGTAGGGCTCAGATCTTCTGAGTGGGGTTGGGTCTTTCCGAACTCTGCTCGGAACATCCGGCTGAGACAAGCTAGCCTCGGATGCTTCTGGGCTTCGGGTGAAGCTCGGAACGTCCGAAGGGTCCTCTCGGACCGTCTGAAGATCGACTCTCGGACCGTTTGAGAGTTGTCTTCCTCACTGTCTGCACCAGCAGACAGTGATAACAGACACTGTGTGAAATACAAATCAGGAAAAGTGGGCTTCCATGATTCGGTTTCCATATCTAGCCGGTCTCTTTCCATAGCGAAGGGTTTTGGAGCTTTGAAGCTCAGCAGGTCACTGGATTTTAACACTGAAAGCTCACAGGTATAAGAAACTCATGATTTTTCTTAAACTTCAAACTAATTTTACTCACTCAAAGCAGGGCCAAAACCGAGTTTTCTTGATTCTAAACTGACTGGAATTGAAAGAGGAACACAGTGGTTACCTTCACTGGAGTTCCTGGGCTAAGAAATCCGGTCTTTGAAAAACTTTCTTTTAAGGCTACGGGTGACAAAAAACTGGGAAACAGAGACTGGATCAGCTGGGTTTGGTTTTCAAACAGCAGTTGAGAGAGGCTGAGAGAGAAGAGAAGGTGTGGGAGTTCAAACCAGTGATCACATGGCCAATTTATAGAAATTTCATCCATAGATGGGGGCTGGATGGCCACTGCATGCGGTTGCATGCAGTGCCCGCTTACGTTCGCTACAGGAACCAGTTTGGGCTAGTTGCAGATCAGCCCTCCAACAGTCTCCCTTTTGCAAATAAGTCCCCCATTTTGGTAAAATCTGATTTTTAACGAAAACCATGATTTTAAAAACTCACAAATTTAATCCAACCTTACAGATAAGTTGGGTTTTAAAAACTTTAACTACCATAAAATTTTGGAGATTTAACTTTCACTAAAAATCATTGATTTAAATAAAAATCACAATTTTACACTATTTACTTAATTCAACAAATGTTAAATAAAACAATTTAGAAACCTCATTTTGGGATTTTAAAGAATAACTAGACCTTACTTAAAATGGTCTAACACAAAATACTTGTTTCGAAATTTATCTCATCTCCAAAATCATTTTAAATAATTATCTCTCCCTTTCGGGGTTTTGACGGGCGGTTTTAAATACCATTTTCTGAAAATAAAATTATTTTAAAATCAGAAATACAATCCTTGATTAAAGAGAATAATATCATCCAATAATAACCACATAAAAATATAATTTATAAAAATAATAACTATAAGCGATAAATTATCAAATTGCCCCTCTAACTGGACGAGCTAAATCACTGAGCATTCGAGGTCGAATTGGGCCACACCTGACTTTTGTCAAAGCCCTAACCGTAATCTTCGAAATTAACCGATTAAGAAAGATTATTAAGCTAAACTATGCCTAATTTGGATCAGGATATTACAAATGGACGATGTTTAAAAATCAGTGTTGAGTTAAAATGGCCTGGATTTTGAAAGCTCTGAGTTGGATTGGGCCTAATTAGTCAACTGAAAGAAAAAGGCTGACTCGATCTGGCTGGGTTCTAAAAGAAATGGGTTGGGCTTGGTCGAATCGGCCCACTAAAGGAAATGGGTTGGGTTAAGCTGTGGATAAGGCTTGGCGGCCCAATCTGGTTGAGATCGAAACCCGTTCCAATAGGCGGTGGCTTAAAACTCAATTGGGTGGGCACGTGGGAGAGATAAGGTTGGTTTAAAGGAGGGTGAATAGGATCGTCAGAGGTAGATTACCTCCTTCGTGCAGGGGAAGATGAGAAGATGTGGTGGGGTCAGGGAAAGAGGGCAGTACAGTAGCCAAAACGATGGGTGGACACTGCAGGCGTGGAGGTACCGTGCTTATTTAGGGAACCCACATGATGCGACAACTTTGTAGTCTCCAGAGGAGGCTCTACGCTCCACGTGGAGGGGGGAGGTTTAGGGTACAGATCTTCCGCAGGCTTCGAGAGCTCTGCCGAAGGTTTTGGCCGTTACAGACTTCCGTTTGGGCCTGTTGGAGTGCTTGGATGACTCAGGTGAGCATCATATGCTGGCTTGCTGTCTTCAATCTCAACGGCCAAGTCTATTCAGAAATCTACCACTTTTAGGGGGATCTTTTTAATCTCTGCGAGACTTGGTGACAGAAGAACTTGGAATCTTGCAAATCTAAGGTTGCTGCCGGATGTGGTCCTAGGATCGATTTCAACCATTTTCCCAATGAAATCTCCAATTGCACTGATGGGATCGAGGAACCAGGCACGGAGAGGAATTCCAGTGACTGACCCAGCAACTCTGCAGATCCCAGTCCTCAGACCAGTAGCAAAGATTGGAGAAAGGAGATCCATGGAGGTCTTGGAACTCGAACATGAGCCTTTCTGCTTCCTCAAAAACATCAAATGAGAGGAGTGTGCGCTGGTGATCCATCCGAAAGGCAGACACTGATCGAAGCACACCCCAATCAGTAAACCATGCTAAAATAAAATCATCAGCCTCCTACAGAGATGCGAAGGAGTCAACGAGGCATCTTTTTAGAGACTTGATATGTTGTTGTATAGCATTAGAGCTTAGTATGATCGACTTTCCCTTGTCAGTAGCCACCGTCCACACCAAGGAAGCCACTACTTGAGCTGCAGAGGGCTGTACTGGAACACCAGATGCACTGAGAGGATCCGTAGGAGGCAAGTTGGAAGAAGTAGAGGGGTGGAGGGGTAGAAATTATTCTTTGAGGTTTTGCAAGTTGGACCTCCAACTTCTTGCTTTCGAAGAGTCTGCCATTGACGTCAACGATACCCCGCAGAGCTTCTACCTCGGAGCTAAAGGAACGAAGACAAAGCTACAGTACTTTTGAGAGTCTTTGACAAAAGGTTCGAAGCTATCTACTATTTTTCCAGATTTACTAAACAAAGCAAAGATGTCTAGCTTGGAAAAAAGTTCAGGGATATTGGAAATGAACAGGGAAAAGGAGTTTTTCCTCTTCTCCTTCCACCGTTAGGGAGAAGAAGATGATGAGGATAGCAGAAGAGGTACTGAAAGGAAGGGTTGAAGGGGAAAGATTAGGAGAGAAGATGGTTAAGAGGTTAGAGGAAGGGGAGGCAGTGGTCGAGAAGAGGGGTGGAAAGAGGGACGCATTGATACAGTCAAGCCTGCTAGAGACTTTTCATTAAAAAAAAGTTTCAAACATTTCCACCCAACTGGAGCAAATGTATTTGTTGTCCTAAAATTATATGGAATAAGGTGCATTGAACTGTGGGAATAAACGACGTAGAAATAAGGCGTCTGAGGCTGCTGCTAACTTTTATAAGATTAATGTATTATACAAACTTGCGAGAGTATTATTAGGCAAATTTTAATTGTAAATGTTTTTTTCATTATTTTTAGGCAACTTTTACATGAATTTTCTATACTTTTAGGTAATCAAATCTTTTTAATTTATTTTAGAATTTGTTTCTCTATTTTTAACTATTTTTTTAATATATTTTTACACTTTTTGTATTTCAATATGAAAATAAATCAAGATTCACTTGACGAATAAATAAACTCTCTTTTTATATATATAGAGTATAAGAATAAAATAAATTAGAGCAAGTCATCCATTTTTAGTCTGTGGAAATCTTCATTGTCTATATCTATCACTAAAAACTTATAGGCATAAATTGTTTTGGCAAATAAATAAAAACTACAATCTGATATCCTTATTTGGTCTTAATTTCAAAATTTTAGTGTTCACATTTTATCACCATCACCGTCATTTGCTAAAATTCTAAGTTGTTTTAGTCAATTTGACCTTATAAATAAATTACAAAGTTGGCCACTCGACAATCTGTCATATTTTTTTAATATTATACTGTTCTATTGAATTTTTAATAAAGTACATAAATATGAAAGTATTAGAATAACGGGTTGTTTTTCTCTATATGTAGCACAAAAGTTCAATTGAGATTTGGTATGTAGATCATGGTGGTATTTTTTTAAAAACTAAAAATAACAAAATTAAAACATCAATTAATGAAAAACTCACATATACCGCCCTTCTTGGAAAATTTAAATGGGAAAATGTTGGAGAGGAAGAGGGAACAAATAAGGATAAAAAGAGGACATGACCAATTTTATTATGGAAACTTCTTTTGAGAAAATTGATGTGAGTTATATAAGAATCCATTTTCTTTAAAATTTAGTACATTTCGACCACTTTTTAAAATCATTGAGAGAAGTGTTTTTTACTGGTTAAAAGTAAAAAGACACCACTTTATTAATTTTCAATAAAATAAAGATTTTGACATAGACAAAAAACATTGAATTTTCATCTTTCACCATGAGATTGACTTTGATAGCATATATTCAATTACCTAAATAGAGTTTAAATATAATTTTTCTGATGAAATTATTTTTATCAATAAATTTAACAAATAGCCTCCAAAATACATGACAATATGCATACTATGAATACAATTACTCCACCAATTTTTTTTTTTTCCAAAACTTTGAGTTGAAGAAGGTTAAAATAGTAAAGACACAATAGGTAAGAGCGTAAGACTTTCTAATGAGAGATGCATCAAGTCAATGACGGGTCTTATATAATTGAGTTTGTATAAATTTTGACTATCATTGATGATCTAAACCATATATTTTGGCTTTTAATTTTTTATAAATATAGATAATTGATTTTCAAAATTTAAAAATCAAAAGATAAAATGATTAGATAAATGTAAAACTTCATACACAATCTACTCATATAGCTCTCTTTATATCATAATCAATTATATTAGTTCCAAGATTTATTTGATGACATTCCATTAGATAATTTTAATAAGAAAAATCTTAAATAATATTTTTAATAAGAAATTGAACCTTTCTTTGTGTTGACATTCGATGAAAGATAATTGATTATTTTGCTTTTGTTTTGGTTTGAAAATTATTATACATTGACTCTTTGTGTCGAGAGCATGTATCACATACATTGTAATCTAAGCCATATAGCCATTGCTTCCTCCGTTGTAATCGGACTCAGAGCATCACGTTGTTAATGAAATTGAGAGTTCTTTTCAGCCAATTCCTTGGGTGCACTTGGTTGTCTGGGGTCAATTTTACAAGAGTTAGTAGAGGCCACTCTTCAACAGGAGTTACTCTTATTTTGTTTAATAATTATAGTGATAAAGTAAGAAGTTATTCTAAAAATTAAAAATTTTATTTAGTAATTGTAAATAGAGATAACATGATATATTAATAATTTTATGAATTTTTTTTATTAAATCTATATAATATAAAAATAAAATTAAAATTTTATAAAACATAACTATTGAATAATATTTATCAATTAAAAAATATTTTAAAATATTTTTTACTCTATAAATATAAAGAGAGGATAAAGAGAGATAAATAGGAGTAAAGAAAGGCGTTACCCCCTTACCCCATCCAAATAAAATTAAACAAATGAAAATAAATAAATGAAAAGAAAATTTTTATTCTCTATCAAATATAATTATTGAAAACAAAATAGATAAGATTTAAATAAATTTTTTATTTTATAATTATAATGTTGAAAATATTTCATTTATTTTAGTAAAATTACTTTTCTAATAAATTAACAAATTTTAAAAATAAAAATGTTCAGTTGAAATTTAATTTGTATTTAGTTTCATTCACAGTTATGAAGGAGATTGAGAGAAACCGGGAAACAGAGAGTGATTTTATGAATAGGATTTTCAAATACGCAGGTAAAATCAAAAAAATTTAACTCTACACTTTTAACATCACAGGGGATTCCCCTTATCACCTCAAACAAACGCAGCCTTCGTGTTACTAAAGTGAAGCATGTTTGTAAGACTTAGCTGTCTACAGGACTTCCTCCAAGAATTCCAAAACCTTTACCATCCTCACACCGTGGGGATACTTCCATCGTATAATACCCTCATGATTGACCAACTTCACCAAGGACTATCAATGATATTGCTAACAATCACTTTGTTAGCCTCCAAGATCATTACCCCTAGGGAATCTCCGATAAGCAGAAATGTGTATTACACTGATACTACATGTCACACATTTTGCATATCAAAGATGAAGAGCTCTAGAGCGTATATGATTTTTATTATGTCGACCCACTCTTCTTTCCCAGGCAAAATGATTCCATGAAGCGAACTTACAGTATTTTGCTTGGCTCTATCAGCAAGAAAAATTAGAACAATTCAGAAAGATGATGACTCATGATGATGATCCAAGAAAGATAGATAAAGAAGAAGTCCAAAGAGGACAAATAAAGATGTTTAGAGCAAGGACGACCCAGACCCATGACTTTGCCAACCATGTGATTCCCATTGATATCGATTTTCCTGTGCTGAACCTGGATAACGCTCCAATCCATAAGGTCGATTTTCCTTGCTCAAACTGAATTGGATTTTTTATTTTGAAGTGTTTGGATGCGTGTGGTAAGGAGAAAGGCATTTGAATTTCATGTACTCTGGGTTTTCTCCCGGGTGGGAAATTGAGGCCATTCTTCTTGAACCTCTGGCGGCCTCGGAAACGACAGCCAAAATTTGCTTAAGGTGGTCGTGCTTGCCCACGAAGATGGACGGCAAGAATTGAAAGATGACCCTGCAGTTCTTTGAGGACCGTGAAATCTCGAATTCCGACCTGAAGTCGATGTCCACAGATAGCCTAGCCTCTCCAATCCCTGCCGTCCATCTTCAGGTCGGAATTAGAGATCGCATGGTCCACAGAAAACTACAGGGCCATCCACCAATCCCTGCCGTCCAACTTCGTCAGCAAGCCCGACCGGCTCCAGCAAATTGTGGCCGTCGTTTCCGAGGCAACCAAACAGAGTCTAAAAAAAAAAGCCAAAACCAGAGTACATGAAATCCAAATGTATCTCTCCTTATCAATTACGTTAAAGTCAACGACATGCCTTGTCATCTTTTTCCCTCGGCCAAGTGCAAGCCGTGTATTCTTGAAATGACAAAGAACATCGACCCTAGGCCACACGGTTTACCAAACAACAGGGAAGAAAAATTACTAAACCCTAAGAAAAAAAGGTCTTCAATTACTTACCCTATTTTTAACCATTTTTTTAAGCATTTGATAGATTATATAGGAGTGTAATTCAAATAAATTAGTTGAGCCAACTGTATTATCTACCGTCTCTAACTATATTTTAGATGATTAGTTTTATTTTTAACCGATTTCAGTTTTTTAAACAGGCTACTCTCGTTTGAATTGGTGATAAAATCCCTTTTTTTTTTACAAATAGACAAGTGATTCTCACTACCGTTTAATTTAACTTTTTTAAAAACATTACATTACAATATAATTCAAATATTTCAGTGGGTTGGAATGTTACGTCATAGACCATGTTAGGACGGTCAAGCTAATGTGGACGCCTAAGACTTACCCTTTGTAGGTAAGACTGTAAGAGGAGTCGGTGGGCCTCTCTCTAATATTCTAATAGTTTATGGAAGTACCATCTGATATTGATTTGATGGAATCATTGTCATACAACGATTTTGACCAATATTGTGTTGTATACAATGGATCATTCCTAATCATAATTAACTACAGCGACATTAGACCCGTCCAATTTCAACCACAAAATTTATTTTAATCTTAATGTCTATTTTATTGTCTATCAGTTAAATTAATTAAAAGAAGCAATAAATATCTTTTACTTACATCTTCTCTTAACATTTGGGTTAAGATTTAATTGCATCTCTAATATATGAGAGAGACTAGTAAAGCATATTTGTGACCATCAAAAGAACTGAAGTGAGGAAAATGAGAGACCATCAACAACTAGTGATATCTAATTTTATATAATTTTTAAATAAATACTTGATACAGTTAATAATAAGTTTAATAGTTTTACTAAATGGAAAAAAAATATGTATACTCTTCTTTGTATTTTAAAATTAATAAATGATTTAAAGTTTTAATAAATGAATTCTACATATTTCAAATTTGACAATTTAATGTTATTTTTACCATTAAGACTCTAATATAAGACCATTTCTTATACAGATGTACTAAAAATAATCTTCCATAATGAAAGGTGAGTACTATTTATATCTTGATCAAATTTAGAATTTATTAGCCACATTCTGGGTAAAAAATATAATTGACACATTGGTATCGACCAAAAAGATGTAGGAAAATCCCGACCCCAGTGGCCAAAATAAATTAGTGCGTTGCAGCTAGGGTTTAATTGAGTGACGGACGGATGCAAACAGAAGTGTATTGACTTCTAAAGGCCGATAAAGGTGTAACACCCCGTATCAGCGTTACGCCATCCCATATCGACACAACGTATTTTTGACCTCAGGCTATATTAACATTGGCTCTAACGACAGAAAATGGTTTGAAAAAAATTAGGAATTTTTTTTTGTGAGAAGGCCCATTTTTCTAATGGATACCTTGTATGAAATTCCTAACCAAAATGTAAAGAATAAAGATCTTAATATAGCCTCAAATCGAATCTAATTACTATGAGTATGTCATTTCTTTCAAAATACCATGAAAAATTTCAAGGGGAATCTATTCTAATTCTTGTAAAATTTCAAACAAACCATAATGGCCAAACAGAACCCAATAAAAAGAAAGAAAAGAAGAAATGCCTGGCTTTCCCATGTACGCCACCAACCACTAGACGAAGTCTTCAGAGAAACTCCATTTCTTCAGAGAGATTTCCTTGCAGAAAGGCCGATAATCGCCGAAAAGGGAAACCCCACAAAGTTTTCATTTGAAGATCTCTCCTGGGAAATGCTCGTCGTCCTCATGTTGGATGAGAACTAAAGAAAGAAGAAAAGGGTTTTCAGATATTTTTTTTTTTGGGTTTTGATGAGAGCAATGAGAAAAAGGCAATGGGTTTCAAGATTTTTATATAAGAAAAACGGATGTTGCAGAGAGAGAGAGATTGCTGTTGACAAGAAGATGACGAGAAATTGTATTTTTTTACCCTTTTTCTATAGAGTAGGCAGTGTAGGCAGCAGGCCTTTTTGTTTCGCACGTTGGTCGATCTCAGTAATTATGGGGTCCTGAGCCTGAGGAACCAACCAAGATGGTTCATGCTTCCTAATTCTCCGACTCTCGTCAAGGGTGATAAAAACGTGTCCGATTTATACTGAAAAATTGGGCTTGGATCATTTCTTAAAAGAAAAAAATTGATAATTTTATTCAAAACAAATTTGATTTGAGTTGAATTGTGTTGGCTAGTGGGGTTGCGACTTGAACCCGACTCAATCTAAATTAAAAAGAATATTTAATTAATTTCATATTTTTTAAATATTTTTTTTTTTAATTTTATATGTGGAAAACTGCGAGATATCCAGCGTAAAATTTCTAGAGGTAAACCCACTAATCTTAGGGCACACTAAGGATAGGCCATAGGAGTTCGAATCCATAACCATTCACTTCTTAAGGTGGAAAACAACCAGTTAAATTATACCCATGGATAAAAATTTAATTTTAATCTATGAATCATACTCAAATTTAAAAATCTTAACCTATTATCTCAAATTTTTATAACTCAGTGTCCCGACATGAAGAGTTGTCATTTTATCTTTTATTTTTACTAAAATTATTTTTCCTCTCATTTTTCTATTTTTTTCATATCTTTTGTAGTAGGTTGGGTAGAGTCTTATTGAATAAAATAAAATTCGAGTGAAACCCAATCATGCCATGTTGTATTGATCCAAGAAGCTCATACATCATATTATCTCTCTATTATCTCTGTTAATTGTAATCAAATATCAAACATCCTTAATATATAGAAATTATTCATTATGAATCGTTTATTGTGAATTGAGGATCTAATTTTTTTATGACAGATTTATATAATTTCTCTCTCTCCTCCTCCTCTTTTTAATATCTTATGAATTAAATTTATATTCAAATTAAACTCATTTTGAGATACATGGACTATTAAATTAAACAGAAATTCTATGAACAGTTAAACTTTTAACATTTAAACAGATTTAGAATTATTTATTTAGTTGATTTTAGCATACATCTTATATAAATATAGAATCTCTTGAAAAAAAAAAACTTCCTAATCATATAACTTCTATAAAAGGTTGAGTCGTTACTTCACAATGAACCTATTTACAATGGATAACTTCTCATTGTATACAACGTCAATAGTCTTAATAATAGTCATACAATAACGTTTAAAAAAATAATCCGCACCGTACCAATGTGATTCATCGTATGACTAATCTTTTAAACATATCCTCCAAGATTTGCTTTAGTGATCGAACCTAAATTCTCCATATAAGACTAATGGAACTATATTTCTTGTGCAGCCATCGCTTAGATAGATACTTGTAAATGTCCTTAATCTATGTCTATTACTGTTTTTTATGCTTAGAACTGTCTTTACTGGGTAGTTATTTTCTTATGTTCTATCTATCATCATTATTTAAATTATTTATTCAATCAATCTAAAATTGACATTTAATCTGAAAGTTCAATTCAAAATAATTAATTTGGACAAGCACAGATCATATGATTATTCCAAAGTGGGCTATTTCTAGTTGCCCATCAGTACATTATTGGTCAAAAAACAAGAGCTATTCAGTAAAATTATTCATTGTGAACCGATTCACAGAAATTAGTATGAACTTTCAATTAAAACCCTTAGACGAAGAGAAAAGTGTAAGTTTCATTTTTTTTTGAATGTAGTTAAGATTCTCATCCAAAGAATATTATTGAAAGTTTATAACACATCATTGTGAAACAATTAACAACAGATAATTTTTCATGGTATAAAAAATCATTAGTATGCAAACTCTCAATATAATCATCAATGATCTTTGCTATTGAATGGATTATATCTAAACCTAATTATTTTCCATTGGATTTTAGAGCTAATGAATCTATACATTTAATCGATTTAACAACGATGATCACCTACTTTACAGCGTAGGCCTTCACTGAGGCAATGATTAATGCATAGAACTCGCCTCAGGAAGTGGGGAGTTTTGAGTTTGATCTCACTCCATCCCAAAAGATCACTTCACTTAGAGTTATTCAATGTATGTGAATAGAGAGGCTTGTATATACTCAAAAACAGGGGTTTCAAAATTGGATAGGTCGATATAACAACCAATATTAAAATATGCGCGATATATTCACTCTTAACATTTTTTTTTAAAAAAGCAATTTTTTTAGAAAAATTATAGAAAATGAAGAAAATTATGTGCTTCATGGATATTTTTTCATTAAATATCAGTCATTTACATGTTCAAATGTTATTTTTCAGCTAAGAACTCAAGAATTTCAAAAGTTTAAAAAAAAAAATAAAGAAATTTTTCAAAAATGAAATATTTATCATCACAATAATGGCCACTTATCACACCTTTATTTTTCATATTTTTATTTTTTAATTCTCGATGTCTCGATGAAAGCCAAAAAATTATAGCATTGAAGAATCATTAAATGTAAATAAATATTAACTTCTTAAAACAAAATATTATTTCCTAAATTACCTCTCAAATTTATCTCCTAATTACGGTTGACCCAATAATTATAGCTAAAAACTCCTAATTGTCGTATTTTTTGTTGTAACTGTAACGACCTGACTCGATGTTTCAGGGTTTCTAGGGAGATCTAGGGATCTTCGAGTTGGTTTTCGGGTTTCGTAGCAGTGGGGAGTGTGTGGACTCATTGGCGAGCCCTGTTTTACCTAGTTTCGAGCTCGAGAGCTCGAATGACATTTTCATAATTTTGAGTAAGTCGGTGTTTAACATGATTAAATATTTGAAAATTCACATAATATTGGAATTTTGTGTTTAGAACCCCAAATTTGTGTACACACTCTTTCCTCAAATAGCTACACTTGAGAAAAAAAAATAAAGACCCTCACTTGTCCACCGTGAAAGTCGTCCATTTGATTTTTTGAATATTCTTTAGAATTTCTGAAAATAGAAAAATATTTATTAAAATTATTTCCTGGACTTAGTTTTCAGTGAGATTTCATCCTTGAGTCGGGCTTTCGTCCTAGAATTTAAGAAAACTAACTCAGACTATTTCGAGGGCAAAAGCCATGTTTCGAGACCTACCTGTTTTCTAAAACCCATTAAATCCTTATCCATTTACTATAAATAGAAATGTTAGTTGTTGTTTTCAAAAACCCTACTTGTTTTTGCCATTTTAGGAAAGAGGAGGAGGAGGAGAGCAACCTTAGCCCCCGACCACCCCTTGGCTGATGTTTTCCCCCATTTTCTTCCTTTTTCTTCATTCTTTTCCTTGGTTTTGAGCAAGTGGAGACCGTTGCCATCATATTCGTCCAAGAACTTTTGGATTCCTTGGATTTCCTGGCATTTTCCAAGTATTCTTCCTTTCCTTCCCTCATTTTCCTTGATTTTGGGTTTTGGTTGGGATATCTCATTATTTTGACGGATTGAGTATGGTATTCCCCAAAATCGTCCCAACTTTCCTCGAAACTGGCTTTGGTTTTCTTTGAAAGAAAAATTCCCAATGTTCCCTAAGTTTCTTTGGAGGTTTTCCACAATTTTTCGTGGATTTTCCCAAATTTCATGCCTCTATGCGATGGAGCAGCTCGCCGCTCCTACTGACCAGCTCTCCCATCTGTGCCGACTTGCACAGAATTAGGCTTCAGCTAGGATCGACTTGTTGGTTCCCACCGAGAAGCTCACTGGTTTGTAACTCTTCTGCAGTTTTCACTCCCTATTATGATCGACTCGTCGGTCCTTCTTGGGCAGCTCGTCACTTCCTGTCTTTCCTTTGCAGTCTTCCAGACTGGGTCGCCGCTCCTGGCTAGCGGTTTGTTGATTCTTCAGATCGGGTTGTCGCTTCGAGTGAGCTGCTCTCAACGGCTTGCCGGTCCTCTAGACCGAGTTACCGCTCCTTGTTGGATTTTGACTTCTGAGGAGGTCCTCCTCTGTTTTTCCATAGTCTTCTCCAGCCGAACCTGCATGGACTTAGGATCTTTCCCTTTTCTCTGCTTCTTCCTACCTAGGTGATGAAACTTATCACTAGTTTTAGCATGCATCTTATGCATACTACTTTACTATTTGATGTACAAACGCAAAGTGTGACGAATGGGAACCCCAATGCATTTTGAGCCACTTGGCAAGGGAACCGTTGAGACAACTATTTGGCAATGGACCCCTTCGGACACATTCATGTCACATGCTCATGATAGTGTTGAGATTGGGTGATAATATGTTTGAGCGAATAACTTATAATTTGTCTGGTTTAATAACATGTATATATGTTGTAGAAAAACATGTGATGGATAGTAGAGGTAGATTCCTACTATGCTTTTTGTAATATGCTTTCCATATCTAATCTGATAATATGCATAGAGGTAATTATCATGCATGTAGCTACTATATTGGGATACATCGGTCATGGTTACTACGTTACATCAAGACATAAAGACTCCCCTTAGTACAATGTGAGTACTTAGGGTTGGATGTGGCCTTGGTTTATCGTGCACTTAGATCACTAGGTGTGAGAGCATGGGTTAGTATACTTTTTAGAGTACGACAGATTGTCTTTGGACAGGTTACTGATAGGGTATTAGTGCGAGTAGGTGCTGGTAACGTGTTAGTGCGAGTAAGCACTAATAATGTGGTAGTGTGAGTAGGCACTGGTAATGTGCTTGTGCGAGTAGGCACTGATTGTGTGGTGCAGGCAGGTACTGAGATTATTATAGTGCAAGGAGGCACTGAGGTCATTATAGTGCGAGGAGGCACTGAGATCATTATAGTGCAAGGAGGCACTGAGGTCATTATAATGCGAGGAGGCATTGGGATCATTATAGTGCGAGGAGACACTGAGGCCATTATAGTGCAAGGAGGCACTGAGATTAGTATAGTACAAGGAGGCATTGAGACTATTATAGTGCGAGGAGGCATTAAGACCATGATAGAGCGAGGAGGAGCCGATGTTGAGACATGATCTTTGTTATCTGATGTTGACATGAAGATGGGACAATTTGGATCTCTTAGGTGTCGTATGAGTGGGAGCCCTAGAAGCCGTTCATGTTTGGAAGGGAGACAACATTTGCGAGCCCGATTCGTAATCTTGATCTGGGATCGCCACATGTAGGTGGCCGAGGTGGATAGTGTGGAAATGAGATTACTTTACCCTATGGTGAGGGTGGTTAGAGGGTGTGTGTTGTGATTCGACGGGTTTGGTTCGTGTGCTAAGTGTACAATACACATCGAGGGTATTGCATATAGACACTTTATTCATGTTATGTCCACACACACACACAAAATAGAACTTTGAACTCTAGACCCTCAACATGTGTTTATCATAATCTAATTTGGATATTGGAGATGAAAACAAAATTTTTAATTGGGTGTTGTTTCCTTTTGCTTGATTGTGTGTTTGAAATTGTTAATTGATCTAAAAATCAGGTTTTGACCCGAAGTTCCAAAATTAACATGTGTCTATTTTTGGAAACTTTCTAAATTTAGAAAATGTCAAATTTGGTGTATTATTGGGGTTTGCAGCTGTTAAGAAGATTTAATTGAATATCATTATTCAAATTTTTAGTTCGGATTCCATTTTTGGAAACTTTCTAAAATTAGCTTTGGTGGGACCCAAGTGAATTTATTTCTGGAAAGATTTATTTGAGAAATTAATTAATTAAATTTTTTAAGACAAAAGGTTACTTTTTGTGAAATCTAACTGATTTTTGGAAGTTTAAGTTGGGAAAATAGGTGGGCTGTGGTCCCACACTATTTGTGTGATTAAAAGGAATTCCAAGAAAAAAAATTAAAATAAAATTCCTAAAGCCCTAAATTCGTTGGCTTGGGAGGAAAGAAATGAAAAGAAAACTAGAAATAAAGCTTTGTGTTTTTTGTTGGAAGCCTTGCAAATCTCCTTGGGCTTGTGTGGCAAGAGGAAACACTAGTTAAATTCGAATTTGGGCTTGGACCCTAGCCACCTCCTTGCTAAATTGAGCTTTTACTAATTTACCCCTCTTAACTAGTATTTAGTTAAGGAGGTGAGGGAAACTAAGTAAATAACCGTAGTGAAACATTTAAATAAGCCACCAAGGGCCATCCACGAATTATACAATTTGTGGAAGCCCTTGGAGCAATTCGTTGGAGCCTCTCTCTCTTCCTCTCTCTCTTGTCTAGGGTTTCTCCATTAAAGGTTAGTAAGATATCTTATTGTTTTAATTCCTTTAATTATTACTAATCTTCTTCAAGTTAGAAAATAAATTGATATGAAGAAGAAGAGGATCCTCTGAAGATTTTAAGTATGCTAAATTCGTGTACATGATAATTTCCCAACACCATGGAAATCAATCTCCATGGGTTAGGGTTTTGATTTCGATGATTATATATAGATTGTGTTTGGAATTTATTAAAGTTCTGATGTCAGATGATGATTTTTTAAATACACTACACGAATATAGTGCACTTGAGTCTTTTAAGATCAAGTTTAGAGTTGATTTCCTTGGTGAACCACGGACATGGCCATTCTTCAGGTCTATTCTATGGATCGTTACAAAAAATTAAATATCTGGAGTTCTCGATGGATTTTTTTGACTAAATTTATTTTGTTGAACTCCAATTTGATAGAACTAATTGATACCAAAATTTGGAAGCAAAATAAGGTGATTTAATGCCTCATGTATGATCTGAAACATGGACAAAATTCTAGTTCAGACCTGAGGTGCAGTTTCACTGGGTTTAAGTAAATAAATCATAACTATCACCCCCAACGACGAAAGGATTTAAATTTTGTGCCTATTATGATCATAAAACAACGAGGGATATCTTGAGTTAAATTTTGATGAATTTTTAATGAGTTTTGATACCCGAAACCATGTATGCAAATCTGACCTAATTACAGACTGTTGAAAACGGACAGTTTTACAATAATGTATTGTGGAATTTATATCTCGGTCTCTGATTTATTGAAACAGTGAAAAATTTGTTCTTAAACTGAAGCCCATAACGATATCTACCTCCAATGAAAATATTAGAGGGGTACTCATCGATTTGGAGGGTTGAATATGGTCTGTAAGATAAACACCTCGGATGGGACTGCAAACTGTTGAGCAATGTACATGTCTGAGAATTTAGATCATACCTTGGGTTAGGAATGTCCGTTTGGGATGAATCAGATATTTTCGTAATCCTCTCTCAGAGACCTATCTACTGTAAAAATATAAAAACTTGGTTTAATTGGAACTGATATCGGAAAATTAAGCAAGAAAGGTCAAATTCTGCTCTATTTGACCCCTTTAAGCCTTAAACAATTTGTATTGGATTAGTACCCCTTCGATTCGAATTGTTGGACAGAATCATTGGGGTCTATTTGTTGGAATTATTGTTTTAAAAAGGAGTTAAATGAAATAAAATTATAATAGTCTAAAACTTGAGTCGATGACAGTAAATTCGGAGACCAAACTTGTCGGAACTTGGATTTGGTGGTGTATTTGAACTTGATAAATTGCAAAGTTTAGGTGAGGGAACTTAACCTTGTTTATTGAATTACTTTGATTGTGCTTTATTGTTTGAAATTCGACTCGAATGTTTGGATTGTATGTTGAAATGTTAGTATGAGCATCTTGTGAATGCCATGATTTAATATCATGTGTATATTGAATTGATTAACACATGTAATATTTGTTAGTCGTCGTGTGTTCATTGAATTGATTAACACATGTAATATTTGTTAATCGTAGTGTGCACACTGAATTGATTAACACATGTAATATTTGTTAGTCGTCGTGTGCTCATTGAATTGATTAACACATGTAATATTTGTTAGTCTTCGTGTGTACGTTGTGTGCTCATTGAATTGATTAACACATGTAATATTTGTTAGTCTTCGTGTGTACATTGAATTGATTAATGCACGTAATATTTATTCTTCGTCGTGGTTCTTTGAAATTATCTACATATGTTATTTTGTTAATCGTTATTGTGATCATGTTGATGGCATACATGACATGACATCCATGCATTAAATATTGTCGATTCATCACGCATGAGTATCCACATTTGGGTGGGTGATTTGTATTATTGATTCAGGTCATTAACCTCCACTCCTTTGTGCACATTCGTTGGGATCTTGTTTTGATTGCCTTGCACTCCCCTGTGGACATTCGTCGTGCACATTCGTTGGGTTATGACCATTTGTGCATATGTACTATGCTTAGCTAAGTTGAGATTTGAATGATTCGTTAATTTGATTCGTTTGTTGAGATGCATGGGAAGGTGACACATGCATCATAATTGCATTATACCATGACATGCATTTTGAAAAAAATAATATTTGAATTTATTTGGAATTATTGTTGTATGCCTAGTTTATTATTATTATATACACATTATTTGTATGGTTATTTTCTTTCACTAGGCATGGAGCTTATCCCCCACTTTTCAGGAAATCCATTGGAATGAGAAGCCCGTCAGGCAGATCCGTAGGAGGGACTCTACTGGAAGCATTGGATTAAATAGTAGTTGTTAATTTGTTAAGAGTTTTCTAGATTTTATTTGAGGAGTGAGACATAACAAGTATTACTTTGGTTTATTCGTAATTTGAGTTTGAATTGTGCTTCTGTTGTTCCTCCAGGGTGAACTGCAAATTGCGTATGATGAAAATGCTTGAGAACCTCTTCTCTACACTGCTCTGTTAGTGGCACATAAAGTCTCCATTGGTAAGTCAGACCACCATCTGTTCTCACTACCCAACCTACTGGGCCTTTGCTATCCATGATTGATTTGTGAATCTTGGCTACCACCTCGTCTGTTATCTGGGCTGTCAAGACCCGATCCACTATAGCTAGATGAGACACTACACTGCCCAGTTTCTCCAAACCATGTTCTCCCACTAGATTAACAATAATGCCTCGAGATTTCTTGCTCAAGGCATCGGCCACCACATTGGCCTTTCCTGGCTAATAAGAAATCTCGAAGTTGAAGTCGCTCAAATATTCCATCCATCTACGCTGCCTTAGATTCAAGTTCTTCTGAGTGAACAAGTACTTTAGACTACGGTGATCGGAACATACTTCAAAGTGCTCACCAAAAAAAATAATATCTCCAAATCTTCAGCGCAAACACCACTGATGCTAACTCAAGATCATGAGTCGGGTAATTTTACTCATGCACTTTCAGTTACCGGGACCCATAAGCCACCACCTGTTCGAGCTGCATTAAAACACAACCCAATCCATCACGGGAAGCATCACAACAGACCACATACCCACGACCTCTCTCTAGAATAATTAAAACTGGAGAAGTAGTCAGTCTTTCCTTCAACTCTGTAAAAGCTGTTTCACAAGCCTCATTCCATATGAATTTAGCTCCTTTTTTTGTCAACTTAGTCATAAGAACTGCTATCTTAGAGAAATTCGGAATGAAACGTTGGTAATATCCAGCCAAGCCCAAGAAACTACGAATTTCAAATAGATTGCGAGGTCTCTCCCGTTTCAACACTGCTTCGACCTTGGCTGGATCCACTGCCACTCCACCTTCTGAGACCACATGGCGTAAGAATTGCACTTCTTTTAGCCAGAACTCACATTTACTCAATTTAGCATATAATTGATGATCCCTTAGTAACTGTAAGACTGTTCTTAACTAATATTCATGTGCTTCTTTAGATCCTGAGTAGATTAAAATGTCATCAATGAACACTTCTACAAAATCACCTAAGTATGGCCTGAAGATTCTGTTCATCAAATCCATAAATGTTGTTGGCGCATTGGTCACAACAAAAAGGCATAACCACGAATTCATACTGACCGAATCTAGTGCAGAAAGTTGTCTTTGCTATGTTGCATTCTCTCACCCACACTTGATGATATCCAGACTGAAGATCTATCTTAGAAAACCATTTAAATCCTCGTAACTGATCAAACAAATCGTCAATTCAAGGGAACGGGCACTTGTTCTTAATGGTTACCTTGTTCAGCTTCCTATAGTCTATACATATCCTCATTGAGCCATCCTTCTTTTTCACAAACAAAGGTAGAGCACCCCATGGAGATGTACTCCAACGGATGAAACCAACCTTGGTCAGTTCTGCCAATTGACGCTTCAACTCTACCAACTCTGCTAGCGCCATTCTATATGGTGACATAGAAATAGGCAAAGTTCTAGGGAGTAGGCCTATGGAGAATTCAACTTCTCTTTTTGGCGGTAACTCCGTCAACTCGTCCGAAAACACATCTGGAAAGTCACACACCACCTTAGGCATTTCTAATCCAAGCGGCTCTGCATTCTCCCAACCCATACTGGCTATATGACCAATTTTGTTCTTTGTCACACATGGTCTGGGGGATTTACTCAACTTCTCGATAAAGACAACTCCTGAAGGTGAACACCCAGATACTCTCTTCCGAGCACAATCTAAAGTAACCTTATGAGCCGTTAACCAATCCATTCCTAATATAGCTTCGAACCCAGTCATACCCAACATAAGTAGTTCAAACTCTAACTCCACACCTCCAATTGCTAATACACATGATTTACAAGTTCTGATTACTCTAGTATATCTCCCTATGGGGTTTTTAATATTCACAGGTTCTTCTAATTCATCCATACACAAATCTAGACGATCAACTAAAAGAGTAGATATGAAGGAGTGAGAAGCTCCAAAGTCAAAAAATACTCTAGACCATTCACCAAACAATAATAGCATACCTTGCATCACTGGAGATTCTGCAGTCTCATCATCCACTGGAGCCATAGCATAAATACGGACCTGAGATGCGGGACGCCCACGTCCTGTGTTCTGCTACTGGCCACCTGTCTGTGTTGCTAGTGCTACTGGAACTGGCTGGACAACAGGAAACGGTTGAGAAGATCCGGTCCTCTGTGGACAATACGTGGAGATATGGCCCATCTCCTTACAGTAATAGCACTGCAGGCCCTTGAGATTGCTGAATTGGCCTTGGAGGTTGGCGATATCTGTTGGCCTTATATTCCCATTGATTACATTTGAAACATTGCACATGTTCCTGTCCACCTGATGACTGTTGTTGCCTAGAAGAAGTCATTTAATCAACAAGAGTATTGGGCTTCCTCCTCTTGACATTCCGATCATCAGGCCTCATCCCACTAAAAGGTCTCTGATTTGAAGTCTGGAAGTCTTCTGATCCTGCCTCCTCAATCTCGATGGCCCTATGGTACACTTCTGTAAAAGTAGAAAGTCCTGACCCGTCCATAGAAAATCTTATCAAGGGACGAAGTCCCTGTGTAAATCGCTTAATCTTCATCTCTTCTGAAGTAATTAAATCTATAGTATAGTGTACTAATTCCTTGAACTTAGCCCCATACTAAGCCACAGTGTCCTTGCGTTGCTTCAAATCAAAGAACTTTGAAATTTTTTACTGACGGAACTGTGACGAAAAGTACTCAGCCAGAAAAACCTCATAGAATTCATCCCAAGTAACTAATTCTTCATTCAGTCCTTGTAGATCGGTCACCATTCCTCTGCTGTACCACTCAGCTGCTTAGTGGCTAGAATAATACGGAGATCATCCTCTTGCACGCCTATCCTATCCATAATTCTGTCTATCTTCTTTAGCCAACGCTTTGCATCTGCTGTTTCTGAATCTCCCCTGAACATGGGAGGATACTGGTGCTTAAATTCTCGAATTGCCACCATCTCCCTAGTTTCCTGAGCAGCACGATTCATGCCATGAGTCCGCTGTACTATTGTCAAAACTTCCTGTGCTATTCTCAGCACAGTATTTGGATCCTCATTCACTGGAGGAGGAGGAGGAGGTGGTAATGGAGGTGGACGGTGTCTCTGAGACCCTCCTGAAGCTGTACTCTCCACTACACCCTCAATGAAATTTCTCTGCTAGCCTCCCGATTTGCAGATCTGGCCCTATCTCCTCTCCTTTCTCAGCGATTGTTCAGTCCAGCCATTCTAGTAAAACCAAGAGAAATACATCAGTTTCATTATTAGGCAAGATAAAAAGCCATCGAACACAAATATTCTTTTCCATTAATACATATGCTCGACTACTTATATGCTATTCACAAATACATCATATTCTATGTAATGCCCCGCCCTTTTCACTCGTCGAAAATCAGAGTATATTTTTCTTTTAAAAATAAAGAAAGAGAGAGAGCAGGAACGTCACGACGCGAGTTAAGTCCAGGTTTCCAAACTCGACCCTTAATTGGCCAACAATATGTGTGCGTGGACCAAGTCCACTAAAACAGTTCACACGCTATATAAATTAACTGCGAAATTAACTTATGAATAGAAAACTATCCATAACCATGATATTAATAAGCAAGAACGCCAATCACTAATAAATTAACTTAAGTTTAAATATCCAAAATCATCAATCAACCATAGCAAAATAAACTAAGTCATTACAATCCCAAAATGCTAATTATCTCAAATACATTGTTCCAAAATCAATATAAAATAAAATAAGCATAAGCTGCCCAAGCTCCTAAGCTTGGTCCTCTTCACGTCCATTGTCCTTTCCATTTCATGTTCCATCATCTAAAGGGTAGAAGTAGGGCGTTAGTCAACGTACCCAGTAGGGATTCCAAATAGGGTTATACACATAGGATCAATATAAAAATCTAAATAAATACATTATATCAAAACTATAAACATATCATAGTACCAAAAATAGCGCATGATAAACATATCCAAATCATACAAATGTATGTGACATGTCATGGGTGTCATATGCCAATGATCCCCCACCCAATCTCCACGTCAAACATCATACAAAACATAACAACATTTTCCTTGATACAATGAAACCATATCAAGGTGTTCCCTTGGCCATTTACGTCCGTAGTGTTTTGTGACGGCACCACCAGGTCACTGTTATACCTCCCCACATGTATTAATAGGAATTACCGATGGAGCGTGGACTCCTCCCTCTGTGCAGGGTTTTTGGACTGGTTACCCAGGAGCCCTTTGGCCCATATTACGCCGTACCCCTATCTAGCAATCCCGGACAAGGCCAACATATCAATGGTTCACATAAGCTAGTCTCAAGTCCCAAGTCATGTCCAGACAACTCATAACTTGGCTTACTGCCCCATATACTCCCTCCCATGCCATGCATGAGATCATGTATGCAGAAATGCCATTTCATATCAAATCATATTGAAATTCAGTTCATAAAACTTATACCATTTGATTTACCAAAATAAACATTGTACTGAAAGAAAAAACAGTAACATATAAGATCCATATGCATCTCAACAAGTTAGGAATCCTACCAACGTTGATTTACTGTGCGCGAATCAAACCTCGTTACCTTATCAAATCCAACTATATATATATATATATATATATATATATATATATATATATATATCTATATATATTAATTTGATTGTTTATTTTTTTTTTCATCATATATATATATATATATATATTAATTTGATTGTTTATTTTTATTTTCATCAATATTACATCATACTAGATAATCAGAGGTTTCTGGAAATTTAACCAAATATTTAACATTATATTTCAGTCGACTGAATCCTGCCCGATTACTGTTCTCTGCCTAACCCGCAGACGGTCAATCGGCTGAAATATGAATTCAATCAGCTGACTTCCAACTCAATACTACTTATTCCTTGACTCGCTACCTTTCAGTCGACTGAATCACAGATTCAGTCGGCTGACTCTGAGTCAAACCCTTTGTATTCTCGGTCAACCTTCTTTCAGTCGACTGACTTTGGATCAGATTGACTGTATGTTCGGCCAGTATATATTAAGTCGGGTGAATCCTCAACCAACGGTTTTCCTTGTTTGATAAGTAATCATTCAGTTGACTGAATCACAGATTCAGTCGGCTGAAACACGCCTGATCCTTTTTGTTATTTGTTACGTCTCCTTTCAGTCAACTGAATCACCAGATTCAGTCAGCTGAAACTCCCAGAAACAGTTTTCTGTTTCAGCCATTAGTTCAATTGACTGAATCCCATATTCAGTCGGCTGAAACTCCCAGAAACTATATTCTGATTCGTCCAACACCAGTTCAGTCGACTAAATCTGGGATTTAGTCGACTGACTGTTTGTCAGTCTCTTTGTTTACATGTATGGCTCGACCCTCCTTCTTGAAATCCTTTCCTTATCAATTTTAAACATATTTAACATTATCCATATAACTCTTAGATGGATATACTCTAACCATTAGCAAAGCCTAGGATCTTTTCCTTTAATCCATTTCAATCTTACTACCACCATATGAATTTGAATATCGTCCTATGTTTGTTTAAACCATTTATCATCTCTTGAATGAATTTCTAATTGCTATCGCCTTATAACAATTCAGTCATCCATTCCATGGATTGTGGAACCCATAGATTCGGCCATTCCATGACCAAGTCTATGGTTCACCCTTAGCCTTAATCATCCTTTGTTCTTAAGCTTAAGACATACCTTTTCCCGTCTCCTCCTTTCTTTTACTCTGTCTTTACTCCTCAGTCCTTCTCCTTCCTTTCTTGTTCTTCAGTAACTTCTCTAAGTGTCGATAGTGTAGCTGGAAAAGAGATAGAGAAAAAAAGGAAAGAGCTCTCTTGTTTCAATAAGGTAGAATCGGCCAAGGGGGTGTGGTGTGGGCAGCCCTTTGGCTGTGTCTTTTTGTATAACACTCCTATCCTTTCCCCTTCCCCTCTTAATGAGTTATCTAACCAAGGAGTCCCTTGGCCGAACCAAGGAGACCCTTGGTCTTCCAACGTGTGCATGGGTTTCCTCTCTCATGAGATGGAGACCCTCCATCTTCCCTCCTGACTCATGTTTAAATGGGAGTCTCCTCAACTTCCCCTTCAACTCAACTCAACTCAACTCAGTTATTAACTCAATCCTTTGAACTCACCCATTTGGACTCACTTAACTCAAACAACTTTAATTCAATTGGGCACTCTCATTTGCCTACTCAATTAACACCTTAATTCATTTGAACTCATGCAACCCTTTAATCCCTTTGTGAATGAAATAATGAACCCATCAAATCCTTCAAGCCCATCTTACACATTGCATAAATCATAATGTCATCAACAATATAAAATAAATAACATCCATTATCAACATCAAATCTAATCTCCCTACTCACATCATGTTCCATAAAATAAAATGATAAACAATATCGTCAAAGTTCTCAATTATTTCAAGCTAACCAATCGAATCTCTTAAAATACGTAATATCAAATAAAAGAAACCAATCACATGAGTCCACAATTGTACTAAGAAATTTAAATATTTATCCTTGACAGTCTCTAAACATCAGTAGTCTCCTCCAATCCTAAGTCCAGAGGATTACCTGCAATGTAAGGGGTGTGAGCTCCAAGCCCAGTGAAGGAATACAATAATTCATACCCATCATAATATCTCTATTATTCTCTACAAATATGATCTTAAAACATGATTAAATAATATGCTTTTAATATCCATGCATTATGCCATGCAATTGCACAATGCTCAATGCGATGCTCAATGTATTATTCCTCCACAACACACCCACTATATTTGGTGGCCATCCCACCGAAGCAAGGTCCATAACTTACCACTGTGTGGTACTTCCTATATCAAATGAGGCCTATGAAACACAACTACCACAAAATATCAGTCTTCGTGATCTCTCATGGCCTAAGCACTAAACTTACCACATGCGTGGTACTTCTCACTAAAAGCGAGGCCTGAAACTACCACCGTCATGGTCATCATGAAAGATCATGGCCAACATCTCCATACCCATCCCATGAATATGAAGATGTCATTCTCAATGACATGTCTACTATGCATCATCTATATCATCGTACCACATGTTATGAATTATATTAACATGTAATGAATAAAATCATTGTCATCATACTCCAAACATGATTATAATCTCGATTTAACATACACATCATGTACATATATCAAAACTAACTCCAATAATATCACACGTACAAAGTAATAAATTATATTACAATATTATCATTATGGTAACAATATTATAAATCAACATCAAGAACATCACTTATCACATCATAATAATTAACATAACATTCAATCAATTCGAACATAATTATTGGATATTTCAATAAGGCTAGTAGTTGATTTCCATTTATCCAGGCAAACTGAGTCCCCTCACGGCCATTAGAACACTTAGCTAAATCCCTTACATTACTGTGAATGAGCACCGGACTACAACTACTATTCTAAAATATGACTCAGTCTATTTCCTAGATCCAATATTACATTCCAAATACGTGCCATACAATATTTTTTTTCTATTGCTCAATCATACAAATAACATAGAGAATTTTCATGCTCGGTAAAGGTACAAAGTATTATTTTCCCTCACCTAAAAAGCTCGCGAAATGTAGGTGATGAATCAAAGCGCATTCCCACTTGCAATCAATCAATAGGACGTCTGGGAAGTGCTGCATAGAGTTCGTTTGAAGTTTTGAGTATCCTTAATATTACTCCCAACTTGAACTAAATAAATGTAAGAGGGTTTCCTAAGGTCCAAGGTTAAAGCTGAAAGTTGAGTCCACACACTGTATGGCCGAACCATGTCTACTCCAACTTAGACAATGAAAACCTTAATCATGAAATAACTTTAACCAAGTAAAGTAAGTGAATTGGTGACTAGAGTCATAACTTTAAAGATATTAAATACTTTAACTAAATAGAATAATACAATTTTAAGGTCATGTGTACGAATGAGATGAAAACCATAACGTTTTGTAAAATTATATACCTAAGTTTAAAATTACATCATTAAACCTTATATAAAAATAGAATAGTAATGATAATACTTATAATGAAATAAAAAATAATATTTTCACATTTTGGTTTGTTTTTCCACTCTTAAACCAAATAAATATGGTGGATTTAAAACAAAAGAAAAGAATGTCAAAAAAATCGACTAAGCAAAGAGTGACTGTTTGGAGCAAAGGGCTGGTACAGTGGGTTTAATATATATTTATAAGAAAAAGATGTCTCCCAAAAGTGATAAGTGGATCTAAATAACAAATCCCGACTAAAACTAAAGCAATTAAATAAGAAGATAATTAAAACAAGGAAGACAATTATATATAGATATGTATACAACCAAATACGTAGTTTAAGCAGCACCTTGGTAAATAAATTTTGAAATCAAGCGTAAATAAGAAGAAAACAAACAATTAAGACTTAACTTAATGAAGAAAACTACTTTAATATTTTAATCGCATAAAGTGGACTTCAAATAAAATCACTAAGGGGTCGGCTGAAAGAAGAGGCCAAAATATGAGTTTTGTTTTGATTTCTTTCTTTATTTTATTTCCAAATAAATTGATACTAAAAACAGCAAATAAACAAAAGTAAGAAAGTGTAAAATGATGGAAGAGGGAATGAGGGACAGTAAGGAGTGATGAGATCTAAAATTTGTATATGACTTTTGGTTAATGTAGATATGCATTATTTAAATAAGGAATTAGAATGGAGAGTCTGAAATACATTCTACATATCATTATTATTATTATATTTCTTTGTAAAGGTACTGTAAACTCCAACAGGTCAACAATTATGGAAAATATTGGTTGAAGAAGGGACAACATGGACTCACTCTTTAGGAGAAGATGTTTTGGCTGAAAGGAGGGACGGTTCAACATGGTGATGGCGTTGGCAGAAGAATCTTCATGGTGGGCAGCAATGGGTAAAGGGAAGACAGAGCAAAAAAAGAAGAAATAAGGAAGGATGAGGCATACCTGGTGATGAAGAGAGAGTAGAGATTAGGGAACTATTACAACTCCGGCGGATCTAACGTCAAGAGCGGCAACAGCTTGAGATGGGAAGTGAGAAACGTCTTAGGCCTTCTACTGCTTGAAAATATGTAGAATAGAGTGAAGAGTGGAAGAGACGGTGAGTTGGGGGTCTCTATATAGATGATTCGGTCGGCAATAACAATACGGAAGGTTGGATTTCCGTTTTGGAGAAGAGAAGTAGGAAAGGGAACAGGCGAATTCGGATTTGGGGAAACCGAGCTGGGACAGAGTTTCCATCGGTGATTTAGGAATTTGGATGCTACGGTTAGAGAAGGGGAGAATGAAAGGGAAGAAAAGAAAAGGGAAAGCAAGAGAGGGATACGGTGGTGGGAATTTGGTTTCCATCGTGGGTTTCATACAAAAAGGGATATCGATGGGGTAATTTCTAATTTCGGTAAAAATCTGATATTTATTTATTTTTATTTGTAAGATAAAAATCCCATTATACAAATCTGAAGGTGAAAGAATTTTGGACCTTTTAATTTCGACTAGGGAAGGTGAGTTCCTTTAAATTATTGATTTTAATAAACTGTCCTTTATTTCTCTTTTATTAATTTGTCAATCATTGAATAAATTCTAGACACTTAAAATTGGAACTTATTTATTGATTTCACATTCTTGATTGAATATTTCCAATTGAAATTCTGACTTAGGGAATTAAAACCTAATTTGCTAATTAAATTTCTCCATTCACTTAATTTCAACTTGAAGGCGACAAATTTGAAAATTTTAATTGAGGGAAATGTGTGTGCATTGGGGAACCTAAATTAATTAAATTCTAGGTTTTTGTGTGTTTATTTATTTTATTTTAAGCAATAATAAAAAAATAACACATAATTTCACACAACACAATCAAGAGATCCATTTGCTATTTTAGTTTTACCCGATTCGATTGACCTGCTATTCCAGGTCGGGTCATCACAACCTCCTCATTGAGATGTTGAATTTGCTATAGACTTAATTCTTGGTGTTGCGCCTATTTCTATGCCTGAATATCGAATGACACTAGTAGAGCAGGAGGAGCTGAGAAGTCAGTTAAGTGATTTATCGAATGTTGGATTCATTCGACCTAGCACCTCACCTTGGGCAACGCCACCCTTATTTGTAAAAAAAAAAAGAATGGTTCGATGAGGCTTTGTATTGATTATACACGAATGAATAAAGTCACTATAAAAGAACAAAAGAACAAATATCCTCTCCTTAGAATTGATGACTTGTTTGATCAATTTAGGGGATCCAGGTATTTCTCTAAAATTGATCTTCGATATGGTTACCATCAACTGAGAGTCAGAGAATGTGATATTGCTAAGACAACCTTTCATACAAGATTTGGCCTCTATGAATTCGTTGTGATGGCATTTGGATTGACCAATGCTCCTGCAACGTTTATGGATTTAATGAACAGAATTTTTAGACCTTGCCTGGATAAATACTGGAACTCTTCATCGATGACATATTGATTTATTCATCAACTAAAAGAAGACCTGCGCAACGTAATGAAAATAATGGACTTGATCTCTAAAGAAAATGGACCAAAGGGTGGGATCATGCATACAAATGGTGGATTACTTTTCCAAGGCAGGTTATTTGTACCCAAGTCTAATCAGTGTAGGGAAGAAGTACTAAAGCATTTCCATCACACTTGTTTTACAGTACATCTAGGTGGGCATTGAGATGTACAAAAACATGCATCTCTAGTTTTGGTGGAGAGGCATGAAAAGAGATGCAACTAGGTTTGTAGCTCAATGTCTAACTTGTCAACAGGTAAAACTTGAACGGCAGAAGTCTCCAGGTGAATTGCAACCTCTTCCAATCTCATAATGGAAGTGGGAACATGTTACCATGGACTTTGCAACTGGGTTGCCCAGATCGTCAAGAGGACATGATGCAGTTTGGGTAGTAGTGGACAGTTTAACTAAATCAGCCCATTTTATAGCCATGAAGGTAAGAGATTCATTGGAGACGTTGAGAACATTGTATATTGACAGAGTGATTGCTTGGTATGGTGTTCCAGTATCTATAGTGTCTGACAAAGACTCCAGATTTGTTTCTCAGTTTTGGCAGAGTCTTCAGAAGGAGCTGGGTACACAACCTTGTTTTAGCACAGTTTTCCATCCTCAAACTGATGGACAGTCTAAGAGGACTATTCAGATTCTAGAGGAAATGCTTTGGGCTTGTGTGCTAGCATGAAAGGTATTTGGGAAGACCATTTGTCTATGGTGGAGTTTGTTTATAATAATAGCTATCAATCTAGTATTCAAATGGCACCTTATGAAGCCTTATACGATAGACCCTTTAGATCACCTTTGTGTTGGACAGAAGTCAGTGACAATGTTATTTTGAGGCCAGAGATGATTAAAGAGACAACTGAAAATGTGAAATTAGTCCGGCAGAGGTTAATCACGGCACAAAGTCGACAAAAGTGTTACACTGATCGTAGACATAGACCTCTGGAATTTGCAGTTGGGGATCATTTGTTCCTTAAGATCTCTCCTCATCTCGATATTTAGAGGTTCGGGAAGAAGGGGAAGTTATCTCCTAGATATATTGGACCGTTCGAAATCTTGGGTAGAGTTGGAGACGTGGCTTATCAACTTACACTTCCACCTCAGCTTGCTTGAATCGATAATGTGTTCCATGTATCGATGCTCTGAAGGTACCTTTCAGACCCTTCTCATAGGCTGAATTCGGATGATGTTGAAGTCATAGAGGATGCGGCTTACGAAGAAAAGACAGTTAAGATTTTGGGTTCGAGAGAGCAGATTCTTCGAGGTAAGACCATCCATTTAGTGCATGTATTATGGCAACACCATGGAGTGGAGGGATCTACTTGGGACCGGAAGGACGTGATCCAGAAGTTCTACCCCTACTTGTTTGATGACCAAGGTATGTACCTTACTAAATTTCGGGGCAAAATTTCTTTTAGTGGGGTAGGTTGTAACGACCCAACCCAAACTAATGGTCATGGTCGAGTTAGAGTTTAATCGGGTAATCGGTCATTTTAGCAAAATTGTTTGAAATTGCTTGCATGTGTCAAACAATAGAACTTTGAACTCTAAAACGTGAACATGTGTTTATCATGGTCTAATTTGAATATTGGAGATGAGAACAAAAATTTTAATCGGGTGTTGTTTCCATTTGCCTGATTGTGTGTTTGAATTTGTTAATTGATCTAAAAATCAGGTTTTGACCCGAAGTTCCAAAAATAACAGGTGTCTATTTTTGGAAACTTTCCAAATTTAGAAAATGTCAAATTTGGTGTAATATTGGGGTCCGCAGCTGTTAAGAAGATTTAAATGAATATCATTTTTCAATTTTTTAGTTCGGATTCCATTTTTGGAAACTTTCTAAACTTAGCTCTGGTGGGACCCAAGCGAATTGATTTGTGGAAGATTTATTAGAGAAATTAATTCATTTTTTTTGTAACACAAAAGGTTACTTTTTGTGAAATCTAACTGATTTTTGGAAGTTTAAGTTGGGAAAATAGGTGGGCCGTGGTCCCACACTATTTGTGTCAATAAAAGGAATTCCAAGAAAAAAAATTAAAATAAAATTCCTAAAGCCCTAAATTCGTTGGCTTGAGAGGGAAGAAAGAAAAAGAAAAATAGAAATAAAGCATTGTAGTTTTCGTTGGAAGCCTTGCAAATCTCCTTGGGCGTGTGTGGCAAGAGGGAACACTAGTTAAATTTGAATTTGGGCTTGAACCCAGCTCCTTGCTAAATTGAGTTTTTACTAATTTACCCCTCCTAACTAGTGTTTAGGGTAAGGAGGTGAGGGCAACTAAGTAAATAGCCATAGTGAAACATTATAAATAATCCACCAAGGGCCATCCACGAATTTTACAATTCGTGGAAGCCCTTGGAGCAATTCGTTGGAGCCTCTCTCTCTTGTCTAGGGTTTCTCCATTAAAGGTTAGTAAGATATCTTATTGTTTTAATTCCTTTAATTATTACTGATCTTCTTCAAGTTAGAAAATAAATTGATATGAAGAAGAAGAGGATCCTATGAAGATTTTAATTATGCTAAATTCGTGTACTGATAATTGCCCAACACCATGGAAATCGATCTCCATGGGTTAGGGTTTTGATTTCGATGATCATATATAGACTATGTTTGGAATTTATTGAACCTATGATGTGAGATGATGATTTTTAAAATACCCTACACGAATTTAGTCCACTTGAGTCTTCTTGAGTCTTTTATGATCAAGTTTAGAGTTGATTTCCTTGGTGAACCACAAACATGGCCGTTCTTCAGGTCTATTCTGCGCATCGTCACAAAAAAATTAATATATGAGTTCCCGATGGATTTTTTTCAACGAAATTTCTTTTCTTGAACTCCAATTTGATATACTTAGTTGCTTCCCAAATTTGGAAGCAAAATAAGTTAATTTGATGCCTCATATATGATCTGAAACACGGACCAAATTCTGGTTCAGACCTGAGGTGCAGTTTTGCTGGGTTTAAGTAAATAAATCAAAACTTTCACCTCCGACGACGAAATGATTTATATTTTGCCAATTATGATCATAACGACGAGATATAACTCCCATTAAATTTGATGAACTTTTAATGAGGTTTGATACTCGAACACATGTCTGTAAATCTGACCTAATTACAGGCTGCTGAAAATGGACAGTTTTACAGTACTGGATTTTGGAAATTATATCTCGATCTCTGATTATTGAAATGGTGCAAAAAAATTTCCTAAACTGAAGCCCATAAAGATATCTACCTCCAATAAAAATATTAGATGGGAAATCATCAATTTTGAGGCTCGAATATGGTTTGTAAGACATAAACCTCGAATGGGACTGCAAACTGTTGAGCTGTATACATGTCTGAGTATTTCAATCATAACTCGAGCTAGGAATGTCTGTTTGGGACAAATTAGATATTTTCATAATCCTATCTCTGATACCTATCCATTGTAAAGATATGAGACCTTGTTTTAATTCGAGATGGTACCGGAAAATTCAGCAAGAAAGGTCAAATTTTGTTCTGTTTGTCCCCTTGATGCCTTAAACAATTTGTATTTGATTAGTACCCCATCGACTCGAATTGTTGGACAGAATAAATGGGGTCTATTTGTTGGAATTAATGTTTTAAAAAGAGTTAACTGAAATAAAATTATAATGGTCCAAAACTTGAATCGATGATAGTAAATTTGGATATATGAAGCTCTTCGGAACTTGGATTTGGTGGTGTATCTGAACTTGATAAATTGCAAAGTTTAGGTGAGGGAACTTAACTTTGTTTGTTGAATTACTTTGATTGTACTTTATTGTTTGAAATTCGACTCGAATGATTGGATGATATGTTGAAATGTTAGTATGAGCATTTTGTGAATGCCATGATTGAATATCATGTGTATATTGAATTGATTAACACATGTAATATTTGTTTGTCGTCGTGTGTTCATTGAATTGATTAACACATGTAATATTTGTTAGTCGTCGTATGCTCATTGAATTGATTAACACATGTAATATTTGTTAGCCTTCGTGTGTACATTGAATTGATTAGCACAAATAATATTTGTTATTTGTCGTGGGTTCTTTGAAATTATCTACATATGTTATCTTGTTAATCATTATTGTGATCATGTTGATGGCATACATGACATGACATCCATACATGAAATATTGTTGATTCTTCATGCATGAGTATCGACGTTTGGGTGGGTGATTTGTATTATTGGTTCGGGTCATTAACCCTGCACTCCTTTGGGGACATTCGTTGTGCACATTCGTTGGGCTCTTGTTTCGATTGCCTTGCACTCCCCCGTGGACATTCGTCGTTCACATTTGTTGGGTTATGACCATTTGTGCACGTGTGCTATGCTTAGCTAAGTTGAGCTCTAGATGATTCGTTGATTTGATTCGTTCTGATTCGTTGATTTGATTCGTTCGTTGAGATGCATGGGAAGGGGACACATGCATCATAATTGCATTATAGCATGACATGCATCATAATTGCATTATAGCATGACATGCATTTTTGAAAAAAAAAATATTTGAATTTATTTGGAATTATTGTTGTATGCCTAGTTTATTATTATTATATGCACATTATTTGTATGATTATTTTCCTTCACTGGGCATGCCCCACTTTTCAGAAAATCCATTGGAAGGAGAAGCCCGTCAGGCAGATCCGTAGGAAGGACTCTACTGGAAGTGTTGGCTTAAATATTAGTTGTTAATTTGTTAAGAGTTTTCTAGATTTTATTTGAGGAGTGAGACATAACAAGTATTTCTTTGGTTTTCGTAATTTGGGTTTGAGTCGTGCTTCTATTTCCAACATGTAGTTTAGGAAGCTTTGGTTTGAGCTGTTTTGATGTAGGACTTATCGTATGATTTAAGATTAGACTTCTTTATTGATAGAAAATTTTAGTTGTTGGACTATTGATTGATTCCATGCTAGATGAGGGCTAATCCTATATGAGAATGATGATTAATGAGCATGGTTAATTTATTGAAAATTTTGAACTCTAATTGTTTGTAATATTGTTAATTGAGAAAAAAAAAATATGGAACCATGAATATGTCACTCCCGTTATTGGATCGTGTTCGATTCATGTAACGCTCCGTTCGTTGCGTTAGAATGGGTGAGTCCTTACAGATATGTTTCTCTCACTGGGCATGTTAAGCTCATCCATTATCTTTCAGGTATCTGATGGAGGCAGGACCTGAGGGGCCCGTAGACAGAGGTTAGGGAGTTCAACCTGGAGCTGATAGATAGTTTATCTTATTTTGTTTTTTGTTGAGAGAAAATATATTTTTTACTATGTTATTACTGTTTTGAGATGAATGTAATAAATTGAGATATTACACTGCTTTTGATATTTCAGATATTAGTTTATTATTGTTGTTATCTTGTGGGTGGTGATTCGTTTTTGTTAGGGTGAGGTATCACTTAAAAAAAAAAAAACCCAACATATCAGTAGAGTGTTATTATTGAGTTTTCTCATGTGGTAATCCATACGTGGTGGGACAGGGTGGGATAGGGTGGTATCAAGCACGATTCCACTCTCGGACTGTGTGTATGGGATATAGAGAGAGAAATTGATAACTAGAGAGTAGGTTTGTCCCCTGTGTGAGAGGATAGACAGAATCGGGTTTTGGAGCTAGTGGCGAGACACCCTAGGGCCTTGGTGATGTGTCTTTCTTTGCTATCTGAGATAAGTGCATGATATGCTTGTTGTTTGGGCTCTCGCCTAGTTTTGAGACTGGTTGATTTTTTTTTATGGTGAAATAGGCATGGCAGTACCTCGCACTCATACCAGAGGGAGAGTTCATATTCGGGGGTGATGTCCCGAATTCAATCGAGATCTCACAACCCAAGGTGGAGAATGCCCTAGAGGGAGCTGTTGCTGAGCCTCTGGTGATTCCTGCTCCAATTGGGGGTCCTTCCCCAGGACCCATAGATCCTGAGCCGACGTTTACCAGATATGAGAGGGTCATAGCTTCCATGGAGAGGACCATTCAGAGGCAAGAGTAGTTGGTGGGCCAACATGTAACGACCTACTCCCGCCAGCACAATATTCTCCGCTTTGGGTTCGTACCCAGGCCCGTATGGCTTTGCTCTGAGGATCCCACACAAGATTAGCCCCCAAAAGGCCTTGTGCTTTATGGGAGGAGTGTCCAAGCTTATATACCAATGCCAGGCATTCTCGCTAGGCGATGTGGGACTTTCCACACTCTCAGCGCCTTTGCCTGGCTATTTTTTTCTCCACCTGGCGTCCCTTTGGTCCAAGGCTGGGCCCATCAATTGGGTCCAGAACTCCTCAATAGGGTGGGGTATTACACAGCAGGTTGCACTGCCTCCCTCACGTCTAGATGGGTAGCACGATACTTAGGAGATGGTTGCACTTTGAGAGTATTTTCCGGCCTTGTTCGAGGGAGATCTAAGCCCCATAACTGCAGAAGGGTGGTTGGGAGATATGGGTCATTTGTTGGACTCTTCGTGGATCAGGGGTTGGATTTGAGAGTGACCCTGGTGACTCACCAGCTGCCAAGTGAGGCTGCGAGATGGTGGCTTGAGGAGTCCCGGAGGGCAGAGGCTCTAGTGGCTCGAGGATGGTCTAAATCCAACCTTGTTGTGTATTGTGATACCGTTGAGGTGCACTAACTATGTTGAGGTGGTGCAACAAACAGTTTTAGTTGAGAGCGCAAATCTTTGGGCTAGTGACATTGCCTACCAGTTAGCCTCTGTGAGTACCTTTCGATCGAGCAGGGGTCAGGATAAGAGGAAGATGAGGCTAGTTCCATATCAGACACAAAGAGCTATAGTTCGCCAGCTGTACTACAATCCAATAGTTTAGGCAACAGGTGTTCAGTTCGGACTAGCAGGCCCAAGGGTGTGCTACAGGAGTACATTGTTATGTGTGTGGCGGAGTAGGGAATTTTACGAGGGACTGCACTCAGATGAGAGCTTGGGTCCAACTGTGGCACCTTCGTCTGCGATGATACTTGCACCCACGCGTGTTCAGTTGGCACCATGTCCTACTGCACCATCTTGCAGGGTAGAGGTTGAGGTCGATCCACCCAGATAGGTCGTGGACGAGTTTATACGATGGTACTACAACCAGAGGAGTATGATCATCCGACACTCATGCATGGTAGGTTAGTCCTCCATGGTTCTTGGGCTCGTGTATTATTTGACTCTCGTGCTTCACATTCTTTTATTGCTTCGATTTTTGCCCTTAGGTCAAATTTGGGGATGAAGGTGGCGGAGATATCTCTGTCAATCAAATCCCCGTTGGGATGGGAGATGGTTGTAGATCGGGCATGCCGGGGGTATGTTTTGCCCGTTAGGGGTCTTGTTGTAGAGCTCGATCTGCGGGTGCTGGATATGTTGGAGTTTGACGTTATCCTAGGGATGGAGTGGTTGTCATCCTACCGTATCTCATTGGACTGTTATCGTAGGTGGACGATGGGCTGATCCCCGCGGGAGATGTTTTCGTTGAGCTGTTGAGTGTAGATTAGTTGTGTGACTTGGTGGCCAGTTTGAGTTAGGAGAGCTCGAGGATGACAAAGACTAAGTTGCCCTGCATGGTACGCAAGTTCCTAGGTGTGTTTCTGGAGAAGCTCGCCTTGTTGTCACCATGCAAGTAGGTGGAGTTTTTCATTAATTTGCTCCTGTGCACACTGCCCATTTCGATTACCCCTTATCGGATGGCGCCGACAGAGATGTTGGAATTAGGAAGCAACTTTCAGAGTTGGAGTCCTTAGGCTTCATTCATCCTAGCGCTTCACTAAGGGGTGCGCCAGTGTTATTTGCTAAGAAAAAAGGATGGAACAATGAGGTTGTTCATTAACTACTAGCAGTTGAATTGGGTCACTATAAAGAACAAATATCCGTTGCCAATGAGTGATGATTTGTTTGACTAGTTGAGAGGGTGTCAATGCTTCTGTCACGACCCGACCCTTGAGAAACGTGACTGAATTATTATTATTTTTGTTATTTAATCCTCTCATGTACCACCCATTCTTACAGGGGATTCGGGTTCATGAGAAGAAGTCCTAAGGCCTAAAGCCCAATAGAGGCCCAATAACCCTGTCGAAAATCCGACAATCTCCCTTATAAATTGGCTGTTGTGACAATTAATCCCAACTTTCATAAAACATTCCACAATAGCCATTTTACATTCATCATTCTAAACTATTTTTCATTCTTTCAATCTATCCAATACTCAACCATAAGTTCACCCTTTTCGACATCTCAAATAATCTCAATACATTCCACCATACAATCTACAAACGGTTCCCATAAATATGCATTTCAACCTAAGGTTACCAGACTCAAGTCTATATAAGAGACTACATTTGATCTATACAACTCCACTTATATAAATGCCATGATAACATTGTTACATACACAATTTAAAATATATGTCATAGAACTTAAGACGAACAAAATACAAAACATGCATTCACATCTCCAAGGCGGTCTCTAAACTAGTCCAAGGGGTCCCACGGACCCCACCTCAGCGAAGCTTCCTGTAATTATGAGGGTTAGCACACATACATGCAAAAAGAATGCATATATAGCGCACACACACACACACACCATGTAATGGTTCCCACATGTATATTAATTATAAGTATAATAACTTAGGTAACACACTCATATATGTTCACAATTAGTACTGGACATCACACACTCCAACACAAACACTCTAAGCCTCATATGAATTACTCATCCATGGGTCATAGTGTGTGCACACCTGGGCCCACTCCATGGTGAAACACGTCTCAATGTTCCCCTTGATGCGAGGTGTTTCCTATATAAAACTAGGCTTGAGAATGCGCGGCACAAGAATACTCTTCACCTCTGTGCATCTCACCTATCCCCCCACAATGCGTACCACGGGTCATGCCCATGCCTCTCCACGTATTGCCTATGGTGCATGTCTGCACGTTACATCCATCCTCCCACAATGCGTGCCACGCGTCATGCCCGTGTCTCTCCACGCATCGTTCGATGGTGCGTTTTCACACATCTCAGTCTTCGAGATCACACCTCGCATGGGCATCATATTTTCACTATCTACACATTACATACACATCATCGTAATCATGCATCACAACATGTAATCTATCTCATTCATATAAGCATCATATTTTCATTCTCTACACATTACATACCCATCACTATAATCATGCATCATAATACGTAATCAATCTCATTCACATATGCATCATATTTACTTTTTCTACACACCACATACGCATCACCATTGTTATGTATTACATCTCACAACTGGTTTCATTGTCAACACATCCACCAACCATCATACTCATCACTGACAGGGGTAGGCACCGCCACATCCGACATGGTCAAATATTCACTTTAAGAATGAAATTTCTTTCACCTTCTCCCACATTCTCCACACAAGTTAAGCTCATAGTTACTTCTTACTTCATTCACACCAATCAATTCACATATCATTCTCAACAATAAAACTCAAACGTAGCACATCAACCAAGAAATTAAAGCATAAATGTGGAGAAACCCTCACAAATTTCACATATTATGCAAGCAAAGTCCCATTCTACTCACAATTCAATCCACATCAATGAACATTCTTCATTACACAAACACATGCATTCATCCTTGACCAAGGTTCAATACAAACATACCATTATGAAATCAAACTGATTCAGGTGTAAAGTTCTCTTCACCTTGAGTTCTACGACAGCTCTGGGTCTTCTATCGAATGGCGAATATATGAGACAAGAGGGTGAGATGTTGTTCAACAAACCAACACAAGAAAGAACACTTATGAGTCCCGTTATTTCAGTAAATGGGCCTTAATGTTAAACTAGAGGTAAAAACCCCAATTTCTTAGGGCTCTACACGCCCAATTCTCAAGTATAAACACCAAATTTTACAATTGGAAAAGAAGTCACCATTTCCCCCAATTTTTATGACCCCTAATCAAGGTCAAGCTTCAATTTGGGAAAATAAAATCCATGGAATACTACCTACATTCTCCATTTTCAACATAGTTAACAATCCAAATAAGAAATTGAGCCCCTAATCAATGGAGAACCCAACCCCTATACACTTATTTGGAGTGAATTTAATGCTTTCCCTAAACTTCCCCAAATTTCCCATCCCCATTCCATGCCAAACCCCAACTTCATCTTAGGGGTATCAAACCCTCTTTGTCTTAGTTAAAACATTCCCTTAAAATCTTTATTATGCTCCTTAATCAGTTTCAAGCATTAAACCCAAGAGAAAAACTGAGCTAGGAGAAGGATTTACAATAGAGAAGAGGAATCCGGGAAGATACTTCGAATCTAGGGTGTTTAGGGATGGAAGTTTGTCAATCTTCATACATGCATGGAGGGGAGGAAGATGGAGGAGGAAAGGAATGGAGTTTTTCAAGTGTAGGGATCAATGGGAGAAGAGGTTTGAGAGTAAGGGGTCTCTTTATCTCTCGCTCTCCCTATCTCTATCTCTCGCTCTCTCTTTCTCTCCTTCTTTCTCTCACTCTCTCTCGTTCTCTCCTTCGTTCTTTCGCTCTCTCTCTTTCCCTATTTATTCTCTCGGATGGGGAAAGAAAAAGAACAGAAAAAGAAGAAAGAAAAAGAAAAAGAAAATAAAAAGAAGACAATCCCCATTTTTTATGGTCTTAACAAATTTCTTAACTAATTAATAATTTTAAAGCGGATTAATAATGTTAATCACTAAGAGATGGGTTGTGTGATCAAAAGTGTGCACAATTATAAGAACAATCACACTAGTAAAGATCAACATCCAGAAGACCAATTTATAGTGGTTCGATTAAACAACCTACATCCACTCTAAGGACTCACCCAACCTTGGGTATCCCAAATTCACTATGCGGGGACTTACACCCTCACAAATAGAGTAGGACTTCTACCATACTCAATTGGTTGGGAATTCCACCCACCACATGTGCCAGAGACAATGCTCTAGATTTTTTATAGTGGTTTCGGAACCAAGCCTTCGTAATCCTCTTGTCCTAGATTTTGAAAGGTTCAACCAACCCAAGTTTTACTTCCTTATCCCTCTGTTTCTTATAGTGGTTCTGGGTTCCTTACCTTAGTCTACTTCACAAGATGATTTGTAAAATAAAATCACTAAGAAGCACTTGCCTTTGTATGAACTCACTTGTACATGTATGCTTCTTGAAGACTTCTCCTTCCCAATGTGATGATCAAGATATGCCTTGAGTATGTGCAATCACAAGTTGCTAGGATATCGATTTGCAAGTTGATCCTTGGCTTGATTCTCTCTCACTCTCTCTATCTCGAACAAATGGTTGATTGGTAAATGATTTACAAAGGTAAAGACTTATAGAGAGGATATGATCACACAAATGATTTACCAAGTGTTTAATGTGAGTTTGAGAGAGGTTGGGAGAGGTATGGGTTCTTTGGGATTGCTTTGACATTTCTCAGTTAAAGGGTCCAACCAATACGTCCAAAATCCGGAGTTTAAATAAGCATCCCAAAGTTTTTCAAAGTCCCAGTCACCGAGGGGTCGTTCTGGTCGAGAGGTCGGTGCATAAAAATGACCATTGGAATATGACCATTGAGAGTTGAGTGCGTTTGTAACGGATATAAATCATACGCACTCGACAGATCTGTATCCACGAGGGGTCGGTCCTGGGTTCACCGACAGATCGTGATCCCACGAGAGTCTCTGTCTAAGGAGAAGTGAGAAAGACAGTGTTTTGGCAGTCAGAGTGAGTCTTTTTCACACCGATAGGTCGTTTCCACTGAGGGGTCGGTCAAGTCGGTCCTGAGTTTTTCAACAAAACTGCCTTTCACTAAAATGGCCATACTTGGGCTCCTGGACTCTGTTTTGAGTGTTCTTGGGCTGTATGAAAATCTCTTTCAATGCTCTATCCAACCAGATGGTCTTACCAGTGGATTACAACATTTAGTTGGTTGAAAGAGTCTCCAAAGTCATGACATTTTCACACTCAACATTTTTGTCAAGATTCGTTCATGGATGCTCCAAGTCCTTGGTCCATTTTCTATAGGCTTACTTATATTTTACTAATATGAGTTCTAAGCCCAGGGAAGGTCTTCTCTAAGGTGTTGAGTACCACCTGAAGACATCTATGGCCAATTTCCTTTGTGATTGCCATACACAGTGATGATGAATCTACACTTGATCCTCCAATACTTGAGTTCTTGATTCAATCATCATCATTTGAGTCTTGATCATTGCTTCAATCTTCCAAGACAATACTTCACCTAAGTCATGGAATTGACAAATAGGTGACTCGGCAAACTAGGGCACTAACAATCTCCCCCTTTGTCAATTTCCATGAGAAACACCTAGAAGCTAATGAATATAGACTCAATGACTTAGCCCAACCCAATATACATCATTTGAATACAAATACAACAGTTATAAGTACATATTCAAATGGAAAGAGCCTAGACTCTATGCTTCGCCTCTTTCTTGTTTTGCTCAGCTTTCTCCCCCTCAAGGTGTGCCAATGTACCTGTACACACAAACAATGTAAGCAATGGTGGAAGCATAGAAGTCTCCCCCTCAAATGTTAGTCCATAAGCACATAGTGATCCCCCATAACACATAGACTAAACCTCATCTTGATTAATATCCCCCTTAATCAAAGACTATCCTCACTTAAAAGATCTTCTCTCCCTGAGATCTTTAAGCTTCACCTCCAAAGCTTATATCAAGCTTCTAATCTTTCTCCCCCTTAACACAAGATTTCTTTCAAGCTTCCAAAGTCTCCCCAAAGCTTTCATAAGCTTCAAAACTTCTCCCCCTTTTTGTCATAAATTGACAAAGGGTATTAAGCCCAAACATACTAGATTTAGTGTGCTCCAACAAATCCCAATTGTTGGACTGAGAGGATATGGAGGAGGGGCCACGTGCATTTTAAAAGATATACAAGTTTTGAGATACCATTTATGCATGCCATGAGGAGAGAATCACACATACAAAAAACATTCCATTAATGAACATATGAGTGAACACAATCATGAACTAAATGAATTATACACCAATTTGAGCACATAGTTCATGAAAACAAGGTGATGCAAACATATATACCTCTATGGGCACAATGCATCAACCAACACACTAAGTTCATTCAACAACACATACACCAATGAGACACAGTGAATGAACAAACACCTATCCTTGGAACACCATTAAGCATTTCAAAGATGGAGGTTGATTTCTTCCCATACAACATTCCAAGGCATGCTCTCCCTTGCTCAAAAATTTGAGAGCACAATGCACCAAGTCCATCAACATTTGGACTACAAACCCATTTTGGCTTTCACAATGCCAATCAATCCAGATTTTGGCATAACCCATATTTTCTCTTTGAAAGCTAAGCCTTTATGGTGCATACACTAGGTTGCATTCAATCCTTATGTGACATATCCCAAGACACTTGTGAACGATTAAACCATGACTGCAATCCAAAAACAGTTTTGGAGAAAGGATAATATACCTCATTTGAACATTTCTCCAAAAACAAATTTCCAATGTCTAAAGATTTTCCAAGATAGTGCATTATAAAGACATGGAAATAGCATAATACATCCCTATAAGATTTGCAAATTGAGGGATGAGAGTGTGTGCCTGTGATGCATATAAGTCCAGAAGACAACAAGTTTTGTAATATAACTTTTGAATGCCAATGTAAGCCAATACATTCACACAATTTTTTGTGCCATTTGATGATTCTAACACATGTACAAAAACAAGGATCATGGATCAAATTTTCTTGAGATTTTGATCCAATCCAATCCAATAACCTTGGGCCTTATAATTTACCATTTTAAAAGTCCATTGTCCATGTGTGATGTCATATGATAAGGCATTCAAGGTTTAACAAAAACTCGGTGCTTATGAATCGAAATCATTCCTCATAATGTATACCAATAATGAGTATAGGAATGAAGACCGAGCACACAACCATACATTCATTTCATAAATGATATACCAACAAAAGGTATGGAAATGAAGTATGAAGACATATGGCATACAAATATACATTAAGTATAAAATTCCCATGATATGCCATAACCAACAAACACTTGCAAAAACATTTTCAATTTGCACCAAGATACACCCACATTAGATCAAGTAAAGGTGCAACATAAATGATCTCCAAGTATACATACAAGTGTTTACCAAACACCGGACTAGCTCCCATGTTTTTTATCAACTTTATCATTCAATTACGAATACTCCAATGAAGGTCAATGTTAGAATTGAATGATACATGAATGGATTACCAATGAAGAACATTTGATCACACATTGATCAACAAACACCATTCACAAGCATGGAGCAAGTCTCATTCCACAAGAGATTCACAAAATTTCAGTTCATGGAAGGAAACAAACATTTGTATGTGCACATGATCATCTCACACATAAAATTCTACCAATATAGTACAGAGATGAAAATACGTGGCATATAAAATTATGATTCTACCAATAGGAACATATATGCCACAAAAGTATTTTGCATGGATTTCAATCCAACAATCAAACAACAATGGTAGCCCTTTACACATTTGAGCAAATATTGTGGGACTAGAAATCTAAGTCCACAACTCTGTGACCCTTCAAGCATGATAAACACTATAGCCAGGAAAAGTGAAATCAAGTGCTTGCAAGAGGTCAAATGTGCCATGCCACAACACTTGGTTGTTTGAGCTCACTTGTACCAAGTTTGAGTTCAACTACAATTGGTCTAGAGATACACAAATTAAGTTCAAGTCTTAGACCAATGTAGGGCATGGGTAAGGTCCTATCCCTTTGGGATCCATACAAATTTTAAATCCCGACCTTTCCTCTCAAATCTTTGAACTTTGGGCAATTTGTTTCTACCATCTCGGACATTTGGCCCAAATTCATTGAATTGAGACAAGACTCTCCTTCTCATATTTCTAACCATAGTATGAGGAGATCTTGGTCTATCCCTTTTAGATTTGCCAATGAAGGGATGATGTGAAGTGTGAGGTGCATTGTGTTTCCTAGGAACATTCACATAATCAAAATGATATACTTATTCCTTGCATGGTGTGAATTTCCAATCACCTCAAACTTTCTCTTCTTTACACCTTGAGGGAGATCTTTGACCACTTTTCTTTCAACAAGCATCCTAGTCTTACATTCACGCTTGAAATGCCTCGTTAAACCACAATAAAAATATTTTACTATAGAAATGTGTGTGGTGTGACCTTTGACAAGTATGGATTGGTTCATGGGTCTCTTAAGGTTTGACTGAGAGTGACCATCAACATGCCAACCAAGAAGTTTACCCAAGTTTATAGATTTCTCCAATGTTTGGTTTTCTTGGGTAAGCATGTCTTGATATTCTTAACATTCTTATCTCCAAGATATTTTCCAACTTCCTTGAGCTTCAAGTTTTCATTTTCAAAAACTTGTAGTTTTTCTTGAAGTAAATTTTGATTTTCTCTCAGATTCACAATTTCATCATTTGCATTTTTCAAATTTGATGAGAGAAGATCATTTTCCATATTAACACATTGAAATTGGCTAGAGAGTTTGGCATTCTCAAATTTTACCTTTTCAAGATCCTTTGTCAATCTCAAACTCTCAAAGTATAGAGAACTATAGGATTCTTGGAGGTCATCATCATCTTCATCAAGATCCTCATTACTATCCTCATCTTCACTTGAGGATCCCTCTTGGTTGGGTAACAATGGAGGCAATAGCACATTTCAAATTTTCACCTCTCTCATGATTCTCCAATTTATTATGAGAGGTGGAGCCTTCCATTGAACAATCCAAAGATGTGCAAGAATTTTCAATAGACTCACTTTGGATAGAGGTCCAATCATCTTCATCATGGGATGCAAGTATTTTCTCTATTTATGTTTTCAAGTAAGAGTAAACAAACAATAGAGAATAGTGACCAAATTTTGGAGCACCCATGAAGGTGTTCCAGCACAGATCAACTCGGATGGTTAAATCCTTTATGAAGAGCACTCAGGCTCTGATACAAATTGAAAGTTCCCTTGGGTGCTTGAAAAAGGACCGAGATTGTCCCTAGAGAGAGGGGGAGAAAGAAGAGGGGGGGGGGGGGGGGGGCGCATGAATGGGACAATCCCTAATTTTTATCGTCTGCACAAATTTCTTGACTAATTAATATTTTTGTAACGGATTAATAATGTTAATCAAGAGAGATGAGTTTGTGTGGTCAAAAGTGTGCACAATTATAAGAACAATCACACTAGGAAATATCAACACCCATAAAACTAATTTATAGTGGTTTGGTTAAACAACCTACATCCACTCTAAGGACTCATCAAACCTTGGGTTATCCCAAATTCACTATGTGGGGACTTACACCCTCACAAATAGAGTAGGACTTCTACCGTACTCAATTGGTTCGGAATTCCACCCACCATATGTGCTAGAGACAACACTCTAGATTTTTTATAGTGGTTCCGGAGCCAAGACTCCTTAATCCACTTATCCTAGATTTTGAAAGGTTCGACCAACCCAAGTTTTACTTCCTTATCCCTCTGTTTCTTATAGTGGTTCTAGGTTCCTTACCTTAGTCCACTTCACAAGATGATTTGTAAAATAAAATCACTAAGAAGCACTTGCCTTTGTATGAGCTCACTTGTACATGTATGCTTCTTGAAGACTTCTCCTTCCCAATGTGATGATCAAGATATGCCTTGAGTATGTGCAATCATAAGTTGAGAAAAGGTTGCTAGGACATAGATTTGTATGTTGATCTAGGCTTGATTCTCTCTCACTCTCTCTATCTCAATCAAATGGTTGATTGGTAAATGATTCAGCAAGGTAAAGACTTATAGAGAGGATATGATCACAGAAATGATTTACCAAGTGTTTAATGCGTGTTTAAGAGAGGTTGGGAGAGGTTTGGGATTGCCTTGAGATTTTTCAAGTTGAAGGGTCCAACCAATACCTCCAAAATCCAGAGTTTAAATAAGCATCCCGAAGTTTTTCAAAGTCCCAGTCCCCGAGGGGTCGTTCTGGTCGAGAGGCCGGTGCATAAAAATGACCATTGAGAGTTGAGTGCGTTTGTAACGAATATAAATTGTACGCGCTCGACATGTCTGTATCCACGAGGGGTTGGTTCTAGGTTCACCGACAGGTCGTGATCCCACAAGTGTCTCTGTCTGAGGAGAAGTGAAAAAGACAGTGTTTTTGGCAGTCAGAATGAGTCCTTTTCACACCGACAGGTCATTTCCACCGAGGGGTCAGTCCTGGGTCCACTGACGGGTCGTGGGTTTTTCAACAAAACTGTCTTTCACTAAAATGGCCATATTTTGCGTTCCCAAACTCTGTTTTGAGTGTTTTTGGGCTCTATGAAAATATCTTTAAATGCTCTATCCAACCATGGTGGTCTTACTAGTGAATTAAAACATTGTGTTAGTTGAAAGAGTCTCCCAAGTCATGACATTTTCACACTCAACATTTTTGTAAAGATTTGTTTATGGATGCTCCAAATCCTTGGTACATTTCCTCTAGGCTTACTTATCTTTTACTAATATGAGTTCTAAGCCTAGGGAAGGTCTTCCCTAAGGTGTTGGGTACCACCTAAAGACATCTATGACCAATTATCTTTGTGATTGCGATACACAGTGATGATGAATCCGCACTTGATCCTCCAATGCTTGAGTTCTTGATTCAATCTTCATCACTTGAGTCTTGATCATTGCTTCAATCTTCCACGACAATGCTTCAACTAAGTCATAGAATTGACAAATAGGTGACTCGGCAAGCCAGAGCACTAACAGAGAAGACATTTATTCACATTGGTTTGGGCATTTTGAGTTTGTGGTGATGCCATTTAGGGTGATCAATGCTCCGGCTACTTTCATGAATCTCATGAACCGGACCTTCAGACCTCATCTGGATCGGTTCTTGGAGGTGTTTATAGATGACATCCTGATCTATTCAGTGTCAAAAGAGGACCATGAGCAACACTTGAGGACTGTACTAAAGATCTTGAGGTATCATAGGTTATATGCATAGTAAAACAAGTGCGAGTTTTGGTTGTCTGAAGTTCAGTTTTTCAGACATGTGGTGCTTACGGATGGTTTGGTAGTAGATCCGGTAAAGGTTGAGGCCGTGCTGATCTGGGAAAGACCGGGTAGTGTGACAGAGATTTGTAGTGTCTAAAGATTTGGAGACATTACTTATATGGAGAGAGATTCGAGGTATTTTCGAACCACCACAGTCTCAAGTATCTGTTTACTCAGAAATAATTGAATATTAGACAGAGATGATGGATGGAAAACCTCGGGGACTATGACTTTGAGCTCTCATATCATCCCGGTAAGGCGAAAATGGTAACGAACGCCTTGAGCCGGGGGTCACGAGGTGTGTTGGCGGGCTTGATTAGCGAGTTCAGAGTTGCGAGACTTTTCAGAATGGTTGTGCAGCTAGAGATCTCTAGCAGAGTTTTGAGGGTTCAGTTGGCAGATGAGAGAACTACTGCAATACGAGAGTTCGTGGTGAGTGGAAATAGACCTTATGGCTGGGCTATGATATTAGATGGTGGTTTGGCATTCCAGTGTAGGTTTTTTGTGCCCACGTTAGAGCAATTTCGTGAGGAGGTATTACGACATTTTCATCAGTCCAGGTTTGTTGTACACCTAGGTCGTGCGAATATCTATCATGATTTGAGACAACATTTTTTGTGGAGGAGTTTGAAGAGGGCAGTGGTTAAGTTTGTGGCTCGTTATCTAACTTTCTAGCAGGTTAACTTTGATCACCAAATACCCGCTGGTAGATTGCAGACACTTCCGATTTTTTAGTGGAAGGGAGTTCGAGCTAGAGCTGATAGATAGTTTATCTTTTTTTTCTTTTAGTTGAGAGAACATATGCTTTTTACTATGTTATTACTGTTTTGAGATGAATATAATAACTTGAGATAATACACTGTGTTTGATATTTGAGATATATGTTTATTGTTGTTGTTACCTTGCAAGTGGTGAACGGTTTCTGCTAGGGCATGAAGTATCCCTTGAAACAAAACAAAAAAAAAAACCGCCAAGATATGAGTAAAGTGTTACTAGTGAGTTTGCTCCTATGGTAACGCGTTGGTGGTGAGACAGGGCGTTACAGTAACCGATTTTAAATCTATTTCCTAAATTACCTCTCAAGTTTATCTCCTAAATCCAAATCATGTTGACCCAATATTTACAACGAAAAACACTATCATAATTGCCGTATTTTTTAAATTTGGGGCTAAAATTTAGGGCCAAAATTTGGGATAAAACACTCACGTAATTGAGATAAAAATTACAACTAAAAACACTCCTAATTGCCGTATTTTTGGCTGTAACCAATTTTTAAATTTATTTCCTAAATTACCTCACAAGTTTATCTCCTAAATCCTAATCGCGGTTGACCCAATATTTACAACGAAAAGCACTCTCCTAATTGTCGTATTTTGTAATATGGGGCCGAAATTTGGGATAAAAATACTCTCCTAATTGGGATAAAATTTGAACCGAAATTTAATTTCTCTCTTTAACCTCGTACAAAATTTCCTTTAATCTTTGGTCTTCTCTTTTGAATGAATAATCTAACCTAATCATTCAAAAAAAATAAAAAAATCCTTCAATTTCTTTAACCTCTCCATTAATCTCTCACATATGTCCCTTAATTTTGGAAACTTCAGCTAGAATTTATAGCTGCTTTTTTTTTTAATTTCTAAAGTAAATAAAATTAAAATATCAGCCAATTTTAATTTTAATTTTTTTTTTAAATTAAAATATGCAAATATCTTGGATTTGGATATTGTTAGATCCAAATCTGTATAGAAGAAATAAATGGACTTTAGTTTCAGATTCAGACTCACATCTAAAAAATTAAATGGATCTAAAATTTGCATCTAAATCCGAGGTTTAAATATCGGCTTTTAAGGGCCGATATATATTGGCGATATCGGGCGATATCTCACCAAATATTTCGGCCATGATATCGTCGATATTATAAATATTGGTCCAAGAATCAGTTTGTTTAAATAAATATCGGCGACGGGGCCGACCGATATATCGCCGATATTTGGCTAAATCAGAGAGATATCGGCCATGATATTTTAAAATATCGGCTGATATATTTTTTATCCAAAACTTCTTTTAAAAAAAACAGGCTTATTTTTCTATTTTTTAATTCAAAAATGAAAAACAAAATTTTCGGCTGATATTTAAAAAAAAAAGAAAAGAAAAGAAAAGAGAGAATGATATTGCCAATATATCGGCCCAACCGATTTTTAAATCCCTAATCTAAATTCACTTATTTTGGCTTAGATGTTTTTGGATTTTTAGATTTCAAATATCGACTAACATCCCTAATTAACATAATCTTTCAAGCCATCATCAAACCATCAAGCATATGATCTTATTGCAATCAGCTAAAATCTTGACTAATGAGAAACACTTAGATGCTTAAGAAATAGAATAACAACTATATGAGCCAGAAAATTTCATTTTTAGGAGCCTAGTTGTATACGAGTTTAAGCTTGGTCCAACGGATTTGGGCCTTCTATGAACGGATTTCTTTTGATTTTTAAGACAGCCCATTAAAATTGATTTCTTCTTTATTCTAAATGAAATGCTTTGCATCTTATTTACTAGTCACAACTCTTAACTTGTGCTAAATAGAGTTCTTCCATTGAGAATTGATTTATTGATAATTGAGTAACCATTTTTCATAAAGTTGTTTATTAGAAAGATCTATTATGAACATAATATATCAACGTCAACTAAAATAAATTACTTTAAATGTAATTCTAAGGGCTATAAAGTATATTTTTTTTTAAAGAACCATTGGCATTGGACATAATTCAATGTTGGATGCACCTAGTAACCGATTCAAACTAAATGTGTATATATTTAAATGTCAATCATGTATTTGAAGGAGAGAAATAATGTAAATAGAAACTTATAGAAGATTAATTAAATAATTCATAACAAACTCATTATACACTAATAATTATCATGCCAGAAAAAAAGGTGTATAGATGAATTTAACACATGCATAGATAGAAAGGTACAAGCTTAATTATTCAAATATTAAAATAAGATGGTAGAAGACAGGTAGTTTGAAGGCCTTAATCGGCTGTGTCAGCTTTAATTATGGTTGTTGAAGGCATTTAATTGTAGTTTTCCTTCCCCAGTGAAAATTGGAAGTTTGAATCGACCCAAAAAAGCTTCTTATACTAAATTATGACAAAGCCTTGAGAACTGTTTCTTTAATTTCCCTAACGACTTTTTTGAGACATTTGACCCAATGTGTCAAGTTCGTATTGGATAATTTAAGACCACATCTCTAGGCGGGTAGCCATTAATTAGTCAGACGGATATTAATGTGCCAGCACTACTCCTGCTTTACAACCACTTTGAAAGGGATCATTAGAAAATGCGTTGTTTTTAGTCCATTGGGCTTATTTGGAGCCTTAGATTCTAACTAATTGGGTCAAGCCCGTTTAAAATGAGAACGGTATAGAGAATGGGTTAAGAGGGAGATAATGAAGAATCTTATCGTAAAGTGAGTGATTAGTGGGTCACGTGATTGGATGAAAGATATAGAAGACTATATGAATAGTATGTGTTCGAAAGTTATGTTTCTAAATAATAATTTTATCTTAGTGATCTTAATCCTTAAAACTTACAGAACCATAAGTCATCATTTTATATAGCTCATTTGATGATGTGAGATAAATTCGATGATCATGAATATTCGCCTATACTTTGTTCATGTGTTTTTTAACACACAACACTTAATTATATACTTCGAAGATCAGAGGTTTAAAATTCAGTATCCATCGATATTTTCTTTCTCTTAATTTTTTTTCTTTTTTCTTTTAAGAAAATGTATTAATATCGGCCGATATCTCAAACCCCGCCGAAGATATTTATTGAGACCACTCTCTTTATTTATTCTTTATTTAAGGCCATTCTTAGTAGAGTTATTTATCGAAAATTGGTAGATAAGCTCGGTGGTAGATTCGGGTGCAAAGGGCTAAGGTTCAAACCTGATTTTTCAGCTACAGTAAAACCTCTATAATGTAATATAGTTGGGACCACAGTACATATATTATATTATAAAAGTTATTAAATAAGAGGGTCTACCAGTATTCTTTTCTAAAAATGTCCTTAAAATTCTCACATATCATTAAAATGTCATTTTGGCTTCTCTTTGTTGAAACCAATATTTTAAAAACCGACCCGTGGAGCGACCCGTCTTGGAGGAAGCGTGGGTTAAATAAGGTTCAACAGAGTTGACCCGTAGTTAAACTCGGTCAAATCTGTGCCATTAATATAATATTATAAATAATATTAAAGGTTACATTTCATAAAAATATAGTTTTGCTCTCACAAACACAATTGTAAAAATTTTAATTAAATCAAACACACCATTTCTTAAACTTTCAGAATTTAATCTCTTTAAATAATTAATCTTTAAATTTTTGTAATATTTAAAGTTATATAAATTTTAATTAAAAATATTTAATTATCTATACTTAATTTCTTGACCAACCTAAAACTCTATATTTATATAAATAGCCACATATCAATATTTAAAAAAATAGTATAAAAGCATTGTATAAAAGCACTTGGTGTGAGAGTTTGTTATTTCACCACTCTAGTCACACATGACCACAACCACAGATCCACTATTGTATGCTCTCATTTTGTCCCACATTGAAAAATCCAAAAGAGGGACGCTGGTAAGGCTTATAAGTAGGTGAAAAACATTGCAAACCATTTCAATGCTTGAATGGTTTATAAACTGAAGTTCAAGCCTGCTTGGTCCTTCGGGGTTGGGTTTATGGCCGGGCCCTTAAGGGCTTCCAAGATATAATTTTTTTTTTTTTGATAATTTTTTTTTTTTTTTTAAATTTTCCAAAGGGTAACGGGTTGAGGGTTTTTACGGGTTTTATCAAAACTCGACCCGTGATTGAGCCGGGTATGGTTGAACCGGCGGTTCAACCATGGACTGAGTTGGGTTTAAAAACACTGGTTGAAACAAATCACTCCATTCATTCCTATACAGTTCTTGAGAATATAGTGCTATCACCGTCCCAAAGAATGAGGAAGTTTATCATTTTTTGGAGTTTAGATAATGTAGTTTATGGGGTCCTTAGTCACTTTTGCAGTAATTTGTATTATGAATTTATGGAATATTACTTTACAAAATAGAATGTATTGAGCACTCACTTAGAGAGATTTATTACATTTTATATTGACCTGAGGTCGAGACCAGCTGCTGATATTATTTTAGATAGGTTATAACTTTATAGATTACAACATTATATTTACTGTATCTTTGATTGGATTTAGGTTAAATTCAAACCCTATTTTAGGGTTCGCGCCTCGATTATGATTAAGTTGTGTTCGGGTCAAATCTCGATAATAAATACAATTAGTTTGACGTCACTATATTTTTATTATTGTTTAATATGAAAGTGATAATTTTGAATGACCATAATATAAATTTTTAATGTTTATTTATCGAACATTTGTGATTTACTTTAGTATCAGCAAAGAACAAAATCAAGAATGTGTCAAAATGATTAAAATAAGAATAACGAATTTTAAAATTTGATTTGATGGATTTGAAGGATTTCATATATTCTTCTTTTCAGCAGTATTATACAAATAGAGAAAATTTGTGCAAAAACTAAGAAATTAAGAAAATGGATTTTAGGACTAGATTGGGTGACTTAGGTTTCATTAGTTTCATATTATTATCTACAAATATGAGAAATTAATTCTGAAAAGAATGACTTAAAATAGAAAAGGGATTTTATGATTCAAAAAATGGGTTTAAATTTTGAATTGACAAGTTTAAAAACTTTGATCTGAATTGTTATTGTTCATTTATTGAGTGATTGTGATTTATTCTTATGTTAGCAAGGGAAGAAAAAAAGAGCAACTCTGTCCATAAAAGAGTAAAAATAAAAAATGAATTTTGAAGATTTGATTTGACGATATTAGTGTTATAAAAACAAAGAAAATTCATACCAAAGACTAAAGAATATGAAAATGTAGCTTAAGATTATATTTTAACAAGTACAATTAAATATATTGAGTTAAAAACCTAATTGTGTCTATCGAGCTAGTTAATGTAGAGTCCATTTAAGATCGTATGCATAAGTTCAATAGCTTGAATATGCTTATCTATAATCTGCAATATTTTTTTTTTTCTTTAATGATAAGCATTTTTATTATTCAATGAATATGGGAAATCTCCCAAAAGATAAAAGAGTACAAACCTCAAGAAGATGGGGAGATTCAAAACAAACTGAAACAGGATAGCCAAACACCGTACAGACTTAAATCAGTCTTAACCCAGACTGAAAACAGAAAACTGGACAAAGTAAACCAGCTTACAACATACTAAAACTTCAGATCATGATCTGCTTACAGACTCCAAACAAAAGAAGTTACTTTAGGTTCCTATTGTTTGAAGAAGCTCTCTAGGATCTTCCAGAAAAAATATATGCAATGTATGTGCTCAGGGATTCACTCAACCCTGCACTTTACGCTCAGGGATTCACTCAACCCTGCACCTTACAGACAAAACATATGGAACTATGAATACTTCATGATCTGCTATTGCCAGAAACTCTGAAATTACTCAAGTGCTGATGCAAATAGCAGAGCAACAAATCAGTGAAATACAAGATAATTTCCTGCCATCTCCTGGATTCAGCAATGCATTTAATCAAATGCTGTAAATTTCCATCTACAGATTACAGATACAAACTGCTGCTCAAATAAAGATATGCTTAACAGATAGACTGCTTCACTTGTTTCCCAGGTTCAAGCTAATACAGATACTAGATCAAACAAGTAAAAACATGGAGACAAATAGACTACAGAATCTTTTCTTCTGTAATTTCTCCAAACTGCAAAAATTGCCATTGCTTCCTCATAACAGAGAACAGTGATGATACATATCTCTGCCCCACTTTGTGATGAAATGTTGTCAGACTATGTTTGTCACAGGTCCAAAAAGCTGAGGTGCATTTTCTACATTACAAGCTCTGAAGCTCTTTAAAAGAGACTTGGTTTCTTCGGTTAGGAAACAATGACCAACAAACGATTACAACAATAAGAGACAAGATTTTACATAGAAAATCCCAAAGGGAAAAAAACCATGGGAAAAAGAGAGGAATTTTGTTATTGTATTGTTACACATTACATCGACTAGGAGACTCATCCTACTCAAACTCTCTTTCCTTAATCAATAGGTAGGCAGAGAGAGATTCCATGAAGCAAAAAAAAAATTATTCTCTAGCTGTCAAAGGAAATTGATATATTTTACCTCTATATTTAGATCAGTTGAGCCCTTGTTTTGTGTAATTTAAACATGTTTAATGGTATTTTGGAAGTTTTACAGATATTAATACAAGAAATGAGAAGAAAAATGCAGAGAAATGCAGAATTTTGTACTAGAAATACTATTTTTGGAAAGTATGGATTTTTAATAAATATTTTATCGCAATTTAGAGTTTTATTGTAACCTAATTAATTCAAATCCATATATGAGAGTTTGAATTAATTTAATATATCTTTAGAATTGAATGTAAGTAGTAAAATTATTTATTAAATTTTCTATACTTGAAAAGCCCAATTATGAAGCCCATTAAGAAAAGCCCATGAAGAAGTCCACATGTGTGAAGTTCATATGCATCATCTCAAGATACATGTGAGGAAATTCGAAATTTACAAGTTATTATAAGAGGATTTTCGAATTTTTCAAGTGGATTAAGAAGAGACAAGCAAATTACTAAAATTAGAAGTGGAGAAAAAGAATGAATGTTTTGACACAGTCTCAATATTTTGGCCATAACTTTTCACCGAGATGTTTGATTGCACTGATTCTTGTTGGGTTGGAAAGAAGACTTCAAGAGCTATGGAACTGTATTTCACGAAATTTTCGTGATTCGGACATTTACTAGGTAAAAATTAAGCTTCAAGTTGGCCCATGTGTTAAAAAAACGTGATTTGCAATGCCACCCCATCACTTGGCCGACCCTACCCAGTCCTTGGCCGACCCATGTGGACCCCACACGCCTCTTGCCACCAACATACTCTCACATACTTCCATTCATAGCCCATTCCAAGTTTAGACAAACCAATATCCACCATACACTTGTCTATTTCCTTTTTTATACATCAAATCTTTGCCATTCCTTTCACCTCCTTTCATCTATAAATAGAGGCCTCTCCTTACAATAAAATTTGAGCCTAAGCTTGGAATTTCAAGTTGTGCATGGGAGAGGAATTGGAGGAAGAGAAGAGAAGAAAAAGACAGTGGATTTCGAATTCCACAATGGGTTTTTTGAGGTTGGTGGACTGTGGACTTTAGTTTTTCATTGCATTTTTCTTATTCTTTAATTCTAAAATTTCCAATTGATTTGTAATTTTTTAATGTTTTAATTAATAAATGAAGGTGAGACATTAAAATTTTAATTTTCCAATTATTCTTTCATGTATAATGAGAATTTGGTATGATTTTAATTCTTTCTATGAGTTTATGTTGGAAATTATTTTAAGAAATTCAAGAAAAGTGAGATTGTTTTAAGACTAGTTGAACTTGATTTTTCCAATCTAAGGCTCTTTTAAAGAGTGAGATTATTTTAAATTTAGAATTACAAGTAGAAATTCTACCTAAACCTAAGGCTTGAATTGAATTTTCTTAGTTTAATAGAATTCATAGATTTCATACTTAGAATTTTAATAAATGAAAGATTTGAATGCATGTTGAATAATTTATGTGAGCTCCATGTTCTAGGCCATTATTTTATTGTTGAAATATGGATAGCGATGCCTCCTTCATTTTTTTATTCAGTTCCACGGTAAATATATAGATATGTGATTTTATCTTTATTTTTGTTTATAAAATTCAAAATTCTTGAAAATTGGGAACTAGGTTGGAAATATAATATTGCATCTTAATTTTGTAGTTTTAAATTAAATTGAGGTTAATTATAACTTCTACATTAATTCCAGCACCTTAATTGATTTTTAGATGAATTTTTTATCTTAAGTGAATTCCATGGTTTTTTGTGATCTTAAAGATGAAATTTGGATTAATTTAATTTTCCATGATAAATTCTAATTTTAGATGATGTTTCTATTTCTGGACTTATTTTCTAAATTTGGAAAGTTTCTAAATTAAGGTTATATTTTTAAGATTAGAGATTGTAATTTCCACATTTAGATTATTTCCAAGATTTTCTTTTTCTTAAATCAAAATATTTTAATTGCATATATTTTACATGTTCCTGTATTCGACCTCGCATTTTTAAAGCTATATTATTAATGGTTCCTAACGTTGCGAGTATAAATTTTAAAACACTACATCTTTTGTGGCACAACACATATGAAGGAAATGAAGTCTGAGGGAAGGGGGTAGCTGATCCAGAGAAGGATTTCTTGGATGACTCTATAGAAACTGCAAAAACTTTCAGCATGACTTCCTCTTTGAATTGTTTCAAACAAATGTTCCTTGGGTTCAAAATCCTCAAGCTTTGTTTCAGAGTCATAGTAAGAAAGAATGTATAAATCTGCCTTTATTTTTGGTAAGATTTTCAATACACGATGGTATTTGCTTCTGCCATTTCCAAACAGATTCCAATTTGTAGCTATCAGATTGGGAACTGCATTGAAAAGCTCAGGAGGGAACAAGAAAATTATTCTGTTATGAATGGCACATGTAATCTCTTTCAATATTGCTTCCTTAGGGTTAGAAATATCATTGAAGAAACAATTATTTCTTTCTGACCATATGAGCCAAGATATGGTTGGGAAGCAAAGGAGAGCAATTGTTTTTGAAATTTTGTTATCATTAACACTATTCACCAAATTTCTAATTTCAGGTTCAGTAGAAAGAGGAGATTATAGGATATATCCATTTTTTTGCAGCAATGATATTATAGGATATCACATTGAAAGAACAAGTGGTTACAATCTTCATTACTGCTTACAGAATACACAGTCTTTGTTGCAGTTTATGCCCTTCTCAGCAATATAGCATTTTTTCTTGAGCCTATTATGGAAGATTTTCCAGGAAACAATAGAGAATTTTGGAATATTCTCCGTGAACCAAACTAGATTGGCCCAAGAAATTGTCTTTCTTTCTGCATAGATGATCTATTTTGCTGATTTGGTGGTGAATTTTCCATTCTTCTTATTTTCAGCAGTCCATACAATAAGGTCTAGAGTGGGAACCATTTTCAATGAAATGAGAAACTGGAGTATTTTCACTTAGTCCCAGGTCATAAAATTGTCTTCTTCCAAATTTGTCACTAATGTTACAAAATGGAAGCCAATTGTCCCTCCAGAAATTTGTGTTTTTGCCGTTTCCAATGATGTGCCAGATAAATGGTTTAGCTTTTTCTCTCATGCTGAGAATGGATTTGAGCCCCATGATGCTTTGTTAGGGCATTTCATTGTCCAGAAGTTTTTGTTTTTGATGTATCTCCCTTTCACCCAATCAGTCCATTGATTATTCGAAGTACTTGGTATGGCCCATACCTGTTTCATAATTGCAGCTTAGTTTGATACCTGGATAGGAGTGATACCTAGTCCCCCTTCTGCTTTGGGTTTACATATGGTCTCCCATGATATAGTATGCATTTGTGACTTGCACCTTGATCATTCCATAAGAAACGACAAATGATTTTTTCTATAGCATCAATACAACCCTTGGGCAACAAAAAGGCATGGGACCAGTACATATTATATGAAAAAGGAGTGGAATTAATTAGCTCTAACCTTCCCTCAAAGGTCAGTTTTTTACTTTCCATTCTGCTAGTTTTGTATGAATCTTTTCAATCAGATCTGCAAAGTCTGAGAGACAAGAGTCCCCAAGAAAAAAGGGGATAGAAGAAAAAAGGGGAAAATCTAAGGCCCCAAACAAGTACTTCAAATAATAAAATATAAAAATAACAACTAAATAAAAATCAAGTTAGGTGTCAAGTTAATATGTTTTTTTTTTCCTAACATCTAATATTTTCTATTAAGATTTTTTTTTTTTAACTTGAATTTTATTAAATTGTAATAAGGTATTAGAAGATTGAGATTGTTAAAAAAGAGAAATGGTTAAATAGAAAATAAACTTTTAATATAAAAGGGTTTTTAAGTCGTAACTCATAACCCTAACCCTTGTTGGATATTTCATCCAACTCTACCGCAACCCATCCCGAAAGAAAACCAGAAGAAGGTAGAAGAGCCCTAATTCTATTGTTTCAGCCATGAGAAAAAAGAAGAGAGAAGAGGTGCCCTAACCCTAACGCCGAGAAGAAGGTAGAAGATGAGCGAATCTGAAGAAAGGAAACCACTCCGATGATTTCATTTTTTTTTTAAATATTCTTTCTTTATTCTTCTTCTCGATTTTCTTTTTTCCGAACGTTCGGTGACAAACCGCGACTCACGGTTCAGGGTTTTTTACGGTGTAAAATGCTGCAAGGTTTTTTGCCTAAATCGAACTGTGAACGAGACGGTCGTGGTCGAACTGGCATGTGTTTTTGTATGTTAATGTGTATGTGTTGGTGTGTATAGAATATGGAACATCGAGAACCACGCATATGTGTGTAAATCCTTGTGGATAAATATGTATTGTTTGTACATGTTGATTACATGAGGATGTTTCAACATGCAAGAAGAGAGAGTTGAGATGTGTGTATCCCAGTGTATAGAGCCCATTCGTATGAATAAAGAGATCCCCATGTTGATGAAAGCCCGGAAGTGGCTAAGTGTCACAACCCGTCCCGCCAGCACAATATTGTCTGCTTGGGGCCTACGGGGTTTGCATGACTTTGTTTTTGAGCACCAAACCCACTTAGGAACTCAAAAGGCCTTGTGCTAGACGGGAGAGGTGCTCCCATAAATATACCATGGTACTCAAACCCTTTTGGGAGGTATGGGAGTTTCAACGCCCTCACATCCACGGGCTCAAAGTGCTCTACCATACATGGGGTATCACAATCCACCTCCTTAAACAAAGGTCGTCCCGATTCATTCCACACACTCACAGCCGAGAGTTGAACGGTTCTCTGATACCATTTTGTCACGACATATCCCTCCAACACAATATTGTCTGTTTTGGGCCCACGGGGGTCCGCACGGCTTTGTTTCTGAGCATTAAAGCCACTTCGGCACTCAAAAGGCTTTGTACTGGAAGAGAGAGGTGCTCCCATAAATATATCGTGGCACTCCAACCCTTTTGGGTGGTATAGGCTTTCAATGTCCTCACATCCATGGGCTCGAAGCGCTCTCCCATACATGGGGTACGCAGGATAAGTCGTACCAAACACATAGGGTAAGTCGTGCCGAACATACAAGATAAGTTGTGTCAATCCACGGAGTAAGGGACGCCAATGATGATGTTTCCATATCATATTCAGGTGTGCAAGATAAGTAGCATCGGAGATGCAGGATAAGTCATGTTAGATGAGCGTCGGGGGTCGTGATGGTTGTATAGCTTGGAGATAAATGGCACCTCAAGTATTTGAGCTATGTAGGTATGTGTTGCATATTGATATTCCACACTGGGCTTGTTTGTGCTCACCCTTGCTAGTTTCAGCAAACATGTCTGAGGTGGGGTCGAAGGGCCCATGGTAGAGCTTAGGAGTTGTCCTTGAAGACCCTAAGTTTTTATTTTGTATTTTGAAGGCCCTAAGTTTTTATTTTGTATTTTATTCTTGACATGGATTGTCTAATTCGTGGCTATTTACCTCATTTGTATTTAAACCAGACTGATATATTGTGCAACAGTGCTCTTGTGGACTGTACCTATGACATCTTGGATTGTGAAATTTTTATAATGTGGAATTTGAGTAGACGTAGCATGAGTAGAGTAGAGATTGATAATAAATTGTGAATGTATAGTCGATGGATTGTAGGGAATGAATCCAGAGATAAAATCTGGCCGGGGAGGACTCTCCATAGCTCCAATTTTAGGGAAGACTTCATTGAAATTTCAATAGAATTCTCGTACTTCGAAGAGGACTAGAAACCATGGATCTAACCTTGAGTGTGTGAATCGTATGTGTGACCGGATAAGAAAAACACATTTAGTCACATGTACCAAACGTCAGGACGTGACATTATTTCTTCCATCTAAAAGAAATATATCAAATGTGTATAGTGTTTTCTCAACTGGTTATCATAAAATATACTCCCTCCGTCCCATTTTAGTTATCTCATTTGAAATATTTGTATTTTTTAAGGAACTCTTTATATAAGACTATCACTCCATGTGATCTCATCTATTTTCAACACACTTTATATTACTCTAATATAAATGAGACAACTATTTTTGGGATAATTCCAAAATCCATATAAGACAACTAAATTGGGACAAAAATTTACATTTTTACCCTTAAAAAGATTTCAAAAATTGAGACAACTATTTACGTCTTAGATTTTTTGTTGAGTCTAAAAATCTTACATTTTTATCCTTTAATTATGATTAAGTTAGCATTGATTTTGTATATAAAAGATATGTTTAATGGTTTTTTTTCTAGTTTTGTAGATAAAAAGAGGGAAAAACAGGATTCACGCATAAAACAGTGGATAATTGCTGGAAGAGAGCTTAAATAAAAATTTTAGAATTTCATAATTAATTCATGCCACTTTAGGGTTTTTAATGTAAATTGGATAATCTGAATCCGTTTATGAGAGTATAGATTTATTCAATATTTAGAATTATAGTGGTATTGATTATTTATTTAATTTTAAAATCCAAGTCTGCAATTAAGAGGCCAAGAGTTGAAATCAAGATCCATGGGCCAGAGATCCATTGCAATTGGGCCAAGCTTTGCTCCAAATGCTAGACACTGCGCCAGGACAAGCACTTCAGGCACATTTCCCAATATGGGCTAGGCCAAAGTGAATTCAAGCCCAACAAACTTAAGTCCAAGTCTCCAATTCAAGTCCAAGTTCAAATTAAAGATCAAATGCTCTACGTTCAAATCCAAGTTTACCAACCCTAAGCCCAAATCCATTTTAGGTCCAAACCCAAAAGCCCATGTCCATGACCCATCATACCCATCCAATCTTAACCATCCAATTTCCAATCTCCCATCCACACCATCCATTAACCCAATCAACCAATCCATACCACTCACTTCATGCATCTCATTTATCCTATACATTTCATATCATCAAAACCTAGATCCAATTAGTCAATCCAACCCGTTCATGCATCATGATTAGATTTAGCCAAACCGTCTATCACATAGATTAACATTAGGAATAGGATCATCCATGCACCATCTACCCATCCATCCACTTAGATCACCCAACACCCATCACCCATCATATCCATTAGATTTAACCCAAACCAATCTTAGCCATCCATTCACCAAACCCTAAGTTAGAACAACTTGAAGTTCAAGCTAGCTTCCATGCGCCCATGCCTTGTCACCACTCTATCCATCCAACACACAGTCCACACGATTTGAATACCTAAAATCTCTCCATGCACTTAGACAAAAATCCATCCAAAAACACTCCTAGGATCCCTACACACCTCATCATCCGAATCCACCATGTCATACACGATTTTTGCATATCTCCTTCCTATCCCATTCGAATTCCATAGTCAACCATCCACCTCACCATTTTACATCTCATCTATCCATTTAATCTTAGCCATTCATATTATTGCACAACTTAAAACCCTAGAACACAAAGCCAAATTCGAAAATCACTAGGCCAAATCCCAATCCCAATTTTCTCTCCTTGCTTATTTGTACTCCACTCCAAGCCAACCAATCCACACCAAATTCATGTACACCTATAGAGAAGCCCTAGTTTTCTAGCTTATAATCCTAGCCACCCATATTAAGTTAGATCTGATCCTAACCTTTCATCCATCAACTTAAACCTAGATTTTATCCTAACCATCCATTAAATCCCAAGTCCTATAAATAGCCCAGTAACACACACACCATGGAATTCAAAAGGACTAAAGGCTGGAGCAGAAGAAAAGAAGACAGGAGCACCATTCGAATTTACAAGTGAGAGTTGTAGATTTTTATTTGTATGTTGTCTTTCTTGTATTCAATTTATAAAAGCCTTGTACTTTAATTCTTCCATTTAATAAAGTGAAACATTCATTTAGAACCCTAAAACATCCAATTTATAAAATTCTTTGATGATTATTTTACTTTTAATTTCAAGAACACGACCTTTGTTTATTTGATTGAACATGAGCGTATGCAATAGTTAGGATCTTGATTGTAAGACTTGAATCATAATTACTAAGGTTTGATTAATTAAATTAAAAATTTGTGGCTCTTGTCTTATTAGTAAATATGAATTGCATTTTAGATCTTTGCGTGAATTTCAGATCTAGGCCTTTACTTTGTTTACACATCTGGGGTGATGAACGGTCTATTCCAAACAACCACCTTTCACGTTACTGCATTTTTATTTCTGTCATTTATTTTCCTTGCCGATTTACTTTTCATGCTTATTTTATTTCACTTGAATGTTGTATTTTAGTTTTTCTTTTTAATTCTTTAATTCTTTTAAAGTGTATTTATTTCATGTATTTAAAACCTCCCTAACAACTTGATTAACTAGTTAGGATTGAATTTAATTAGAACTAGATTTTGTGAATTAGGATGTGTGGTGAGATTGTTTATAAACTCTTAATTAAAATATTATTTTAATTACTTTTAATCAATACTCTAAAATTGTAGATCTATTTATTTGAATAAAGACTTACTTAACTTGGAGATATACTTTTAAAGATTAAAATTGATTTTTTATCCTAGGTTTAATTATGAATCTTGGTTTTTTAAGAAACATAAAATTGATGCATGTATATTTTGAATTTCATACATTTTGAATGTTTTCTTTGAGTTCGACCGCACACTTAATTGTTGTACTATAAATAATTCGTACGCTTATGAGATTTACAAATTTAAAACACATCAACAAGAGTATTATAGTAATATATTATTAATTTAAGAATAGTATGATATATGTTAGAATTAATTATAAAAGACTCTATAAAACTGACTGAATTGTAATTAATGATGAGAATAGTATCATCATTGTAAAAAAGCTACATCCAAAATTTAATACATGAGAGCCAAACTTGGACCGTTTCCAATTACTCTATGGTTGTCTCTGATAAGCCTAATCGTTTAGCTATGAGCTATCATGATATCATTTGCCCACTTTGGAAATGACCATTCGTGTGAATGGAAAAGAAAAAAATAGGATTCACAATTTTCCTCCATTTTTCTCTTTTTAAAGAAAGCAGATATTTCCATATTTATCGATAAACACTCACTTTCTCTTCAATTCTTCTGCTCTCAAAAATAATAAGAACCATCTCTTACTTCAAATTTCCTCCATCCTAACATAATTTAAAATTGTTGATTGACAAGTGCTCTAGTATAACTTAAATTCTAGAAAGGTAATCAAACACAATTTCTATTTAGAAATTACAAAAATAAATATAAGCCTGTATTTCCATTCCATTTTTTCATATTAAACTAACATTCGGTCATATATTTTGTAAAGGAAATGGAAATGGCTTATCACAAAAATATATGGATGAAACTTGCATTTGGGTTTTATCTAATTTGTAAACTCAAAAGTATAATAGGGGTTGCATGGTCATTTTTTATTTTATTATTGGATTGGATTCAAGAAAAAAAATTGACTTAACTTTGAACTAAATTGTATTAATCTTATAAAAGTTGACCCCACTTAATTCGTGAGGGTTGGCTTGGTGGTCAAGAACCTGGATGAGATGCGAAAGATCTTGGCTTCAAGTTACTCTCAACACAAAAAGGTCACTCTGTTGGGTTTTATGACTCAAAGCCCTTTTCGACTTGGGTTGTCTATTGGGCCCAGGTCTAGGCCCAGTGGGCCTAGTCTATGTGTACGCCCAACAATATATAAGGTTCTTTCCTCTAGGGTTTTGGTAGCTGTTAATGGAGGGAAAGAGAGACTGAGAAGAAGGGATGGGTAGGGTTGGTTTGTAATCCTTGTAACCTGTATGGAAACTTTTTCTTACTAGAATCATTACGCTCTGTGGATGTATGCGGTTTTGTCAAACCACGTAAAATCTGTGTTCTCTATGTTCCTGTGTGATTGCTTGTTTGACTTGTGATTGATTGTGTGGGGGTAATTTGCACAACATGTGGTATCAAAGCTTGGTTGGTTGAATCCGAGGGGAAAATAAAAAATCAGAGGAAGGGCTCCCTTCAATCCACACACGGTGTAGATCTGGGATGGTGAGGAAGATCGGAATCACGACAGATCTGGTTTTCAGAGGAAAGCAAAGAGCATGCCACAAGCTGCAGATTGGTTACACATTAGGCATATCTGGGACTTTAAATCGGTGAAGGTCGAAGTAGGGTTTGAAACAGGGGTAAAAAATTCTAGTTTACCCGATATCTCTCTCTCTCTCTCTCCTAATTTTTTTTTAAATCTCAGTGTGTATCGGCCGATATTCCCTAGTTCGGCCGATACAATGCCTATCGGCCGAGATTTGTACCCCTGGTATGAAAGGAACAGATCTGGGTTCTCGAGGATGAAGATCTGCAGCAGGCAAACAGATTTGATAAGTTCCTTAGATCTGTAAAAAGTGGGCATGGGAACAAATCCGTGCAAGCCCAACGGTGCACAGGAATGGCTTAAGAACAGAGAAAGGAGAAGAATTGTTCAATGTACGGATCTTGGGTTTCCAAGAGATCCAGAAGAGTGTAGTCAGCAGCAAGCAGAGGCATTTAGATCTGGAGTAGGAAGTGTAACACCACGAGAGCGTTATCTACGGCTAAGAAAGGGTTTCTCGGTTGTTTGAGGTGCAGATCAACGTGGGAAGCCAATAACAGACCGGTGCAGAGACCCTTCTTGCAACCGTGCAAACAGACCTAGTTCTAAATCGTAGGAAAGGGTTTTCAAAAAGGGGAAAAACACAGAGGAAGGAAAAAAAAAACGAAAACACACTCACTGCAGATTAGGTTTCTCGTTTTCTTTTTTTGGGGTTATAGGAAAGGAAATGATCCGAAAATCCGGATGCTAGGGTGACAATGGACAAAAATACAACGGAATAAAATGAGAATCAAAGAGAGACGTAGGATTTGGATAAAAAACTCTTCCTCTTTTTGGTCTTTTCTTCTATTTTCTCAAAGGATTGTACAATCACGAGTCTTGGTGTGCATCTACAGGTTGGAGACTGCCAAAAACAATTAGAAAAAGGGATAAAAGTGTGCAGAAACTGCCTAGAACCGTCGAAAATTGCTCTAACCCTCGGCAGTTTTCATGTACTAGTCGACTGGTACGTCGACTGGTACTATTCAATGAATGTGCCAAACGATGTACCAGTCGACTGGTGGATCGACTAGTACCATCAGCATGTTATCTGTTTTTACAGACACACTAAACGATGTACCTGTTGACTGGTACTATTCACAGGCTGTGTAGATGACATACCATTCAATTGGTGGATGGACTAGTACTATCAGAGAGTTGTCTATTTTTACAGACAGACAGTAGACGATATATCAGTATAGTGGTGGATCGACTGGTACTATCACAGATTGTTTTAGAGGATGTACCACTCGACTGGTGGATAGACTGGTACCATCTGAGAGCGATTTGTAACACAACATAATCACTAGACAATGGACCAGTCGACTGGTGGATCGACTGGTGACTTAAAGACTTATTTTCTTAGTTTTTTGGGAGAGTTTTTGAAACTTTACAACAAGAGAACAAGAAAAATACATGAAATACATGAAAATATAATAGTGGGAGATCCTCATGGATGGATCCCCTTATTCAGGTGATTTAGGTCTCACTAAATCTTCAGAACTTCAGATGAATGAATTCCATAACTCCCTTCTCCCGACTGTACCAACCTGACTGGCTTGGCAGCTGACCCTTCTTGCCGATCCGGTAAGAATCATACTTCCCTCGCCTAGTCTCCATAACCATTTTCTCCAACATGCAATCTTCAAACAGTAGATCCTCCCGTTCTACCCATAAATCATCAATGGATGGTAGTCGCGTCTCCTTATCTAAATCTTCATCAAGCATAGAAGGTTCAATCAGTTTCAAGTTCTCGGCATTGATGACCAACTACATCTGCATATATGGTGGTAGATCCAACTGGAATGCATTGTCTCCAATCTTCTTGATGTTCTGGACGGTCCATATCTGATGGGTTTCAGTTTCTTTCCTACTCTCTTCAACCGTTCTTTGCTCGGCTTCAACCAAACAAGATCACCTTCTTGGAATGTACATTCCACTCGATGTTGATCATGTCGGTCCTTGTATCTCTGTTGTGAACGCTGCAGCTGTGTCTCTACTTATCTATGTACCTTAGCTATCTTCCCAAGAAATCGTTGAGCTCTAGCTCTGTCCTCCTCTTCCATTCCTTCCAACTGACCGTCCCCAAAGGTGAAAGCCAAATCAAAAGGGCTTTGAGGCAAGTAACCCAAACAGAATTCAAAAGGCGAGTTCTATTTCGAGCTATGAATAACACGATTGAAGGCAAACTACAGATAGGACAGATTAGTATCCCAAGTCTTAGGATGCTTGGAATTGTATCCTCAAAGGAGGTGCGCCATAGTTCTGTCCACTACTTCTGTCTGTCTATCAATTTGTGAATGAAATGTCATGCTCCTCTTCAGCCTGGTATCCATCATTCCCCAAAGTGAATTCCAAAAATGACTCAGGAATCGACTATCTCGATCCAAGACAATTGACGTAGGCAACCCATAATGCTTCCAAACATGGTCAAAGAATAGCTTCGCTACTGCCTCTCCTGTCACTTTCTTCTTGCAAGGGATGAGTTCCACCATCTTGCTGAATCAGTCCACAATAAAAAACATATAATTGTATCCAGACTTGGTCTTCAGTAAACCTACCAAAAAGTCCATCGAAATACTCTACAAGGATCTTGTAGGTACTGGCAAAGGAGTATACAGTCCTACCTTCTTGTTTGATGGCTTCGAAGTGTTGCAAAGAACGCAACCCCTGATGTATCTAGGCACATCTAGCTGCATCTTCAACTAAAAGACATACCTCTGCAGATTAAGTAGTATCTTCTCAACTCCCAAATGTCCCGTCACTCAGAAGGTATGAGCTTCTCTAATCCACTATAATTTGTCCCCGTCTTGCGGTATACTCAGCTGTGACCCTTTATACATCAACCCATCCTTCAGTTCAAACTTCATAGTCTAACCTTGTTGTAACTTGTCAAACACTGTCTTGAAGTCTTCATTAGTGTCATACCCTTGTGCATACTCAGTAAGGGCCATAGGCTGGATTTGAATTACCACCACGAGAGTGGAACTCCTCTATGTAGGTGGTCTAGACAACATATTAGCCACCTTATTTGTGGCTCATTTCTTGTATTTAATCACCTGATTAAACTGTTGCAAACATGACATCTACTTCATATGATGAGCTTGCTGCAACTTTGATTGAGTTTGAAAAAACTGAAGGGGTTTGTCGTCAGTGTGGATTATGACATCCTTCCCCAGCAGATACACACGCCAATGATTCATCACCTAGTGCAAGTATACATCTCCTTGTCATAAGTGGGGTAATTCATTACCGGTCCACTGAACATCTCAGAATGATAAACCACAGGTTTCCTATCCTGCAACAATACAACTCTAATGGCATATGTTGATTCATCCACCTCAAGCTCAAAAGGGCGATGCAAATTGGCAATGCCAACACTGGGGCTTTAGAAATCTTCTTTTCAATAACTGAAATGTATCATCCTGCTTCTTCGTCTACTCAAACTTCTGATTGGACTTTGTTAAAGCATGAAAAGGCGCTGCTATCAGTGGGAAATGACGAATGAACTTTTGTAGATACTGACAAACTCCCATGAAGCTCCTCACTTCAGCCACCTATCGAGGTGTGGGCCATTTAGTAATGACCTCAATCTTTGAAAGATCTACCCTCAATTCTTCGGCCCCAACTACAAAACCTAGGTACAACAATGACTGATTCCCAAATTCACACTTCTTTCCATTCAGTTGGAGTTGATTCTCCCTCAACACCCCAACACCTTATTCAAATGAACAATATGCTCCTCCCATGACTTGCTATAAATTAAAATGTCATCCATATAAACTATAACAAAATCTTCGATGAAAGGACGCAATACCTCATTCATTAATGGCATGAAGTTTGCCGGTACGTTGCACAATACAAATGGCATAATCAGCCATTCAAACAGCCCCTACCTTTCAGGTGTCATCCTCACGAACCCGGACTTGATGATAACCAGACTTCAGGTCCAACTTTGTGAAAAAGTGTGTTTCTTGTAGTTGATCCAACAGATCATCAATCCTCGATAATGGATACCGATTCTTGATGGTAATCTTGTTCAATGCCTGTAATTGATGCACATTCTCCAGCCGTCGTCCTTCTTAGGAACCAACAACACTGGAGATCCACAGGGTAAACAACTCGGTTTGATGACTCCTCGCTCCAATAACTCTTGGATTTGCTATTGGATTTCATCATTCTCTGTGATGGAGGTATGATAAAGACCCAAGTTAGGTAGGGAAGCATCTCCTCCTAACTGTATATCATGCTCCACAGGTCTCCGTGGTGGTGGACCTTGTACCTCTTCAAATAGCTCATTGAAAGTCAGTTTGACTTTCTCAACTTCAGACTCTTGCTTGGGGGTGAGTGATACTGTAGATAGTCACCTTAACTGGTGACTGTTCATATGGTCTGATCATCAGCAGGACAAACTTCCTGCAAGCATTTACTATACTCTTGGCTTGTGTAGCACTGACCAAAGAAGTGGTGGTTTGTGGTTTGCAGGTATTGATGTGAAACTCCTTTCTATCCTTCACAAACCGATACTTGCGCTTCCGTCTGTAGTGAATGGCATCCCGGTCCCACAAATATGGACTCCCCAATATGACCTGACACACATCTAATGGAACCACCTCATATGTCACCTCATCAATGTACTTCTCTGTGATAGCAAATTTGAAGGTGCACTGCTTAGTGATCTTCATCTCTACATCTTTCTGTATCCACCCCAATGGATAGGGTCGTGGATGTACTGTAGTCACCAACCCATCCTTTGTACGAAACACTCTGAAATGAGAATTTTCTGACTTATAGGGTCGACTATTACCTCAATCACCCTTTGCTTCACTTGAATCTTCAAGTGAAAAAGTTCTTCCTTAACTTAGAACTCTAAAAATTCTCTACAGTCTTCGCTTTGAGGGAAACCTTACTGTCAGATTTCTGTAGCTCCTCAATCTCCTCTACCTCACGAACATTCAATACTGCCTTCTTGTCCTTCTTTGGGTGCTGTTACGGGTGTAGTTTCCAGCACTTATCCTTTGTATGACCAACCCTTTTGCAGTAGTCACAAGTAGGACCTTTTGCATTTCTCAACTTCCTCGGCTGACTAGACTCACCTTTGTTGTTACTACCCATACCAGCTTTTCCCTTGAAATTCAGTATGACGTCAACGCTATCAGATTTCTTATTATTTGTCTCTATGGCGATGGCCTTCACTGTAGCTTCATCAATGGAGCTAACTTTGAAAAGTTTTAGCTCCCTCCGAATGTATTCAGCTCAACCACCCACATACTTCATAAAAACTTCAAAGTCTTCGATACAAATGCCCGGTAAAATAGCCTGAGTGTGAAACTCAGTGTTGTACTCTTGAACCGATTGGCCAGATCGTTGTCTCAAGTACTGCCACCTAATCCACCGATATTCCTTATGCCCAATAGGATAGAATTGTTTCCGGACTAATTTCTTAAACTTGCTCCAAGTTAATACAGCTATGTTGTGGCGCTTAACATAAGCGTTCCACCTATTAGTGCAAGACCTGACATTTTTCAGTATGCAAGACTGATTTTCTCTGCACTGTTGTATACACAGTGAGTGAAATAGTATTCCAACTGATCTATCTAGTTGTCCAATTTCTCTGCATTTACATCACCATTATAAACAGAGATTTCCAATTTGAAATCAACACGGAAGGGTTTTTTACCATCTAAGTCGTCTCCCAAACTTGATTTCTTGGTCTGAACAACTTCTTCCTCATCTTCTTCTTCCTCTTCGTCAATTTCGTCTCGCTCCTCTTGTTCGATCCTCTTCTTGGATGAACTGGTTGACGGCTGCTTACGGGAATATCTCGAGGCGGCACCTTCCACCAACTTGGTGACTAACTCAGTTAATGCGGTCACTTGTTCCTCCAATTTAGAGAAACACTTTTTCAACTCGTCATTCGCAGCCATGTCCGACTTTCTCAAGATTCTCCTTCATTCTGAAAAAAGGGGCTCTGAGAGTTCTTAACCAGACTTCTGGTATTGATCACGTGTTAAGACCATATACCTTAGGCTTCCCAAAAGAAGACGAAACCGAGCTCTTGATACCAACTTGATCTGATAATCCAGATGCTAGGGTGATAATGGATGAAAATACAGCGGAATAAAATGAGAGTCAATGAGAAACACAAGATTTATGAAGAAAACTCTTCATCTTTTTGGTCTTTACTTCTATTTTCTCAAAGGATTGTACAATCACGAGTCTTGGTGTGCATCCACAGGTTGGAGACTACAAAAATCAAAGAGAAAAAGGGATAAAAGTGCGTAGAAACTGCCCAGAACCGCTGAAAACTGCTCTAACCATCGGCAGTTTTCACGTACCAGTCGACTAGTACATCGACCGGTACTATTCAATGAATATGCTAGACGATGTACCAGTCGACTGGTGGATCTACTGGTACCATCAGAGAGCTGTCTATTTTTTATAGACAGACACTAGATGATGTACTAGTCGACTGGTGCATCGATTGGTACTGTTCACACGCTGTGTAGATGATATATCAGTCGACTGGTGGATCAACTAGTACTATCAGCGAGCTGTCTGTTCTTACAGATAGACAGTAGATGATGTACCAGTCGACTGGTGGATTGACTAGTACTATTCACAGACTGTTTTAGACGATGTACCAGTCGACTAGTGGATCGACTGGTACCATATGAGAGTGATTTGTAGCAAAACACAATCACTAGACAATGCACCAGTCAACTGGTGGATCGACTAGTGACTTAAAGACTTACTTTCTAAGTCTTTTTGGGAGAGTTTTTGAAACTTTACAACAAGTGAACAAGAAAAATACATGAAGTATATGAAAATATAATATTGGGAGATCCTCTTGGATCAGGAAATGGGCAAAATACGAGAGAAGAAGGCTACAAAGATCTCGGGAGGGAAAACACTGAGAATGTGAACAGAGGTGGTAGGCAGAACCTCAAGAAAAAGCTCATCGCCAGAGTAGCAGTGCAGATTTGAGTAAGGAGATCTGAGGTGAACAGTGGCGGCAAGTGAGAGATTGAAGACAACAACAACAACGTTTTCTCAGAGAAAACGTGAGATTGAAAACTAATCGGAGGAGAGGGTTTCCCGATCGAAAGAAAAGGAGAGAATGAATGCAAACAATTCCTAAGTTTTTTTTATATATATATTTGCAGCAGTTTTTTTTTCCATAGGACATGAAAGGCAGCTGTAGGTTTTCTCTTGTTTTTGGGGGCTTTAGATAACCACTAAGAATATAAATCACAGCAGGTAGGTGGGATTGGTTTTTTGAGTTGCAGGGCTTCTCGGTTAATAGAAGCAGACCAGCCAAGGATCGACAGTCTGCAGATCGGTGTAGACAATAGCCTGATCAAAACAAAGAGGAAATGCTAGACTGAAGGAGTTGCAAACCAAGTGTTTGACGTTTTGTCTCTGTGAAGGAAAAGAAAAATTCAAAATTCAAAATTGCAGATATCAGGGTTCTCTGGTCAAGAGAAACGGGAAGGGCAAGTCATCCAGGTGAGTCAGCAGGATTGGTAAAATCAACGGCTCAAGATTGATTTGTAGTTTCTGGAGTCACTCTAACTCGGAATTCATATCCGACTTTGACAATGTTTTCTCAACAACGAGATCGACATGGTTAATGGAGTTGATGCTCTTGGGCAAAGAAACATAATAAAAGAGAAAGGAAAGATCTTAGAGAATAGGAAGAAGTCATGTTAGTGCCCCAGCTTTGTCGAGTCCCTTTGTTTGTCAATTCCATGACTCGGGAAGAAACACTTGCTAAAAGGTTGAAGACTCAAGGTGATCAAGAGTGAAGATTATGCTCCACCAGATTAAACCTCATCGTTATGGCAATCACAAAATTGGTATTTGGCCATAGATAACTTTAGGTGGTACCTTCACCTTAGGAGGACCATTTCTAGGCTTAATTGAACAATTGGTAAAATCATAAAAAGCCTAGAGAGGAAGCTTGACAGTGAATTGGAAGCGAACTTGGAAACATGAATTAAGTTCACTGTCAGCTCGACTAGTCGTTCTCACCGACCCCTCGGTGGAGGCAGGATCGACCCATCGTGGTCATAGACTGGTTAGCCAAATTGACAGAGGTTCTGGATCAATAACTGTCATTCAGGATAAGCCTCTGATCAAGAGTCTCATATGCATCGACCCCTTGGTGATGAACTTAATGAGCCCTCGTGGTCAACAACTCGTCGATGAAAAACTTGTGAGTTCTGGTTTTTGAACTCAAGTGGGCTATCGAGAAAACAGACATCTCGATATTTCAAGACCAATCGAGAGTACCAGGACCGACCCCTCGGTAAAGGGCGACAGGTCGTTTTGGGCAGCATAAGTTTTGGGACATGAAACTCTGTCTGCATGGTGTTGCCCCAAATCGATATCCTCGTATGGACCGACCTCTCGTGCCATGACTGTCAACCCATCGGCGACACCTACTTGTCGATCGGGAAATAATTTTAGCGTTGGGAGTGCATTTAATGCAAAACGGTCGGGTGGTTGAACGGTAATATTCTTAGTCATCTGGTGCTCTCAACCTGTCGGTACATGACAAATTCTGCAACTGATTGCCTTTTCTATAAATACCAATCTTTGTGCAACCAGTTGACGTCCTTTGGCAAATTCGTTGGATCATCATCGCTATCAGTGAGCTTACATAAGGGCCAAGAAAATGATCACTCTCTTTTGTACCTATACTTGGGAAATCTAATACAACCAATCATATGAATTGAGTTTATGAGAGAGAGGGGAAAAGATAATCAACGAGGAAAGATGTTGGTAGAACCAATTTTCTAGTCACCATGAGATTATGATTGCTCAACGACGGCTACAAGGCGGAACGTCGGGATTAACTTGGGCACACATTGGGTGGATCTTGGAGAAGCACACATCAACGAGATAGAGTTACAAAGGCAAGTGCTTCTTGGTATTAATTTTATTTAAAACCTTTATCTTGTGAAGGTAGATTAAGGAAGCTTGGCTCCGGAACCACTATAAAAAAATTGGAGCATTGTTTATAGCACATGTGGTGGGTGGAATTCCTTGCCAAATGAACAGGTGAAATTCCTATCTACATGTGGTGGGTGAAATTCTCAGCCAATTGTGTGATGTGGAATTCCTACTCTAATAGTGAGGGTTTAAGTCCCCACTTAGTAGATTTGGAGATAGCTCAAGGTTGAGCTAGTCCTAACAGTGGATGTACGTTGGCTAACCGAATCACTAAAAATTTGGTCTTATGGTGTTTGATCATTGTGTGTTTGTGTTTAAGTATTTAAGCACTCTTCTCAACACACATCACTTTGCATTTGATTATCTTTATTTATACATAGTGCACAAGTATAGATAATCAAACTATATGCAAAGCGTTCTAAACTTAGTGTGATCGTTTAAGAAATTATGAACAGTTTATCACATTAAACATATCTCTTGATTTATATTGTTATTTCGCTACACTTAAACCTTAAACAATCAAGAAATTTGTGAACACCATTGAAACTGGGATTGACCTATTCACACCCCCCCCCCTCCTCTCCCTCTCTAGTTGTAGTCCGGAACTCTCACTTCCTTAGTCATGGTAGCGAAAGGCTCTCCACCGGTTTGGAGGAGGACTAACCATCCCCGCATGACTGATAAGTACCATTGTGATCTGAAAGAAGATTATATCAGGTGGTGTAAGTCCTGGTGTAGGCATCCTCAAATGGTTGAGTCGTCGTGGACAGACTGGCAGCCCGACATCACAAATGGTATCAAACCTTCGTGCTTTATATAAAGTGTTAGTGCCTCGGCTTGGCCAAGTCCCTACGTTTGTTAATTCCATGACTCGGAAAGAAGCACTACTAGAAGCTTAAAGACCCAATGTGATAAAAAATGAAGATCACGCTCTACCGAATTGAAGCTCATCGTTATGGTAATCACAAAATAGTAATATGGCCATAGATGACTTTAGGTGGTACCTACAACTCAGAGAGGACTATCCCTAGGCTTAGTGGAACAAATGGTTAAAATCATAAAAAGCCTAAAAAGGAAGCTTGACAGTGAATTGGAACCCAACTTTGAAATATGTATTTGGTTTCACTGTCAGCTCGATCAGTCGTTCTCACAGACCCCTCAGTAGAAATAGGATCGACCCGTCGTGGTCAATGACTGGTCGACCAGATTGACATAGGTTCTGGATCAAAGAACTGTCATTCTGGGTAAGCCTCTGATCGAGAGTCTCATATGCACCGATCCCTCGGTGATGAACTGAACGACTCCTTGTGGTCAAACGACTTGTCGATAAAAATGTTTGAGTTCTGGACTTAGAACTCAGGTGGGCTCTCGAGAAAACAGATTTAGCGATAGTTCAAGACCGACCGAGAGTAGCCAGGACCGACCCCTCGGTAAAGGGCTACAGGTCGTTCTGGGCATGACAAGTTTTGAGACATGAAACTTTTTCAGCATGGTGTTGCCCCAGATCCAGCCTCTCGTATGGACCGACCTATCGGTGTCATAATTGTCGACCCATTGGCGACACCGACATGTCGACCGAGAAAGAATATTATCGTTGGGAGTGCGCTTAATGCACATCGGTTGGGTCTATAATGGTAACATTTATAGTCGCCGACCCCCTAGTACGACCGACCTGTGGGTACATTACTGTTACTACAACTGGTTGCCCTCTCTATAAAAACCGATATTTATGCAACCAGTTGATATCATTCGGTAAGATCAGTTGGACCCTCATCATTATTAGTGAGATTAAAGAAGGACCAACAGATGGATCACTTTCTCTCTCGTGCTTACACTAGGGGAATCATATACAACCAATCTTAGGTATTGAGTTTGTGAGAGAGAGAGGAAGAAAGTAAAATCATAAACAACCAATCTGTTGATTGAGATTGTAAGTGAGAAAGAGAAAAGGAAAGAAAAGTCATAAACAACCAATCTATTAATTGAGTTTGCAAGGGAGGAAAATAGAAAGAGAAGAACATAAACTAGGAAACCTTTGGTACAACCAATTTCCTTGCCATCCTGGATTGTGATTTCTATACGGCGGCTACGAGGCGGAGCGTTGACACACATTGGGTGGGATCTTCATGAAATACACATCAAGAGAAAGAGTTATAAAGGCAAGTGCTTTTTTGTTTTAATTTTATTTTAAAACCTTTGTTCCGAAAGTGGATTAAGGAAGCTTGGTTCCGGAACCACTATAAAAAATCTGGAGCGGTGTCTCCGCCACAGTGGTGGGTGGAATTCTCAACCAAATGGATAGGTGGAATTCCTATTCTACAATGGTGGGTGAAATTCGCTGCCGATTGAGTGGGTGGAATTCCTACTGTAATTGTTAGGATGTAAGTCTTCACATAGTGGATTTGGGGATAACTCAAGGTTGAGTGAGTCCTAACATTGGATGTAGGTTGGCTAATCGAACCACTTTAAATTGGTCCTATGGTATTTGATATTTGTGTGTTTGTATTTACTATTTAAGTACTTTTCTTAACACACATTACTTTGTATATTGATTATCTTATTTTAAACATTGTGTACAAGCATCGATAATCAAACAATATGTAAAGGGTAATAATCTTAGTGTGATCACTTAATGAAAACATCACACTAAACAAATCTCTTGACAATTGTTCCGTTGCACTTAAAACAATAAAAAAATTTGTAAACATCATTAATAATGGGATTGACATATTCACCCTCCTCTAGGGTCAATCATGTTGTTTAGCACCATGGATAATGAGACTTTCATAATAGATTTAACCATTCGAGTTGATCCGTGCTAGAACAATGGCTATGAGAGAAAAATCATGATATTTCCAAACCTCAATTTGGAATAAAAAAAATGCAAAGCAATAATGAAAAACTTTAAATGATTTCATCAATAAATATATTTGGAAATAGGTAAATAGAAAGTGGTCTAAGCCTATGGAAGAGGTATTTGATAAACCTTCAACTTCCATAACCACTCAGTCCAAAGACCAAATAGCTTAGACTAGTGATGAAATGACTATGCACTTTAATCAAACACTAGTAGCTTTCATCAATGTTGTTTCATAATATATTTAAAAGATATGAAACAACAAAAGATGGGGAAAGAATCTACGAAAAATTGCCTCTTCTAACCCAATGGATAACATCACCTATCATGACCAATTTGTGTACTGAGAGAATAGGTGATTGACTACAGTTCATCCATTGAAAAATCCCAAGCTAAATCCTCTAGAGAAGAAGAGGATGGAGTAAAGAAACTTGATGAAGGTAGTGACCTCCAAGTATCCTATGAGGCCATGTACCAAAATGTTTGCCTCTTATGTTTGGTCAACATCATGGTACAAAATCTGGAGTTTTGATTTACAAAGTCAAATGCGAAGACACCCAAGATTAAAACCAGATTTGATAAAAGGTCATCATTGGATTGTGAACTTAAATTCCAAGTCTCACAATGTTATGTTCAAATGTGTGAAGGAATACCACTGTAGTGTCATTTGAAACATACTTTTGGAATCACACGTGTATCTTATCTTCAATCCATATTCTTGTTTGATTGTTGGATTTATCTAGTGTAAGATATTCGTATGTACATGTGGGTTTGCACTCTAGTACTGGAATATACTTGTCTCATTTCATTTCATATGCCATGTGATTTGTGCATCTTTAGGAAATGAATGTAGTTTGTGCATTACCTAATATATAGGGTGTATATGGTACACATACACAATGTCATTTCATTCCAAGTTCTTAAACTTGTGGATCCCTTGTGGAATGAAACTTGCTCTATGTCTTTAAATTGATTTTTGGTTTGGTATGAATTACCAAAAGTGTTGATCAAAATGATCAAATATGCTTATCTGTAATCCATTTATGTACCAGTTCTTTCCAAGGAATGAACCTCATTGGAGTATGCTTGAAAGAATGGTAAAAATGTTTATCATATTTTGAGTAATAACATGATAAGACGCATGAGAGCAGTGTGGGGTAGCGTCATACTTCATTTCCATATGCATAATTAATGTATTCAAAATATGAAATGAATGTATGGTTTGTGTGCTTAGTAGCTCATTCCAATATCCGTTACTTTACACACTATGTGGAATGAGTTATGTTCATAGACACCTTGTCTTTGTTAAAACCTAGAGATGCCGCATCTCATGACATCACACACTTGGGCAATATATTTGAATTGGTAAATTAAAAGTGCCCAAGGTACTTGAATTGGATTAGATCCGAGTAAAGTGATCCATGATCCATGTTTTTGTGTCTACCTTCAGAGGGATATATTGGATCTTCTAATGGCATAAAATATGTGTGAATGGATGTATCTACACTGGCATTGAAAAGTGTATAAGCAAAGCTTGATACACTATGAACATCGCAAGCACACACACACACACCTCATCATCCTTCAATTTTAAAATCCAGATCGAATGAAAGATTAGTCGGAGGAACAAACATGTCGCTACTATTCTAAATCAGAACACTGTTTGAAAGGATGAAAAATCGAAAGGAGAGACATGTCGATACTTATTGACATGTCAACACAGAATGGTCGTTGGTCACGACCTGTTGGTGAGTCAAAAAGATTATGTTAAAAGGTCTCTTTCTGCGAAAACGACAGATTATTTCAAAATCGTCGTTCATCCTCCTGCTAAGCTTTGGTGATCTCCCTTTCGCCTCCCGTTCCCTAAACTAGTTGACGCGACCTCTCGGAGTGATTTCTCACCGAAAAACCATAGGGTTTTTGTTCCTCTTGTCTCTAGAAGCCTGAAAATCACGGCTTTAGTGATTTCCTTAGATCAATTTAGGCTCAATCTTCACCTCATCCACCTCCAAGCCATTGTTTGAGGACCTTCTTGGGGAAAAACCATGCCTAGAAAAATGGCAGCCCAGTCATGCCCTCAGACCTCTGAAGAACAAGGAGAAACCAGTCAGTGGCACAAGAGAACCAAAAGATCAGCCTTTCGATCTTGCCCTGACTGTGGCTCTAAAAATCCTTCTTTTGTTCAGGCTGGTATGTTCACTCTCTCTCCCCACAGACCAGTATCCAGTCCTCATCAGAAAACCCAACCAGAGGATGAAGAAGACCCAATCATTGACAAAGATGTCATCTTCGTCGAAAAACGTCGTGAGGGAAGGAGAGAAGATGCAGAAGAGGAACATGGTCTTAGACCCGGTAACGAAGACCATATCATTATCCCTGATGACAGCAGTGAGGAAGAAAATCATCATTCTGAGGACTTTTGGAGAGACATTGGGGAAGAAGAAGAATACTACCCTCAAGAGAATGTCAGCCTGGGCAAAAGGGTATTCACACTTGAAAGGAGAATGTACAATCTTGAAAGAAGTCTAGATAACATCAGGTTGTCTGTCCAGGAACTCGTCTCTGCTATCTCCTCCTCTGCTAGATCTGATAGCACAGTTCCAGATTCTCGATCCCTTTCTCCTCCAGCACCTCCTCAGGATGGCCCTGCTCAGGATAGTTTTTCATGTTTCATGTCTCTGTGTTGAAAAACTATACTTTTGATAAGCATCCATGATGCCCCCTCCAAAACCATATGTACTGTACATTTTGATTATCAATGATATGATATGGTTTGGTATGATTTGATGTGTGTATTGCTGTGTTTGAATGTCTTTTATCTCTTGTCTATGGTTAACATGGTTTTTGCTAAATAGACTAACATGCAGGCTTGAATGAGTTGGTTTTGTATTGGCATGTTAGGGAGATAGAGATCTGGCTATGATGCTGCACACATCCTTGGAGTTTGGGGGAGCACAAAATATGTTCTATTTAGCACCTGTCATTGGTCATGACAGTGTAGGGAGGAAGAGTGATGCAAGTTTGAAAGAAAGCTTGGAGAAAAATAAACTTAGAGGCAGCTAAGTTTATGGGGGAGTTAAGTCAAGGAAGCTAGAAAAGATAGCTTGGAGAATGGGGGAGAAAACTCCAAAAAGAGAAGTTAGGTAAGTTGGCTTGACCTTATTGGGAGAACACCTTTAAGACAACACAACTCTTAAAGGGGAGGAGAAGAAAAACAGTAATGCAATGGCAATTTGCATTGTACTGTGGTGGAGATCAATGCTTGAATACATGAGAAGCATGCACTGATTAATAGAAAGATTAAATGAGTTGGAAGTGAACTCATAGAAGCACTAATTACAAGAAGCATGGGGGAGTGCTTGAAATCCATTTCCTTCAATATGAAGGGGACTTCGATGTCTGCCTACTAACCTTTGTCAATTATATGATAAAATGGGGGAGAAATTAGTAGAAGCTATAAGACATCAAAACCAATTACAGGGAGTAATTGGTGAAACTTAAGTGCTTGGGCCTCTAGAAAGAGAGAACTATAAAGGGAAGGAGTACGAAAAATCCATTAGACATAGGGGAATGTCTATGCTTGAAGTTTGGGAGATCAAACTAAAGAAGATTGGGGGAAAAAATCTTCTCAACACTGTTAGTTGGATAAACTTGGTGATAAGCTTAAGCTATGGGTAGTGCTGATTTCTAGGAAATCAGTGGTGTATGGGGAATAATGAACGCTGATCTTATTTAGTCCATGGATGCATATTTATGTTTTGGACTAACGCCTCTAATGATTGTCTAGTGTTGCTTGCTTATGTACTTGAACATGAAAACATGATTTGAAACAAGCCGAACAAGAATATATAAATATCATAGTCTTATTGTTTCCATTTGAATATGTACATGTAATCAATGTAATATTTTTATTCAAATGTGATGTAATAAGAGTGGGCTTGTAATTGGGTTAGCGTCTAGGTTTTTTAATGAAATTGACAAAGGGGAAGATTGTTAGTGCATCGGCTTTATCGAGTCCCTATATTTGTCAATTCCATGATTCGGGAAGAAGCACTTGTTAGAAGCTTGAAAACTCAACGTGATCAAGAGTGAAGATCATGATCCACCGGATTAAAACTCATTGTTGTGGCAATCACAAAATAGGTATTTGACTCTAGATGACTTTAGGTGGTACCCTCACCATAGGAGAACCATTCCTATGCTTAGTTGAACAAATGGTAAAATCATAAAAAGCCTAGAGAGGAAGATTGACAGTGACTTGGAAGTGAAATTGGAAACATGAATTAAGTTCACTGTTAACTCGACCAGTCGTTCTCACCAACCCCTCTCTGGAGACAGGGTCGGCTCATCATGGTCATAGACTGGCCGGCTAGAATGACAGATGTTCTGGATCATAGAACTGTCATTCTGGATAAGTCTCTGATCGAGAGTCTCGTATGCACCGACCCCTCGGTGATGAATTTAACGACCCCTCGTGGTCAACGCCTCGTCGATGAAAAACTTGTGAGTTCTGGTCTTTGAACTAAAGTGGGCTCTCGAGAAAACATACATCTCGATATTTTAAGACCGATCGAGTGTACCAGGACTGGCCCCTCGGTAAAGGGCGACAGGTCGTTTTGGGCAGGACAAGTTTTGGGACATGAAACTCTGTCTGCATGGTGTTGCCCCAAATTGATACCCTCGTATGGACCGACCTCTCGTGCCATGACTGTCGACCCATCGGCGACACCTACTTGTCGACCGAGAAATAATTTTAGCGTTGGGAGTGCATTTAATGCACAACGGTCGAGTGGTTGAACGGTAATATTCTTAGTCACCTGGTGTGTAACACCCCGCCCTTTTTTACTCGAAATCAGAGTCTATTTTTTTTTTAATAATAAACAAGCGATAAGAACGGAGTGTCACGACGCGAGTTAAGTCCGGACTTCTAAAGTCCGACCTTTAACTGGCCAAACCTATGTGTACATGGACTAAGTTCATGGAATACGATTCACACATAGTACTTTAAAATCTTGCGGAATATTACTTAATCTAACTGTGGATTATAATAGAACCTAAGTCTACTCCATTTTAGATAGCAAAGTACATAGTCATTTATCCAAAATTACCTTAACTTAATCATTCAATCAAACCATTCCAAACCATAGCAAATATTAACTAAGTTATTACATGCCAACATCTAACTAATCAAATTACATGTCCATGTAAACTTATCAAAATATCAATAAAATCCATTCAAATATCCAAGCTCCTAAGCTTGGTTTTTTCCATGATCCTCGATCTCTTCCTTTCCTGTGTCATTCACTATGGTAGAAGTAGGGCGTTAGAACAACGCGATTAGTAGGAATTCTAGGTAGGGCTATCACATAGCTTAGTATCACATAACATATAAAATATCATATCATCAAAATCATGTAAAATCATGCCATACCATATGACTTATGCAATGAGTCCCACCCATCACATACATATAACCTCTTGATGGTATTCTCCTCATCAAGGTATCCCCACAATGGTCTTTCGGACGCCCCGACTGAGTGTGGCCTCCGGATTCTACTTGATGGCATTATTCACATCAAGGTCTTCCCACGATTGCCTTACGGTCGCCCCGACGGAGAGTGGCCTCCGGTTACAAATTCCCCTCCCATGCCATGCATGAGATATACATGTCTATATGCTATGTAATGTAAATACCATAGCATTAAAAACGTCACTTTTGAAACGTAATATAAATTGAAACATAAACCAGCAAATAAAGATAAACCATATACATATCCATGTTTCAATAAGGTAGAATCCTACCAAAGGTCACTTAAAATGTCCGCTCTTCTTAAACCGTCACCCGCTCACGATTGCGCACCGTTTAAGAAGTTCGGTCACCTTCTTACATGTCAATAAGTCAAACACTTATCTCATTTGGTTTCCAATTAAGTCTAAGACCAAGAACACCATTTTGTGGGGTTCGGCCATACACTATGGCCGAACCTCACCTACTTAATTTTGGCCCTTTCTTTTATTTATTACTAAAACATCCCTTTGCCAATCACTTAGCCCTTTGTCCACCAAAATCCATTAGTGGGGTTCGGCCATACAACATGGCCAAACCTCACCATCTAGGTTTTGGTCTCTCTTTCAACCTTTTGATCTTTCAAAATAAATCCAAACCTTGCCATCTTGATTCATGAAACCCACTCTTTTAAATCAGTCATCTCACCGTGTCAATACTTCAAATATATAAAATATTTCCCATCACATTTAACTCTCCAAATGACCCATAAAGTTGGTTCATGGGGTTCGGCCATACATATGGCCGAACCCTATGGTTTTCAATTTCTCCATTGCATAACATAGAAACCTTAATTGATTCCTCCATTCATTTAGACATATTAGATTCCTCTTTTTGAATCGTCATTTACCAGTTCAAAGTCAATTAAATTTAACATCAATAACTATTAAACATAACAATATTCTTCCATGGGGTTCGGCCATACTAAATGGCCGAACCCTATGGTCCATTATCTTCCTTCTAAAAATCCTTTTTAGACCCACCAACTTCCTTAACACTTACCATGGGGTTCGGCCATACAACATGGCCGAACCCTATAGTTCATCCTTGGGTCCTTCCTACATCATTTTGATCCATTTTACATTCCTTTAGAATATCATAATATTCCATGGTTTTTCTTGTTTCAAACATCCAAATAACTAAATATAGTTTATGCACAGCATCTTAGCCATAATAACATTATGGTTCAGCCATGCAATGGCAGACCCATGACCGTAACCTTATCTCCATTTAAACACCTTTAAAACCTTCATAACATTGTATGGTTTTTATCTCTCAAAGACCCAAAAAATAACCAAGTCTTTTCATGGGGTTCGGCCATACATATGGCCGAACCCTATGGTTCATCTACTCCTTTTAAAAATACTCATTAACCATGATTTTAACCCTTGATAGGTTCGGCCATATAATGGCAGGATCATGTTTCCTTATCCATTTTATTTAACAAATGTTTATGGAGCACTTACCAATTCCGTGACTCCTCCGGTTCTTTCACTCCTTCTTGATCTTCTCCTTTCTTAGTCCTTCCTTCCTTCCTTCTTGATCTTTAGCCGAGCCTAACCTTGCTGGAAACCCCTTGGAATAATTCGGCCAATGTATAGATTTGAGAGAGAAAATGAGAGAGAAACTTGGGATGAAAATACCCAAGTCTTTGTCTTGGGGGTGGTCGACCTTGTGTGAAAATATTTGGAGATGGAACTCTATTTCTTTGGTCTTCTTTCTCCTTGAGTGCTGGTCGGGTAAGAGAGGGTGAGAGAGAGTGGAATGAAACTACTTTGATTAATCAAATTCAGCCCAAGGGGTGGTGTCTCTTGGTGGCACCATTTGTAACTCCCATTTGCATTAATCAAAATTCTTTATGCTCACTTGGGGGTTTCATCCTTGGGATGAAACTCCCAAGGCTCCAACGGTGTCTCATTGCTTTGGCTGTATAATAGCCACCTCTCCATTGTTGGCCCTTTTGGAGTTTCATGCATGAGAAATAATTCCCATGCATCCAACGTTGTAGCCATTGCTTGGTTTGAGTAACCACCACCTCTCTATTATTCTCATCAATGCCCCATGTGGGGGTTTCATCTTTGAGATGAAACTCTCCCTTTCTTTCCCTCCAACGTGTGGACCACCTTATTTGAATTTGAAACACCAGCCCTTCAACCTCATGCTCCACTCATTTATAATTTATTTCAAAACAACTCACTCACTTATAATTTATTTCAAATCAACTCACTCACTTATAATTTATTTCCAACCAACTCACTCATTTAACTCAACTATTTAATTCCATTTCAAACTCCAATCAGCCCAACTTAATAAGCTTAGACTCACTTGATGGTCAACCAAGTCAAACCCGACCCATTGGGTCCAAATTGGCCATTTTGACCCATTTCACAAACTTTGACCCAATTAGTAATCTTGACCCAATTAAACATACATTACTCATTTATTTTATTTCAAACACAAAACTCATAGCCATTGGGTCTTAATTGGGTCATTGCCCAACACCTTACCTATCTAAGGTTTATAACCATTAATTCATACTTTCAATGGCAATTTCCGTAAATATTGATAAACTAAAAATCTGGGGTATTACATGGTGCTTGACCTGTCGGTACATGGCAGATTCTGCTACTGGTTGCCTTTTCTATAATACCAATCTTTGTGCAACCAGTTGATATCTTTTGGCAAATCATTTGAATTGTCATCATTATCAGTGAGCTAACATAAAAGGCCAACAAAATGATCACTCTCTCTTGTGCCTACACTTGAGAAATCTAATACAACCAATCATATGGATTGAATTTGTGAGAGAGAAAGGGGAAACAATAATCAACTAGGAAAGATGTTGGTAGAACCAATTTCCTAGTCACCCTGAGATTGTGATTGCTCAACGACGGCTAAAAGGTGAAACGTCGGGATTAACTCGGGCATACATTGGGTGGATCTTGGAGAAGCACACATCAACGAGATAGAGCTATAAAGGCAAGTGCTTTATGGTTTTAATTTTATTTAAAACCTTTATCATGTGAAAATGGATTAAAGAGGCTTTGCTCCGGAACCACTATAAAAAATCTAGAGCGTCATCTCTGGCACATGTGATGGGTGGAATTCCCAGCCAAATGAATAGGTGAAATTCCTGGTGGGTGAAATTCACAGCCAATTGGGTGAGGTGGAATTCCTACTCTAATTGTGATGGTATAAGTCCCTACTTAGTAGATTTGGGGATATCTCAAGGTTGAGCTAGTCCTAACAGTGGATGTAGGTTGGCTAACCGAACCACTATAAATTTGGTCTTATGTGTTTGATCATTGTATGTTTCTGTTTTAGTATTTAAGCACTCTTCTCAACACACATCACTTTGCATTTGATTATCTTTATTCATACATTGTGCACAAATATTAATAATCAAGGAATATGTAAAGGATTCTAAACTTAGTGTGATCATTTAAGTAATTAAAAACAATTTATCAAACTAAACAAATCTCTTGATTAATATTGTCATTCCACTGTACTTAAATTTTAAACAATCAAGAAATTTATGAACACCATGGAAACTGGGATTGACCTATTAACCCCTCCCCCCTCCCTTTCTAGGGTCAATCATGTTCAGCATTAAAGAGAGAACTTTCAAGTCAAAATACATAGGGTTAGGTGTGTTTGGCTTTGTTCTCGGACTGGAGAGAAGGTATTCTCAAGACAGGGGACTAGATTGTTTGAGAATAAAGACAAGGTGGAGCAACGAAGGCTTGCGTTGCGGGACTTGTCTACAACTCTCTGAATAGAAATGAGTTTTGGTTTTAAACTCATTGATTATATCTGTTTGGAGGAGTCAGGAGTGGGGATCGACATCTTACACAAGCTGCGGAGTTGCAAAGGCAACAAAGGAATCTCGGCAACAATGCTCGAGGTAGAGCCCAGTTGGGTTGATCAGTCTTTTTCATTGAAGACCGATGGATCATCCCAGGGTGTGGGATGGGCATCTTACACATGATCCGAAGTTGCAGAGGTAACACAGGAATCTCAGCAGCAATGCTTGATGTGGAGCCCGATTGAGCTGATCAGTCTTTCTCACTGAAGACTAGTGGGTCATCCCAGAACGTGGGGATGGGCGTCTGACAGAAGATGCAGAACCGTAGGTGCTACACAGCAGGTGGAGGTGTCATGAACTCAGGGAAACAATCTTCAAGGGGTCGGATTTTTCCTCCATGGTGGAGATTTGTTGAGTTTAATGGCTCAAAGCCTTTTGCGTCTGGGCAAAGTAAAAAATGTTGGCGGTAAATTTGATTTTACAAAGTATTTATCGGGAAAATATCGTTTACGATAAAAATGCATTTTTTTGCCGACTTCGTTTTTTATCATGAAATTACTGTTAATAACGTGTTTTTGACGTGATAAACGACTTTTTTTGCGTAAAAATGCATTTTTACGGGAGATCATACACGTGAAAAATGAAAAATCCACTCCTTGTGTATCGTATTTACGAAAGAAATTTTGAAATACCAAAAGCCATCTCCATTTACGTCTTTCACGTTGGTTGAGGGTAGTTGATTAATTTCAACCTTTTAAATACATAGATAATGACATCAAGATTGCATTTTTGGTGTCTTGATTTCATTCTATTGTTGTAGGACATGCTAATTTTATTTATAAAATTATTATAGATTTATATTGGTAATTAATTTGATAAAATATTTAATATGTTTTGTTTATATTAATATTAAAGGAATATAAAATATAAATTTAACTAAAATAGAAAAAGATTGGAAATTTTTATTTGATAAGTGAAATGATTTGGTCCAATTTTATAAATTATGATTCAAATATAAATAAAATATCTTTAAAGAATAACTACAAATAAAACAATAGATTGTATAAATTCAATTTTTTGTCCTATTTTCGTCAATATTTAAAAAAAAATTATATAAGAATATGCAAAATAAAGAAAGACTTATTAATATTATCTCATTTGATAGAAATATTTGATGTTATTTTTTATACTTGTTATCCTTAATGATACTATTTACTTTTAATGGTTTGTTAATTGAAATTTCAAATTAGACCTTTTGATAGATGATTTTATCTTTTAATGTTATGTTTATTGTGGATGACTTTGAAATGGTATTTTGCAATAAACTCATGTAGAATTGTATGATATTTTTTTCTCAAGAAATGTTAGATGATAATTAATTAATTAATTAATTGTTATTTTTTTATATATTTTTATATTTTCCACAAGATTTCTCATTAAACTTCCAATAAAAATTTGAGAATTTGAAAATATCCATTATTATCGGTTGTTGTTAATATCCCGAGAACGGTATTTGTGACATTGCTCTAAACAACAAATCCCTAATAGTCTCCATTCCCCAATTCTTCTTCTTTCCCTTTGCATTTAGGGATTTTTAGTTTTCATTGTTTTCTACATATACATAGGCACGAAAATTGTTGGGGTTAAGTAAAGCCCGACGAACATCAACGGTTTTAAATCAAAGCATGAGCCTGGCCCGTTCTTTGTCCAAGCCCATCCCTCGGGCTGAATTTGGATAAATGAACACCCTTAAGAAAAATGCGGTTAAAACCTTAATCGATGTGATCTATCTGCAACTAATCATGTTATAGCGACCTCTATTCCATCATCACCTCATCCTTTCCCTTTCTCAAATGTTGATCTGGTGGCTTCTCATGGAATGACAGATTTGTATAGAAAATATATTTTTCCACATAATATTTACGTAGTATGGGCCATGGATAGAATTTGTTTTTTTTTTTAATGTTATCCCTTACATGTTACTTGAAGGTTCTCTCAACGAATCAACGGTGATAAAAGATATATGGATTTATGTTTTTTTTTTATCTTCACTCTGTATTAGAAAGTGAATAATTTTATGGATATATAAAACTAACTAAAGTCTTGTTTTGTGCATCATGTAAATACGTGAGAATTTGAATAGAAAGTGAGACTAATTTTATGATATATAAAACTAACTAAAGTCTTGTTTTGTGCATCATGTAAATACGTGAGAATTTGAATTAAAGACTCTGGTCTAATATTAGAAATCTATACATATTATATTCTTTTCATTTGCCATAAATAATTATGAGAGAAATTACAAGAAGAGACAGGTGGGTTGCAAAGGAAGGCAACAGCGGTTGGAACGTTAACGGATTTAGTTGAGCTGAGAAGAAAAGTTGGTGGGCTGCAGATTGGAACTGCCACGGTGTGGGGGGACAAAGGGAAGGATAGTATAGAAGCAGGAAGAGGGATCAATGGGGGATTCGATGGGAACAAAGGGAAGAGTAGTATGGAAGCAGGAAGAGGGATCGAGGGGGGATTCGAATTAATCTATGATGAATTGAGTGGATTCTCAAGAGAAGAAAGAGGAAGAAGGCTGATCATTGGAAAATAATAACAGTAATTGCATGTATCGCTTTCACCATACATTCATGAGGGAGAAATTCACACGCATTGTCTAAGAATGGAGCCCATCCTCTCTCAAACCTCATTCCTTACGTAAATTTCTCTCATATTTTTTTTAGATTAACATGCGGGAAATTCAAACGCAGTCTTACTAAAACCACCTACAGATGAGCCTACTACCCCTAAGACACATCAAGGTTAGACCATGGGAACTCGAACCCGCAACCTCCCACTTCCTAATGCAGGAGACAACCAGTTGAACTACATCCATATTTAATTTCACATCAATTTGAATTTCACAACACAACTTATTAATGTAATATGATTAACTTTTATCTCAATTGAAGTTGAATTTTTATTCTTTTAAAGAACATAACTTATCTGATTGGAATTATTTTTTTAAAGACACTATATACAACCGATCCATTTGAACTAGATGGGCTCTACGTGGGAGTGCTCAAATTAAGATTTGAGTTCAATGGATGAGAAATCACATGAGTATTAGTACTCAAGTTGTTATTTGAACACCAATGCATTGTTGGGCCCTTGTTGGACTCAATGGACTCCATCCCCCTTCAATCGCTTACACTCCATGAATTGCCCCTCTACCCAATTTGGTACAAATTTAAACTTTATAGTTATTGATCTAACATAATCTATTTCCATTATAAGATAAAAGTTGAATTTTTAGTCCTTAGAAATATGGTTTTTACTTATATAATTAAAAACCATTTTCTAATATAGAAGTCATGAACTTTCAAACTCATCCATTCATGTGGGTCTAGGGGACTCCACCTAGGACTGCTCAAATTAAAACTTGAGCATTAGTGCCTAGGTGATTATAAATATAATCTTTTATGTTATATACATTTTATATTTATACACAATATCAATTAAAGAAAATTAGACTTTCTAAAATTGTGGCTCAAATTAGGCTTTCCAAAGAAACTGAGGCTTTCATGTACTAGGCTTGGGCTAACCCAAATTCTAATTTGGACCCAAAAATGTGCATGACATGAGGGGTGGCAATGTTTTACCCGACTCAAAAAAATCACATCTAGGTCATGCATTTTTCTAGAAAACTTTAAATTGACAACCCAACCCAACTCGAAATAAATCTAGGTTGGGTTGTACAGAGGGGTCCAAAACTCGAACACGACCTAAACCCAACCTAAATTGAATTAAAAAATTTATTTAAATAATTTGTATTTTTAACTTATTAATTTTATCCCATGTATCCCATTATTGCATAATTTTCCATATTCTGATGTGCTCACATGAAAGTAAATCCATTTTATCTTACATTTTCTATTAAAAAGCATTCTTTCTATAACTTTTTCTGATTTTGTAGAATTTTTTATATAAATTCAGGTCGGGTCATGTTAAATAAAATAAAATTTGGGTCCAGATCGAGTCTGATCAGTAGTTAAAAATTCGAGTCGAATAAGATCGAGTTGAATAAAAACTCTATTATAACATATAGCCAACCCGACTGATGTAGACTAAGGATCTGAGATGATCTTGTCTACATTTAATGGTCAGGTTTAAAAGAAACTAAACCAATAAATTATCATCTATAAAAATAAAATTTTCACAAAATGTGAGTCCAACAATGAATTCTTCTCTATTGAGCTTTAAAATAAGAAATGCTAAAGAAATTATTTTCCCTAAAATGAATTAAATCAAATAAATACTTTTAATATTTGTCTGAGGGTGCTTGATTCCTAATCCTTGTTGATCTATTCATACTAACCAAGCCAAGCTTTGAAAGACAAAATCCACATCACCAATCCAACCCTACCCGACTTGACCCATTGCCATCATATCTCCACATCAACATCCTAAGGCAAATGCGTTAGTTCTCATATCCTCAAAGCTCCTCTAGTCTCCTTCTAGTATCACTGAGTCCTCTACAAAGATATCAGCCCTTTTTGCTAAACATAACCTGAAGGGTGTGTTTCGCACTTTCGCACCAAAGAAGAGAATGGGCATATTGAAATTTGAAAAGTGAGCCACTTGTCATGGACTTTTGCGATCATTGATTGATTTTAGGCCGCTGGCACTCATCTGAGCATTCTATCATCAAGCAAGTCAGTCTTTTCTCCAACTTAGTCATTCTTTGAACCAAACTAATCGCACCAAACCCACACATAAACACAAGATTGAAAGTGATGGTACACTAAGACTTGAACAAGCACAAACTCAACTTATATTAATGAACAAAAAGAAGTACAAGCCTTGAACACTTTGCAAACACTCACACTCTCACACTCTTGAAGCTAGCCAACAAGCTTCAACACTTGAGGAGTTCAACTCTTTCCTAAGCTTTCCTCTCTAGTTTGATTCCTCTCTCAGCTTGTGAGGGTGGTGGAGGTAGTGGGTGGAGGTGGTTTGCAAATGAGACACACATCCCTTTATATACTTGAGGTCTCATTCCATGGTTGGCTAGGATTATGCCACTGTCACAATCCTATCACACACGAAATTTCTAGACTCTCCTACACTCACAATATTCTACAACTTTCCAGGGACTTCTACAAGACTACATTTTCATAGATTTCTAGAAGACTATACAATTCTACATTGTTGTACAAAACTCTAGCACCCTAGACTATTTTTTAATATTCTGAAACCTTTGAACTCTTCTTGTCCATGAGGGTCATTATCGAGCAGTCTAGAAATTCCTACACATCCAAAACCTCTGTTCTTTGAGTTTGATCGTACATTATGCTCAATTTTGACACCAATCTTAAAGTTCATAACTGATTGTTGTGTCATGGAGTCTCGACTGGTGCATTTTCCCCACTGAAAATCATTGAAGCAAAGAATCTATGCTTCTTCTTTAGCTTAGGTACTCTTCAACCCTTTCACTTCATCTTTAGCGACATATTGGTCTTAGGTGCAACTTCATTTTCTATGGAGATGTATTACTATTAAAAAACAAACACACTAACCGAAGGGGTTCGGTATGTGACAGCACCTGAATCATGCACCAAAAAGAAATGATGAGAAGTGGGAAATTGATATTTAAAAGGATAATTATTTTGGACAGAGAAAGGACGATGAGGGAAGAATTACCCGGGTTGCAAAAGGGGTGAGAAAGAGAATGTAAGAGAAATAGAATACAAGGTTGAAATAGTGAGATTCCTCATTGGATTTCTAAAAGAGTTGATATTTTACTTCGGTGGTACTCTTGAATTTTCCTCAGCTTACGGAATAGTGATCCCTTTAGGCCATTCAAGAAGCAAGAATTGGGTAATCGAGATTAGAAGATGTTGAATTTCTAGGAAAATGTATTTTTGGCTCTCTCATATCTTGGGATATATTGTAATATATGTGTTGGCATGGAAATTGCCATAAGGATCAGATATGTCTGTATAAAATTTCTTTCGACCGAATCAAATTTGAGTTCAACAATTATTTATTGGATCCAATATATATAATTTTTTCAGTCTATTTGAGAAAAATTCCACGTGAATCCAGCCAGTGGGTTCATCTCAATTTGAGAGAACTAACCCATGTCCCACCCAATTCCAAGCCATTAAGTTACCCAATTAAATCTTGATTCAAATGACTCACCCAAAATTCAAATGGACCAATTAGATGGTAACCAAAGTCAAATAAGCTCTTTTCTTTGGAGTCCATTCAAATCCAAAATTGACACACTGAGAAATCCAAATGGATTTATCTAATGGCCAATCCAAATCCAATTAGGTCATTTGAATGGTCCATCTAAACCCAAGTAAACCAATTAAAAGGTCCACTCAAATTCAAAGGCCCAAATGGTTCATTTAGTGGTTCACCTAAATCCAAACAAGCCCAATTTTTTATTTGAATTTAAATGAATCATTTAAATGGTCCATCATATCCTACACCAATATCCGATTGATAGCAAATATTTTACCAAAATAATTAAGCCATGATTATATTTATTAAGCTCCAAATTTCATATGTGGGCCAAGTGGGCCCACAACCTAATCGATTGGGCGACGCTCCAATTATACATTACTCAGTTTGCCAAATTTGAATTCAAATTCAATTAGTGATACTGTTATAACTATCCATATTATCTATGATGGCTTGAGGAGTCGAGCTCGAGGACTCAAAGGATCTCTTGAGTCCTCGAAGATGCAGCAGAGTGACTTGTACAAGTAGCGAGTCCGAGATTTGAGAGGCCTTTCCCTTCTTCCAGCAAGATTTTCCAGAGAGAATTTCTTTTCTTCCTTCCCCCTCACTTGCATGTGCTTGGAGTGGACTTTGTTCACCCTCAAACTTCTATCTCGATGAGCCCACCCTCTTTTAAGGTAAATCTCTTCCCTTTTTCTCAGATTTTCTTGAGAATTCATGATTTTGAGTAGTACTTGGGGAGGAGACAAGGGTTGGAGCTGGGGTTAATCTTCGATTGAGGGATGGGAGACTAGAGAGAGCTGGGTTTTGGGCTTCATCGAGTTTAAGACGGAGGAAATGACTCCAATGTTGCTAGAGTGTAATATCTTGACTCTTAATTACTTAATTATGTAATTTTGTACTATTAAATGTGTTTTGTATTTAGTTAATCATGAAGATTATTGAGTGGGCTTTTCGAAAAGTCCAAGTTTGGCCAATCAGAAATAGATAGCTAATTGATCCGACTCGTTAAAGTTGGAAGGACAAAATTGAAAATATCTATATTTCATTTCATTTATTATTTTTGAAAAATGATTATAAAATCATTTCACTGAGAAAATCACTTATTCGGGACTATTTGATTTTCAAACTTATACACATACTCAATGTTTTCAAATAACGAATTCATTGGGCTTCATCGTTAGTTTTATCGATTACCCGATTTTAAAATATTTTAACCATTTTAAAATACCCACTTTATAAAACCTTCATTTTAAAATACCTTTTAAAAGACGAAAATTTACAAGAAAATATTGTGTGTTTAATCTATGTTTTGACCAAGCTTTTCATATTTCTATGTTTTGAGGTTTTAGTCATCAATCCTAGCATCGATGTGTGAGCCATTGATTTTATTAAATTGATGTTTTGGCTCAAATCGATCGACTTCTGTCACCCCTTTTGTTCCCAAACAGTTTCGGCTAGCCTAACTGATACCCCAGACTCATCTATGAAGTCAAATTTATCCAAAGATATCCCGGTTTTCTCATGTTTTAACTAAAGATTAATTTCATTTCAAACTATAAGTGCCTAAGTTTTTAAATAAAATTAATATAATCTAGTGTAGCCGTAGGTAGCAGTAGCATGGGTGGCATTCCTACAGATCGTGTTTTTTTTATATAAACCACTGCATTCGATCGGTTTCCTCTCCTCCCTCACTTGCGGACTCTCTCTCTCAATTCTCTGAGCTGTCTCAGCTCCCTCATTGCTCTCACCTCCTTCTCCAACAACAACATAAACTATTGTTGCAACTTGCAACAACAAGTTCTTCTTCTTCTTCCTCTGTATTTCTTAAGTTGAAGACTTTTTTAAAGGAAGCCTCCAGAGACTACTAGAAGGTACCCGACCTTTCCATTTAATTTAATTAAGAGGTTTAGAATAGATTTTTTTTTTTTGAATTTAAGTGTGAGAAACCACGGGATACTCAGCGTAAAATCTCTATGGATGAGCCAACTATCCTTAGTGCACACCAATGTTAGGCCATGGGGGCTCGAACCCGCAACCTTCCGCTTCTTGAGGCGGGAGGTAACCAGTTGAGCTACACCCATGTGGGTTATCCAAGTTTTATCAGATGTCACCACGGTTCGAACCTAGGAACTCAATCCCTCACAGTCGATGGACCATCCACTCAGCCAACGCCTTGGTTTAGAATAAATTAGAATCAATTAAAAGTAAAATTGGAAGAAGACTCTAAGTTTTGGAAAATTTAACTATTCCTCTCCAAACCTTCGAGCTGGCAGATCGATGCTCATTTTCAATCAAAATTTTGTTCATATTTTTTAAATTAAAGTAATTAATTAGTAGAATCCATCCCTAAGGTTAAAAATTGGCTTAGAATGAAGAAAACAACCCAGTGGGTTTTCCAAAAAATTGAATTTTCATTTGTTTCTACGTTTTTCTGCAACTGCCAACTGAAGAAGACAACCCTCAAAAGTTCCGAGACTTAGTTCGGAAGTTTCGAAGCCAACTTCAAGAGTTCGAAAATTCTAAAGCCAACTTCGAAGTCTTACAAGGCTTTTGCTGATTTTTCTTCTTGTTCTGGAAGCTATCTTCGGATGTTCCGAAGCTGAGCCTTCGGATGTTCTGAGAAAGCCTTAAGAATTTTTGAAGGACATAAACGTCATTTTCTAATTTTTTTTTTTTCAAAAATTGGAATAATGGAAATTTGAACTTGTTAGTCTAAAGGTTTTTATCCAAGGGTATAAAGGTAATTTTGATGATAACAAAGTATTGACGTACAATATTAATGCTTTTAATGATGCAAAATTATAAAACAGATTTCCACATCTTACTCCTAAGCCCAAAGTCTATAAAGCACACTCACAATGAAGCATCCAATTTTCTCAAAGAAGGCAGGAGGCAAGCAAGAGTTTGTCATGTTGAGTCTTGCGTCTTGTATCTCTTGTATTTGTAATTGATTGTATCTTTATTCTTTGAGATATAATTTTTATAAGTCTGGTACTCTGTGTCCATACTTTGCCTCTGGAAGACCAAAAAAGTCATATCAAGCTTGAAGTGCAGAAGCAATAAAGATTGGAAGGCAACGCACCAATTCCGGACAAACTCTATGAATGCCAACCAGTACAAGTAAATTGGACCTTAGGACTGACCTAGAAACATTAGAATCCCTAAATAGAATTGGTAGACTTTTAACTGGATTTCTAAGTTAGTTTTGCCCAAATGGAGATGCTTTTAAAGCTTACCAAATGTTTTCATCTTTGTATTACTCTTGCAATCTTGAATTTGTTCAAATATAGTTAAATCCAATTGATTCCATAGTGCACTCAAAGAGCTCTCCATAATACTAAGTTCACCCAATTCCATCTTGTGAAGATCTTTAAAACAAGCCGTTGGATAGTCAAAAGTCAAACTAGCGGTTGAAAAGTCAAACTAGCCGTTAGAAAATCAAACAAGCCGTTGGAATAGTCAAACTAGACATTTGAAAGTCAAACTAGCCGTTGGGAGTTGTTTTTCTATAAATTGAGAGTTCTTTTGAAGGACAAACTTAAGAAAACAAGGCTTAAACTTTTCCATATCAAAAACCAAGTACCTTAAGATCTTCAAAAGCATTCTACAACCTTAGGAAGATCATTCTAAGCTCTTGAGTTTCAATTTCTCTTATTTACATTCAAAGCACTCATAGGGAAATCTTGAGCATCTTATGCTCTAAGTTTAATGTGATCTTGAGAAGGATTTTCTAGAGTCATGAACTCCTAGGAAAACCATTATCTACCCTAGACCTCTTCATTTTTATCTTCGTTGAGCATCATTGGACAACTACAAGAAGCTAAGAAGAACAAGAACTTCAAGAACGAGTCAAAGCTACTTCAAGCATCAAGAGGCAAGCGTTCTTGGTATTTTTTTCAACAAACAAATTCTACCAATTATTTTGTATTTGTAGAATGGTTGGTGTAACCCTTGCTAAGTGAGAAGGGTGTCTTCTCCTTTGTGTTTCAAGAGAGGTGTTCTTTTGTGTATCAATGGTTTGATCTTCACCCTTGAATAAGATCAAAAGTTGTACCGGTTCGATCAATACCTTTGAAAGAGATCAAGTGTTGTAATAAGTTTCTTCTCCACCCTTGAAGGATAAGGTTAGTGGAATCCTCAAGTGGTGTACTTGAGGAGTGGATGTAGGTAAGGTTGTCGAATCACGTAAAAATCTTTGTGTTAGATTTTCCATCTTTTCTCATCTTCTCTCTTTAATTTGTGCATTTGCTTTATCTCATATCTCTTGCTCATCTTGTTTGTGTGGACTTGTTGTTGCATGAGATATTTATTAGACAATTAAACTTGCATGCTAATTTAATTAGGGATTAATTTGCTTAATTTGTAAAGACCAATCATTAATTGACCAATATCTTAAAGAAATTTAAAATTCCACATAAGTCTTATTCACCCCCCTCTAGGACTATTATAAATATTGACCTAGCTTGAATAACAAAACCAAATTCATAGAATTGACTACTTTGTGTGTTTATTTTATGCATTCTGTGTTTACAGCTTTCATTTTCTTCTAGTCTTCTCAGTCAGACATGACTAACTCTCTAACTTCTGTTTGGACTGGTGCGTAAGCTTTTACTTTAAATTTGTCTTTTACTTTTATTGCCTTCTCAGTCCGAACAACTAACATTGTAACTTACTAACTCGCTAACACTCTAACTTTGGTTCGCACTGGTCCCAAAGCTCTTTTATCTTTATTTAGTTAGCCCTCTCAGTGAAGAGCAAATTCCAGTGTCTAACGTTCTGCTTAGAACTGGTTCGAGGCTACCGTTCTATGAGTTTTTCGTGCACGACTCGGTTTACTAGAGGCTCAGCCTTAGTCCGAACGTGAGAATGTACATTTAATTTCTGCAATTTATTTACTTTACTGCTTTCTGTACCCTCTGGTTGAACACTTAGAATCCACCATGTGGCTATTGCCCGGGGATATTCGAGACTAGGCATTGAGTACTTTATTTACTCTCTACTTTAAAACACCATGTCTTAGGTGTTATTTTCTTTCTTGTATATTTTGTAATAAATCCTATTTTTCTCGTAATTAATCACCCAAACCTTAAATAATAGATTGATTACGTATACTTAAACTCCGACAATTATTTACACATTTTTATTTTTTACCGTTCTTTCGAAAAACTCGTCGGACAACGGTGAGGAGATTCAACCACACTCTTTTATTTTCAAATGTATTATATTATTGCATTTTAAATCTAAAATTGGAAACCTTTAACTCTATTACAATAATGGGACCCATGGACATAAGAAAATGGAAAAGACTTGAACGTCTGAAGGTCCCGCGGGGGTCCCACCTGTTGAACATGTGTCCCAAAGCCCATATTTAAAATAACCAAGTGGAAGAATTTTGAAAATAAGAGAAATAATAAATGTGGTGTGTCTTTCAGTGCGACCAACCAGAACTGCCTATCCAACCGACAATATCGGTGGAACCGATGGTGTGTCGGTTAGATCTTCAATGAGCAGACTTTGAACTGTGGTTGAGAGGAAGACCAGCCAAAGAAGTGGGTCTCTGTCATTCGACCTTCAGAGAACAGAATAAAAAAAGAAAAGCCAACCAGAAAACCTGGCATTTGTTGGTCCGACCTTCAGAGAGCAGTAGAAAGAGAGTTTTGTGCATTGTTGGTCGAACGAATGACGCTCGACTTATACTTGGGTATTTAAAACCCATTTGACATGATTTTTTAGTCCTACCTTCTTCTAATCTTCTCCTTCACAGAGAACACCCCTCCTCTAGCTAAACTAGACCCTCCTTCTTCCATTTTCCCCTCTTAACCTTCCATTGCATGTAAGAGATTGGAGTTGGGCTCATCTCAAGCATCACCCTACTCGGATTTTCCCTTTTCCCAAGGTAATTTCTTCACTCTTCCATTTTTTTTCTCTCCAATGTTGGATTTTGTTGGGGATTTTTGTGGAATGGAGTTGGAATAACAATTTGGGCAGAGAATAGGGAAGAATCCATGGAGAAGAGTAGAGATTGGAACGTTGGGGCTTTGCATGGAGTAGGTTTGAGCTTAAATTGGGTTTAGAACCCTAGTAGGAGGTTAATAATCGGGAGAAAATGGTAGGATGATGAAATTGAAGCTGGATAACTTGGGAGTTTACCATGGGTGAGCTTTGGTGACCTCGATTAGGGTCAAACCTTGAGTAAAAATTGGGTGGTTTTGCTAATTAAGATTTGTTGCCCTAATCTAGATGCTTATACCGTGTTTTATGTGTTGTTGTGCATGCTTAGTTTCTAATAACCCGATTTCGGAGATGGACAACTCGAGAATTAACCGGGAAACGCGTCAAATTCTAGGTGAGGAACGCTACACACTTTAAATAGATGGATTGTAATAACATCCACTTGTTTGGAATTCTTATATTGATAAGGTCTAGAGAAGCGTGATGATTTATAGTTGTGATGCCATGCTTGGATGTAATGATCTTTTATGTATCTTTATTGAATTCCTATACCTTAATGATGTTTGTATTGCATTGTAATAAACATGTATTGGTTGAATGATAAATGCCCTCTCATGGTTGGACCATGGGGTATGGCTAAATGGGTTTAGACTTAATAAATGGGAGAAATGGAGCCAAAAGTTATGTGCCACTTCGGGATGGGCTATCATATTTGAGATTGCAAGGAATACGCTGATGATATAATGAAGAGCCACATGTAAATCTATCATATTTGAGATTGCAAGGAATACGCTGATGATATAATGAAGAGCCACATGTAAATCCCTGGACGTAAACAGGGCCACTCCCCAATGTTAACCCGAATTGGAGATGAAATGGTTGTATGAACTCACATGACATTCCTATGCTTGTTGTCCTTTGAGAATTATTGATAAACACTGTAAAATTACAATTTTACCCTTTAATATTAGATTAATTATTCCTTATTTTATAAATATTGTTATATGTTATTTTTAATTTTACAGTTTATTTTGAAAAATACAATAAAAGAAAATAAAAATGATGAAAAAATGGCTAAGTCAAAAATTAAGTCGACATCACCTTCCGAATGGGTAGATTAAGTTTCCTTCTACACTCATGTAATTAATATTTAAATTTTATTATCCAATTTTGAGTCAAAACCGAGTATCATTTACCAACCCTTCTCATTGACTCTCGATTGGGGTGCTCGGCACCTGAAGGAAAGCCAGAAAGAAACTATTTCCATTTCTTTTCTATTCTTTTCTTTCTCTAGTTGCAGGACTCATGGGAGAAAAAGAGAAGACGGTAGCAGGAAGGAAGGGAAAAGCAGCAGCCGTCGGGACCACTGCAGACAGTTAACTGATGCAGAGATGACGGAACAGCACAGCAACAACCGATGGCGGAGTAGAACAGGGCAGCCATGCAAAGCTGGCAGTCCGAGCAGAGATTGAAAGCAGTTTAGCAGATCATCCCAGCTCCAGAGAAAGCCAAAGCTGAACCTGTTGCAGTGGAGGCAAATGAAGAAAGATAAGAAGAAGAGAAACAGCCAATGAACAGATAAGGATGACTAAACCGATAGTAGAGATTTGGAAGAGATAGGAAAAAGATAAGATAGAATGCAGAGAGGTTTGAAACTGAGAAAAGAATTATCTGCTGAGAGGATGAGGATAAGATTGATTCAGATCAGGGGAAGGATAAAGTGATTAGTCGATCCTCAGTTGGGTTTCAAGAAGAAGAAAAGATAAAATTAGGAAGAGATAAGGAAGAGAGCTTGTAGATAGCAGAGAATGAAGAAAGATAAGAAGAAAAAAAGAGATAGAGTCAGCTGGGTTTTCAACAGAGAGAAGATAGAGCTGCCCTGTAGCAGCTCGTTTTCAAATTTGGAGAGATAAAGATAAGGTACAACAGAGAAGGAGAGATAACAAGAAGAAAAGAAATGAAAGATAACAAGATGTGTTAGTCGATGGAGATTTTGAAATGGGTCTTATCCTGGCTGAGTTTGAAGGGTCTCTTATCTCATCCATTCTCTTCTATAAATTTAAGTGTTTGAGACCATTGAAAGTTGAACGGGACAAGATATTCGAAGGATTGAAGTTGGACGACCAAAAGACAAAGAGAAATTTTTTAATTTCTTGTAAGTTATTTTTTTTTCCTTTTATGTAAAGTCCAAAAGGATTGTATTTCATTTCCAAATTTTTAAATAAAAATTCATGGTAGTTGTTTAGATTTATGGTGGTCCCAGTTATTAAAATAATTAATAGTGATGATTTATATCTTATTTTTAATTCTTTTTATGAACATTATGTAGGAAATTATTTTTAAAATTTTTTTCGAGGAAAGTAGAACCCCTCTTAGGATCAGTGGGACTTGCCCGTTTTCCAGTCTAAGGTTCTTATCAAGAACAATTGTTTTAGATTTGGGGAAACACAAGTTTAAATCCCGCTCAAGCTAAGGCTTGAATTGAAAAAAGTCTGATTTAATGGATGACATAAAAATTCTAATTAGAATTTTAATAGGAAATAAATTTGAATTATATTTTATAACTCTAGAACATTTCATAGTCTAGGCCATGATTTTATTATTTTTAAATAGGATAACCTGCCGCTTCGATATTTGACCCAATTCCATTGTAGATTATCTAAACTATTTATTTATTAATTGATTTATTTTATTCTTTCGTAAAATCATCAAAACAATTTAACTAGGTTAGAAACATTTTATTTGTCTCTTAAACTTACATTTTAAATTAAATTTAGGTCATTTAAATTTACTCCATTCTTTTAATCAAAATTTATTGTTAACCACTAAAACTAGATAATAAATTAATTATTGTTCTAAATTAAGATTATATTTATATGTTTAGAAACTTATTTTATTAAATCACATTATTTTAATAGTGCTATTTTTTATTTCGTACATATATTTTGTGGATTTCCCTTGGGTACGACCTCGTACTCATACATTATACTATAACCGGTTCATACGCTTGCGAGTTAAATTAAAATCACAACAATTATGATATTGCTTAACTCCACACTATGTTGATTTTACTACTCCACACGCATTACTTACACTTGTTGGGCCTGGGGCATGTCAACATTGGATGAGTAGCTGGATGCATGAGTATAGCCTGGTGGCATAAAGACACTAGGGTTGAGTGTATGCGTGAGGGGTAGAGATGACTCATGATTGTAAGAACTCCCATACTTGAACCCACTGGTGTAGAAGACCAATCCGATGGTCAAGGTTGAATTGACAATAAAGCCATGACAACTTAGATACAACCGTACGGGAATGGTGGCAATGGCCATGGTGACTGGGTCACGTAGACACCGTAGAGGAGCATCTCCTTCACGAGTTATGTCGTGGAGAAGACATCCCTCATGGATGTATATGCACGGCGTGCATGCTGGACACACAGAGTTAGACTAGCCGGGTAAGTCGTGATCCGACCACCTATGGGCAAGGCTTTTATCACCTTCATATGGTGAGGGATGCACAGGGCAAGGCACTCCCATGCATGTCGGGCGTGCCGGTCTCGTCGACTAAGACATAGATCTTGAACTTGCTAGGGGTCATGATGTTTAGAGTTGCCACGTTACATATAGGTTGAATTTAGGGTTAGAACCCTGATGTGCACGTCATAATGGCATGACATATTGCATAGCATTATTACAAACAATTTCATACATTTTTATGTGGGTGCGTGAGTGTGTAGCATGCATTTATTTTCTCACTGGGCTTACACGTGCGCATTTTTGCAATTTCAAGTAATATTACACTAGCTGGGTCCGAGGGACCATATGGGCGAGCATAAGGCTACACGAGACATACACACGCACTAGCATTTTGGAGACTTAGAAATTTTGTTATTTTTTTCTTAACATGGTTTGTGCCTTAACGTAATTTGATATTTTAAAAGACCATGTATATTCGAGAAACATGTGACTTGTAGACTTGTAGTAGGACTCTATGGATTCATGTTTGGGCATTATGTTGAAGCCTTTATGGACTTAAGTGCATTTGTGACATCTATGTATGCTTAGATTACAATTTGAAGAATGTGAATGAATAGTTGTAGACCAAGATTGGTCCAAAATTCTCCTTTTTACGGAAGAATCTACCGAAATTTTCGATAGAATTCCTAGAGCCCAAAAATGCTTGGAGTTCCTAAGAGATGTGTTACATGTGTGTTTCCCATGTGTCTTATGGAGTGTAAGGGTTTAAGAGTTTCAAAAAAAAAGTTATCCCTAGTCACGTGCTCGACGGGTCGGGGCGTGACAATGAGAATGAGTAGTTAGGGGCTGTACCAAATGATGACAATATGCACAAGCTTTGATGAGATTTATGAGATTTAGGTGTATAACTATAATGAAAGAGGTAGGAACACATAGTGAAGGGAATCTCACTCTTGAACATGCTTACTTCAACGAGAACAATGTAAATGAATTATGTGAATCTTAAATGTGATGAGCTTTATATGAGTATACATGATAGAGTAATGTCTGGAAGCATGTGTGGACGAATTGTGATAGTTAATGTGATGTTGAAGATTCTTGATGTGATGATTGCATGGTGAAAATTTGTAGAGATGAAAATGCATAACGTGAAATGCTAGATGTGCATTCATAATGTGTTATGGAGTGTGAGATGTTAGCCCCAACTAGTTAAAGATATATTTTGATGATAACTAAACCATTGCCTTGTAGTACTAATAGTTGTTTTGGAGTTTTTGTTTAAGGTAGGCAATACAATTTGCCTCCATATATCATGCGTACCAAAATGGCCAAGAGTAGAATCAAGCACAAATCTGATTGAGTCAATGGACTGCTGCTCTTGGAGGATGAGCCGGTGAAAGACCAAGTTAAATGAAAATCAAATGGCTCATAAACTAAGTCTGATAAGCCAGTGCAAAATCAAGCCTCAAAGAACAAATTATATGGCTTATCAAGATTGTGAAGATCTGGAGAGCAGAAGCAAGCACAAATATGAAGAACTACTAGTTGCTGCTCTCATTCACAAGCCTGTGCAATATCGACCTATCAAGATCACATCCAAAGGCTTGTGAAGAAGAAGAAATTAGAAAGAAAGGCTTGTGCATCAATGCAAATCAAAAGGCTTTCTTTCTATAAGAAATTTGTCCAGTGCAAGATCAACCATCACACCAATCAAAGGGCAAAATCTGACGAAGCACTTGCCACTTAAAGCAGATGAAGAAAACCGAAGACTATTGCTACTCAAGTTGTCGTTGTTTTGTTCTTTCTATTTTGGGTAGGTTTTTAGTTAAGTGTTTAGGAAACTTGTAAAGCTACTCATATGCTTGGACACTTGGCTCAACTCATATCTTAGATAAACCCCTAGGATCATGGACCAACATTAATAGATTAAATAGATCTTAGGATTGATGGCAATAGTTCTAAAACATTGAATATCATGTAGAACTATGTAAGACCATCACTATGGCTGCAACTCTAAACCAATGAATATCGGAAAGAGTAGTGTAAGTTTATATCATGCAAATAGCTCCAAACCATTGAATATCATGGAGCTATGTAAGACCATCAAAATGGTTGCAACTCTAAACCATTGAAATATCATAGAGTTTTGTAAGACCATTAATGTGGCAACAGTCCAAACCACAGAATATCTTGGACTATGTAAGACCACTTCTTATGTCAATCTGTAACATGGCCTTAATTTAACCATTGTGTTAGTGCCCCGGTTTGACCGAGTCATCTTGTTGTCAATTTCGTGACCTAGAAGAGCATTGCTATGAAAGATTGAAGACAATGATACAAGACACAAGTGGTATGAAGATTGAATCAAGAGCAAAGCATTGGAAGATCAAGTGCAAGATTCAAGCATCACCAAGTGTATGGCAATCACAAAGGTAAATTGGTCATAGATGATTTTAGGGTGAACCCAACACAGTTAGGAAGGTTGAACTAGGCTTAGAGGTCATATCTAATAAATCTAATCAAGCCTAGTGGACAATGACAACCAACAAAACCAAATGTACTTAAATTTGAAAATATGATGAACTGTCAGGACGACACATCGTGTCTGGCGACCCATTGTGGTCTACGACCTATCATTCGGATTGATAGGAATTCTTAGTTGGAAAAATACAGCCAAAGTGGTTCACTCTCAGGCTGATAATATCGTGAGGCGCCGACCCATTGTGAGTGACAGGGCAGCCCCATCGTGGTCCACAACCTGTCGGCTGGAATTTTTAGAGTTATGGATAGGAAACACTCTGTAAAATTCAGTTGGCCTCAGGACGATACTATCGTCAGTTGGTGACCCATCGGCATTTGGCTCAACGACCTATTGTCAGTCGCGACCCATCGTGGGTGACCGTTATTGTATTGTTGGAATGCAATTAATGTGCAACGATCATATTGTTGGTAGGCATAACTTAATGGCCACAACCCATCGTTAACTACGACCCATCGTGGACTATCCGTTTGGACTGTATTAAATGCATAACAGTCATATTGCAACGGCAACTCAAGTCCCCACGACCGAACGGCAAATCAGTTCGGGAAAATTCTGGATGCCTATTTAAACTCCGGATTTGGAGAAATTGGTTGGACACCCTGGACCCTTCTCATAGGGAAATCCTAAGGCATTCCCAGAGGTCCCAACTGTAACGTCCCGCCCTTTTTCACTCCCTTTTTCCCGTAAATTCAGTGTATATTTTTTTTTTCGTAACAGAGTAGAGTGATAGAGCGCGGGACATCACGACGCGAGCTAAGTCTGAACTTCCAAAGTCCGACCCTTAACTGGCCAACCCTATGTGTCCATGGACTCAGTCCACTAAAATGGTTCACACATAGCAATATCAACATGCAGAATAAAAATCACAACTTGCGGAATCATAACATCAATTTGCAGAATCATAATAGAACCTAGTTCCATTCCATTGATAGCAAAGTACTTAGTCAATAAAAATCACAATCATCATTATCCAAATAAAACATCCAACCATAGCATTTCATCTAAGTTATTACATTCTGAAAATCTAGATACTCTCAATATAAATCCCGGAGTATCTTAAACACAATATAAAACTAAAAGCGTTCCAAGCTCCTATGCTTGTCCCTTTCTGCGTTTAGCGTTTTCCTCGTTTCCTGCATCATCCACTAAAGGGTAGAATAGGACGTTAGTACAATGCGCCCAGTAGGTATTCCAATTAGGGTTAACACATGGTTAGTACAAAACATATCATATAACTTAGTGATATCAAAACCATATAAATCCATGCCATGCAATGATGACAATTATGCAATGAGTCCCACCCATCACCTGTACATAAATGTACCTACCACATAGGTCTTTCGGTCGCCCCGACGGAGTGTGGACCCTCCGGAAATCTTCTTGATGGAAATCACATCAAGGTGTTGCACATAGCTTTTTCGGACTCCCCGACGGAGTGTGACCCCTCCGGTTATAAATCCTTCACCCCATACCATGCATGAGATGCCAATGAAACACATGTTATTTTGTAACATAAACATAGCATTGAAAAATCATCATTTGAAAAACATATCCAATACATGCTCTTTATACAATTAAAACCTAGCATGTAAAATCACCTTTGGAACATAATCAATCCATGCTATTTAAATCAAGATAAACGTAGCATTTGAAATTCAATAATAAATCAAATCCTTTGAAACACATTTTCATCAAAACATAAGATAAAAACAAGTACATAATCCATGGTTTCAAAGAGGTAGAATCCTACCTAGGACCGCTCACGAGTCCTTGCGTTTCGTCCAAGAGTCGATCACCGATTGCGCACCACTTGCGAGATCCCGTTACCTTATATATAATAATAAATCAAAACCAAGTCTCACTTGATTCACAATATTTTAAGTCCATACACCATTCCTCATTTTTTTACCCTTTATTTACCAAATTGCCATTGGTCTCGTCACCTAAGTTTTAGGTCCCAAAACATTGGTCCATTAATTCATATAATTACTAAAATGCCATTCATGGCTAAACTTCTATTTTTAGCAAGTATTTACAATCTTGCCACTCCGTAGAATTTATTAATTTAATTACTTATTTATGCCATTATATCTATCTTTCCATTCTTTTCACCCTTCATCCCTTGGTTTGGTAAACCATTTATTTAATTCATACATAGACCCAAACATGGCCCATTTACAAGTTCATAACCGTAACATAAAAATCCCAAGTCCACCAAATAATTCCCATATATTGATTCATAAAACAAACATGACCTAAAACCCCAAGTCCATTAAATACTTCATGGGGTTCGGCCATACACCATGGCCGAACGCTATGTCCAATATTTCCTCATAATTTCAAAATTGCCACTATACTTATCCATAGTCATTTTACCTCCCTATTTCCATAAGGCTTAAGTTCCATAACAATGGATAAAATAATTCATAATATAATCCTTTAATCCTTGACACCTGAACCCAAAAATTGATTCATAACTCGATTCATCAATCACCCTTAACATGAATTAAAATGCCATTTGATCCCTTAATTTGGACCATGGGATTCGGCCATACACCTTGGCCGAATCCTATGGTGTATAGTTTCCAAATTAAACTCCACCTTTCCATAATTGGAAGGTTTCCCAATTTAGATTTTACCTTCCAAAAATAGAACTTCCCCTTGTTAATCTCCCCTTCTATTATTAGAAGATTTCTATATTTAAACTTACTAAAATTAACAACCTCCTTCCATAAATGGAAGGTTTCCATAAATAGCCTACTCCTTTCCATAATTGGAGTGCTTTCCAATTTAGCAACTCCTTCCATATTTAGAAGCTTTCCTTATTAAGCAGACACCTTCCATAATTGTATGCTTTCCAATTTTAGCAACCAATTCTAAAAGTAGATAATTTCTTATTTTATTCTCCATTCCAAATCCATCTACCAAAAACAATCCCTTCTTTTTATTCTTAGATCTTTCTAAATTAGAACTCCACCTTCCAAAAATAATTAACAAACATTCAAAATAGCATAACCACTCCATGGGGTTCGGCCATACACCATGGCCGAACCCTATGGTTCTTATGGTTCTCTTTAAATGAATTCAAACAACATAGCCCTCCATAGTTTTCATGCATCTAAGAAAGCATCAACACAAATCTATTTAAAATAAAACATTATTCTTTCCATGGAATTCATCCTTCAAAATCCCTTTTAAAATCCCTAAACATAGATCCATAATCTTCATGTTTGAAACCAATTTACATTATTGCCATTTATACCAATCTCTAAGTTAACTTGGTCCATGGGGTTCGGCCATACACCTTGGCCGAACCCTATGGTGCATAACTTTCCATATTTGGAAACACCTTCCAAAATTAGATGGTTGTACCATATTTAATAACTTCTTCCATAAATGGAAGGTTTCCATATATAGATTCTAACTTTCCATAAATGGAAACTTTCTAAGATTAGAACTCCTTTCCAAAATTAGTATGCTTTCTAATTTATGAATCCTCATCCATGGGGTTCGGCCATGCACTATGGCCGAACCCTATGGTTCCAATATCTCCTCTTTTAAATCCAATTAAACACACTTATCCGTCTAAGGTTTTCCATCATTTAAATCCATACATTAAATCAGTATCCTTTCACGGTTTTGAACCCATAAATATAGCCGAAGACCTTCCATTAAGCATCTCCAAAATTCTTTAATTTAATCCATCACCAAGTAAATCCAAAACCGATCATACATTGGCTTACAAAAATCATACATTAAACCTATCTTCTTACATGGGGTTCGGCCATGCATTGTGGCCGAACCCTATGGTTCATGCTTCCTTGGTTTTCCATTATTAATAACCCAATAAAATAAACCATATCTAACCCATGTATTTCCATTAAAAAATAAGCATATCTTTTAAACAAAATATAAATCAAACAACTAACCGGTTCCCGCGACTCCTTCGGTTATTTCTTCCGATCCTTTTCTTTGCTCTTAATCTTTTCTTCTTGCTGGTCGGACAACCCTTGCTGGTTTCTTCTTCTTCCAATTTTCTTTTCTTTTCCCCTTGCTTTTCTCCAAACAAAAACTCCTTCTTTTTGCTGCCCTTTCTTCTCTTACTTTTGGCGTGAAAGAGAATGATGAATTGAGAGAGGGAGAGAGAAGAATAAAACTTGATAATGGGGTTGTAAAAACCGTGCACCCCCTCCTTGCCTCTCCTTTTATTAGTTCTCCTTAGTCCCACATTAGAAATTTCTTAAGATGAGCACCCCTTAGCCGTGCGCCCTTTGTGTTTCCCATTTTGTTTTACACATATATGATATTGTATCTCAGTTTTGACCTTGGTAAACTACAAAGTTTTAGCCCTTCAAGTCTTATTTCCAACGCAAAAAGAATCAAAACCATCGGATATCGGAGTGAAAAGTTATAACCAAAATACTGGACATATATCAAACTTTCCTTATTTAACCATGGCCGACTTACCTTGCCTTAGATGGCAATACCGTGTGGCCTTGCTTTGTTTAATGATTTACCGATCTCCCTTGCTCAATTTAAGACCTTCTTTTAATTATATCTCTATCTAATTAGATAATTTCCTTGGCTATTAATCCATGCGCATAAATATAGATATTAGTTTCCAAAATTCGGCCATGCTTAATCTCATTTGATTTTTGAATATTTTCTTAGGATATGCAAATCCAATTTGATTAAGAAAATCCCTCTCCAAATATTCTAGAATATCATTTGTGGATTTACAATCCCACATATTTTTCATGCGCCTAATCTAGGGATTTCACATTCAAAATTCGGCCATAAGATCCTTTATTCAAATTTGGATATGATTCACCACCAATTTAATCCTACCCATTTAAATTTTAATAAAACCAATTTCACAATCAATTGGGTCCTAATTGGGTAATGGCCCAATTCTTTATCCATATACAAATCCAATCTAAAATTCATAGTTAAAATGGGTAATTTCATATAAAATAATTAACTGAAAATCCGAGGTGTTACACCAACCTCTCTCTATGCACTTCACATTGGTGAATCATTTGAGAATCCAATCAAACCTTGATTGAGATTAAGAGAGAGAAAAAGAGGTCTAGGATCAATTGGCATATCTATATCCTAGAACCTCTTCCCAAACTTGTGGTTGCTCATATATTGGCACATCTTCGTCATCAAGGATATCAAGTTGGAAGAGATCTTCAAGAAGCACATCTACATCAAGTGAGCTCAACAGGGAAAATGCTTCTTAGTGTTGTTAATTTTATTTTTAACACCGTTAAGCACTGAAAAATGACTATTTTATCCTTAATAATTGGATTAATTAGTCTTTATTTTGTGTATATTAGATATGTTTAATATTATTTTTGAGTTTTGTAGATTATTTTAGAGAATACAAGTAATTGAGCTAAAATTGGAAGGAAATGCACAGATAGTGGGTCAGAATTGCTATTTTTGGAAAGTGTGTGTAGTTTACCACTCATTTTGGAATTTATTGTAAAACTATCTTAATTCAAATCCAGCTATGAGAATTTGTATTAGGATAATTAATTTTGGATTTTTATTGTAAAGTGATAAATTTACAACACTATATGAAAGTGGACCCATTTATCCAGCCTGAAGTCCAAAGCCTGTAAATTGAAGTTTGTGAGCCAAAGCCCACCAGTGTCCAGGCCTGATAGAAGTTCAAATCCAAGTCTGTAATCCAAGTCCAAGTTCAGAAGCCCAAAATGCAAGCCCAATAAAATTTGCATGAAGTCTGTGAATTCCAAGTGTCAAAATGCGAGAACTCTCCAAAAATTCCAATGCAAATTCGTACAAGGCAAAAATTATTTTGTGGAATTCGATTATGGTGGGATTGGATTGAGATGGAGAAAAATATTCCATGAATCTGTACATAAGGATGGTTGAATTAGAATGAGAGGATAGAAAAGCAATTGGATTAGATCTTTTGAGATTGAAAAAGAAGAAAACCTTAGGGAAAAAGTCTCTCCAAAAGGCCACTTGTCAAAATCGTGTGGGTGCATTGTTGCACAAGAAAAATCATATGGAGCAGAGAAGAAAGAGAGAGAATTTTGGATCTGGATTTATTAGAAGGGAAGGTTGAGTCAGCATGGAATCATCACTCAATATCAAAATTCAAATTTGATAGAGAAAAATCCTCCAAAATTCGCCCAACGCTATCCCCATTCGACCCTAGCATCCCAGGCCACCTCTCATTGGGCTTAGTTGCCTTACCTACTTGACTTCTTCATTAGTTATTTAAATCTTGGCCATTCATTTCATAAAACCCTAACCCATCTTGGCCATCCATCCACCAAAAATTCTTATAAATAGTTGTTATTTTCCACGATTCTTGTATTTTTCTATTTCAATTCCAAGTTGTCTAATTCGAATTCCATGTTTATTAATAAGATTCAAAGTGCAATGAAATATTTAGTTTCCGATTTTCCAATTAGATGATGTCTGTGTTATAAGTGTTTTCCATTTGATTCTATTTTTTAATATAATATCATGTTCGAATTTTATTGTGTATACTCTAAGATTAGATGTGATGAAAATTTAGGCCTGACCAGTCCTTCCGATTCAGGTGACTAAGGCTTTTGTTTACAAAAGGGCAATGAAAATTTAGAACCTGGAACCGAACACCTATTCAGACTAATGCCTAATTTTTGGGTATTTATTTTGGATTAATGTTTAATTAATTTTAGATGGAAAATATGAATGCAGTGTTGTTTAGTTTCTGTGAGCTCTGGATTCTAGGCTTTAATTTTGCTTTTTTAATATGGAACAATAATGTCGTATTGATTTCTTCAATCCAATTCCAATGTATCACATGTATTTTATTTTATTTATTTAAATTCTTTGATTTTTTATTATTTTTATTTTTCTTCTCAAATCTTGATTTAAATGGTGAACTAGGTTGAGATTAAAATGACTAATTTTTTATTGAATCTAAGTGAGATCTAATTTATCTTTGGTTTCCTATTTAATTCACTAATGCAGGTTTCATATTAGAATTTAAATTTAAATATTTTGTTGATAATTGACATTAGTTCAAACCATTTAATATTATGAATTGAGTGTAAAACCAATTTCACTGATTGACACATACATTGGCATTAGTTCAAACCATTGAATATCATGAACTGAATTTAAGACCAATGTTATATGTTTGGCATCAGTCTAATTTTTTACATCTCATAGATTAAGTGTAAGACCAAACAATGGCAGCAGTTCAGCCATTAAATTACATGAATTGCGTAAGACCATAATTAGGCTTCATCTCCATAACTTGGAATATAGGAGAGCTGAGTAAGAATATTTAGAATTGTCGAAATAGTAATTCAAGACCAAACTGTTGACTGGTAGAAACATCACCGTTGACAGAACTGAAATGAGAATTTCACAGTCAAGTTCTGATATGAAACCGTTGACAAATGCCTGGCAACTGGCGATAGTTTATGGACTGCAACACATGTTTGGTCTCTGATAAATTATCGTTGACTGGTAGGCTAGTAACCGTCGACAGGACTTCATTCTAGAACAAAGAATATCTCTGTTTACATTGTGTCGATTGTTACATACTAAATCGTCGACAACATTCCATTCCATAATAGAGCAAGCCTCTATTTACATTGTGTCGACTATTTCATACTAGACTGTCACCTGTGCAAATTTGAATATACATTGAACATGTGCATTGTGTCGACCAGTCTTCTTAACCATCGACTGTTAGACATCGACGATCTGGTAGGTGGAGGGCATTAAATGTGTATCAGAACGGATACATTTTCATTTAATGCATGGCAACGGTAGTGAACTCAAATGATTTCGAATTCACATTATATATACTGGCCATTCTAAGGAGAAATTTGCTGGAGTAGTGAGAAATCAAGCTTGAGAAATAACTAAGCTCCATACTTCTTTAGCTACCGAGAGAGAGAGAGCGAGAGAGAGAGAGAGAGAGAGAGAAAAGAGAGAAAGCCTATCTAAAAGAGGCTCAGATGAACCCCATTCATACCATTTGCTGAGCATCTCTGTTCTTAGATTGAGTAACTCTTGTGAGCTTCAATCTTATTTTTGTAAGAGTTACTTCCATTCTTAAATGTAATTTTGTTTCATTTCTGATAGAGAAGAATGAGAGGAAGGGTCGGAGCACCCTGTTGTGAGGTTGAGAAGGGTTAGTCTAGAACCCAAAAAGAGACCCCTTGGGATAGGGAGAGTGATCGATGTAAACGATTTGTCCTTCACCCACAAGAAAGATGGGCTAGTGGATTTAATCCTCAGGCATGGATCGTGGTGAGGACGTAGACGAGAACAGTTGAACCTCGTTAAATCGAGTTGTATCTCTCCATCTCTTCTATCTCCTTCAATGGTGCTTGTTCTTTAATTTCTTAGATGCTTTGTGCTTGTGTAATTATCTCATTATGGCTTTTTTGCATCCATATAGTTGTATCACGAAAGCAACACGTCCTTAAGCTCTTTGTTCCTATGCTCTAATTTATGCACATTCACTCTATTTCATGAATGCTATATTTTGTAAAGAATGTTTATGCTCTTTATATGAAACACCATTAATCAAGAAAATTGAAAAGAGCATTTTGGAATAAGTATAGAAAGGAAGAGAAATCCTGAAATGTTTGTTAGGACTCAATTTACCCCCACTCGAGTTTAGATCTAGGCAACAATTGGTATTAGAGCTCGGACTCCTTGAAAACTTAACCGTTTCAGGAAACGGTCAAAATGGCAAACTTTGTTCGTTCCTTTTTCACCGAAGGAATCTCTACGAATAGACCACCAATGTTCAATAGAAGAAACTACACATTTTGGAAAATTAGAATGAAAATCTACTTGCAGTCCCTAGACCATCATGTATGGGAAGCAATCGAAAATGGATCATTAGTGCCTTTGAAATAAAAAGAAGAAGGAACAAGTAAACTCATTCCCAAGCCAAAATATGAATAGGATTAAATTGACCATAAGCTAAATCAAGTTAGTAAAAAAATCATAAATATCTTATGTTAGTACCTTGGCTTGATTTTGGGCATGCCTCTGATCGAGTCTCATATGCACCGACCCCTCGGTGAAAGGCTGAAACGACCTCTCATGGTCAACGACTCCTCGATCAAGATCTTGAGTTCTGGAATCCTTGAACTCATATGGACTCTCGAAGAAACAGACTATCGGCAAGCATGTTTTTCACCAGAATGAGCCTCTCATATGAATCGACTCCTCGGTATCATAAGTGTCGATCCATCGGCGATAATAATATATCGACCGGGAAGAATATTACCGTTGGGATTGCACTTAATGCACAACGATCAGAATTATAACTGTAACATTTCTAGTCACCGACCCCTTGGTGCAACAGACCTGTCGGTACATTACCGTTACTTAAACTGATTGCCTTCGCTATATAAACCAATCTTCAAGCAGCATGTTGATGTCCTTCGGAAGGATCAGTTGGACCCTCATCTTCACCAGTGAGCTTAAATAAGGACCAACAGAAGGATCACTCTCTCTCTCGTGCTTACACTAGGGAACTAAATACAACCAATCAGATGAATTGAGTTGTGAGAGAGAGAGGAAGTAAACTCATAAACAACCAATCTGAGGATTGAGTTTGAAAGTGAGAGCGGGAGGACCATAAACTAGGAAACCTTTGGTAGAATCAGTTTCCTTGACACCCTGGACTGTGATTGCTAAACAACAGCTATAAGGAGGAGTGTCAGCACACATTGGGTGGGATCTTGAAGAACCACACATCAGAAGAAAGAGCTTCAAAGGCAAGTGCTTCTTGGTTTTAGTTTCCTTTAAAACTGTTGTTCTAAAAGTGGATTAAGGGAAGGTACCTCGGAACCACTATAAAAAACTCTAGATCGTTGTCTCTGGCACAGAGATGAGTAGAACTCCCAACCAAATGGAAAGGTGGAATTCCTATTCGACAGTGGGTGGTAAAATTCTCAACCGATTGAGTGAGGTGGAATTCCTACTCTAATTGTGAGGGTGTAAGTCCCCACTTAGTGAATTTTAGGGATAGCTAAAGGTTGAGCGAGTCCTAACAATGGATGTAGGTTGGATAACCGAACAACTTTAAAATAGTCTTATGGTGTTTGATTTATGTGTGTTTGTATTTAGTATTTAAGTACTCTTCTTAACACGCATCACTTTGCATATTAATTATCTCATTCTACACATTGCGCACAAGCATCGATTATGAAACTATGTAAAGGGTCATAATCTTAGTGTGATCGCTTAATGAAATTATCACACTAAACATGTAATGACCCGACCCGACAACAGGGCTTAGAGCTGGACTCAGTGTGATATTGTCCACTTTGGGCCTCGCACACAGTTCAAACCCGCACGGTTTTGTTTCTGAGCCCGGGCCCACGTGGCCCAGCCCAAAAGGCCTCACACATGGTCAAAGGGGGCTATACCACTTATATCCCCCATCTTTTTCTTCTCCCAAACCGATGTGGGACACTTTTCCCACATTGGTTTGGGAAGAGGTGGGTATCACAATCACCCGCCCTAAAGCTTCGAGCCGTCCCCGGCTCGACCCGGTCCAGCTCAACAACTGCAGGGAAGGAGGAAAGCCCACACAGTCCGAGTGTTGAACTCGGTTCTGATACCATATTTGTAACGACCCGACCCGACAATAGGGCTTAGGGCTTGACTCAGTGTGATATTGTCCGCTTTGGGCCTCGCACACAGCTCAAACCCGCACGGTTTTGTTTATGGGCCTGGGCCCACGTGACCCGGCCCAAAAGGCCTCACACATGGTCAAAGGGGGCTATACCACTTATATCCCCCATCTTTTTCTTCTCCCAAACCGATGTGGGACACTTTTCCCACATTGGTTTGGGAAGAGGTGGGTATCACAAAACAAATCTCTTGATAAACATTCCACTGCACTTTAAAATAATTAAGAAATTTGTAAACACCATTAAAAATAGGATTGACCTATTCACCCTACCCGCCCCCCCCTCCCCCCCCCCCCCCCCCCCCTTTTCTCCTCCTCTAGGGTCCATCATGATGTTCTAGCACATTGAAAATGAGAACTTTCATCTTATACAGTGCCCTTGATCATAGTGAATTTAATAGAATATCTTCCTGTGAATCGGCCAAACAAATATGGAACAAACTTGAAGTTACTTATGAAGGCACCAACCACGTAAAAAAATCAAAAGTCAACATGCTTGTCCATTTGTTTGAACTGTTCAAAATGGAATCCAATAAATCTATTACACCCATGTTCACCAGAATCATTAATGAACTCAAAAGGCTTGTCAAGATCTACACCAATGAAGAAAATGTAGGAAAAATTCTCAGGTCTTTGTCTGAGTCATGGGATGCAAAAGTAACGGCAACAGAGGAAGCCAAGGATCTTTCCATACTAAGCATTGATGAACTTCTAGAATCTGTTATGACACATGAGATCACCATGATAGGAAGAAAGGAAAATGCAAAAGAAAAGAAAGATCTTGCATTCAAATCATTAAAGGATAACAATCATGATCGATGAAAATGAGAGTGACAACACTCATGAAGAGCTAGCAATGGTAACTACAAGATTTTAGACCTTTCTGAAAAGGAGGAACATGCTAAGAAAAAGGTCTTCACAAAATGGCAAATCAATGGTGGTGTTAAGAGACAAATCTAATCTCATTAATCACAATAAGAGGTATTTAACATAGAACACTACACAAAACCTTAATTAGCAAAAGGACAAAACTACCCTTAAAATATAAGAAAAATACATCTGTATCTTTAACACCCGCCCTCAAACTCATGATGATATAGTATTAAACATTGAGAGTTTGCTAAGATGAAATTGGAAGAGTGTAACGGTGTGGGACTTCGTGAAGAAGTCAGCCAACTGCAAGGCAAAAAACACAAACATGAGAGAAATTGTGCCAAGCTGAAGATGATGTCGCACAAAGTGGTAATCCAGCTCAATATGTTTGGTACTCTTATGGAAAACAGTGTTATGTGTTATTTGAATAGCACTCTTGTTATCACAATACATAGGTGTGGGAGCAAAAGGAGAGACTCCCATATCTGCAAGTAACCAACGAAGCCAAACAATCTCAGCAGTGGTAGAGGTCATAGCCCGATACTCAGCCTCTACCAAGAAATGAGAGAGTCACCGAGAAAGACACAAAATCCAGTAAAATATGAATAACAACAACCCAATGAACAGTGGTCGGTGAGGAGACAAGCTGATTTACAATATGAACTGTATATGCAATGTCAGGTCACGTAATGGTGAGATATACCAAACTGCCAATTATAGTGTGATACAGTGTAAGGTTAGCCAAAGGCACACCATTAAATAGTATAGCATTTCAATGCAAAGTCTAACCCAATGGAAATTAACAAAATATATGTCTAGAAAGATAAATTGGTATCATTAAAAGTAATTGTAACGCCCCACCCTTTTTCACTCTCTTAGCTTTCCGAAAATCAGAGATAATTTTTTTTATATAAAACAAAGAGTGATAGAGAGCGGAACGTCAGGATGCGAGCTAAGTCCGAACTTCTGAAGTCCGACCCTTAACTGGCCAACCCTATGTGTGCATGGACTAAGTCCATGAAAATGGTTCACACATAACAACATCAATATGCGGAATTAAAATCAAAACATGCGGAATTATAATAGAACCTAGTTCCATTCCATTTCAGATAGCAAAGTACATCAAGTCTTTATCCATAATTAAAATATCATAATTATCCAAATAAATATCTAATCATGGCAAATCATCTAAGTCATTACATGTCCGAAGTCTAGTTACTCAAATACATGTCCATAAGTAACTTAATCAAAATATAAATTAAAAGCATCCAAGCTCCTATGCTTGGCCCATTTCGCGTTCATCGTTCCCCTTGTTTCCTCTATCATCCACTAGGGTAGAAGTAGGGCATTAGAACAACGCGCCCAGTAGGTATTCTAATTAGGGCTAACACATGCTTAGTACAAAACATATATAATAATATCGTAATGTTAAAAACCATATAAACCATGCCATGTCATGATGTCAAATGCAATGAGTCCCACCCGTCACAAGTACATATAAGTAACCCCAGATAGGTCTTTCGGACGCCCCGACGGATTGTGGCCCCTCTGGTTTCTTCTTTATGGAAAAGAACATCAAGGTATCCCACATAGGTTTTTCGGATGCCCCGACGAAGTGTGGCCCCTCCAGCTACATATCCTTCACCCCATGCCGTGCATGAGATGCCAATGAAATACATGTTATTTTATATAATAAATATAGCATTAAAACTCACATTTAAAACATATCTTTTTCAACATAAAATCATCAAATAAGATAAAAGCATTGTACATAAACCCATTGTTTCAAAGAGGTGGAATCCTACCAAAGACCACTAACGTGTCCTTGCGCTTTCGTTCGGTAACCACTCACGATCGTACACACCTTGTGAGGTTCCGTTACCTTATAATATATCAATCAATTAAAACCATGTCCCATTTGATTTACAATAATGTCCAAGTCCATAAAACAATCCCCATGGGGTTCGGCCATACACCATGGCCAAACCCATGGTCTATTATTTTCACACTTATTTACCACATTGCCATTGGTCTAATCTTTAGTTAATATTCCATTCATTTTAATCTGTCATACATAGACCCTATGTCCACCTAATAATTCCCATGGGGTTCGGCCATACACCATGGCCGAACCTATGGTCCATTAATTCACTTAATTACAATATTGCCATTATACCTATCTATAACCAAAACATTCCAAAAACGATCCATACATAGTTCTTTAATCCAAATACATAATCCATTAAATAGTTCATGGGGGTTCGGCCATACACCATGGCCAAACCCTATGTCTATCATTTTCACCTATTTACAACTTTGCTATTGATTCCATCAACTTATAACGCTTTAAAATGATCCATAACCGATTCCTTAATCCAAACATGATTCACCAATGAGTGACCCATTAAAAATTGGTTCATGGGGTTCGGCCATACACCATAGCCGAACCCTATGATGTCTAACTTTCCAATTATAGCAATTGTCATCCTTGAATCCATAAATCAAGATTCCTTCTTTTTTTATCAAAAAATCCATAATTAGAAACTTTCTAATTTAATATCCATCTTCCATAAAATAAACCCTAGTGGGGTTCGGCCATACACCATGGCCGAACCTCACTTATAGAGACAATCCAACCGTTCCCTTTACTTTCTAAGTTAATAACATCTTCCATGGGGTTCGGTTCAGCCATACACCATGGCCGAACCCTATGGTTCAAAATCTTCTCTTAAAAAATCAGTCATCCTTGATCTTCCATGATCTAAATACATGTAACCAATTCTCTATTTCTCCATGTAAAACCTTTTAAAAATATGAATAATTTTCCATGGAGTTCATCCTTCAAAAACCCATTAAACAAACCCAATGTTCCTCCATTGGGTTCGGCCATACAACATGGCCGAACCCTATGGTTCATCAACTTCTCTTAAACCATTTAAACCCATATAAATTTATTAACCAACTCCCATAATTTTCATCATTAAAAATCCATACATTAAACCATGTCTTTCCATCCATCCTTTCCATTAAAACTCCATAATTATTCCCTCAATTTTCTTCCATGGGGTTCGGCCATACAAAATGGTCGAACCCTATGGTTCATCATTTTAAACAAAATTATCAAACTACTTACCGGTTTCGCGACTCCTCCGGTTTTCCTTCGCTTATTCTTACTCTTCCAATCTTTTCCTTCTACTTGATCTTTCCCACTTGCTGGCTGCCTTCTCTTCCTTTGAATAATTCCAAGAATGTGACTTGAGAGGGAAAGAAAATTCAGCCTTGGTGTGTGTATATTGTCGTGCGCCCCTTCCCTCTTTCTTTTATAAATCCTCCACTTAATCCTAATTAGAAGGTGCCAAGATCCTCTTAGCAATTTCCTTATACCGTGCGCCCATCTTGTTGCCTTAATTAGAAGTTGCCGACCTTCCAATCTATCCCTTGCCTTGTACCGTTTTTAATCAAGGGAAGACCCTTTTTAAATGATCTTATGCATATAACCTTGGATATGGAAATCCCTACACACGCCCAAGGCAATCCTAAAAATCTTTCTATCCATACCTTCCATCTTAAGCATATCAACGTGGATTGCACATACCGTTACACGGCAAAGCAATCTATCTCTAATTCTCTCCATGCGCATAATCATAGATTAGATGTCTCATACACGGCTAAGATATCTTCTACATTTAGCAATAAGATATCATTGCCTAATCCCAATCCATCTTACACGTTTTTGCCCAATTTAGGACAATCCTTGGTCGTATATAACTCCTTGATTTTATGAGAGAAAATCTTAGCCTATGGGTGTGTGTCCCTTATTTATAGATACATTGGGTTACCATTTTAATTAAGCCCCATTTAATTCCATTGAAACAATTTCCACAATCCGTTGGGTCTTAATTGGGCAATGACCCAGCACTTTACCCATATAAGGTCCATATCTAATACTACACAAATTAAATGGGTAATTTTCATATATATAAATAACTTGAAAATCCGGGGTATTACAGTAATGTGATCTGAGAACATAATTACAAAACATAGAGTTTTGTTCTTTAATTTATCAAAATCCAAAAATAACATCTAACAATGGAACTTAATTAAGTATGAGATCTAAAATTAATTAATACATCCAAATTCAATTAAAATGGTGGAGAAGAATCCTCAATTTAAGACAAAATTACAAAACTAAGATACAAATACAATATTCCAACCTAGTTCCAAAGAATCTGAGAGAATTGAATGAGATAATAGAATAAAGAATTTAATGAATAAAAGAAAATAATAACAAATAAAATAAAGTATTCATATATTTTACAATGGAATTGAGACAAGTGATTAGGGTGGCATATTTTCTGTTATAAAAGTAAAATCATGGCCTAGATTATGAAATCTTCTAGAATTATTAAATATAAATTCATGCTTTCTATTTATTAAAATTCTAATTAGGAAAATCATGGTGTCCATTAAGTCAGAAATTTTCAATTCAAGCCTTAGGCTTGTGTAGAATTTATACTCTCCTTTCCGAGTCTAAAAATAAGTTATTCTTCAAAAGAGCCTTCGATCTGAAAAGGTTAAGTTCCACTGATCTTAAATGGGGTTCTACTTTCCTTAAAAACTCTTAAAATAATTTATTCAATAAAAATCTTAAAAAAATTAAAATAAAATCAAAAGCAATCACCATAAAATATCTAACAATTGGAAAACCATAGATCTAAAGAATGCTACCATGAATTTCATTTAAATAAATAGGAATATCAAATTACAATGCCTTGGAGTTTTTGCATCAAAGACTTGAAATAAAAATGAAAATACAAGAACTCACCGACAGAGTTCGAATGTTCCTCTCTCTCTCTTTCTGTTCTTTTAGCCTCTAGTCCTTACACACCTTGATTCTGCTCAAATTCAAATTTTACTGTGTATCCATGGCCTCTATTTATAGCTTTTGAAATGAAACCCTAAGTCCAACAAGTCATGGTCGAATTTTGGAGATAAGATCTCCATGGTGACTCACTGTTGACTCATCCTTTCTTGCTAATCAATCCAAGATCCAAAATTTTCTATCTTATTTTCCATCTGCTCCACAAGCTTTTTACTTATTCAGTAAGGCTCCATGCGATTTTGACATGTGTCCTGATGAGATAATTATTCTCCAAGTTTCAAATCTCAAAAGATTGGATCCAATCTACAAAATTCAAAATCACTGTTGTTTGCTCTTCAATTTTCGAATTTTGTAAAATATTATGTCCACATTCAATGCAATATTTTCTAGATTTTTATCTCAACAATCCAATCCTAGTCACCATGATCGAATTTCACAGTGTCACAATGCTTTTCACGAATTTGCATTACAGTGTTCTAGAATTTTGACACTTGGCACTCACTGGTCCACAGGCTTCATGAGAATCTCACTGGGCTTGGATTCTTGGCTTGCTAATGCTTGTTGGACTTTGGCGTGTTAACTATAGCATGGCTCACTTATATAATGCACATGGATCACGATGCTCGGCCTAGAGCCTAATGTGATTGACTTCTTGCTCATGGACATCTTTCTCAAACTTGACTAGCAGCTTGAGTAGTGGGCCCACTTATGTTTTGTAAAATTTAACACCTTTACAATTAAACACAGCCTAAAAACAATTATTACTATAATTCAAACTCTTATATCCGGATCTGAATTATAAAAATTTACATTAATTCTAAAACCAAATTAGGTGGTAAAAAATTACAAACTTTCCAAAAATAGACTTATGACCGACTTTTCTGCATTTTTCTTTATTTTAATTCCTTTTTCTTGTATTCTCACAAATAAATTGTAAAAATTAAAAACACAATTAAACGCATCTAATATACACAAATCAAAGGCTAACTAATCCAAAATTAAAGGATAAAATGGATTTTTCAATGCTCAACACACACACACACACCCCCACACACACACACCCACACCCACACACACACACACACACACAGAGATATATATATATATATGTCAAGGTTTCCACAACCTTACACACTGAGGTATCCCACTCAACCCGAGTAGCATCAAGTCTCGACACGGTTAGGATGCAGCTACTTGCAAGAGCTTAACCCTACGGTCCGACCCTTATTGTTCAGCCCTATTGTTGTACAATAAACAGTTCTACATTTATTTTCTTCGCAAGCACAAGAACCATTTATAGTATAGCAATGTGAGTGCGAGATCGAACCCAACGGAATTACAGAAAATATATCTTAAGTATTCACATTTATTTTTCAATTATTTAATTTAAATATTCTAATTGAAACTAGTGTTGGTGGATTAATTCAAAAAACACTGAAACAATTCTAGATCTAACATAGGTTTAATTGAAATTAGTCTATTAATTTCAATCCTAGTTCACAGTTGATATTTGGAGTTGGAAGAAATTAATAAACAATAAAGAATTAAAGAATTAAATGAATTAACTAAATCTAACAATTTTACACATGATACAATGGAATTGACATCAGAAAATCAAGATAGCATTATTTATCCAAGTTTTAATAACAAAATTAAAGCCTAGCTCCAGAGGCCGCGTAAACTAAATAACATTGCGCTCATGTTAATTATTTAAAAATATTTAGAAGCTAATCTATGAATTCCAAACAAATACTCAAAAGTTAGACCTTAGTCTAGACAGATGTTCAGTTTCAAGTCCTAAATATTTCATTGCACTTTTGTTAATAAAAAACCTTAGATCCCCGAAACGAAAGGGCTTTGCAAGCCAAAATATTTTATTGCATCTAATCTCAGAGTATACACAATAAAGTTCCATCATAGTATTAGATTCAAAAATAAAGTTTAAATAATAAACAATCATGACACCAATATTACTCAATTGGAAAATCGAAAACTAATATTTCATTACACTTTGAATTTTATTATTAATCATGGAATTCAAATTTACAGTGTTGTGGAATTGGAATAAAGGAACACAAGAATTAAACAATTGGAAATAAGAAATTAACTCAAACCAATGGATCATTCTGGATGTACTTGACTTTTCCAATGCTCTCTTCTTGTTTTTCTTTCTTTATCTCCTTTGGTCCATGCCTATCCTTGATTTTGTCTTCAGTCAAATTCGAATTTCACCTCAGCACAATTCATCTATTTATAGGTTTTTAGGGTAAGAATGGAGGGTTGAGATGGATTAGGGTTTATGTGGATGAGGGGTGGAGATTTAAGCAACTAATGGAGAGGCTTGGGGAATAGGCAAATAGATTGGATCGGCTAGAGTTGTGGATGTGGCTATGTCGCCTGGATTGGATTGGAGGATGGGATATGCGAATGAGTGGAGAAAAGATAGGGTGGTGACGCATGAAAGGTTTAGATTTAGGGTTTGTGTAATATGCGCATGCATGGAATGGATGGTTAGGATCTAATGTAAATCTAGATAGATGGTAGGATGGGATGTTGTGTTCTTAGGGTTTTGGATGCATGTTGTATGCTTATGAATGAGAGGATTAAGGATGAAAATCGTGTATCATGGATAGGATAAGACTGGAGAGGGGGTTTAGAATCTTGGTGCAAAAACTTAGGATTTTGGATTTGGGATTTCATGGGATGCAAAAAAGGATATGCGCATGAGGTGTTACAGAAGTATACAATTGGAATGAGTGGATGCACATGGAGGGATTCTAGGTGTTGTGATCGAATGGGAGTGGAATTAGGGATTGAGTTGTGAGGTGGTGCATGGAGTGTTTTAGTAGGAGAGGATTTGGAATTGGTATAGCCGTATGAGAGTAAATTTAGGGATTTGTGGATTGTGGGAGAAGTTAGAGGGATTAGGATAGATTTGGAATAAGGTGGAGGCGTGTGAGAGTGCTAGGTTTTAGGATGGGTTGCTAAGTTTAAGGTGTGGTGATCGTATGGGAGAGTGGAGGGATAGGTGTATGCGCATGATGAGGTGGATGAGTTAGGATCGTATGGAGAGATTTTAGGAGTTGGTCCTATGTGGATTTAGGGTTTCATGGCTTGGACTTTAATACACATGGGCTTTGGATCATATGAACTTGGACTCTAACTTGCGGGCTTTAATACTGGAATGTGGTCTGGCCCACTATGAATTGTGCATGGAGAATGCTCTGGCATGTGTGTAGCTTAGCCCAACATGAAATGAAATTTGGTTCAAGGGCCTCTCTCCTCTCTCTTCAGGTTTTTCAAACTTTAGTCTCTAGTGGACCTTTAACATTTCAGCAGCCTTTCATCAATCTTTAATTTCCTAGAAACTAATAATTAATCCACCAATAATCTAAAAATATTGGAATAATTCGAACTCTCATAAATGGATCCGAACTAACCAATTTACAATTAAATTCCTAAAGCAGTGAAATAGTTATCAGAATTCCAGATCTTCCAATTTAAGCACATAACTCACAATTATTCTGAGTTTTAGGCTAATTTCTTGTTTTCTCCAAATTTTATCTACAAAACTAAAAAAACCATTAAATGCATCTAGTATTAAAAAAAAAACAAGGGCCAATTGGTTAAATAATCAGGGGTAAAATAGTCAATTTTTTAAAGTTCCCGGGTGTGCTAGAACATGATGCTAGATTGACCCTAGAGAGGGTTGAATAGGGCAATCACCAATTTTAATGGTCTTTAAAAAAAAAAAATCAAATGATCTGCAGCAGATTAATTAGATTAATCAAGTGTGTGATAGATGAGTGTGCCAATTTAAAAAACAATCACACAAAAAGGCTCAAGCACCATAAGACCAATTTATAGTGGTTCGGTTAAATAACCTACATCCACTGTTGGACTCATCCAATCTTGGGCTATCCCAAATCTACTAAGTAGAGAATTACACCCACACTAATAGATTATGACTTCCACCTAATCAATTGGTTGGGAATTTCACCCAACTCCTATCCCTCTATTTTTTATAGTGGTTCAAACCCCTTACTTTAATCCACTTCACAAGATGATGATTTAAAAATAAAATCAACCAATTACTAACATTTTGCACAAATTGATTGGATTTTAGATCAAGGTACCTTTATAATTCCAACTAAAAGTTTGATCCAAACCAATCCAAAAACCTTGGACATTTTTAATTTACCAATTTTATCAACATTACCCTTGTGTGATGACGTATGATAAGGCATTCAAGGTTTAGCAAAAGCTTGGTTCTTATGAACCACAATAATTCCTCATAATAATTACCAATAATGAAAATAGGAATGAAAACTAAAAGCACACAACAAACATTCATTTCTCAAGAATATACAAATAAAGAGTATAGAAATGAAATATGAAAGATATATAACATGCAAAAATATACACCAATAACAAAAGCTCATGACATGCCAAAAACACAAACACTTGCAAAAACATTTTTCAAATGCAGCAAGATATACCAATAAGAGAAGGTGCAAGAGAGAAATGATCTCCATGTAAATTATACAAGTGTTTGCCAAACATCATTTTAGCTCCCATGCTTGATTACTTTTATCATTCATCCAAGGATACTCCAATGAAGTTCAACAACTTTGAATAGAATGGTACATGAATGGATTACCAATGTAAACATTTGATCACATTTGGATCAACAACACCATTCATGAGCATGGAGCAAGTTTAATTCCACAAGAGATTCACAATTTTTGGAACTTGGAATGAAACAACACTATGTATGAGCATATGATCATCTCACAATCAAGATACGACAAATTAAGTACAGAGATGGAGGTTTAAAATGCAAGCACATACAAGCACCACACGAGGCAATGCACAACATTCATTCATTCCCAAAAGATACACCAATTACATGACATATGGAATCAGATGAAACAAGATACTCCAAAGTAAAGGTGCAAGCCTACATGTAAACATACATTCCACAAATAAATATACCAGTTTGTGACTATGGAATGCAATGCAAAAATCAAAAGAAATGTATTTAAACCAAAATCTTCTGTGCACAAGCGATATATCGCCGAGGCGATCGGTCACATAGTCGATCAATCGTCATCCGGCGATCAGTCGCCATGACAACACAGATTTTTCCTTTTAAAATCCTTTTCAATTTGAAATCTCCATCTTGATTTTAGAACACATGGCATATGATAAACATAATTCTACTAATTAAGAATGATATGCCACCCAAGTATCTTGCATAAGATCAATCTAACAATCAAACAAGAACATGGAATGAATGCAAGATACCAAGGTGATTCCAACTATGCTTCAAATGTATTAACCATTTTGCTAATCCATAACACATTTAAGCAACCACTGTAGGATTTGAAATCTAAAGTCCATACATGTATGACTCATCAAGCATGGCATATACTATAGCCAGGAAAAATACAATCAAGACTTGCTTGAGTCAATGTGCCATGCACAACACAAAAGGTTGTTTGAACTCACTTATGTGAAGCTGAAGTTCAACTACACTTGGTCTAGAGATACTCCAATGATGCACAATTCTTACACCAATGTAAGGCATGAATAAGGTCATATCCCTTAGGAATCCATATGAAATTTTGATACGGACCTTTCCTCTCAAATCTTTGGAACTTGGGCAATTTAATTCTTCCATATTGAACATTTGGCCCAAATCCAAAAGATTGAGACAAGACCCTCCTTTTAGTCTTCCTATTCATAATATAAGGAGGTCTTAACTTATCCCTATTAGATCTTACATTGTAGTGATGAAGTGAAGTGTGAGGTTCAAAGTGTTTTATATGAACATTCACATAAACAATATGATTTACCTTATTCTTTTTAGCATAAAGTGATTTCCAACAACCTCATTTTTTCTCTTCCTAGCTCTTTGAGGAAGACCATAAGCCACTTTTGATTTAATCTGCATTCTCCTTGTCTTGCACTCATGCTTGAATTGTCCGGTTAATCCACAATAAAATATCTGACAGTAGAGGTGCGTGTGGTGTGGCTTTTACCTTGTATGGATTGGTTCATGGGTCTCTTAAGGTTTGACTGGATATGTCCAAGACCATGCCAATCACAATGAGGTTTACCCAATTTATATTCTTCCAATTTTAGATTTCATTGGGTAACCATGTCTTGAGATTTCATTAGATTTTCCAAATTTGAGCTATATTTCATATTTTCATCTCTAAGACATTTTCTAACTTCTTTTAGCTTCAAGTTATCATTTTCTTATACCTTCAATTTTTCTTGAAGCAACTTTTGATTTTTCTCTCAAATTTACAATTTCAATATTTGCATTTTTCAAATTTGAAGAGAGAGAATCATTTTCTTTATTTACACATTGAAGTTGGCTAGAAAGTTTGGCATTCTCAATCTTCACCTTATCAAGGTCCTTAGCCAATCTCACTCTCTAAATATAAGGCATTGAAGGATTCTTGGAGGTCATCTTCTTGTTCAAAATCCACATCATCATCAACATCCTCACTTGAGGATCCCTCTTGGTTGGGTGCAATGGAGGCAATAAAACATTTCAAATTTGCACCTCTCTCATGATTATCCATTGGGTTATGAGAGGTGGAACCTTCCATTGAACTATCCAAAGAATTTCAAATATTTTCAATAAATTCATCTTGGATAGAGGTCCAATCATCATTCTCAGTTTTGTCTTTCCAAGGAGAACAAATTGATTGTAAAAAGATGGATAGATAGGACATAAAAGATCCTCTATCACAAGACATTGTTCTAGCACACAGATCTACTCTGATTGTTAGATCCTTATGAAGAGCACGAGGCATTGATACTAATTGAAACTACTCGGGTGTGCTAGATTGACCCTAGAGGGGGAGGGGGAGGGGAGGGGGAGGGGGAGGGGGGGGGGGGGGGGGGGGGGAATAGGTCAATCACCAATTTTAATGGTCTTTAAAAATTTCTTGATTAATCAAATGATTTACAGCGGATTAATTACATTAATCAAGTGTGTGATAGATGAGTGTGCCAATTTAAAGAACAATCACAAAAAAGGCTCAAGCACCATAAGACCAATTTATAGTGGTTCAATTAAATAACCTACATCCATTGTTGGACTCACCCAACCTTGGGCTATCCCAAATCCACTAAGTGGGAAATTACACCCACACTAATAGATTAGGTCTTCCACCTAATCAATTGATTGAGAATTTCACCCAACTCATATCTCTCTATTTTTTATAGTGGTTCAAACCCCTTTCTTTAATCCACTTCACAAGATGATGGTTTAAAAATAAATTCAACCTAAGAAGCACTTGCCTTTTGATAGCTCAAACTTGTAGATATGTGCTTCTTGAAGATGTTCTTCCTAATGTGATGTCGAAGATGTACCTTGTGTATGCTCAATCACAGGATAAGGTCTCTAGGATTTAAGATATGCCTAATGTTATCCTAGATGGTTTTCTCTCTCTCTCTCTCTCTCAACCTCAATCAAAATGATTGGATTTCAAATTATTCTTCTAAATAGGGTGCTTAGAGATGAGTGAGATCTCTGGAAATGCCTTGGGATTTTTCTCACAAGAGTGTTCAACCAAAACACAATAATGTTTGGTGTTTAAAAAGGCAAACAAGACAATCCCAGACTTTACAACGGATAATCGGTCGTGAGGTGGCGATCGATCGTGTGGCAAATGTAGCCATTGTAATATGACTGTTGGGCTCTAACGGTAACATCTTGTACACGGACGATTAATCGTCCCTACATTATTGGTCGCGCGAGTGCATAGGAGATTGATCGTGGGGTTGCAATTGAATCGGCCTGAGGCTATCCTGTTTTGACAGTGTTGTCAAACAAACCTCAACTAAACCAAGGGCGATGGGTCGTATGCCCGATGTGTTTCTGCCCTGTCCTGGCCATAGGTCATGCTATACCAAAAGAAGGGTTGCCGCCAGACGAAAGCATCGTCCTAAGCCTGACTGTATTTTTCAATGGGTATCTGACCCATGCTCCAGGTGATTGATCGTGTGGGTGATTGGTTGCCACAATTCTTAGACGAAGGATCGTCTGCACGTTTGGATGTCTGAGGCATGACTGTGAATGATAGTCCAGATTTGTCTAAGCACGGGGTGATTGATCATATACACGATTTGATCGGTCTTATCCCAGCAATGCATCGCCTTAACAAATGCATCGTCGATCAAATGTGTTTGATAGTCCATTCCTTCCAGAACCCTTTGTATACCAGACGATTGGTCGTATGACCACGATTAGTCGTCTGCTGTCATTGGCGAAAGATGCCGACACGATGTGTCATCCCTGACAGTGAATTTCAATGTTTTTCATTTTTAAGTCCATTGTTCTGGTTTTTGTCAAACACCTTCTAAGCTTATATAGATTATCCAGATGTAAGATCTAAGCTTAGGCATGAGCATTCTATGGTGTGGCGTTCCACCTAAAGTCATCTATGGCCAATATACCTACGTCATTGCCATATATTTGGGTGATGATGAATCTTCAACTTGATCTTCCATCTTTGAGCACTTGATTCAATTTGCATCACTCCTTGAGTCTTGTATTATTGCTTCAATATTTCGAGGAAATGCTTCACCTAAGTCATGAAATTGACAAATACGTGACTCGGCAAGCCGGGGCACTAACAATTTTCATGTCAGGCCAAACATTAGAGAGTAAACAATAAACATGGCTTACTTACTCCTTACCCCACATACCCTTCCACGGGGTTTAGCATAGGAGTACTCTTACCATCCACTAGTTAGTAATTCTGGTTCAACGACACAGAACAATTCACATTCTCATCACCTGCAAAATTGGTTAGCACCACAAACCCATATGTAACAAATAACCCATGCATGAATTACATGCACATTTCACAACATGAATTAGATGCTCATGTTCATAACATCATTAATGGACATTCACTATTTTGTCCAAATATCTGAAACTATTATCCTCAAGACGTCTAAATGGGTCCAATACTGTGTTTCAGACCACTATGCCTTGACTCCCCGACACTCAGTCATGCTTACGTTTTAAATAGGTAGAACAATACCTTGTCCCTTACAGGTAAGTAGTGTTAGGTCTTGCTTTTTGGTCCCAGTTGGTCTTTTCCATCTAAAAAATTCCATGGGTCCCATTTTTCTTCCTAAAGTCTAATAGTTTAATACACAAGTTAAGTTGAGTCTCCTCACCTTCTCCAACTTTGATTTTTACATCAGAATCTGTGATAAAAATGAAAACTCATAAATATCCATTTCAAAAATCAAATGCACTTCAAGAGTTCTAAAAACAAATCCCCTACTTATATTCCACCAAAAACCAAGTTAATGTCTGTGAGTGTCCTAAACTTTTTCTACTTCATTTAAAAGTACTCAGTGCCCAATCCGTTACCATCGGACGATCGAGGCCATCTCATATGGCCACCGAGCAGCCAAGAACAACGCTATAGATGGAGATTTCGGTCTAGAGAGGACAATGCGAGGATTTAAACATCCATTGCGAGGAAGTAAACACTCAAGAGTTAGATGAGGTTAATATTTTCTCTTTTTTAATTTAAGAGAAGAAAATCAAGATTTTGACCCAAACTAAAACAGAATTTAAGGGTGTAACCCAAGAATTAAGAGAAAGGCCATTTTTCCCAACTTTTCTAAAAACCCACTTTTGGAACCCAATAAGCCCTCTTTTCACTTATAATCTAATCCGGAGTTAATAAAATCAAGAAACGATGAATTTTGATGCCTTATTTATGAAATTCCTTTGAATTTTGGCCTCCATCGAAAAACTTCAAAAATCCCAAGGAAACTCGGGGAAGAAAGGTGGAAGAAAAAGAAGAAAGGAAAGAAGAAGGTAAGAGAAGAGAGAGAAAATGATCGGGTGGGAGAGAGAGGAGATGTTTGCTCTTTTTTTTTCTTTTTTTATTTCTTTTCTCTTCCCTCATCTTTTATAAAGATTGCAAACTTGGAGGCCAAGACTCCAATGCCACACATCACTGAGTTTGGAGATTTGAAAAATCTCATTTTGAAATGAAACAAAAAGCATATAGGCAAAATAGGTTGGCTCACATGCATTTTAAAATTTTCTAACTTATTTCCATAATTTTGAGTAAAATGGAGATCCCATCAAATTAATCTAACCGGTCCAATGGGTTGGAGACTAAAAAAATTGATCACACCTTCAATAGTCTGGAGAGAAATCCGAATTAAAAATCCACTGATTTAAACAAAAATCACATTTTTAACAAATTTCATAATTTTATATAATCTTTTGGAAAAATTCTGACTTTACAGTCAAGTCAGGTAAATTTGACTGATAAAAACATTTTAAAGCTCAAAAGTGTTTTGACACTCCTAAATACTTAAAAATCAAGGTTTTATAAAATAAGGATATCCCCGACGATTCAAAAATCACACCTCTAGAAATCAGAATGACGAACGACAAAATTCATTGGACTTAGAATCTAAAACTGAATGAATGTGTGCAATTTGACAATTTAAATATCTTAAATGAGTGATTTTCCAAATAGAGATAGCTTTTAAGGTCTCAGTCGGAGAAAGTTTGGATATTTTCAACTTTACCACGAACACTATAGTGAGTCAGATCAAACATTTCCGAACTCGGTTCTAATCAAAGTTGGAGTCTACACAAAGCCCACTCCGTAATCTTCATGATTAACGGATCACAAGTCACAGTTAATGGTTAATAATCTTGAAAGTTCCCAATTTCAATGTGCTAGAACATCATGATTGACCCGAGAGAGGGGGGAGAGGGAGGGAGAGGGGGGGGGGGTCGTGGGGTTTAGAGGGTGAATAGGCCAATCCCATTTTTAATAGTGTTTACAACTTTCTTGATTATTTAAGGTGCAACGAAATGTTTATCAAAAGATTCGTTTAGTGTGATAATTTCTTTAAGTGACCACACTAAGATTATGACCCTTTACATAAACTTTGATTATTAATGCTTGGGCGCAATATATATAATAAGATAATCAATATGCAAAGTGATGTGTGTTAAGAAGAGTACTTAAATACTAAATTCAAACACATATGAATCAAACACCACAAGACCAATTTAAAGTGGTTCGGTTAACCAACCTACATCCTCTGTTAGGATTCACTCAACCTTGAGTTATCTCCAAATCCATTGAGTGGAGAATTATACCATCACAATTAGATTATGAATTCCACCTCACTCAATTGGCTGGGAATTTCACCCACCACTATCGAATAGGAATTCCACCTATCTATTTGGCCGAGAGTTCCACCCACCTTTGCGCCAGAGACAACGCTCCAGAATTTTTATAGTGGTTTCGTGGTACCTTCCCTTAATCCACTTTCGGAACAAAGATTTTAAAGAAAATTAAAACCAAGAAGCGCTTGCCTTTGAAACACTTTCTTTTGATGTGTGCTTCTTCGAGATCCCACCCATGTATGCCGATGCTTCGCCTCGTAGCCGTCGTTTAGCAATCACAGTCCAGGATGTCAAGGAAACTGGTTCTACCAAAGATTTCCTAGTTTATGGTTCTCTCCTTCTCAGTTTCAAACTCAATCCTCAGATTGGTTGTTTATGAGTTTTCATCCTTCGTCTCTCTCTCACAACTCAATCCATTTGATTGGTTATATTTTATTCCCCTAGTGTAAGCATGAGAGAGAGATAGTGATCCTTCTGTTGGCCCTTGTTTAAGCTCACTGGTGAAGATGAGGGTCCAACTGATACGTTCGAAGGATACCAACTGGTTGCATAAGGATTGATTTTTATAGTGAAGGAAACCAGTTGAAGTAACGGTAATGTACCGACAGGTTGGTCACACCGAGGGTCGGCGATTAGAAATGTTATCATTACAATTTCGATCGTTGTGCATTAAGTGCACTCCCAAAGGTAATATTCTTTCACTGTCGCCATGTTGTTGTCGCCGATGGATCGACACTTATGGTACCGAGAGGTCAGTCCGTACGAGAGGCTCGTTCTGGTGCAAACATGCTTGACAGTAGTTCCACTTTGGAAACCTATTACCCTGAACGAGATGTCGCCCATTACCGAGGGGTCGGTCTTGGTCCTCTCGATCGGTCTTTGATTGTCGATATGTTTGTTTCTTCGAGAGTCCACATGAGTTCAGAGTTTCAGAACTCAAGATCTTGATCGGGGAGTCGTTGACCAAGAGGGGTCGTTTCATCCTTTCATCGAGGGGTAGGTGCATACGAGACTCTCGATCATAGGCAAACCCAGAATGACAGTTTAATGTTCTAGAACCCAATGTCATTCGGCCGACCAGTCTTTGACCACGATTGATCAATCGTGACTACACCGAGGGGTCGGTGAGATAAGACTGGTCGAGATAACAATGAATATAATTCATATTTCCAAGTTTGCTTCCAATTCACTGTCAAGCAACCTTATTAGGCTTCATATGATTTTATCTATTTGTTCTTCCAAACCTAGGGATAGTCATCTCTAAGGTGTGTGTAGTACCTAAAGTCATCTATGGCCATTTTACCTGTTTTGTGATTGCCATAAAGATGAGTTTCTATTCGGTGGAGTATGATCTTTACTCTTGATCATCTTACGTCTTCAAGCTTCCAATAAGTGTTTCTTTCCGATTCATGGAATTGACAAACATAGGGGTTTGGCCAAGCCAATGCACTAATAAATCTCACAATTAATCAGTAATTAATTTCTGAGTATTACAAATTCTAATTAATGTCAACCAATATAATATATTTTATATTATCTTAACATTTTTTAACATTTTGTCATTAAATGTTTTAACTATTTAGGCGAGGTTCATGCATGTCTTGTTGAAAAGGCACATGCGTTAGTGTGCCTTAATGCGATTTGTGTATTGTGTCTTTTACTCTCTTTTTATTTTTTTACTAAAATATATGTTTTATCATATAATTTTGCTCTGTAAGGATGAAATGAAAAAAATATTGAGAATACGAGCAGGTGTGATAATTATATTGACAAGGATAATCATGCAGGTTCACAAAATGAAAGTCATATTTCATTTGTTTGAGATAAACTCTTTTGATTAAATTAGTACTCGATGAATCTTGTGATACAAATACCTTTCAGTCTTTCTTTATTTATAATTTTGAGTTTTAATTACTTGGTTCTATGCATTAAGGTTTTGTTATTAAATTTTTATTTTATGAGATTGCGCTTCTACATTTGATGCATTTTCTTTATAATATAGATTACATTATTTAGCTGATGATAGGTTGAAGGATAATATACTTATTATTAATATCTTAAAAATAGTTGTAAACAATCACATATACTTGTATAAAATGATAAAGTCTACACCTTAAATGTGTCTTATGCCTCTAGCTCCAAGACCCCTTTATGCTTTAAGTGAGCATTGTGCTTTGGTGGCTACTCGAGGTGAAAATATCTGTTGATACGTTTTGTATCGGAAGAGTACTGTTTAAAAATTGGGAATATCGGCCGATATTTCAGCCACCATATCGGCCAATATGTTTAAAATCGACTAATTTGATTTAAAAAAGAAAAAAAAATCACCTTATCCGGCCGATATTGGCTTATATCTTGGTCCAATATCAGCCGAAATATCAGTCAAAATTGGTTTTGGACAGGAAACCAAAATGTTTGAACATCTAAATAAGGAGCCACACATTCCATTTTCTACAATTTTTATAATTTTGTTCATAATTTTGGAAAATCCCAATGTTTTAACTTTAAAATAATATTTGAACATGTAAATGATTGATATTTAATGAAAAATTACACACCCAATAAACCCATAATTTACTACATTTTCTATATTTTTTTGGATTTTTTTGAAAAAATTAAAAATTAAAAAATAAATTGGATGAGATAGAATGATATCGACCGAGATATTTGCCGATATGTATCAAATCCGATTTTTAAATCCCTGATTGCTACCATCATCATTAGTAAGATCCCAGTTGCATTTGAGTGCACCTTAAACTTTGATTTTTATTTTCATTATTATCATTAACAACTAATATCTCATTTATTTGAGTGTAGCTTTATCATTTAAAAAAAAATTATTATTAAATATCTAAAAAATAATAAAGATATTAATTGTGTAAAATTTGAATTTTATCTAATCGTAATGATATTTTAATTTTAAACTATAATTTTATAATAATTAATTTTTAATTACTCATCTCATTGAATTTAAAAGTTTTTCATCAATTATATCATCCAAAAGTTTTTCATCAATTATATCATCCGTTTTTTTAATGCGTCCGAAGTATGCAGGCGCTCTGTTTAAACAGGGTACCGAAGTCTCGTTCGAGCGCCCCCAGCGGCGCTGTGAATTTCTTTTCCGCCGTCGGAAGCAGCAGCGACTGAAAGTAGAAGAAGACGATGGACGTTTTGTTCGGCGCAGTCGACGTCCGAGATCTTCTATCCTCTCAAGACATTGAGGAATCCTCCCCTCTTTCAGCTCCTGATCTCCGACTCCTCATCGACCGTCTCCAGATCCGATCCCTCCAAATCAAAGAGAGGGTCCATTCCTACATCCTCTCCCACCACTCCGACTTCTCCCACCTCTTCTCTCGCTGTTCCCTCTCCCTCTCCCGCACCGACTCTCTTTCGTCCCATCTCTCCTCCCTTCTTCAACTCCTCTCTGATACTCCCTTCGACACCCAACTCCAACAACTAGCTTCCGACATCGGCCACACCAAGAGGGAGCTCGACCAACGAAAGGACGCCTTGGATCTTCTGCTCCTCGTCTCAAATCTCATCCAACGCTTGTCATCCACCAGGGAAGACCTCAAGGCAGGATCATTCATCCAGGCTGCCGAAGCTCTTAGGGATCTAAAGGCGGCGGTGCCTCCACCGGACCCTAATGAGACAGACTCACCAGCCATTTTCAGTCTTTTGAGGGCGGAGTGGATGGAGTGCTTTGATGAGGTAGGGCTTTAGTGCTCTTCCGCCATTACCATTGTTTCTTTTCTTGTCTCCTTTTATTTTATTTTCTCGTACGTGATTTGATTGCATTGGATTTCTTTTCAGGTACAGGAGGTTCTTGCGAGAATTGTGGAAAATGCAGTCATTTTTGAACCAGAGAATCGGGCAGTGAGAGTTAAATATCGATTGAGAGTGAATGAGCTAGAAGGAGTTGAGTTGCATAAAATTTTTGCGGCAATGGATGTGAGTTTTTTCCCCTGCTCTAATGTGCTTTATCTTTTTCAGAATCTAAGTTTTGTTCGGATACACATTATGGAAGCATCTATGGCCATTGCTCTTGATAACAAGTTTCGTCTCCAACATATTCTGAGTCAGAAGTTTAACTGCAGATCTGATGAAAAACAATGAATGTGCCCCAATGCATCAACTAAATAATTACAGTCTCTTGATTTCTATCTATAGGTGCTAACTTTTGTTATCCATAATTAATCCTCACTTCTTTCTGTTCGCGTTAACTGTAGATTGTTGGTGCACTGAATTATGGGCTTGCAAAGATAGCAGACTTAATGATCAAGCATGTTTTCATCCCCACAGTGCGAGATGGATCTGTCACTATTTTTGTTGGAAAACTTAATCAGGAGTCTCAGCAGAAGGATGGTGCAATGCTCAGTCTAGTTTCATCATCTGACCTCCGGGTAAAATGCAACATTTAAATCTATTGCAACCCAAAGGATTTCTTTTGTGCACTCCTCTTAATGTTTATTTATAAGTCTATAACAATCTTGTTATGGGGAAAAAGATAATGCATGCCGAGGAAAGCTGCAAGCACCAGAAAGTTGAATAATAAATCTTAAACCAAAATACTATGTTAACTGATTGCTAACTACATCTAAATTCCATAGTGCAATGGTGAGCCAACAAGTCACTCCGTGTCTATTTTGATTGGGTATTAGAAATTGAGGCACTTCATCGTGTTACATAATATGCAAAAAATGTAGCAAAATCCAGTTGTCTCAGCTCAAAAGCATCACAATCAGCGCCAATAGGCCTATCCTGGAAGTAATACCAAGGATCACAGTACTTCTCAACCAGCTTTTTGGTCAGAAATTTTATGCAGCATTTATAGGAGTAAATAAAATATTCATGAACTAACAAGTTTTTATGATGAAAATTAATTCGTGAATTTTCAATGATACAAGTGTATGGTTATTTGTATACCTGATTAAGAATAGAGGAGGCGGGAATTATTTTGAGTTTGCTAAAATATGATAGAGGAAAAATAGTGACTTTGATACAAATGAAGATTAAGGGTCTTTGTGAAAGATAAAGTAATAGAAGATAGGTGGAAGATGTAATTTAGAGCTCTATTACATATGGATATTGTGAGTTATATATATATTTTTTAAAAGGTATCTATAATTGTATTAATTAGAAGAAGGCAATAGAAGTGCACAGTACAAAAATAGGAATAGAAGAAAGGAAGCACCCGTCAACCCCCATACACCCAAGCGAGAAAGAAACCCAATAAAACAATAACAATACATTAGGACATGCCAATACACTCTTTCCAAGATCTCAAAATGCCGAGATGGAGAAATCCTGAAATACAGGTAGGGAAGAAACCCAAGCATTGCATTTGGCTATAACTTGACTACAAACACCTTGGGTGCTTTTAGCACAATTCCTGAACACCCTGTTATTATGTTCCTACCACAGACTCTATATGATAGCAAAAAGTGCTAACCACCATATCATATAGCATATGGTAGAAATATTAGGGATCTCCCAAGCAAAGGACAACTGAGCAGCAAAAGTGGGCATAGTGTAGAATTTAATAATACGAAAAAGGAAAATAAGAAGAGAAAGAGAAAATGTGGAAATGAATTCTTTCTGTCTGTATTGAATGTGTCTCTAAATTCTAGAGATTACATGTATAAATAATACAAAGGGAGCCATTTACTGTGGCAAAAAAAGGAATAGAATAAACGAATGATCAATTACATTATGTTAGACAACTATCTAAGTTGACTTTCCAAAATAAAGTGATTCTGGACAATTCTGTCCAGAAATGAGTCCCAGTAGTCAATTGTGCCCTGAAGTGGGTCCCACAACACTCCCTCTCAAGCTGGTTTGAAGATGTCCAGTAAGCTCAGCTTGCTAACAACTGAAATGAGTTGATTCCGAGAAACTGCCTTAGTCAACATATCTGCAAGTTGATATTTATAATGGAGATAAGAAGTAAAGAGTTGACTTTCAGAAATATGCCTGATGAAGGAAGTGACAATCAACTTCAATGTGTTTGGTCCTCTTATGAAAGATTGGATTGGAGATGATGTTGATGGCTATCTGATTATCACAAAATATGATGAGTGGATCAGCAGGAACAAAGTCCAACTCAGCGAAAAACTGTTGACACCACAACAATTCGAATGCAGTATTAGCCATGATACGATATTCGGCCTCAGCACTAGACCGAGCAACAACGGATTGCTTCTTGCTTTGCCAGAAAACTAAATGTGACCCCCACGAAGACACAATTGCTAGTGGTAGAACAACGATCATCAGGAGACCTGGCCTAATCAACATCAGAATAACCACGAATTGGACATGTAGGCTGATGTGCATAGAACAAGCTGTGATCAGGATGAACTTTAAGGTACCGAAGACAAAGAAACACAACATAGAGGTGAGTGTCCCGTGGTTCATGCATGAGTTGGCTGACAATACCAACGACATAAGATAAATCCAGTCTCGTGATGGTGAGATAAATACGTTTGCCCACAAGTTTCTGATAGAAGGATGGATTATCAAGAAAAGTCCCGTCAGAGGTTGATTGCTTGGTGTTAGGTAGTGGTGGGGTGGGCGTTGAGATCTCTCTGTCCTCGGCTCTACTTAGATAAATTTGAGAGGATTCTTCATTCTATTGCTTCTTTTAATTTTAAGATGCTTTGGTTAGGGAGATGTTGACATTAAATACAGAAATTGTAAACAATTTTATGTAATTTGGGGGGTTTGATTGGCTGTCTTGTGGTGGGTTATTTGTAGCCTGCCTTTTTTGTTTCCTTTTTTGAAATTTATAACATTACCTTTCAAAAAAATTAAAATTAATCAACATTCTGTAGGAGATCAAGGGCATACTTCCTGAGAGAGGGAGAGTCTTGGAGAAGATCGAGCAACCTCAACGCCATGAAAGTAACGGAGAGGGCTCAGGTCTTTAATATCAAATGTGCAGCGAAGATACTGTTCGAACATAGAAATGGCAGCATCATTATTACCTCCAAGGACAATATCATCAACATAGACTATCAAAATCATCAGAACATAGTGGAGTCTAAAATATAAAGACTGCTTCTTGAGGCCATAGAGAGCCTTCTTGAGTCGGCGGACAGAGATGGGCTCCCCCTGCTTGACAAACCCCAGAGGAGGAAGCATGTACATTTCTTCCTAAAGATCAGCATGGAGAAAAACATTCTTCACATCTAACTGGTGAAGGGGCTAGGTGTAAGTGATAGCAAGGGAGAGCAAGATGCGCACAAAAGTAATCTTGGCAACAGGTGAAAAAGTGTTTTGGTAGTCCATCCCATATGTCTGCGTGTAGCCTTTGGAAACTAGGCGTGTCTTATATTTGGCAATAGATCCATCTGGATTATGCTTAAAAGTAAAGACCCATTTGCACCCAACGGGAGTCTTCCCTGGAGATAGAGCTACTATGTCCCAAGTGTTGTGGGACCCAATTCAGGACAAATTGACCCGACTAATCCTATTTTGAAAAGTCAACTGTATGGTTGTATGATTGTAGATAAGGATTTTCTTATTGTATTTCCTTTTTTGGTCATCTTAATTTGCTCCCTTTTTCCTATTTATACTTGTATCCTCTAAGAGGAAAATACACAATATACACAATACAGAGAAGTGTCATCTCTTCTCCATTTCTTCTCCTTTATTCTTTTTTATCACTATTAAATTCTACATGTTATTAGGCAGAATGATTTTCTGGATGCTTTCGTGAAGGTTTTTCCCCCCGCTATTGATCTATTGTCCGATGGAGTTCTTGCCGGTGGCCCATATTTTCCTTGCTGGCTTTTGCACGGTTATTCGTCTGTGGTCTTGGATTGCCCCTTGCAACAGTCGGCCTATCCTTTGTTGCTCCTTTTTGCACCAGTGCCACCCAATTGTGTGGTTTTCTCCTTTAGATCCACGTGGATCTTGCACTTCTGCAACAAGGATCGCCAACCCCAGCATCACACCAGGCTCCTCTTTTATGCCCCAAGTTGCCCTTGCATTTCGGTCAACAATGGGGGCTCGGTTGTCCTTTTCCTCCACAGTCTTCTTCCGCCCAGAACCTTATTGTTTCTGGCTTTTTCTGCCAGATCTTCACAGGTGGTGCCTCTCTGCCACGTGGCTGCTCACCACAAGGATTGGCGTATATGAATAGAACTTATAATGGGATCTCGAAAAACAAGTAATTTCTGTTGGGCCTGTATCCTTTTTTTAGGTTCACTAGGACCCTAAGTCTAGTCTCCATCGCACCTGGTGGGCCCCCCTTCCTATCAGCGTATTGTTGATTTCTCTGCTGCTGCCTGTGACTCCCAGATTCCTTGTTTGTGGGTATTTTTGTCTTGATTTGCTGATTTTTGGGATTGGATCTCCTTCAAGCCACCTCTATTGTAGTTGCTTAGTGGTGTTGCTTCACTCTACCTTGCGTATCATTGACAAGGTTGGTTTTGGCAACCCCTCTCTTCCTAGACAGTTCTCGCAACACCCACTTTTTAGTCCCTTTTTTTTTTTGGATCTGAGTAGATCCAGCCCTCTTGCAACTGGTACTTTCTGTTACCTACCATTGCTTGAGAATTTTTGCTTCGGACTCATGGCCCCCTCTTTAGAACCTCCTAAGGTATTGTCTTCCTTTGGAACTCCTCATATTGGAAAGACCACCACGGTTTTGTTGAATGAGACTAATTACTTCCAATGGTCTCACTCCGCCAGAATGTTTCTTGATGCAAAACAACTGTCCGATTATATTGATGGTACTGCCACTGAACCAGCCAAGATTGACTCCTCATATCGCACATGGAAAGTTAATAATTCCTTGGTCCAGTCATGGCTCTTTCACTCAATGGAGGATCATGTTCGTGGTACTGTTTATACCCTTTCGACGGCCAAGGATGTGTGGGACACCATTAAAGCCTTGTATTCTGATGGAGATAATTCTGCCCACTTCTGAGTTATATCAGATTGCATCACCTTCGACAGGGGGAGCTCTCATTGATTCAATACTATTCCAAAATGCAGACATGTTGGCTCGAGTTGGATCAAGTTGAATTTATTTTGTGGACCCTGATGCTGTTCTCTATAAATAACTCCTTAATAGGCGATGAACCTTTGAGTTATTGGCTGGCCTCAACCAAGATTTTTCAGCCTATTTGGGCCCAACTGCTTGGACAACGCCCTCTCCCCTCTCTGGAAGAGGCCTATTCTGCGTTATTTTGAGATGATAGGCGTCACCCGGTTATGACTTCTATGCTGGTTGAACGGTCCGCCTTGTTGACCACTCATCCTTCCATGCCTTCTCCAGCACGTGGGGCTTCTGGTTTTCATGGCAAGGATCCCTCTTCTGACCTTCATCGTGACACCAAAGGTCCTCAAAAGAAGCTGTCTCGGTTCTGCTCTTATTGTAAGATGACAAATCATTATGTTGATTCCTGCTACAAACTGCATGGCCACCGAAGCAAGCAGCTGTCTTCGCTACTTCGCCTGTTACCTCTAATGTGGTTAGTGACAGTGCCCCAGTAACTCATCAGGGCTTTAACCTACTGTTACAATGACTGGATCGTCTTTTACCCTTCGAGGTTTCCAATGCTGTCTCATCTACTTCATGTACTGAGTCCTTTGCTAATCATGCCTCCTCTCGTTATTGGATCATCGATTCCGGGGCCACTGATCATATGGCTAGTATGTCTAATCTTTTCTCTTCCATTTCTCCTATCTCTTGTGGTCAAGTTAAATTAGCTAATGGTTCCTCTACTACCATTGCTGGAGAAGGGACCATACCTCTCTCTTCCACTTTGCATCTCCAATCTGTGTTACATGTTCCTCATTTATCTCGTAATTTACTTTCTGTTAGTGCACTCACTAAACAGTTTCATTTGCTCAACCACTTTCTTTCCCTCTCATTGTGTCTTTCAGGATCTGAAAACGAGGTAAGTGATTGGTGGTGGTCGTGAAGTTGGAGGCTTATATCTTCTTGATCATCCGACTGGTGTTTCTGAAGCTTGCTCGACCTCCTCCTCGTCTAATGTGTGGCTTTGGCATTGCCGGCTAGGACATCCCCTCTGACTCCGTCTTAAAGAATCTTGTTCATTCTTTATCATTTAAGCATTTTGAGTGTGAACCTTGCCAATATGGCAAAAATAGTAAAACTTGTTTTCCTCTTTCTAGGAATAAACTTGCATCTTCTTTATTTTCTATTATGCATTCTGATGTTTGGCAATCACCCTTTATCTCTCGCATTGGTTTTCGGTATTTTGTGTAATTTATTGATGATTGTTCACGCATGACATGGATTTATCTCATGAAACATAAGTCTGAAGTGTTTGATCATTTTCACACATTTTACAATTGGGTTTCAACTCAATTTGATTTTAAAATTTAAATTTTATATACTGAATTTTTTTTTTTTTGGGGGGGGGGGAGAATATGTCTCATTGGTTTGTTCAATTTTTGCAAGAGAATGGTGTTGAATCCCAACTGTCTTGTCCCTTTACACCACAACAAAATGGTGTAGCTGAACGGAAAAACAGAGAGAGACTGCTTGAGGTCACTCGATCTCTCCTCTTTACCATGCATGTCCCACAGTCGTATTGGCTTGAGGCAGTTTTAACCTCGTGTTACTTTATAAACTGCATGCTATGTCTAGTGTTGTTGGACAAATCACCTATTAATCTTCTCTCCCTCCATAAACATATTCCTCTTCTTCCCTTACATACATTTGGATGTGCTTGATTCGTTCACCAATTCTCTGGTGATAAACTTTCTCCCCATGTTGTGAGAGATGTCTTTTTGGGCTATTCACCATTTCATAAAGGGTACAAGTGTCTTGATCCTGTCACTGGCAAAATATATGTGTCTATGGATGTCACCTTCTTCGAGACAATCCCCTATTTTTCTTCACCATCTGTCTCTTCACCTTTTCCCGTTCTTCCTCTTCTCCCTCCTGACTTGAGTCCTACTAGATCTGAGAAGCCCACTCTGGCATATCAGCGCAGATGGATCATGCCTTAACTTCTCGACAACACCACCACTTCATCTGTCCCTGGTCCAACTCCTTCCATCATTGATGTATTTGATCTTCCCATTGCATTCCGAAAAGGTAAACGTGCTTGTACCAATCATCCCCTTGACCATTTTGTGTCTTATCATGCTATTTCTCCTGCCTATCACGGTTTTTATACACCTTTGGACAACATTAAGATTTCCAAGGGGATTAACACTGCTATTCGTGATCCCTCCTGGAAGGCAGCCATGGACGAGGAACTCACAACCCTTGAGAAAGATCATACCTGGGACATGGTTCCTCTGCTTCAAGGGAACACTCCACCCGGGTGTAATCCGGATGACTCCATTGCTCTGTATAAAGCTCGTCTAATTGCCAAAGTATTCACGCAAACTTACGAGGTGGATTATCAGGAAACCTTTTCCACTGTGGCCAATATTACTTCTGTTAGAATCTTGATTTCTATTGCTACCACGTGTGATTGGCCGCTGCATCAGTTAGATGTGAAGAATACCTTCCTTTATGGTGATCTCCAAGATGACATAAATGCTCCCATCCATCAGGTTTGTCAATCAGGGGGGTCCCACTCTGTCTGCAAACTTGGAAAAGCTCTTTATGGCCTCAAGCAGTCCCCACGGGCTTGGTTTGTGAAGTTCAATAGTGCCTTGTTGCCTTATGGTTTCTCCAGATGTCAGATGTGAAGGCCCCAACACAGAAAGCTTAGGTGACCGAGCCCAGTGGGTTGCAAAATCAATGAAATGGGCCACTATCGGTCCGACCGACAACAGATGGCTGGCTAGGCGTGTGGGTGTAGAAAAAAGTTCAACATCGCCCAGGAGCAGTTTGATATATAAGAGGGAGCTCACCCCAACCTAGCACAACGCGTTTTGAGCCTGTGAGTGAGGTTGGGTCCAATACAAAGTCGTGCGGGCCTTTTTGGGCCCTGAGCGGACAATATTGTGTCGGGTCGAGTTGGGTCGGATCGTTACATCAAATGGATCACTAAGTTTTTGTCTATCGTCTTAACTCTGTGGTCATGATTCTAGTGGTGTATGCTGATGACATTGTATTCACAGGTAATGATGCTGCCACCATTTCTACATTCAAAGCTTATCTGCAGCCTGTATTTGATATTAAAGATCTGGGGCCATTTTGTTACTTTCTGGGTATCGAAGTCGCTCGCTCTTCTCAATGTATCTCTTTATCTCAGCACAAGTATGCCCTTGATCTCCTCCAGGATACCGGATACTCTGGAAGTAAACCTGCTTATATTCCACTTGATGTCAACACAAAGCTCTCGGCTTTAGACGAGACTCTTCTTGATACTCCCGTATTTTAACCGAAGTTGGTAGGGGAACTGATTTACCTCACTATCACCCGACCGGATTTATCATATGCAGTTAGTGTGGTCAACCAGTTCATGCACGCTCCACGGGATACCCATCTTCATGATGTCTTCGGCATTCTATACTATCTTAAAGCTTATACAGGCCGGGGATTGTTCTTCGCATGGTAGTCTTCCCTCTCTATTTGTGGCTATTCAGATGCCGATTTGGCCAGTTCTCTAGATGATCGCCGCTCCACCACTGATTACTGTCTTATTGGGTTCTCATTTGGTCTTCTGGCATAGCAAGAAGTAGTCTGTTGTTGCGGCTGAGCCCCTTTGGGTCTGTCAGTTTCTTATGGAGTTAGGTTTTGCTCTTGGTGAACCCCTTATTATGTTTTGTGACAATCATGCGGCCATTAACACCACGGCCAAGAACATTGAGGTTGATTGTCACTTCCTTCGACAACATATTTCTGAAGGCTGATTTGTCACTCCTCACCTACAATCTAATGATCAACTGTCAGATATCTTGACCAAGTCTGTTCTTCGACATCAACTTACTTCGGTTATTGGTAAGCTGGGTTTGTTAGACATTTTTGAGCTAGCTTGAGGGGCAATGTTGTGGGACCCAATTCAGGACAAATTGACCCAACTAATCCTATTTTGGAAAGTCAACTGTATGGCTGTATGATTGAGTGTAGATAAGGATTTGCTTATTGTATTTCCTTTTTTGGCCATCTTAATTGGCTCCCTTTTTCCTATTTTATACTAGTATTCTCTAAGAGGAAAATACACACTGCAGAGAAGAATTGTTCATCTCTTCTCCATTTCATCTTCTTTATTCTTTTTTCTCACTATTAGATTTTACACCAAGTATTGTTCTTCTCAAGTGCAGCTAATTCCTCATCCATGGCGACATTCCAGGAGGGATGTTTCAATGCAGTGTCAATGCTCTTTGGAATCTTAACTGTGTCCAGGGTTGTGAGAAAGCTGTGAGACAACATGATAGGATACAAACCGATCAAGGGGGTGACTGGTGCAAGCACGTTTACCTTGCGAAGTGTAATTGGGAGATCAGACTGGTCAGAGGCTGGCGGATCTGGACACTGGCAGATGAGTGGGTGGAGTCAGCAGTAGGTGACGGTCAGGGCTGTCGGCGTTGGTACACAAGAATGGGCTTGGTAGTGATGGGGGGACTAGGATTTGTAAGGAGAAGAGGAAGAACAGGGGAGGTGGAAGAGGGAGAGGGTGTTGAAAAATAGGGGTCCCGTTAAAAAATGTGACATCCATGGAGATACATGCTTTCCCAGTGAGGGGATCGAGACACTCATACCCTTTGTGGAAAGGTGAGTAACCGAGAAAGACAGCGTGTTGATAGGGGAAGGAGTTTATAACTAAAGAATTCGTGAACAAAACATACCCCCAAATACATGTAAGGAAAGATGAGGGACGAATTTATGTAGCGAGAGAAGGTCAATAGTGGACTAATTTTTTAAAATGCAAGATGGCATTAGCAAGCAGTTAGCACAGCTTCAGGCCAATAGGACTGTGGACTAAAAAGAAGAGAACGGGCCACCTCAAGAAGGTGACACATTTTTCGTTTAGCTACACCATTTTGTTGAGGTGTAGAAGGATAAGAGAGTTGAGAGTTTATACCATGCTTTTGTAAAAATGTAAGAAATGAGTGTGACAATATTCCCCCCATTATCACTTAGCAAAACTTGAATTTTACAACCAAATTGAGTGTCAACCCACTGGTAAAAAGTACGGAAGTGATCAAAGACCTTAGTTATGTTTTTCATCATATATGTCTAAGTCATGCTAGAATAATCATCAATAAATATAACAAAATAACGAAAACTAGTGCGATAGACAGAAGGAGATTGCCAAACCTCAGAATGTATAAGCGAAAATGGTGTAGATGCAATTTGGTTGAGAAATGGGGGAAAATGAGATCTACTATGCTTGCCATATTGACAGTGTTCACACTCGAAATGACTAAAAGATAGACTAGGAACTTGTTTCAAAACAGGATCCAATGGATGCCCAGGCAACAATGCCACAACCATACATTTGAAGAAGAAGAGGTCGAAAATTCTTCGGGTTTGTTAGGATAAGAGTCAAGACGGTAGAGGCCACCAACTTCACGGCCACTACCCAACACATGCTTTGTGGTCAAATCCTGAATGACACAGTGACAAGGAAAGAAAGTGACAGAGTAATTCAAACTTTTAGTCAAAGCACTAACATATAATAAATTGTGGGATAAGTTGGGAACATGCAAAACAGAAGAAAGGTTCAAAGTAGGAGAAACTGAATCTGTCCTTTCCTAGCAATATCAGTTGAGGATCCATTAGCTAATTTAACCTTCCTACATGAAACGGGTGAAATGGAAGAACAAAGGGTGGATACACCAACTACATGGTTAGTAAACACCAAAATCAATAATTTAGGAATGATGGGAGACATTGTGTGTAAGGTGCTTAGTACCTGATGGGGAGGAGATAACATTAGAGACCTTGGAGGATGGAAGGCTCTCCAGTCGTTGCAGTAATAAGTGAAAGTCCTTTCTAGTCATTGGGGCACTGTTACTAGCCACATCAAAGGAAGGAGCAATGGAGAGACGAGCTTGCTTTTGGCGGCCATGAAGCTTGTAGCATGAGTCAATAAAATGATTGTGCATTTTGCAGTAGATGCAAAATCAGGGACCTTTCGTCCTTTGTCTAAAAAGATGAGAAGTAGTAGAATCTAGATGCCAATAAACAAATAACATAACCCGATAAAGCAGCAGTGAAGAAGCCAATAGTAGTGGATAAAATCCAATAGAAACCCAGCTGAGCAGTTTGAAGTCACTCAAAATGAAGAATGCAATTGAAGTGGGTCCCACTAATCAAGAACTGAAGCGGAAGCTACGCAGATGCAAAATACAGATGGGGACGATACTAGCAGTGAAGTAGGGGTAAATCCAAGGGCTGGAGAAAGAGATCCAAGTCAAAACAGGCCACTGCCAAGTGCCAGATGAACACTCCTGAGAAGAACAACAACAAAAAGTAGGCCCCACCAGTGATGTGGGTAATGCTTCTATATGGAATCCAAAGATCAGGCAGGGGCGACTCTAGAGAGATGGAAGGAAGGCAGATCTCAGTGGGAAAAAATAGATCTTGCAAAAAAATCCCAAAAATTGGGGTTCTGGGCAATTCTGCAGCAATGCTTGAAAACCAGCAAAGTGGGGCCCACCTTTGACCAAAACCCTAGGTCAACCATAGGTGAAGGTAGGTGGGCCAGGGGCGAACACAAGTGCCAAGTTGGAGCATGATCAAATGACAGGGGACGCAGATCGAAACACAAAATCTCAAAAACTTGGTTGCTGGTCGTCTCTGAAGTGGTGTTGGAAAACTAGCAAAAAGAGGCCCACTTTGGACCAAAACCCTAGGTGGGCCAGGGACGAACACCACTGCCAAGTTGGAACACGATTTGACAAGGGTGGCACGGATTGAAGTCAATTGCAAAGAAGGTGTAGTGATGGGTCCCCTGCAGGAACGAAGTTGAGAGTAGCAATGGAACTTGTCGTCAGGAAAGAAACATGGAGAAGAGATGGAGTAAGAAATCTGCTACAGAAAACCTCACAGATCTGGTGATCAGATGTCGTCGGATTCAGGTGATGAATAGTAACTCCAGCGGGAGGAATAGTAAAACAAAAAATAACTATTACTCCTTAGAAACCGTAGAGATCGGTTCTAGCTGATACCATGGTTGTTAAAATATTACGATTCACAATTCGTATCTTACGATTCATACGATATGATAAGAGGAACGATTCGTATCTATTAACAAATCTTACAATTCGTATAAATAATAGAATTATGGTGTTATTAGGAGTGTGAAAGCATGAAACATTTCGTTTTAATGGTTTTTAAGGCTTAAGGTGATGAGCATTTAACACCTTTCGATTTTTTGAGGGTTTTTTAGTTCATTATTGACTTTTCATAGTATAGTTGGATTATATATTGGTCTTATACTTTTGCAAGTTAGAGCATTGAAATTTGAGCTCCAATGAACTAATTACATAGAATTCACTTCATATTGAAAGACAGTTGGAGAATTGCTCATGTTATTACATTTTAGATATATTTTACGTTATTTCATATATTAAATATTTTAGGGGAAAACACTTATGAATCTTACGATTCTACGATTTACGATACACGATTTGCGATTCAAGATGTATTAACGATTTATGATACGATTCGATTTTCACAACATTGGCTGATACCATGTAGAATTTCATAATGAGAAAAAAGAAGATAAGAAAAGAAATTGTGGAAAGGAATTCTTCCTCTCTATTATATTAAACGTGTCTCTAAACTATAGAGATTACATGTATAAATAATACAAAGGGAGCCATTCACGGTGGCAAAAAAGGAAAGGAATAAACGAATGATCAATTACAATATGTTAGACAACTAAGTTGACTTTCCAAAATGAAGTGATTATGGACAATTCTGTCTAAAAACGAGTCCCACTGGTCAACTGTGTCCTGAAGTGGGTCCCAGAACACAGACAACTGGATGTCTAATTGGTTCATGAAAGCTCCACACCGCCGATAAGAAAGAACAATGGATGTGTTGTGCAACCCCATTCGGGAAAGTTGACTAGGATTATATTGTTAGTTGTAATTAGATTAGTGATTAATTGTGATTGATGTAAATTGGTTCTTTCCATTTTTAGCCACCTTGATTGGATCCATGTATTCTATTTATACAGCTATGTACTCTTTTTCCTAGACACAGAAATACAATACAATGAATAATTTCTTTCACCTTTACCTTTCAGAAAAGAAATAATTTCTTTCACCTTTCATCTATGCTCTTCATTATTTTCCTTTTTACCTTTAACATGGTATCAGCCAGAAGGGCCGGTTACTGATCTTTCCTCTTCCTTCAGAGACAATTTTTCCTTTTTTGCATTTTGTGTGGTTTGTAGGACAATCTTTGTTATTTCCCTTAGATCTGGAGTCTTCCTTCAGATTTTAACTTAAAATCTCACAACTTTATAGTCGTGTTTGGCTCTACATCCCATCTGTACGGTGCGATTTTAAGTTTGAATTCTTGAGAAGCCCTCTTCAACCTGTTTCTGGTCTCGAAAAGAGAGAGGAACTGGAGGGGAGGTGACACATGACAGACTTTGATAACAAATCAGATGTAGGACAAGCTCTGATACCAAATATTGGAAACCTTAGATCTAAGTGATAGATGGATGCCTTTATGAGAATGCAAAATATGTATGGTGAATCCTAAAATGACATGCAACCTATATCCATGGTTCACATAAGATGCTAGAGAGATAAATTAATGAAAGAACAAAAACTAGGGAAAATTCTCTCTCACAATTAATCAAAGAGGTTCAAAAAGGAGAATGACACATATACATAAAGCTCGAGGTTATATATATATATTTTCATGATGGAGAACCCTAAGACCCCCACCTCTCTTCGATTATGAGGGCATTGGTAAAACTCCAGATGCATGCAGATCCCCGCAAGCCACATCATTGGGTTACTAAGGGACTCGAACCTGAGACCTTTTGTTCCTGAGCCAAAGTGTACCTCGTGCAGGGCAACTCTGAAGGGTAAATTGTTAGCTTCAATGCAAAATCCCTCAAAGGCTAACTAAATCATATCAAACCTTATCCTAGGTCTTCTAGATTTAAAAATTAGTCATCCATGGTGTAAAATACGGCTATGGCACCACCTAGGGTTTGCCAAAGGGATTAGGGTTTGTTATTTTTTTATTTTTTCATTATTGGGCAAAAGTAGGTCTCAAATAGGGTGAAACAATAGGTTATGGTTAGACATACGAATCTAAGATAGAGATATAAAGGTAAGTATGCAAACTAGGGCAAAATGGGCTTGTCCGTATGGTCATACTGACATGTATGGACGTCTGTAAGGACTGGTGGGTCTTGGCGGGGTTTTGGTAACTGATGGTGGGGTTGGGTCTTGATTTGGTTAGGGTAGGGTTTGGATGAAAAGGGACAAAAGTAAGGTGTAGGAAGAGGAAAAAAGTGGGGAAAAAGATATGAGAAAAGGGAAAGGAAGAAAAAGAGAGAGAGATAGAGAAGAAGAAGAAGGATTTGTACCTTGAGTCACACAAGGTTCCTTCATCTCACACCGAGGAGGCAGAATGATTGACACTAGATTTGGATTGGGAGAAACTTGAATTTCTTCTATCTTTTATTTATTATTCATTATCATTCTCAAGAGTATCTCTTACAACTATTTATAAAAGAAAGTGATGCGGAAATCAAATTCGACTCTAGCCCAATCGATGACGAGGTGACCCAATTGATGCTCTGAATTTATGCTCGAATTGATGGAGGAAAGCAGGAACCTAGGACACAACCTAATGGACCCACTTGTACTAGAATTAAAGCCCATTTAAATCAGTTATGGGCCAGGGCCCATTTGGAAATGAGTTGGGCCTCAAAAGCCCATGAAATTAAATCCAAATGTTGTCAATTCAGTGGGTCCACAAAGTACACATCAGCTGCTGACATGTACTCCACATGGAGAGGAAATCCATTCCAAAGGGGAAGATTTTGGAGCTGAACCGTGTGGGTCTGCATGACTAAATTAGGAAACCCAGATTTAGCAACTTCAGGTTGACTGGATTATGGACTGGTTAGATGATTTTGACTTGATTAAAATCAACAAGAATCTGTATCTTGTGTCTGCTATTCACTGTGGATCAAGCAGGAATGTGTGGACTGATTTTAGTAGATTTTGGGCCTGGTTTTAAAAAGTGTTTGGATAGCAAGAAATCAAGATGAAGGGCTGAGATTTGAAGCTGGGTTTGGCGTGGATCTGCAGTCATGGGTTTTCTTTCAGTGAAGGAAATGATGATGAAGAATTGAAGATGGTTATTTCTAGCGAGATGGGTTGATTTTTTTTCTATTTTTTGTTGGGATGTGTTTAATGTCTTTAACTTATTTTTTTGTGGGGGTGGTTTCATTTTTTATACATAACTGATGGTATTGAGGGATTGAAGGATATGATTTTCTATTTTCTGCTTGATTTTTTTTTTTTTTCAGATCCATATGAAGTAAAAAATTGAGAATGACCAAATTAACCATTGACTTAACCGAGAAGATCCCTGATGAATCGCCTGTCCACACCAACTCATCCTCCTCTCTTAGATCTACAGGAAATGCGCTTAACTAACCTTTCAGCTCATTTAAACTTTCAATCTCAAAGGACCTAAACTCTCTTCTAAAATCAATGTACCAAGATATAGTGTAACCCTCTACTTGAAAAGCATCCTGAACCAAAAGATGTTGTTCCTTGCTGCTCTAGACAACCTTGGAAACCTTTCTTTCAGTGGCCTATCCTCTATCCATAAATCCTTTCAAAAGTGGGTTGGGTTACCTCTGCCCACTAAGATGCAAAGTTTATCCTTAATCAAAATCCAACAGCCGTTCTACTCTGGCACACCCTCCACCAAGCTCTAAGTATTCCTTCACCTGACTTATCCACCCTTTCACCCAAGCACCACCCATTACCATCTTGTTTTTCTTTTTATTAGTAATATTTAGTGTCTATGTATCAAACGAAAAATAAAAGCTGTTATACATCCTATGGTCCTTATTGCCAGCTTCAGACTGGATAAATCCTATCTTTTCCACAATAGTTTGGTTTTCCCTCAACTAGCCTTTATTCTATAGAAGGGGAGAGACAATATGATCATAAATGTGTTAATGGACATAGTATGTTGCCCAACTTTTTTGTGCATCAACTGGTTCGTGTGAGCTGGCTCTGCTATTACTACTTGTTCATGATATTTTTCCAGACTCTTTTTGGTCTGTTTGGCCTTTCCGTTTGGCAAAAAAAAGAGGGGTGGGGGGTTGAGATATCGCGGGGCACTCTAATAGCCATTCTGAAATTCAGCACTCAGCCTTGTAAAGGCTTTCTTCTTATAAACTTTTTTTTGTGGCATGGATACAACAAAATTATTTTCATACTTATTATTCATTGATTGTGATTTTTATTATACATTGTCAATGGTAATTTACAGGTTGAATGCTTGAATGGTGCAACTATTTTCTCAAGGCTGATTCAGGTTACAAAGTTTATTTATGAATCTATATTCTTCTGTAATGGGACATGGATGTCTTATTTTGGAAGATTGACATGGTCAAGGATTTCAGAGCTGGTTATCACTGACTTCCTTTCTAAGGTATTCTTTGAAAACTGTTTGTATTGGAATGATTGCCATGCTTTGCACCTTCTAGTACTTTAGTTTGTTAATTAGGTCTGTATTACCTTTTCATGTGACACTTTAGTTCTGGAGTCTATTAATTACTTGTGCTTGTCCATATAGACAAACAAAGGTGGTGAGGCAGATGCCATTTAAATCTTTGCAGAAGGTTAAACTTGTAGCATCTATGACCTGCCTTTGATTTTCTTGCAGCTTAACTTTAGGATTTAAACCATTCTTTTAAATTGCTTCTCTCTGTTGCATACTGCTGTTGTATGATATTTAAGCATGTAGAAGTGAAAATTTAACCAATGATGCACATCATTTTGTTGGTTAGTGCCTGTTGTTGCAATGTTAGAGGTTGTAGCTTTAAGTTGTCTGGGTATTAGATAAGCAATTTGCCAATGGAAAATATTGTCTTACATATGACAGTTTTAAGTATTGGAAACCCAAAATCTAAATGCTAGATGGATGTTTTAATGAAAATGCAAATGTGTGGAAAAGCCTAAAATGGCATGCAACCTATATCTGTGAATTATACATGATATTAGAGAGGTGAGTTACCAGAAACTAATGAACAAATAATCCACAAATTCACACTTAAAATGAATTAGAAAGCTTTTGGGGGAAAGATGGAACCCAAGCATTATGCTTTCATGGTTATTGGTTGGCTGCTAGTGCAAAATCTGTCAAAAGATACATGTCTTGCTAATCATAGTTTTGGGCCCTCTAGATTTAAAATCAGTCATCTAAAGGATGAAATGAGGCCATTTGAACCACTTAGGGCTTGTTGAAAGGGATTGAGGTTTGTTATTTTTTATTTTGGATGAAATATAGGTCTCAAAGATGATCAAACGATGGGTTGGGGTTAGATTTAGGCTTCTAAAATAGGGAAATGAGGGTTGGGAAATATGGCGAAACGATACCAAAATAGGGTCATCCTTATGGTCATATGGACTCGAATGGATGTGTTGTGAGACCTGACCCATTTGGGATAGAAAGTGTCCACATTCAGTGTATTTTGCATAGCACAGTTGTCATTAGACTTAGATTATTTATTTTCCTTTTTTGCCATCATGATTGGCTCCTCATACTCTATTTATTCATGTACAATGTAAAGTTGAAATATACATTGGAATACAATACAGAAAAGGGAGAGGATTCTCTCTCAGTAGATCTTTCCTCTATTTTCTCTTTTCTTCCGCATATTTTCTTAGTTTTATTATAATATTCAACATGGTATCAGCCAGAAAGATCTTCTGGACGCTTTAAGGAGCTCTGTTCCTCTTCCGTTTTGCTGTACCTCATCGGATTTCGGCTTTTCGAGGACTCTATAGCGGATCATCTCTTCCCTCTGTTTTTGGATCTAAGATCTTTGTCTCAGATTTCCAGAAGTGCCTTCGTCAGCTTCCTTTTGCAGCAGTCCATTCTTGGACTTCGATCTCATCATCGGCGCATCTTTGGCAGGTGGGACCACATTATTCCTTGCCGTTTTTGGTAGACCCCTTCATCTATACAATGGACGTCCAGATGTCACTTCCCCGAAGTTGGTTTTTGGCTGCCATCTTTCCCTCGTCATTCTCGGCAAAGCATCGCCAGTTTTTTATTTTTCACCTATATTTGTTGGATCTGTACACGGATACCCTCCAGGTTTCTTCCACTGGTGTCGCCCCTGGCCCACCTATACTCGCCTAGGGTGGACCCAGGGTTTTGGTCAACAGTGGGCCCCTATTTCCTGGTCTTCCTCACAACTGCTGGGAACGACATAAATTGTTTTTTGGGCCTTTTTCTGCTGTGATCTGCTACTTCCTGCTGCAACAGTGCTTCCTTCTCCCCTCTATGGTGTCGCCTATTGCTGCTACTAGAATCCCACTAGCCTGATCCTCTATTCATCATCGGTGGGCTCCACTATTGCCTTTTTTGGTTCACTGGATCTGCATATACTGCTGTTCTTCTTCCAGTTTGCTGTCCCAGATCTCTCTGCAGTTTTTCCCCTTGGACTCCTCTGCTTAAAGGGTTCTTTTTGGGATAATGTCTGCATCTATGGAACCACCGAAGACCTCTGGGGAATCTTCTGTCCTTGATCTGACGTCTTATAGCACTCAGCATATTGGAAAGATCACTACTGTCTTGTTGAATGAGACCAATTACTTCCAATGGTCTCACTTGGCTCAGATGTTCCTTACTGCCAAGCAGTTGTCTGATTATATTGATGGTACTGCCCTGGAACCAGAAAAAACAGACTCCTCCTATCGTACATGGAAATCTAATAATTCTTTGGTGCAGTCTTGGCTCCTTCATTCTATGGAGGATCATGTTCGTGGGACTGTCTATACCTTCCCACATCCAAGATGTTTGGGACACCATTCAGGATTTGTATTTAGACAGTGATAATTCTGCCCGCCTTTATGAGTTGTATCAAACTGCTTCTTATCTTCACCAGGGGAAGCTCTCTTTGATTCAGTACTGTACAAGATGCGGACATGTTGGCTTGAATTGGATCAACTTGAAGCGGTTAAATTTGCGTTACTTGGTGATGCTGTTCTCTATCAGCAACTTCTTTCTCGACGACGAGTTTTTGAGTTACTCGCTGGCCTCAACCAGGAGTTTGAACCCATTCGGGCCCAGTTGCTGGGACAACGCCTTGTTCCTTCACTGGATGCAGTTTATTCTACCTTACTCCGTGATGATCGGCACCGCACTGTCATGACTCACGTGTTTGACCATTTTCGCACATTTTATAATTGAGTTGCCACTCATTTTGATTTGAAAATTAAAACTTTACGCAGTGATAATGGGGGAGAATATTTATCTCATAACTTTCTTACTTTTTTGCACGTGCATGGTATTGAATCTCAATTGTCCTGTCCCTCTACCCCACAGCAGAATGGTGTAGCGAAACGTAAAAACAGACACCTACTAGAGGTTGCTCGAACTCTTCTCTTTACCATGCATGTACCACAATCTTACTGGCCTGAGGCAGTTTTGACTGCCTGTTACCTCATTAACCGCATGCCCTCCCGTGTTTTGTCAAACCAGTCACCCGTTCAACTACTCTCACTTCATAAACACATTCCCATTTTGCCATTACATATTTTTGGTTGTGCATGCTTTGTTCACCATTTCTCTGGTGATAAGCTTTCCCCTCGTGCTGTGCGTTGCATTTTTTTAGGTTATTCACCCTTTCACAAAGGTTACAAGTGTTTTGATCCTATCACTGGAAAAACCTATGTGTCTATGGATGTCACATTCTTTGAGACAGTCTCATATTTCTCTTCATCCTCTGGTTCACCTTCTTACTCTGTTTTACCTCTTCTTCCTTCTGATACTGCTCCTCACTCCACTCCAGCTAGCACTTCCAACCTACCTTGGTCTATCGGCGCAGGCCACCCTAGCATCCGCCTCAGCACACACCCCTATCATATCTGCTTCTGGACCAGATCCATTCAACACTATTCAGTCTGACCTCCCTATTGCCCTTCGAAAAGGTAAGCTTACATGCACTCTCCATCCACTTGCTCAATTTGTTTCCTATCATGCTATTTCTCCTTCCTAACACAGCTTCCTTATCAGCCCTGGACAGTGTTAAGATTCTCAAGAGAGTTGACATTGCTCTTCGGGACCCCTCTTGGAAGGCAGCCATGGCTAAAGAATTAGATGCTCTAGAACATAATCATACTTGGGATATGGTGCCTCTTCCTCCAGGCAAGACTCCGGTTGGCAGCAAATGGATATTTTCCTTGAAACACAATCCCGATGGGTCCATTGCTCGCTATAAGGCTCATCTGGTTGCTAAAGGACTCACACAGACCTATGGGGTGGACTATCAAGAGACCTTTTCACCAGTGGCCAAAATCACATCTGTTCGAATTTTGGTCTCTCTTGCCACCACCAATGCTTGGCCGCTTCATCAGTTAAATGTGAAGAATGCCTTCCTCCATGGTGATTTACAGGATGAAGTTTACATGCTACCCCCTCCGGGGTTTGTCAAGCAGGGGGGGTCCCATTCTGTCTATTGTCTCAGGAAAGCTTTGTATGGCCTCAAACAATCTCCTCGGGCTTGGTTTGAGAAGTTCAGCAGTGCTGTATTGCCTTATGGTTTCTCCAGATGTCAGATGGATCACTCAGTCTTTATTTATCGACGTTCTACTGTGGTTATGATTTTAGTTGTTTATGTTGATGATATTGTTCTCACTGGCAATGATGCGACCGCCATCTCTACCTTTAAAGCATATCTTCATCGCAAGTTTGCTATCAAAGATTTGGGACCATTGCGTTACTTTCTTGGGATTGAAGTTGCTCGTTCATATCAGGGCTTCACTTTATTTCAACGCAAGTATGCCTTTGATCTCCTTCAAGATGCCGGCTACTCTGGTTGCAAACCAGCTGATACTCCACTTGATACCAATGCCAAGCTCTCTGCCTCAGATGAGACTCTTCTGGATTCTCCTATGTTTTATCAGAAGCTGGTTGGAAAATTAATTTACCTCACCATCACCCGACCTGATTTATCATATGCTGTTGGTGTTGTTAGCCAATTCATGCAGGCTCCCCACAATACTCATCTCCATGCAGTCTTCCTCATCCTCCACTACATTAAAACTTATCCAGGACGGGGATTGTTCTTTGCTCACCAGACTTCTTTGCCTGATGACCGACGTTCTACCACTGGTTATTGCGTCTTCTTGGGCTCTCATCTAGTCTGCTGATGCAGTAAGAAGCAATGTCACAAATACCGTTCTCGGGATATTAACGGCAATCGGTAATATCGGGATATTTTCAGATTCTCGGATTTTTACCGGGAATTTAACGGGAAAATCTCGCGGAAAATATAAATATTTAAAAATAATAAATAAATAATTCTCATAAAAAATATCATACAATTCTACATGAGTTCAATATTAAATAAATTCTATGTCAAAGTCTCCCAATATCAAAATAACATTAAAATACACAATTATCCAAGTAAAAAGGGTCTCTTGATTCTTTTCTAATTTTAATGGCTTCAAAAATTTATAAATTACAAAATTTCAATATTTTCTATTTTAAATTAATTATAGTTTAATATAATTACATATGAACATAATTATTTGAAAAGATATATTCTTAGATAGATGATTTATAAGAAAATAGGTTAAATAAATTATGTTAATTATGATTTGTAAGATCATAAGAATTGGGCTTAATTTTATGAAAAACCTAACTTATAATTGATTTTCTATTCAGTGTGATTGACAATTGATGGTAAGATAAAAAAAATTGGCTAATAACAAGCCTCTAGGGGTCTATTTATTTATTTTAATGATTTTATCATCTATTTGGCTGATGTCAAGTGCTCTAAGAGACTTGGACACTTTAAAAACAAAAAAGCTATTTAGCTTTAATTTATAATTATTAAAAAAATGAATTGAAAATTTTCAAATAGATTTAATTTCTCATTTCACAAAAATGCGACTCTTACTAAATAAACGTGAAATATTGATCGAAATATTATTATCAACCATTTTTTTTAACATCCACTTTCACCTCTTAAATTGAACCATTCAAATAATTCAATTAACACTACAATAAAATTAAATGTTTACTACTTATTAATCTAACATTAAGATTTGAGTATTCATGTTAATATTATTTTTATAACTTAGTTATGAAAGTGCTATTTTCTGTAAAGTTGATTCTTATTTTGCAACTTATGTTAAAATAATTAAAATAAAAAAAGAAAATTTAATCTATATCCATTGCGATTCATGGGCTAGTTTTAAATTATAAAATTTTATATATACATTTAAAACTATATTACGTAGATATATATTTCACTATTTAAAATGTTAACATAAATTAATTTAATCGACTTTTTATATTGATAAATATGAAAAAAGATTTAAATATTGGAAGTGAAGAAAGATGAAAAAGATAAACCACCAGGGGTCGGCAAGCATAGAATTAGGCACTGAATTAAAAAATCAGCGCCTTCCTTTCCCGCCTCACTTCCGTTTCCCGCTTTTCACTTTTGTTAAAGACGCGTTAAACATGCGAGATTCTCATTTCTCGCGTTATTTACGCATTTTTAACGGGAAAATAACGATAAAAACGGCAAAGCTGATAAATAGCCGTTTTTATCGCGAAAACGGTATTTTTCCATTAAAATCGCGGTAAATTTCAATTTTATCGCCGATATTTGTTACCATGGTAAGAAGCAGTTTGTTGTGGCCCGTTCCAGTGTTGAAGCTGAGTATCGTGCCATGGCTAATACTACCGTTGAATTACTTTGGATCCGCCAGTTTTTTATAGAATTGGGCTTTGCTCCTGTTGATCCCCTTATTATGTTCTGTAATAATCAAGCGGCCATCAACATCGCCTTCAATCCGGTCTTTTATGAGAGAACCAAGGACATTGAGGTCGATTGTCACTTTCTTCGCCAACATATTACTGAAGGTCACCTTGTCACTCCACATCTGAAATCTGATCAACTTGACGACATTTTCACCAAGTCAGTTCCTCGGGCTCAACTTGATTCTGTCGTTAGGAAGCTGGGATTATTAGATATCTTCGAATCAGCTTGAGGGGGAGTGTTGTGAGATCCGACCCATTTAGGATAGAAAGTGTCCACATTCAGTGTATTTTGCATAGCACAGTTGTCATTAGATTTAGATTATTTATTTGCCTTTTTTGCCATCATGATTGGCTCCTCATACTCTATTTATTCATGTACAATGTAAAGTTGAAATATACATTGGAATACAATATAGAAAAGGGAGAGGATTCTGTCAGTAGATCTTTTCTCTATTTTCTCTTTTCTTCTGCATATTTTCTTAGTTTTATTATAATATTCAACAGGATGTTCGTACAAGTAGGTTAGTCCTTGCTAGTTTGGTGGTTAGGGTTGTGGTTTGGATGGATAGGGGGTAAAAACAGAGTATAAAAGAGAGGGAAAAGTGGGGAAATAAATGAGAGGGGGAGAGGAAGGAAATATGTGCCTTGCATCACATAAGATGCGTTGACTTCATATCAAGGAGTAGGAGTTAGACCAAAACTCTATGGGAGGAGAAATTTAGAAATTCTTATTCATTCAAGCATATTGATAGTGTCTATTACAAGACAAAAAAGGACTTTCTTAGAAAACTCTAGAAGCATCTTTAAGTAACCTTAGACACATTTACCCCACAACTTCGACACATGAGAGAAACCTAGGGCATACAAAACAGAAAACTCAATAATATTTATGCTCGAGTTTCCCCGGAAATCCTTATTGATTGCAAAGTACAACATAGGCAATGGTTGATGGGAAGTTAACTTGCTCCTAGGAAGTGCTCAGGCATGTGGAGGGCCTTTAGTGCTTGTGTTGAGAAGTTTAAGGAGGGCATTCGGTTCTGTGTGGGTCATGGAAACATACATAGATTCTGGTACAACGTGTGGTGTGATCCCCTGCTACTACTATCAAATTTCCTTTGCCTTTTTGATTGGCTTCATTTGCTGATGTTTTTGTGGCTGATTGTTTCTCCATCTCTGGTGAGCAATTACTTGGGATATCCAGTTTTGATGAAACCTATTTGATGTGGAAGCTAAGGATTTCATCTCTTTGCTTTAGACCCTTAACTTTGTCCATATTTCCCATCATCTAGATGATAGCTGGTTTGGTGGCCAGACTCTCCCGTGGACTTCTCAGTCAAGTCATTTTTTGTTTGGAGCAACCAGAGGGACTCAATCTTGCTGTGGATCTGTCTATCTGGGCTAGTAAAGGTCCTCCTCCTGCTATCAGTTCTTATTGGACTGTAGGCCTTGATAAAACCCTCACTTAGGACAACCTTCGAAAGCGAAATAGAAATATGTTTAGTGGTTTCCCTTTTTGCCTCAATTCCTTGGAAGATGTGGGTCACTTGTTCCTTCATTGCTCTCTCTTCCTGCGTTTGGAGTGATACTCTAAACTTGTTTGAGGTTAAGTGGACGATGCCGTCATCAGTTGCTTTTCTATCCTATGCTTGGATATGGTCCAAAGGCTGTTCAAAGTTCTCGTGGCATCTAGCAATTTTTTTTTTTTGTAACATGGGTATCCCCACCCCACATTGTGGGTGAGACCAATCACATGAGCATGTGTAAACCTCCCAATCCACACACACTGGTAAGTCGATGAGCAGTAACCCCATGGGGAGTGGCCCAAAGGGTTTGAGCGTGAATCGAACCCAAGATGTCCCTTCATGAGGGGAGCTTCTTGCTCATCATACAAAGGTTTACATCTAGTATTTTTTGCAATGTTTTTGTGCTTGTGGTGGGAAGAAACAGTAGATTCTTTTGGAATCGGGTGGAATCCCCGAAAAAAGGTTAGCTTCAGAGTCAAGGCAAAATGTGCTGTGTGGGCTATTTATCATCCTGAATTCTAGTCTTCCTCTATTCCAGAGATCTCCAGAGCATGGAAGGAATGCACTGGCTTGTAGTATTCTTTGTTTTCTTCCGCTCTTTCTATTTTTTTTTGTTTCCTCTCTTGGTGGAGTGCATGGTGGTTGTTACATTTGTATTGCTTCATGTTAGTTTCGTTTTTTTCTTGCTCTTTGTTAGCACAACTTGTGCTTTTTAGATATTAGTGAAGTTACCATTTCAAAAAAGAAAAAAAAAACTTTATGGCTGTGTATGGCAATTGTTAGATTCTAAACCTGTTAGATTCAAATGTTGTTAGATTTTAGTTTGTTATTAAAATCCTTTTAGATTTAAACTGATACTGGTTGGTAGTTCCTAGAAATATTGTAAGAATCAAACTGTGTTTGCTAGTTCTTCAAAATTATGAAGATTCAAATATATTTGTTAGGCTCTTCATTAATTTTAATATAAAAACTTATAAAAACACTAATAAATTATAAACGTCAAAATATAGTATGTCATCAGCATTAATCATAATATAAATTAATTAATAACTGAACATTTATAATAAAATTCATTCACAATGTATGGAATGACATCTGTTATGAACTTAATATGGTAAGACATCTGACTATGAAAAAAACGTGAGATTGCAATCTCATGTAAATAATCCCTGGGAAGAGGCCATAGAACCAAATCTCAAATTTTTAAGAGATTCACTATAATCTCACATAGGTGAGAGATTTTCTCGAACACAACCTCATGGCTAGAGATTTCAATCTTTAATATTAGTGAATCTTACAAATCTCGTAATTAAACATGCTAGTCTTTCAATTACATCAAATTAAATTTTGAAGAGAAATGGCCGGTTCACTAAATCAACGAAAGTATCGGCCCAAATGAACAAAGTTGCTAGATTTAGCTTAATATAAGGTTGTGGTTCATCATCCGACAAAATGAGGTGGCAAATGGTAGGTGCTCCTGAGATGTAAACTTGATGTCCCCATCATTGTCAATTCAAATCATGAGTGACCCCAAATAGATGGAATGAAGACCTTGACGATGATGATGGTAGTCAATTCTTATTGTTGTTTCTCTTATTATACTACCTTAGAACAAGAAGCTTTGTTGATATTCTGAGGTTTCTGAGATGTTTATAAACAATAAACAAAGGAAGAATACTGTGACTGTGACATCATCATCAAAGCCTCTTGTTCTATCTAGGTTTGGCTGTTTGAGTTCTACTTCTCCACTCGACCTATCTGAAAAGCTTGTTCTCCATTGGCCCTGTAATCTATCATGTCCTGTCTTAATATATGTGCCCAACACACAAAAACATCCCTAGGAGTTACATCTGTGCCCAAATCATCGTAGACGACATTGCCTCATCTTTTCTTCTATTGGAGCAACCTTTAGGCTTGCTCTTGCACTAAGTTCTAATTTTTTCTTTTCACTGTTGCACCATAATCTTAACATACAAATCTTTGTTGCCATTACTTAGTGAACACTGAGCAATCTACATATCATAAAAGGACTACCACTCGAATTCAATTTATTTCTACAAGAGATTAATGAACAATGGTTTGAATATGTTACTAAGGAAGGCAAGTGCTCCCCCCTTTGATGTGCGTGTTGTAATTAATTTCACTCTATTTTAAGTAGATTGCCTTGCCTAAGGTCTCTATTTATGCTCAATTTTGTAATGAGCTTGCTCATATTTATATTTTTTAGGTCAGGTCGGGAATGGTGTTTCATTCCCAAATAATATCTTTTGGTTCTTGTACATCGTGAATAGGTTACTTGGGGTGACATGTTGACTATAAGGAGGTAACAATGTTTGTGCTGTCTGAGTTTGTGATGAGGATGATGAGGTTGATGATTATGCGTTCTTTATCCCTGAAGCCTATATGGATCATTGGGAAGGACTAAAAAGGACATGCCACGTTATCCGTAGTGCGGCATCACCTAATAGCTCATAAAGTTAGAGGCTGCAATTGAAAGCTTATGACGCTAGCGATAGCACTTAACAACTCAACAATTCAGGTGCAAGATCTCGGTTCGGGTAGCCGGTTCAGGCTAAAGCTAAAGGATGTAGGGCCATTGTTATTAGGCCTAAAAATCTCATATTGATGAGAACATCATCGGACGCCAACAAAGAAAGGTGTATCGGAATTTAGATTTTATCTCAACATGGTTGAATGATGATCTTTGGCACCATCCCATTATATCTGACTGTCGATAAAGAGAGACACTGCTATGGATTGCTCAGATTAAAGTTGATCCAGCAATGAATTTGCGGAATTGGTTCGACCCATCTATTTTCATTATCTGAGTCGTGCATTCGTGGATTGGATCCATCTAACCGTTGATCCAACGTCTTCTGGGCATTTGATTTCATTATATTCTATTAGTGTCATATAGTTTTAGTTCATATGTATTTCAAGATTGTTGTAGACATGTATTTGTTTTTATAGTTTTAGATCGTTCACATGTGTGTCTTATGTCACATGTGTCTAGGGTTTTAAAAGAGTCTTATTATATATATATATATATATATAGGCTTATAGAGACACTGTTATAATAATGTTGAATAAATGAAAGAAGAAATTCAAGTTTCTCTCAGTTGCAGATCTGGTGGAACTCTTTCTACCTCCTTAGTGTGAGATAAAAAAACTTTGTGACTCCGGTACAAATCCTTCTTCTTCTTATCTGTCTTTTCTTCTTCCCTTTCCTTTTCACCTATCCTTTTTCTCAACTTTTCCCTCTTTCTATGTCTTATTTTTGCCCCTTTTTCACCCAAACTCTAACCCTATCCAAACCAGGATCCAACCCCACACCCCCAAAACCCCGTCGAGACCTACCAACCCCTACGGATGTCCGTACACGTCCATCCGACCGTATGGATAGGCTCATTTTGGCCCCATTTTACCCTATTTTGCACCCTAACCTCTTGATCCCCATCTTAGACCTGTATATCTAACCCTAACCCTACTGTATGAGCCTATTTGAGGCCTTTTTTCCCTTGAAATTTAAAAAAATAACAAATCCTAATTCCTTTGGCAAATCCTAGTTGATCCCATAACACTATTTCATCCCTTGGGTGACTGATTTTTAAATCTAAAAGACTTAGGACAGGATTTGGTATGATTTATTTAGTCTTTTTAGAGCGATTTTGCATTGAAGGCCAGCAATATTACCTTGAGACCTTTATATGTTGGTGTCGTTCTTCCTTTTGAATCTCTTTGATTAATTGTGTATGTGATTTTGCTCACATAGTTTTGTTACATTTTTTATTTAATGATTAATTTATTTCTCTAGCATTATATGTGAATCATGGACATAGGTTGCATGTCATTTTAGGATTCATCATACACATTTTGCATTATCATAAACACATCCATCTATCATTTAGATCTAGGGATCCCAATATTTTGATTTCTCTTAAGGTCAAATTTGGTATCAGAGCCTGTTTTGTGTCACATATTATGTTGGTCCAATTGAGATGTGCTATAGTAAGTGCTAGAGTTTCACCACAATGGCTGCTAGAGTGATGCTATTGTAATGCTACAGTAATTTGCTACAGCACAACTATAGTACCGTGTTTTTTAGAAGTCTTTATTTAGTTTCCTTTCAATCTAAGTAATCACTATTTAGTCCACATCTACTAACTCTTAATTGTATGGATATAAATAACTCTAAATAAGCAATGCTAAGGATGGACTACTAGCATGGTCTTCGGTTTTGATTTTTTATTTTTCATTTTTCATTATTTGTGTGATTTCTCTTGGAGAATCAACAAAGAAGCTTGTTCCAGAGTCCTTCAGTGGATGTGTTCTCTTAGGCTAAAGTGAACCTATTCTATATGAGTTTCTAAATAATTTTCCTTTCTGGTTGTCTTGTTTTCCTTTATGCTTGAGTTTTGGTGAGAGAAATCTAACATTTGGCACACATCTTGGTTTTGGTTCATTGGAACCATCATGTATCTGTATGGGATTATATTCAGTCAGACAAAGTGGTTAGGACCTTTGGTTGCCCAACTATAGAATTCGCAGCTAGCATATCTCATGTTGTGTTGGAATGGTATCTTATATCCTTTTAGGTAAACATGACATTCTTTTATCTATAGTTAAAGCCTCATGTTTTTGTGTAATTCTTACAAAAGATGTTTGAATATTATGCTTCAATTCCAAATTTTTTAAGCCTTTTATTTTTAATATTTTTTTTTTTTATAATTTATATCCTTTATGCTTCAAGTCAAATTTCAAAGTGTTTCTCTTCTAAACTATACACGATTACATGTAATTACAAATTTGTATACTTGAGTTTCTTTTTGTAATCTTGAAACAATATTTGTATATGTGACAATCAAGTTATTATGTGAAACCATCAAGTACACCATTTATATTGATGGTCTGAATGCAAAATATATGGATTTGTGAATATTTTTCACTTTTTTTAAAAGTTTTTAATCATTCCTCTTTTCTTAGAAAAGAATAAAGAGTGATGATTTACAATACAATTTACTACTTGATGGCTTGAACTTCTTTTTTTTGGATGATTTGATAGTTAGAACTATTTACAATGTGATTTCTATTTTCAGAACATTGCTTGCATCCTCATTTCATGAATTGTAGAAACGCTTATGTTCATCCTAGTGGAAGCTAATATTATGATGGCAAGGGGGTGATTTACTTTTTTAAATGCTCATTTCAGGTTGTTCCTGATGATGCTTCAAAACTTGCAGAATTTCAGGCTAATGTCAAACTTTCAACTGAATTTGAGAATGCCCTCAAGGAGATGATGTTTATTTCTGCTACTGATAAGAAGGATGATAAGTTAAGCACTTACGCTGAAAATGTTGAGGTTCACTTCGCATCTAGGAAGAAGAATGAAATTTTAGCTAAAGCAAGAAATTTGCTTCTACAATGTGAGTTTGTCCTTCCACCGGTGAGTACATCACAAAAAAAGAAAAATGCTTATTCTGTTTTATCTCTCCATGAAAAGTGCTATTTTCTATTTTTAATTGCTTGATGAATCATATTCATTCTCTTAGCATCTTGTTGCAGGAAAAATTGCGGCCAGTAGTTGCTGAAAGTTCTTATGAGTGTGCTGTTGACTTGCTTTTTCAGCCTGAGAGATGCCATGTATCTGAGGCCGCATTAAAACTCATGGAACTTGTGCATCAAATCCTTAAGGTTTATTTCATATACATCTCAAATGATTTCTTAGGTTGCTGGTTGTTTTCTGTCATTACACTTGGAGAAACAGCTTCTACAATTTTGTGTGTTGGTCTTTTTTGTCGTTCCTGTTGCCTAGATACCTAGCCTAAAAAACATTCTAAATTAGATGTAGTATTGGGTCCTCTGTTGTGGCCAACTGCTTATACTGCCTAAATACCTAGCCTAAATACATTCTAAATTAGATGTCGTATTGCGTCTTGTGTTATGGCCAACTGGTATAACTCATGCATCTGATGATGACTGATATATGAACCTGGTTGATGAGATTGCATTCAGATGTTTAGAAATGTTGGATCCAAGCCAAGCTGAAGGGAGATCCAAGCCCAAGGCACACTAGCAGACCCATAAAACTTGCAACACTTGAAATGTTCAAATGCATGAGTTGCTTAGAAGTCAATGGTTGCTGAGTTTAGGTCTCTTTCCCTTGCAGGAAATCGATTTTACTGATCACTTTATTTGATCTAATTATCCAGGATTAGGAGACTTACATATTCTGTACTGGTAAATGGATCTCCGACTCTGCCAATAACAACTGATAGAGGCCTTAGATAGGGAGACCCACTTTCTCCTTTTATTTTTTTAAGTAGTAACAATGAGATTTTATTCATAGAAGGAAAATGTGTGTTTTAAGCAGTCACAATGAGATTTTATTCATAGAAGGAAAATGTGTGTTTTAAGCAGTAACAATGAGCATTCCAAGGTTGCCAAAAACGAATCGTATCGTGAATCGGTTTAGGGGTCTAAATCGTGAATCGTAAGATTTATAACGTTTTGTTCAATTCCCATAATATATAAGTAAATATGCAAACACATAAATATATGGTAAAATGTACCAATTCAAAATGAAATCAAAATGCATTAGAAGTGAAGTTTTTATATTCCAAAATACAAAACATCTAACATTCTAAAGAATGTCATTGCCATCAATATCATCTAAAACATCTAAGTAGGATGAAGATAAAGTGTCTTCCATCTTCCACATCCCCGTCACTAATTTCTTCAACACTTTCTTCCTCTCCTTCAACGCTCTTTCGCTTTCTTGAATAAACCCCTGTTATTAGAAAAATCACATATTTTATAAATTTTGTATTCTAAAATATAAATATAATATAACCTATCTTCAAGAGATTAAAAGGCTTACTCGTTTCTTACTCATTAAACATCTCGTCGGCTTGCAACAAAGAATTGTTTTCTGGAAGAGCTGGATCTTTTTTTTTCAGTTATCCATTCATCATTAGATTCCACATTTGATAGGCAAATAGAATCATAATCTTTCTTTGAATTTCTTAAACTTTGTCTCACTTGTAATTGTAAATTGTATTTTACAAATACAAGGGCATTCATCCTTTTTGTTTCTAACTTATTCCTCCTCTTCGTATGAATCTAAGAAACAATCAAACATACAAGATTGCTATCTCTACTTCTTAACCAAATGTTAAAAAGTTGTATTAATTTAATTTAATCTAGAGATAAAACATACTTGGTCAAACATACTCCAATTCCGCTCACACCCAGTTGCACTGCAAGTTAAACTCAAAATCCTTCTCGCTATACGTTGCAATTTTTTATTTTCATCACCATAATTATCCCACCAAATGGCTATAAAACATGAGATAAAAAATCAAATTCCAAATTTAAATAATTAATGAGTAAATAGTAAATACCTGGTTGTTTTCTTTTCCTTGTTGCTATGGCCATCTTATCTCCAAACAATCCTTTTCCAGTTTTGAAATAATGCAATTGTTCATCAATCTTAATCCTCATCCATGTCTATAGCTAACTTATCAAGGCATTGATACAACCCCCTTTTTAATTTCAACATCTGGACTAAATGATTCGTTGTAGTAGAAAAAATGATTCAAATAATAAGCAGCTGCATGTAATGGATGGTGAAGTTGTTGATTCCAACGAGTATCTATCAAGGCCCAGTATGGCTCATATCTCTTTTCATTATTGTTCAATCTCTTGGCAATCTTTTCCTGGCTCGATCCATGGCTATATATATATATATATATATATATATATATCCCATTACCGGTTTGTCATCTCCATCAACTAATTGAAGCAATTTTATGAGAGACGTTCCAACTTTGGTACAAAATTCAATACGATTCCAAAACTTACTATAAAAAATCAATCATTCACTTTTTCCCCCCTTTAGTCTTGGACAGAGGCATTAAATCTCATTCATCCGAGCTAAACATTTTCCGTAGACCAGATTTGCATTTCAGTATGCTTTTCAATGTAAGGTAGTTTGTTGCAAATCTTGTTATTGCTGGACTAACTAACTCACGATTTTTCGTGAAATGCCTCATTAAGTTTCGTACCAAACCATGACCATAAATGAATTTTGCAATTGATTTTGCATCATAAATAGTAGATGACTTCAACTTTCGTTTCCCTATATCTTCTAACATAAGATCAATGCAATGTGCTGCACATGGAGCCCAAAATAGTTTTTTCCTTCTGTTTATCAAAATTTCACCAGTTTTTACATATGGTGCTGCATTATCGGTGACAATTTGCATAATATTATCCACGCCTACCTCTTCTATGACTGAATCTATAAGGTTGGCCAAGTTCTCTGCATTCTTGAAAATTGAAGATGTCAACACTTCTCAAAAATACGCTCCCCATTGGACTATTGACAATGAAATTAGTAATGGACCGATTCTTCCCATCGGTCCAACCATCTGTCATAATTGTACACCATTTTTTTGCCCATTCCTTTTTACGATTTCCAACATTTTCTCTACATTTTCAACTTCGATTTTGAGATAAATATTTCTTATCTCATGATATGATGGGGGTTTAAACCCGTTTCCAAAGTTCCCAATTGATTCACGCATGGGTTCGAAAAATGGACTTTTTACCAAATTAAAGGGGAGGGCATTTGCATAGAAAAACCGACAAATGTTAAGGCAAGCAAATGTTCTATCTTCTTTTTTCCGAACTCTATTAAGAGTTGTTTGTTTCTTGTCATCCTCCAAATTCACAAAATTTTCCGTCGGTCCTTTCCCTTTTCTTGGGTCCTTATCATCAAAGTAATATTCAGGTCTTCCAGCCTGCATTTGAGCCTCTTTTGTTGTCCTTTTTGTGTCCCAATTGTACCCCATCAACTCAAGACATTTATGTCATTGATTCTGGACATTTTCACATGCCGATACATCATATTTTTTTTTGTTTTTCCTAAATGATTTTTCATCCGATAAATACCACCATACTTTTTTTTTTTTTTTTTTTTACAATAATTGCATTGCACATGCAAATGACTGATTGGTTCCACCCTAGTACAAAGCTGCCATGTTTCATCTTGTACGTCATTCCCACTGCCACTTTGTTGACCTCGGACCATTTTAACAGTTTTTACTCTTTACAAATTTCTAAAGCCGCATCCAAAACAATATCATAAAAAAAAAAGGCATAAAAATATGTTAATGTGATATTAAAATATTATGTAAATACTAAATAATATTGTATAACTGTATATTCAGAGCTGTCTTTGTGGAATAGCTATATAATGTAATTGTAACATTGTTTAATACAGTTATACAGTTATACACTGTATAACACATAGTTTTCGGTGGTAATACAGTGATATACAGTGTTACATAACTATATTGTGCAATGTGCATATGTTCAGGTATCAGATTAGAAGCATATAAAACGAGCAATTTGTGAAGTCAGAGACATAGTTCAGAAGGGAAACTGAGAAAGCTTGCAGAAGAGAAGAAGAAGAAGAAGTAGAAGAGAAAAACAAAAAACAGAGGAAGAAGAAGTAGAAGAGAAAAACAAAAAACAGAGGAAGAAGAAGAAGAAGAAGAGAAGATGAAGAGAAGAACAAAAAACAAAGGAAGAAGAAGAGGAAAGAGAAGAAAAAGGAGAAGAGAAGAAGAGGAAGACGAAAAACAAAAGAAGAAGACGAAGAAGAGAAAAAGAGGAAGACGAAAAGAAGAAGAAGAAGAGAGGAAGAGGAAGATGAAAAACAAAAGAGGAAGAGAAGAAGAAGAAGAAGAAAGGCAAATACAGACATACCTGGATAAAAATGGAGCAGCTACGAAGGCTTGCAGATGGCTTGGAGAAGATACGAAGGTGCAACAGACAGCAGGGAGGGAGGCTGGTAGCAGATACGAAGGTGTAGTATGAGCAACGATAGGTGGAAAATCTTGTCTTTCCTTTCTATTTTTTCTATTTGCAATCTCAAGAGAAGGCAAGAGATATTTAAACAGGCATAGGCTAGGCATGCAAAAACCTCGGTGTATTTTTTCAAAATATTAAAAAAAGAAGAAGTTAAGTCTCTTCCTCTTCCTCTCCTTCGCCAGAATGAATCGCACGATTCGATGATTCGTGTGATTCGCGATTCAAGCAAAAAATGCATGTTTTTAAAGGGTTTTCGATATTATATACGATTCGTGTCGCAACACCCTGCGACTCGATATGAATCGCACGATTCGTATCGTGAATCGCACAAGTTTGACAACCTTGAAGCATTCATAGAAGGAAAGGTATAAATACATCAAGAAAAGGAGGGTCTAGAAGGATTAGACCACACGTAAAGAAAAACATAATGAAAATAAAATGAAAAGAGAATACATCACTATAGTACATCCAAAAAAGTAAAAGCACTCCTGTCTAACATCCCCACGATCCAGGTTGCAATCAGATAATCTCATAGGAAGAAGACGCCTGACAATTGGTCGTCGACTCCTAACTTGGCAAAGTAGTCTGCCACGCCGTTTGATGTTCGGCTGATTTGAACAAAAGATACCAAGCCTCTAATCTCCCTAACCATAGTGATCAATTTCCAGGGGGTGCCTTTGTCCTTTAGCTCATTTGATTGCGTTAGCCGAATCCCCTTCTATCGCAAGTTTTCCTTGCCCATGGATTTTCCAGATAGTCAAAGCTCTCCTAGTACTAGGATTTTTGCCTCATTTGAGTATTTGATTCCCACAGACTCATTAAACATGATTGATGTTAAGCCCATGTGATTCCTAAGCACATCATGTATCCTGCTGGCTCCGGTTTCCCCCTTGCTCCCTAATCCACATTAAATTTATGACATCCTGTTCAGGTGGGACCCAACTGTCCACATATCTCACTTTTCTACTGTATCTCATACACCCTTCCCATGACGATAGGAGATTCGTAACAAATTTGGGCCATTTCTCAATTTGTGCGTGTCATCCTTACGCATGAACCATCTTCACACTTGTGTGTGAAAGTTTGAATAAACTTGTGAAAAAGCTAGAGAGTTAGGACTCATTAAAGGTTTTGAAGCGTCATCACTCGCCGGTTGTCACACATCTTCAGTTTGTAGACGACACCTTACTCTTTTATGAACCTAATAGGCTACAAAACGATCCTTAGGTGCTTCGAGTTAGTTTTTCCTCATAGAATCAACCTCAACAAAAGTACCCTAATTGGTATTGATGTGGAAGAAGAGCTTCTTATCGAATGGGCGGATGAGATAGGTTGTGGTACTGGGAAATTTCCCTTTATCTACCTAGGTCTACCCGTTGGAGGGACTCCAAGGCTCAAGCCATTTTGGACAGCCGTAGTCGAAAGGGCTGAGAGGAGACTAGCTGGATGGGGTAGGAAATACCTAATTCTGGGAGGACAATTGACCCTTATCAAATCCTTGTTAGTTGATCTCCCAAGATACTACTTGTCACTTTTTGAAATGGTGAGAGGAGTTACCAAAAAATTAGAATAGTTATTCAAGAGATTTCTTTGGGGAGATTAAAAGACGAAAAAGAAAGTGCATTTGCTGGCTTGGTCGGAAATGACTAAGACCAAGTCAAAGGGAGGCCTTGGAATCATCCCGTTACGTCTAGGAATCAAGGCTCCTATGTAAATGGGGTTGGTGTTTTGGAAGAGAGAGGGATGCTCTTTGGTTTAGAGTCTTGAGCGCTAAATATGGAACAAAAGATGATAATGGGTGGGGTTTAGCCGAAAATGTAGAGAAGTATGGTTCTGCGTTGGTTAGAGTCTGGTGGAGTTTGAACCGGGATAGAATGCTTGTGGGAAACATTTATAAGGACAAAGTTAGACTGCTGGTTGGAAAAGGAGATAAGACCTCCTTCTGAAAGGATTTATGATGGGGGATAGGCCGTTAAAGGAAATGTATCCACGGTTATTCAGAATAGCTAGGAACAAACAAGCCTTACTTTAGTATTGTTACCAAATTGTGGGCAATAACATATCTTGACACCTCGACTTTAGGAGAGAGCTGAGGTCCTTCAAAAGTGATAGCTGGGAAGGTTTGCTAGGCCTGTTAGGTGAATTTCCACTGTCTTTAGGGGAACCGAATGAGATAGTGTGCACGAGTTATTCATCGGGTGTCTACTCGATAAAGACAATGGTAGATTTGGCTCGCCGACAACAATACAAGACGATTTCTTTCTCTAGTCTAGCCTAGAAAAGTCTTGCTCCTCAAAGGGTTCAAACCTTTGAGTGCTGCGCATTTAAGGGTAAGATTCTCATTAGAATGGACTTTAAGACGAGAGGATTGTTGCGATCTGAGGAGGATCTTAGTTGTCCACTATGTGGATCAATGAAGGAAACCATCGATGACCTTTTCGTTAGATGCCCAATTGCTCGGAACTTATGGATCAATTTTGTTAACTTATGGACGTATCATGGGTCTTCGAGAATGTTTTTGAGGGATTAATGGCATCATGGTTTCTATCTGGATTTAGCCCTAGGAGGAAGGTGTCCTGGAACACAATTCCGACAACCGTCTTTTGGACGAAGAGAAATTCCAAAATCTTTGAGGGAAAGTCCACCGAGGTCTGTGAGCTTTTTCTAAAAGCCAAATGGAGGCTTTGTGTTTGGCTACTTTCCAGTAAAGAGTTCAAGGGTCTTAAAGCCAACGATTTCTTTTCGTCATGGGAAGGTTGCAGAGCGGACACACTAGGAAACCAAAGACCCTAGTAAATTAGTCACCTCCTCAAAGAGGCATCCTGAAATTTAACGTGGACGTAACTTCTAGGGGTAGCAGGGATATGTGTTCTTAGGGATCACAATGGCAAAACGTCCATGGTTTTCACAGAATCAGTGCGGATTAGGGATTCAAATGATGCATAACTCCTAACTATTAGGAGATCTTTGACCATTTGTGCATGTTCCTGGAATGGATTAAAGGGGATTTGGGAAATGTAATCAAATGGAAAAAGGGTTTGTAGCGACCTCCCTGGAGATTGATTACCATGGTTAAGGAGGGTTCTTGTTTCAGGATTCGATGTATCCTTCGCCCAAGTTAGTCGGGTGTGTGGCAGATTTCTTTGCAAAGAACAGAGTCGGTAATGCATTTTCTGGCGTCTTTCACCTTTGGGAAAGGACGAATTAGAGCGTGTTTGAAGCTTATCTGACTGCTTTTATTAGATGCATTTTCTCATATGTATTTTTCTGGGTCTACCCCTTTTAGACCTTTTTTGCCTTGACGGATTTGTACTCGTAATTTCTCTACTAATATAATTCATCTTTGTTACCGCTAAAAAAGGATTAGAAGTTGAATAATTTCTTATATGGTTTGTACGAAAGCTTTTAGTAGGCAACCTACGTTATTTAGGAGTGTAAGACTTGGGTACTATGGATGGATGCATGGACAAGAGGATTTTTTTTTTTAATTGCAATTAAGATTAAAAGTTGTGGGTTTGGAGATCTCTTTGGCTAAGGCACCCTGGAGAAGATTGTGTGCCATCTAGCTTCTCATATCCCTAGGTGAGATTTGTTTTGGAAGAAATTCTGACCTTTTCCATTTCCTCTTTCATATTCTTTTTTTTTTTTTGCCTGGCTCATTTGTTTTTGGAGAAGGATTTTGGCATGGAAACCTTTGACATTTGTTATGTAGTCTAAGAAGAGAATAGGCTGCATCGATAACTCACTTGTACTTATCATTAAGGGTGCAGTTTATCTTAGGAGGTCTGAAAGTCCCGGAGTGCTAGAACCCGATTGTCTGGGGGGGTGGGGGGGGGGGGAGGTTGAATAGAACAATCTCTAATTTTTTGTCCTCTTTAAATTTCTTGATTAATTAGAGTTAGTCAAATGTAATAATGAAATTAATCAAGATGTGGCAATGTATGTGAACAAGAGATGTGCCAATTAATAATTACACACACACATAATCAAGCACATAACAACCGATGTAGAATGGTTCGGTTTAAACAAACCTACATCCACTGTTGGACTCACCCAACCTTGGGCTATCCCAAATACACTGTGGGGAATTATACCCTCATGAATAGAATATGACTTCCATCAATCCAATTGATTGGGAATTTCACCCAATCGCCTAAGGTTTTGAAAGGTCCGACCAATGCCGGTCTACGTCCTTATCCATCTATTTTTAGAGTGGTTTGATCACCTTGATCTACTCCACTGTACAAGCAAGATTTGAAAATAAAATAAAACCTAAGAAGCACTTGCCTTTTGATAGCTCAAACTTGTAGATGTTTGCTTCTGAAGACGTCCTTCCCAATGTGATGTCGAAGATGTGCCTTGTGTTGTTCAATCACAATCCTTGAGTAAGGTCTCTAGGATTTAAGATACACCCATAGTTATCCTAGATGGTTTTCTCTCTCTCTCTCTCTCTCTCTCTCTCTCTCTCTCTCTCTCTCTCTCTCAATCTCAATCAAGATGATTGGATTGTAAATGATTCACGTAGTGTAGTGCGTAGAGAGGAGTGGGGAGCTCTGGTTTTGCCTGTGATTGTCCTTGTGGGAGGTCCAACTAAAACACAAAAGGTTTGGTGTTTAAATAGGCAAAACGGAAAAATCCGGACTTACAATGGGCGATTGATTGATCGTGAGTTCAAATAATGCCTTTGTAAAGTGACCACTGCACATTAAATGTTTTCCAACGAATATAAAACAATCACGCCCGATTGATCGTGCCTCACGATTGATCGTGGGTTGGCGATCGAATCGGCCTGAGGATATCTTGTTTTGACAGTGCTTTGTCAAGACTATCTAGACCCAGGGCTATTCGTCGTGCACCCGATGTGTCGGTCCTGTCCACACGATTGATCGTGTAGCCGATTGATTGTATATGATCACCTTTCTAGACCAAGTACAAGTCTAGCCTTGTCCTGTCTCAGCGATAGATCGCCCCACACGATTGTATCGTCAAAGTACCAGACGATTGATCGTGGCCACGAATGTATTGTCCTGAGACCACTGATGTTTGACAGTCCATTCCAATCAGAACCTTCTATTTTCCATACGATTGATCGCAGACTGACGATTGATCGTCCTCTGTCAGTGCGATTGATCGCTAGACACGATATGTCGGCAAACCAGTAAAATCAATGGTTTTCATATTTCCAAGTCCGGTTCCATTGGTTCTGATTTGCTGTCAAACACAAACTAGGCTTTTTATTATTATCCAGATGTGAGTACTAAGCCTAGGCATGGCATCCTATTAGGTTCCACCTAAAGTCATCAATGACCAATTTACCTTGAGTGATTGCCATACACATTGTGATGTTGAATCTTGCACTTGATCTTCCATTTTTTAGGCTCTTGATTCAATCTTCATCACACATTGAGTCTTGTTCATAGCTTCAACCTTCCGAGGCAATGCTTCACCTAAGTCATGCAATTGATAAATAGGTGACTCGGCAAGCCGGGGCACTAACAATTAAATGAAAGAGGTGTATTTTGGTTATTGTTGGTGGGTCACTTGTTTTCCTTGAATGGATATTGGTAGAATGACAGTAATGATCGACATTGTTATCCATTTTTTAAAGATGAAGAGAAAGGAGATTGACATTGTTAATTTTCTATACCCCGTTATTTTAGTTTACTACTTTTTGTTTGCTTTATATATGTCCATAGTTTTTAAAATTTTTAGTTTTATTATTGCATCTTTTATAAAACAGAATGCTGAAACACCAAAGCATTCCATTTGAGAGGTAAACTGAAATGGCCTCCAAAATGGAATTGACGACTATGATGGGAACCTTGTGATAATGATCATTTTTTTTGAAAGATGTGATAATGATCTCTCTCTCTCTCTCATGGAGACACACACATGCAACCACAAAATTAGAGCCATTTGACAAAAGAATGAATCCTTTCAAGGAGGAAGGCATAACTTAGTAGTAAGGACAATCATGATTCTTGGCATCAGTAAATGGATAATTTACAATTTAAATAGATAGAAACAATAATTTACTAGATTTGAAAAGAAAGGCAACATTTTGATGTGAAACTCCATTTAATAGTGCTTGGACAAACTCAGAATTGAGGTCTTGGGTTCAATCCCTCGTAACTTCAATGATGGGTCACTCGCCATGGAATATGTATGGAGTAAGGTCCTACTGCTTGAACCCACTATGTGTGTGTAGGGAGGCGTACACATGCCCTGAAGGACTAGTCGGGCAAGATACCTGAACACCTTTAGTCATCCAAAAAAACAAAAAAAGGGTAGTGCTTGGACAAACATATTGAAGAAAAATCCATTATCATAAAAGAGGGTTTTCATAAAAATGCTTTTTCAGGCGATGTATTGCCGAACAGCCTAACTTTTTTATTATCACATTTTGTAGTTATTTACCATTTATTTCCTTATTATTACGATGCATTCCTGTACTTTTTCTTTGTTGTCATAAACTTAATTTGTGCCTTTCAGTGCAGGATGTGTGCATTTCATCCTCAAGAGTTGCCTTGGAATTCTATCATGCTGCAAGGGATGCACTTCTTTTATATGAAGCTGTTGTACCTGTGAAGGTTTGTGCATGTGACCATAACACAAATAATTTTTTAATTCGTTCATAATGAAGGTGAGAGGGGCATTCACTTTGAGATTATATAAAAAATCTCTTCAATACAAGTCGCTCCTGCAACTCGGAGAGCCATTATACTCATTTTTTTTTTTAAGACCAAGGTATCCAGGCGTCCCACCTAACTTAGTCAGGCGTCCTACTTGACTAATCTCTGGGGCATCTATAAACATCTCTATCTGCACACGCCGGGTACAAACTATGGGGAGTGGCCCTTTTTGTGTTGAGGGGAACTTGATCCCAAGGCCTCCTTATTAATTTTTATTTAGTTTAATCCCATCACAAAAAATATTTAGTCCTTACCCACACCATCCTTGAACGTCACCACCACTTGGCATCTATATTGCATGGATTCATGAAATGTTTGATGCACCCATGTCAGACACATCTTCCTGTTGGATTATTCATGGTTTTTTATTTTAAAAAAAATGATTTTGTTAGTGCCTCGGCTTGGCAAAGTCTCTATGTTTGTCAATTCCATGGCTCGGAAAGAAGTACTTGCTAGAAGCTTGAAGATCCAAGATGATCAAGAAAAAAGATCATGCTCCACCAGATTGAAGCTCATCGTTATGTCAATCACAAAACAGGTATTATGGCCATAGATGACTTTAGGTGGTATCCACACCTTAGAGAGGACTATCCCTAGGTTTAGAAAAACAAATGGTTAAATCATATGAACCTTAGTGAGGAACCTTGACAGTGAATTAGAACCCAACTTGGAAATATGTATTTGGTTTCATTGTCAGCTCGACCAGTCGTTCTCACCGACCCCTCGGTAGAGACAAGATCGACCCATCTTGGTTAAGGACTGGTCGGCAAGTTTGATATAGGTTCTGGAACATTGAACTGTCATTCTGGGTATGCTTCTGATCTAAAGTCTCGTATGCACCGACCCCTCAGTGGAAGGCTGAAACGACTCCTCGTGGTCAACGACTCCTTGATCAAGATCTTGAGTTTTGGAATTCTTGAACTCATGTGGACTCTCGAAGAAATAGGCATATCGGTAATCAAAGACTGATCGAGAGAACCGGGACCGACCCCTCGGTAAAGGGCGACAGGTCGTTTTGGGTAACATGTTTTTAGAGTTGAAACTACTGTCAAGCATGTTTTGCACCAGAACGAGCTTCTCGTATGGACCGACCCCTCGGTACCATAAGTGTCGATCCATCGGTGACAGCGACATGTCGACTGGGAAAGAATATTACCATTGGGAGTGCAATTAATGCACAACGGTCGGGTTTGTAACGGTGACATTTCTAGTCACCGACCCCTCGGTGCGACCGACCTATCGGTACATTATCGTTACTACAACTGGTTGCCTTCCCTATATAAATCAATCTTTATGCAACCAGTTGGTATCTTTTGGCAGGATCAGTTGGACCCTCATCTTCACCGGTGAGCTTAAAAAAGGGCCAATAGAAGGATCACTCTCTCTCTCTCGTGCTTGCACTAGGGGAATCAAATACAATCAATCAGATGGATTGAGTTGTGAGAGAGAGAGGAAGGAAGAAAACTCATAAACAACCAATCTAAGGATTGAGTTCGAAAGTGAGAAAGAGAGAAGAAGGAAAGGATCATATCTAGGAAACCTTTGGTAAAACCAGTTTCCTTGACACCCTGGAATGTGATTGACATATGACGGCTACGAGGTGGAGCGTCGGCACCGGCACACATTATGTGGGATCTTGAAGAGGCACATATTGGGTGGTATCTTGAAGAAGCACACATCAGGAGACAGAGCTTCAAAGGCAAGTGCTTTGTGGTTTTAAATGTTCTTTTAAAACCTTTGTTCCGAAAGTGGATTAAGGAAGCTTGGTTCCGGAACCACTATAAAAAATCTGGAGCGTCATCTCCAGCATAGTGCTGGGTGTAATTCCCAGCCAAATGGATAGGTGGAATTCTTATTCAACAGTGGTGGGTGAAATTCTCAGCCGAATGTGTGAGGTGGAATTCCTACTCTAATTGTGAGGGTGTAAGTCCCTACTTAGTGGATTTTGGGGATAACTCAAGGTTGAGTGAGTCCTAACAGTGGATGTAGGTTAGCTAACCGAACCACTTTAAAATGGTCTTGTGTTTTATCTATGTGTATTGTCTTTCGTATTTAGTACTTTTCTTAACATACATCACTTTGTATATTGATTATCTTATTCTACACATTATACACAAGCATCGTAATCAAACAATGTGTAAAGGGTCATAATCTTAGTGTGATCACTTAATGAAATTATCACATTAAACAAATCTCTTGATCAATATTCTGCTACACTTTAAATAATCAAGTAATTTGTAAACACTAGTAAAAATGGGATTGACCTATTTACCCTCCTCTAGGGTCAATCATTATGTTCTAGTACATTGAAAATGGGAACTTTCAGATTTCTTACTATCAAAGATTTTCACGTGTAAGAAACAACCAAAACATTTGATTAAAATACTATGGTGTTGAACCGACATGTTTAGTTAGAAAAGGTTAATCCATGATGTAGAATGAAATCTATAGGTCTTACCATTCTCTCTCCTCTCCACACCAAGTTCTGCCAAATCATCCATAGCATTGTTTGTTGTTCTTTTCTCATGATGAAGTGCAACATGCATTGGGCCCACTAAGTATGTGATTTCTTTAGTTTATGGTGATTAACATTGTCACAAATTTCGTTCTCGGGATATTAACGGCAACTGTTAATAACGGGATATTTTCAAATTCTCGAGTTTTTAATGGGAATTTAACAGGAAAATCTTGCGAAAAATATAAATATTTAAAAAATAATAAAAATAAATATAATAAATAAATAATTCTCATAAACACAAACATCCACCAAGAAAGCCTAATTTAAAATTTCAAACTTTCAATTAACAAACTACCAAAAGCTTCGTAGTGTCATTAAAGTCAACAAATATGATAAATAACATGTCAACTAAGTATTGTTGCCAACAAAAATTCTTCAATCAAAATTTTAATAGTATTCTTATCGTTTTGGTCATTATAAAAGTGACATTAGACAAAATTACAAAAGACAAGATGTCTTTTAGTAATATTGTCAGTTTGTCACCTCTATTTTTGTTAAAAGATGTTAATATTTCAATGGATTTGAAACTTTGGATATATGCTAATATAATATAATCAAGCTTTCACATAGAAATAAGGAAAAAAAGAGTTGCTGCTGTTTTGCATGGTAGAAGAATAACAACGGTTGGCGAGAGAGAAGAGAGGCTGAGAGGTATGACTGCATCTGCGTAAGAGGTCAGAGACTCAGAGGAGCTGAGGAGCAGAGGCCAGAGGGAAAACCCAATCGCAAAAACGAGAGTGGATTAGTGGAATGGAAAGGAAACCCTAAAAAAGAGGGTTTTTTTAATTCAGTTTTGTATGTTTGCTGCTCGTGCGACTGCCACCTGCGTTGTGCGTGGTGCGTCTCTCTCCCTCGTGCGGCGTGCGAATGGGATGAGAGGAGCATCTTTAACGGTAAAAACGCGTTTTTACCGTGGTTTTACCATTTCTCGCGTTAAAAACTCGTTTTTTATCAATAAATTCCCTATAATAACGGCATCGGCGATAAAAACGCGTTTTTAACACGGTAACGTTATTTTGCCGGTATTTTCGTGGTAAAAACGAAAATACCGGTGATATTTGTTACAATGGTGGTTAGGATATAGGAATGCAAAATTATGAGGTTTGGTGGTTTATAAAATATTGTCTTGAATGGGTTATCCTAAACCATGTTGAGATGGACCAAACATTTAGTGGTTTTATAAACAATAATCTTTAGTTTCTTTTGTTTTTTTTTTGGGTCTGGTTTGGGGTTTTTTTTTTTTTTTTGGTTTTTTTTTGGGGGGGGGGGAGAGAGGAGGTGTTATAGATTGGTTATTGGTGTGCGCTTTATTATTATTATTTGCTTTTATAAAGCGATTTTTGTTAACTATCTAAATGTGGTATTTTTGTTTTCAATTGTGTTTGGTCATAAATTTTTATTGTAATTGCATTAAAAAGGCTGAGAGGTATGACTACATCTGCGTAAGAGGTCAGAGACTCAGAGGAGCTGAGGAGCAGAGGCCAGAGGGAAAACCCAATCGCAAAAACGAGAGTGGATTAGTGGAATGGAAAGGAAACCCTAAAAAAGAGGGTTTTTTTAATTCAGTTTTGTATGTTTGCTGATCGTGCGACTGCCACCTGCGTGGTGCGTCTCTCTCCCTCGTGCGGCGTGCGAATGGGATGAGAGGAGCAACTTTAACGGTAAAAACGCGTTTTTAACGTGGTTTTACCATTTCTCGCGTTAAAAACTCGTTTTTTATCAATAAATTCCCTATAATAACGGCATCGGCGATAAAAACGCGTTTTTAACACGGTAACGTTATTTGCCGGTATTTTCGTGGTAAAAATGAAAATACCGGCGATATTTGTTACAATGGTGGTTAGGATATAGGCATGCAAAATTATGAGGTTTGGTGGTTTATAAAATATTGTCTTGAATGGGTTATCCTAAACCATGTTGAGATGGACCAAACATTTAGTGGTTTTATAAACAATAATCTTTAGTTTCTTTTGTTTTTTTTTTGGTTTGGTTTGGTGTTTTTTTTTTTTTTTGGTTTTTTTTTGGGGGGGGGGGGGGAGAGGAGGTGTTATAGATTGGTTATTGGTGTGCGCTTTATTATTATTATTTGCTTTTATAAAGCGATTTTTGTTAACTATCTAAATGTGGTATTTTTGTTTTCAATTGTGTTTGGTCATAAATTTTTATTGTAATTGCATTAAAAAGGCTGAGAGGTATGACTACATCTGCGTAAGAGGTCAGAGACTCAGAGGAGCTGAGGAGCAGAGGCCAGAGGGAAAACCCAATCGCAAAAACGAGAGTGGATTAGTGGAATGGAAAGGAAACCCTAAAAAAGAGGGTTTTTTTAATTCAGTTTTGTATGTTTGCTGCTCGTGCGACTGCCACCTGCGTTGTGCGTGGTGCGTCTCTCTCCCTCGTGCGGCGTGCGAATGGGATGAGAGGAGCAACTTTAACGGTAAAAACGCGTTTTTAACGTGGTTTTACCATTTCTCGCGTTAAAAACTCGTTTTTTATCAATAAATTCCCTATAATAACGGCATCGGCGATAAAAACGCGTTTTTAACACGGTAACGTTATTTTGCCGGTATTTTCGTGGTAAAAACGAAAATACCGGTGATATTTGTTACAATGGTGGTTAGGATATAGGAATGCAAAATTATGAGGTTTGGTGGTTTATAAAATATTGTCTTGAATGGGTTATCCTAAACCATGTTGAGATGGACCAAACATTTAGTGGTTTTATAAACAATAATCTTTAGTTTCTTTTGTTTTTTTTTTGGGTCTGGTTTGGGGTTTTTTTTTTTTTTTTGGTTTTTTTTTGGGGGGGGGGGAGAGAGGAGGTGTTATAGATTGGTTATTGGTGTGCGCTTTATTATTATTATTTGCTTTTATAAAGCGATTTTTGTTAACTATCTAAATGTGGTATTTTTGTTTTCAATTGTGTTTGGTCATAAATTTTTATTGTAATTGCATTAAAAAGGCTGAGAGGTATGACTACATCTGCGTAAGAGGTCAGAGACTCAGAGGAGCTGAGGAGCAGAGGCCAGAGGGAAAACCCAATCGCAAAAACGAGAGTGGATTAGTGGAATGGAAAGGAAACCCTAAAAAAGAGGGTTTTTTTAATTCAGTTTTGTATGTTTGCTGCTCGTGCGACTGCCACCTGCGTTGTGCGTGGTGCGTCTCTCTCCCTCGTGCGGCGTGCGAATGGGATGAGAGGAGCATCTTTAACGGTAAAAACGCGTTTTTAACGTGGTTTTACCATTTCTCGCGTTAAAAACTCGTTTTTTATCAATAAATTCCCTATAATAACGGCATCGGCGATAAAAACGCGTTTTTAACACGGTAACGTTATTTTGCCGGTATTTTCGTGGTAAAAACGAAAATACCGGCGATATTTGTTACAATGGTGGTTAGGATATAGGCATGCAAAATTATGAGGTTTGGTGGTTTATAAAATATTGTCTTGAATGGGTTATCCTAAACCATGTTGAGATGGACCAAACATTTAGTGGTTTTATAAACAATAATCTTTAGTTTCTTTTGTTTTTTTGGGTTTGGTTTGGTGTTTTTTTTTTTTTTTGGTTTTTTTTTTGGGGGGGGGGGGGAGAGGGGAGGTGTTATAGATTGGTTATTGGTGTGCGCTTTATTATTATTATTTGCTTTTATAAAGCGACTTTTGTTAACTATCTAAATGTGGTATTTTTGTTTTCAATTGTGTTTGGTCATAAATTTTTATTGTAATTGCATTAAAAAGGTTACTTTCTTGCATCCTTTCCTCATAATAGGGGTGAAACTTGGGCAAGTCGGGCTGTTTTTTGCTAACTCAGCCGAGCCAATTTCATACGTAGTTGAACTTGACACAATCCATCTTACAAGCCTTGACCTGACTCGATTCTAAACCTGAATTTGGATTGACATAGGGTTTTCTCATAAACATCCAAATTAATATAGCTTTCTTTATAAATAAATAATATTAACACACGTTTAGTGTTAAAAAATGTCAGTTTAATTGCAAATAAACAAGATTCTTTCCTTTGAAGAATACTTCCACACATTTAATATTAGGTAAAAAATGACAAACAAAATACAAAGGAATAATTTTTTTATAAACAACATGATTATTGATTAAATCATAAATTCATAAAAATATTTAAAGTATTCGTACTGGTCACTAGTATATTAAGTCGAGTTGTGTTAGGCCAGTTTTTTAAAGGCCAAACGTAGCCCAACCTGAATTTAATTCCGGTTTTCAATTCTTTAACCATACCCAGCCTTATTATAATAAATTATATAACCCAACACACATATTTTCAGGTTGGGTCAAAAAGTAATCCAAGTTTCACCCCTACCTCATAGTATAAAACAAGTTGATTGAAATTGTTTAAATTTTGGAAGGGAGCTAAAGAACATATTATCCCTAGGCTGCAAAAAAAAGATAATTAATAAAATGGCTGGTGGATAAAATCCATCCATCAACCCTTACTATGTGCATTACCAATCGATGTTGTTTCTAGGTTTTTGGTTTGCAGAAAATAGCTTTTCCTTGTGAAATTCTTGGAATGATATGAGTGGGATTGCTTCCCTTGTGGCGTGCGATAGACATCATTTACGAGTTTTATAAGTTCATTCTCAAAATAAGTAAATAAACAAATCTTTTGATGGTTAGACATACTTTATCTAGTGTTGGCTTGTAAAGACATGCTTTATTGTTGAATTACGCATAAAGTTTAATTTTAGAGAAATTTGTTTATTTGTTCTCTATTTTTTATAGTATGCATCATGTATAAGTTATTCCTTGTGTTGTAGATATCTTATGTATGAAGTTCTTGATCCTTTTTATTTTTTGTTTCTTTTTTGAAAACAAAGCTAGAGAAGCAACTCAATACTATCAACCAAGTGGCTGCTGTCATTCACAATGACTGCCTTTATATATCTCAGGAAATTCTTGGGCTTGTATTCGAGGTATGTTGCACATTGATTTCTTTGCTTTTTTCACTATGCATGTCCTATGTATTGGACTTGACACTTAAGGATGAATGGTAAATTAAAGCTCACAAAACCTGTGCCTCATTGATGGGATAATGCTTCAATTATAGTTATGATGATTTATTCCCTCCTGCATTCTTGGCTATATGCTTGGTTTTTAGCATCTTGAGTAGGTTTTGGCTAAAAAAGGAACGAAATTAGTTACAATTCATTTTGAAAAGTTGTTGAAGCTTGCAATTTCATAAAAAATCAAGTTTTGTAATCAAATCAATTCTCTTATTCTAGCAGTTACAAAAATGTGTTTGGATCCCCATTTACTGTAGGCTCTCTTTAGCACTTGTTAGAAAGACTCGACCGTTTTTTTTTTTTTTTTTTTTTTGAGACCTGCTCGACCATTTGTTTTATTAGTTCACTATACTTTGCATGCTTTCATTAAAGGTGGGAAATAATAGTCATAATCATGCCTTAATTGCTCTTAAGCTCCAAATAAATTTCGTCCATTGCTAGCGCATTTTACTCCTAGGAATTCACCTAGTTCTTTAGATACCTTATTTTTTTTTTTTTATAATAAGTATTTTTTTTCAAAGTTTTGTAATAGTCTATATATAATTATAATGAAACAATTATTGCTAATTCTTAGTAAAGATTCTAATTATCGATAATATGCTTGTGCATGTATGTAATACATTCTTATATAATGCACTTGGAGTATTAGTTGACGATATATTTTGGTTCTTTGGGATGTTTTTTGAATGAAGATAATTTTATTTAAAGGAGAAACTCTTACGCATTTTTTGAAGTATCTAAATAAGTGTGACTTGCAAAACTAAGCTTGTGCCTAGAAATGTGCCTTGCACCTTAGGCCCCAAAACTCCTTGGCACCTTCATTGCGCCTTGTACATTTTGTTAGAATGGTAGCAAAGAAACGTAGAGAAAGTATTGGAAGAAAAGGGAGAGATAAATTCTCTCAGTATTGTATTTCTTGTGTTTAATCAAAAGATGATACACGTATATATAGAATAAAGAAAGCCAATCATGGTGATAAAAAAAGGAAAGGAAGATCAGTTACAATCAATTGCAATCAATAATATTGAACTGGTATCAAGGTTAAGAATAAACCTAGGGAAGAGTAGCATCATTGGATTGGGGGTTGAGTCGGAGGAGCTCGCTGGGTTGGCTAGAGAGATTGAGTGTGGTGTTGGTAAGATTCCATTTACGTATCTTGGTTTACCAGTTGGGGGTAATCCTAGATCAAAAGTGTTTTGAGAACCGGTTCTGGAAAGGACTTCAAAAAAATTGAATGCTTGGAGTAAATCTTGGAGTAAATCTTATCTCTCAACTGGGGTTAGATTGACTCTAATTAAATCATGCCTGGTGAATCTACCCACCTACTACCTCTCTCTCTTTGAAATACCAAAAGGAGTGGCTAAAAGGCTAGAGAAGATCCAAAGAGACTTTCTTTGGGAAGGAAATGAAAGTGTTAGAAAAATCCATTTAGTGAAATGGGAGGAGGTTAGGAATTTGAGAGAGAACGGTGGGTTGGGGATTTAAAGTATTAGAGATAGGAACCATGCCCTTCGTAGTAAATGGTTGTGGAGATTTGCTTCGGAGAAAGAGGCCCTTTGGAGGAAAGTGTTAACTGCGAGGTATGGCGTCGATGTCCCTGGGGAGTGGAGACTGAGTAATAGAGCTGCTAGAGATGGTTCATCAGTAGTGAAAGCCTTAATGAAGATTGCGAACGGGGTAGGAAAGATAGGAGAAACTTTCCTTAGGGGGATTAGACTACAGGTTGGTAATGGATTGAGAGTCTTGTTCTGGAAGGATATTTGGGTGGGGGAGAGTCGTTCAATGGTTTTGTTTCCCAGACTATATAGGGTGGCTCTTAATCGGGAAGCTCTGGTCAGTGAGTATTTTAGAGAGGTCAATGGTTTACCACAGTGGACAATTTGCTATAGAAGGACCTTACGGGATTTTGAGTTGGCCTCCAACCAAACCTTACTTGGAATTCTTAAGGATGTTAGATTGTGGATGGAGGTGGAGGATAGGTGGATCTGGTCTTTCGAATCGATTGGGGCTTTTTCGGTTAAATCAATCTTGCGGCCGGCTTATGCTGTCAACTCATTATCTTCCTCTAACTGCAATCTGGTTTGGAACAATAAGATCCCCCCTAGAATACAATTTTGTGTGTGGATGGCGTTGAAAAAGAGAATTCTTGTGAAATAGGAGGAGACATCTGATTCTAGAGGAAGCTCTGACAATTTGTTCTTTATGTGAGGATGAGGAGGAGTCTGTGGACCATTTATTATGCCATTGTCGCTTCACGGTGATTGTGTGGTGTTTGTTCCTAGGCTTGTTTGGTTGCTCGTGGGTGCTTGGTTGTGGAGTGGATGATCTATTGCTGGCTTGGATGGAGAGCCCCTTTTGTGGCAGGCATAGAGTTGCTTTGAAAATGGTTCCGTTTGTAGTTTTTTGGGCTATTTGGAAAGAACGAAATGGGAGAATATTTGAGGGTAAAAAAGGGAATCCTAGAGATGTTTTTGAAAGGGCAAAATGGCAATTGATTGGCTGGTTATCCGTGTGTAAAGACTTTCAGGGTTTAGTTACAGAGGATTTTTATTTGTCTTGGGACGGGTGTATGAAAGGGATTGGCAGATCTAGCAAGCGGTCAGTCAAATGGATCGTGCCTTCGCGGGGTTTCTGTAAATTCAATGTGGACGGCGCAGCTAGGGAGAAGCCGGGACCGTTAGGAATTGGAGGTGTGCTTCACGATGATAGGGGTAGAATGATGACAGCTTTTTCCAAACCTGTAGGGTCTATGGAGTCAAACGAGGCTGAACTGAGAGCAATTAGGAGAGCAGTCCAAGTGTGATCTAGTTTTAGAGGTGGTAATCTCATTATCAAAAGTGACTCAACTAATGCTATCTCCTGGGCTAGTAATAGGAAATCCCCCCCGTGGAGGCTGATTTGTATTGCTAGAGACATTTGGAGTTTATGCAATTTGGGTAACATCACCTTCTATCATATGCCTCGCTCAGCAAATTGTATTGCAGACTTCCTGGCGAAAGCTGGTGTTGATCTTCAAGCACCGGCTGTGGAATTCTTTCCCATCACCAACCTTGAGAGTTAGGGATTGATTGCTCTGAGTATATATCTCCTATACTCAATCTCTTCTTATGTACTACCATTTTATTTTAATGAAATCTATCTGTTAATGTTTCAAAAAAAAAAAATTGCAATCAATAATATCTAAAGGTCAAATGCACATGTAAAATATGAAATTACTACATTTACAACACTACCCCGTCAAGCTGATAAGAAGATATTGATTAACCCCAGCTTGCTTAAGACATTATCAAATTGTGATCGAGAGATGGCATTAGTGAGCATATCTGCAAGTTGATCCTTGGATTGCAAGTAAGGAGAAAGAATCTGACCTGCATAAACATGATGGCAAAGAAAGTAATAGTCAATCTCAATATGCTTTGTGTGCTCATGGACCACATGGTTGGATGTAATGTTGATGGTTGTCTGATTATCACAGAACATTGGTAATGGTTTAGAGGAGGAGGCAAAACCCATCTCTGCTATAAATTGCTTGAACTATAGTAATTCACATGCAATAATGGCGATGACTCGATATTCAGCCTCTGAACTAGAACGGGCAACAAGAGTATGTTTCTTGCTACGTCAAGAGATTAGATGAGATTCGAAGAAAACACATTATCTTGTGGTCGAGCGACGGTGAGCCAACCCAATCAACATCTAAGTAACCGCGAATGACCATTTGAGATTTATACAATAATCCTTGTCCAGTGTGAGCTTTAAGATAATGAAGGATCTGAAAAACAGCTTGAAGATGAGCATCATAAGGGGGCATAAATTGACTTACTACTTCGACAACCTAGGATAAATCAGGTCTAGTAATGGTGAGATAAATAAGTTTACCTACTAGTTTCTGATAAAATTTGGGATCATCTAGTGGAATTCCATTCGAAGCAAAAAGCTTAGTATTGACATCAAGAAGAGTATTTGTTGGCTTGCATTCAGAATATTCTATATCCCATAAGAAATCTAAAGCATATTTTCTCTAAGAAAGAGAAAGCCCTTTAGAAGAACGAACAACTTCAATCCGGAGAAAATAGCGGAGTGGCCCTAAATCTTTGATATAAAAGGATTGCCGTAAATAGTCTTTTAACGTAGAAATAGATGGAGCATCATTCCCAGTAGAAACAATATCATCAAGATAAACAACAAGAAACATTCTAATAGAGTTGGCACGGAAGACAAACACAGAGTGATCTGTCAGACAACGAGAAAACCCATACTACAATAAGGCATTATTGAATTTGTCAAATTATGCCCGTGGAGACAGCTTGAGACTGTAGATAGCTTTCTTGAGTTTGCAAACCCACCCTTGCTCCCCTTGTTTCACAAACCCCCGAGATGGAAGCATGTAGACTTCTTCTTTTAAGTCACCATGAAGAAAGACATTTTTGATATCTAACAGATGAAGAGGCCACTGATGCTTGGTAGCAATGGATATCAAGATCCGAACAGATATAAGCATTTCAGAGAAGTTGGTAATCGAGAGGAGAATGAGAGAGCGAGAGAGAGAACCCACGAGAGACTTAACCAAAGGAGGCAGAGGAGTGCAGGAAAGGGAGACGACAAATCTAGAGTTTCCAGGCAGTCGACGAAGCCAGCTTGGGGGACAGGAGGACGTTGGAGGGAAGGGATGGCAGTAGCCAAGGGGAAGGAAGAAGCAAATAAGCAGAGAAGACCTTTCAGTCACCTTGTTCACTGCAAAATATGCTGGACCTAACCACTGGGATTGGCTCCAGGGATTCTTCAGGTACTGGGGGACGGTAACTGACACTTTCATCCCTAGAAAGAAGGATGCGGTGGGAAGGATTTTCGGTTTCGTAAGGATGGCAAGGGGAAGTCAGATAGAGAAAGCGATCGCTGCATTTAATGGACGAACGTTAGATGGCCGGAAGTTGCAAGTTAATTTACCACAATTCAGGAGGAATGAAATCTTAAGCTAGACTAAAGAACTCAAACAAGTGGTAGCTGAAACAGAAAAGGAGGCCCAAGGAATGAAAAGACGTGTTTGGGCCTCCTCGTAGATGGGTTGATGTGGTACAAAGCTCGTCGTCGGATAGGATTGCTTTCTCCACAAGTGTTGGTAACTCTATTTCCTCAGAAAGGGTAATTGAGTTAATGTCCAACCCAAAAGAGGAGAAAGAGATTCAGGAGTGGTTGACCAAAGTTGTGGTAATCTCTCCAAAAGAATCAATCTCTCAATCACAGTTGGCACCTTTACTGGCAAAGAAGGGACTGCCAGTTTCTAAGATTAGCCGGATTGGAGAAGGCCACTTCCTAGTGGCCCTGGAAGCTGAAGTAGACGTGGGGAAACTTCTAAAATCGATTGCCAATCTAGGACAATGTCATACTCTTGGGCAGTGGAGGTCCGACATGTTTTGCCACACTCGGAGAACCTAGGTGATTTTGGCCACAGGGGAGAAGGTCTCTTGATAATCAATCCCAGAAGTATGTGTGAAGCTTTTGGCAACCAATCTAGCTTTATATCGAGCAATTGAGCCGTTGCGATTATGCTTTAGAACGAAAACCCATTTGTAACCAACCGAAATCTTTTCTCGAGGAAGAGAAACCATCTCTGATGCGGAACAGCCAACTGGGCCTTGGCCCAGTCTCGAGCCAGGCCCAGTTTTGAGCCCAGCCCATCCATCTTAAGTTTTTCTAAAAAGGCTAGTTGCCCTAAAGGAAGATAGAATCGACGAATACAGAAGAAAAGAGTGGAAAGAAGACGAGGGAAGAAGGGAAGCAGCAGCCGAATCAATGAGAAGCCACGGCGAGTGACAGCGAGACGAGTGAGAAGCCCTCTCTGTCTAGGTACCACTTCCTCTTCCTCCTTCCTCTTCTCTCTGTCTTTCTCTTTTCTCTATTTTCGTTTTCTTTTATTCTAGCCATCACCATAACCATATCCCACTCCCACCTTTTCTGCCACCCTTTCTTTGGGCTTCCTTGCCTTCGCCTCCCCCTTCCCTACCCTCCAAAAAGCCCCTACTTCCTTCGCCTGAACCTCAAACCCACATCCACACCCACACCACTGGTTTCGTCCCTCATCCAAACCCCTTCCACTGCCTCCGTATGCCCTCTAATTAGCCCTTACACCTCCCATTTCCCCTAAAACAGCCCCTTTACATCCTTTCTGACTTTTGCCAGGCCTTTTTCCTTCTAAATCCAGAGTCGCCTAGTCCTATCCAACATATCCAAGCATTCCCTGCCATCGCCTTCTTCTTGCTGCGAGATCCGAAGCCCTTACAATTCCAAGCAGACCCTTAGCTGCCCTCTGAAGCCACTCAAATCCATTAGTGCCACCCAAACCCATTCATTTTTACCCATTCCTTTAATTACCCAACTTAGCCATCGTTCAATTCCACTATACCCACCCTTTTCCAAGTTATTTGACCGTACTCACCTTCTTTATTTTCTCTTTCTTTATTTTATTAAACCCATTTAACACTTATTTTCATTTTAGTCCATTAAATCAATTTATCAAATCCCATCATTACTATATTCTTAGTATTTGCATGATTATTTGTGGTAAATTTCATATTATTAATTGAGTGTTTAATTTCAGCACATTTTAGATTTAGGGTGCATTATTTTCATCCCCTTTTAATTTTTAGGGAATCACATTAGGCATTTTAGGATCACCCTATCCCACATTAGGCATTTTAGGGTCACCCTATCCTTTGTCCTGCATCAATTTCCCATGTATGATTTTTCTCCAGTGCTGTCAATTCTTTTTCTATTGCTGCCTTCCAGGAGGGACCCTGAAGAGCCGTATCAATCCTCTTATGAATATGAGTTTTGTCAAGAGCAGTCAGGAAGCTGTGATAAGATCAAATTTGGTTGATACCATGTTATAAGGAAAATGAGAAAAAATGAAGAAAATAATGGAAGAAAAAAGAAGAAAATCTCCGTGTTGTATTTCTTGTGTTCAATTGAAAGAAGATACACATATATATAGAATACAAAGAGCCAATCAAGGCAAGGAAAAAGGAAAGGAAGATCGTTTACAATCAATTAAAATTAATTGTATTTAAAGGTCAAATGCACATGTAAAATATGTGAAATAACTACAACATTTACCACACTTGCATCATGACATGATGCAACTTAAGAGCCTTCAATCCTCTTGTTATGCCCAAACTTCCATTGCTCAATCAGGTACTATCTCATTTTCCTTCCAGACCTCATCCGAAAGTCCCTGGATTATTGATTTTGGGGCCACAAATCACATGTCAGCTATGTCTCATCTTTTTTCTTCTTTTAATTTTCTCTTTTGGATATATTATACTTGATGATGGGACCGTTACATCCGTAAATGGTAAAGGGACTATTCCTATATCTTCTGCTCTTGATTTATCTTCAGTTCTTCATGATCCCCGATTGTCTAATAATCTTTTTTCTGTTAGTTCACTTATTAAGGCCTTAAATTATTCTGTGACTTTTTTTTCCCTTCTCATTATGTTATTCAGTATTTGGTCACAAAAAGGACGTTTGGGATAATCTCTACCATTCGTTATAATCTCTAAATAACTTCTTCAAAACCACCACACTAAGCATCAATGGAATCTATGAGGATTGATGCCATAACCCAACACTGACCAGAGTGCTTAAAGAAGAAATGCTAGACTTTACATGAAAAGAAGTAATGAATAAAGAGATGATCCATCGATTATTAGTAAGTATTGCATGTTTTGAGATGAATTCTAATTCAAATACTAGTGTCAATTGGATGGGTTCAAATTGGAGCATATTGCAATTTATGGTGTAGGATATGTGCAGTGTTTAGAGTGATCAGTAGTGAGCCTGGTGCTAAAAAATATAAAAAGGGTGCGCTTGGAAGTGTATTTTGTAAAATCCACATCTTGTTATTGAGGTGACTTATCTCATGCATTGTCATGGAAATTGGGAGCTGTGAAGCTTCATGGTGGCTTATTTTAATCATGTGGTTGAAAGAATTCATGTTGGCATCTTTTTGCCATGTCAGGAAGAGTACATTAGCAACATTTTGGCAGAGCATGGTATAGGTGGAAAGGTGTTGATAAAGTTGAAGCATGATTTGTGAACTCAAGATTGACTTGGCTGACTCAACCGAGTCAATGAGAAAAATAAAATAAAACAGGTAACTTGTTAGATTCAAGCTCCTATTGAGTTTTTGGTCTATCTCAGATGACTCGCGAAGTCAGACACAATGTTGAGCAAGTTGAGGAACTCAACTTGAGTTGCTTAAGTGGCAACAATATTGGTGTCCTTATAAACATTATAAAAGCAAAGGACAGCGATTTTTTTGATGTAAAAGCCAAACCTAGCTCTTGATCCTTTTGTTTTCAGAATGGAGAAAAGTAAGAAAGGGGAAATGAGAGGAACAACTACATCAGGTCTCCAATTGCCATACCTGTTTTATATACGTTTCTCTTCTTCTTCTACTTTGTTTTCTGTTCTTTTTCTTCTTCTTTTCCCCATATTTATTTTACCTTTTCTTCATTCCTTCATTCTTCCTTTTTTATGTTTTTTTGCTTGTTATTGGTGCTTCTAATCTTGTCATTTTCATTTTCATTTTTTCTTATCCTTCTCAGTTTCTTATTCTTAATGTTTTTTTTTCTTTTTTTTTTTTTCATTATTTATTCTTTGTTTTTCCTTTTTTTTCAACTTATTTTTTGTTTTTCCACTTCTAATTTTCTTATTCTCATCTTGTTTTTATTCTAATTCTCTCTATTTTGTCTTCTAATTTTTTGTTCATTTTCTTCAGTTCTTTTTTTAGCATGGAGCTTTCTAAATTTATTGCTAATTGTGTAACGTTTTTATGTGATTAGGTTTATTTGATACCGTTTTTAAGATCATTTTGCATTTTATTTATTTATTTTCATTATTTATCAATTTTTAATACTTTCTAACATATGTACATGTCTGTGTGTAGAAATATATTAAAAATTACTTTAAAATATTGGACCAAGTTCGACATTTTTGGCTTTGTTAAAACTTGCCCAAGTGAGGATGGGTGGATAAGAGATTGTGGTTGGGTCCCAGATGATTTTCATATTACCTCATTTGTTAGTGAAAATTGTCATGCAAACACACTAGGAGAAGTGTAAAACTAGAGCTCACCAGAAATATCAAACCATGAATGAAGAAGGCATGAGAAAGATATTGGCTCGTGATTGTGACACCCAAATACTTGACTGGAAGGGACACCAAAGGCCTCTGCCCCTTCCATCCCCTGGATAGATAGAGGAGAGGAGAACTTTTGGTTTTTTCATGTTGTCAAACAGTTGAACAATGAAACTTTCACATACATCATTTCACTTCCACTTGACACTTCTAATGATAAATGACTCGTCTCGCCGTGACCTTATCTTGGATTCTCGTGACTTTTTTTTCTCTCATGTGTTGGTTTCTGATTCTCTTGGTTTTTAAAGAATGCATGACACTTTGGTGATGCTGTTGCACAATCATATATTCAAGTTATTACCAAAATGTATACTTCATTTTATTCCTGTTTTCTTATGAAATTGTTGGGGCTTTCAATTTTCAATATGATTTGATTATATTTTGTGAGGAATCGATGACTAATGTGTCCCTTTTGTTTCAGTACCGCTTAGATTTCCCAAGTGGCATCAAAGAACATGCAATGTTTGTTGATATGGCTCAAAGTTTTCTTCAGATGGCAGAAGACATACTGCAAAAACAAATCCATCTAGTTTCTTTCAGTTTGAAGGAGGTAATATTTGCATACAATTGCATAGATATTTCTCATATCATCTGTTAACAAGTATAGTTTATTCTCCCTTTAAAAAAAAAAATATTTCTCATGTACCAGGCGATAGATGGTGCAGATGGATTTCAGAATACCCATCAAATGCAACAATATGAGTCTGCAAAGTTCAGTATAGATCAGGTAGGTCTCCTTCCTATTTTCACTTCTAGTATGAGCTTCATTGGAAATTTTGCTAATATTTTCTCATCAGCATATGGACATTTTTCACACAATTATTATGCATTCAATTTCAGCTTTCATATTTCCCCTGCCTTGTATTCTTTAGTATGTATGTCTACTTGCACATCTGGGGGATGCTGCCCATTTGTTTCTCTTGTGCTTTCTCCGAATTTATGAACTCAGTCAAATAACTTCTCTCTCTCTCTCTCTCTCTCTCATGTTGTCGTTGTCCAATTCTTCCCTATTCAAATTTAAGAAATTGCCATTATCAATGTAATCATTTCCTGTTCTTCTTTGTGATTGTGCTATTTTGAGGGGGGAGTGGTGATCACTGGAATTCATTCATTGTCCTATTCTCTTCAAATTTAAGTATCACGATTGTCACCCTCACCCTCACCCTCACCCTCACCCTCACCATCACCATGACCGTCACCGTCATCGTCACCGTCACCACCATCGTCTTCACCACTACCATCACCATCACCATCACCATCACCATCATAATCTCAATCATCATCTCATGTTTCTTTTTTAAAGAGGTTCTAAAATCAATGGTAGGGGAAACCCAAAGCTTTTATAGAAGATAGAATTCTTGATAGTGAATGAGGTCACCCATCATCGGCGTTGTCATCGATCATCATCATCTCATGTCAGTCTTTGAGAGGTTCTAAATCAGTGGTAGAGGAAACTCAAACAGCTTTTGGAGATGGGTAAAGAGTCTTGATAGCAAATAACATTATTAACTTAAAAAGGAAGGATTGTGTTATTAAAAATCGATGTGGAAAAAGCATATTGAAAGTTGATATGGTAAAAGTATACTAAAAAATGATATGGAAAAAGCATATGATTGTGTTGATTGGGTCTATGAATTATTTATTTGATAGAATTAGTTATGGAGAAAAGTGGAAGAGATGGTTCAAGGCTTGCTTTCAATGCTCATTTTGTTCAATCTTGGTCAATAGGTGGCCTGTTAAACTTAGAAGGGCGTCAAGGGGTCTTACACACTAAGAAGCACCGAAACGGGTACGCGTATTGGATACGACACTTATCTGAAACGGAGATACAACAAATTTTGAAAAACTAGGATACAGGTGCAGCGGGATACGCCGAATTAAAAAAATTATTATATATATATATATATATATATCAACAAAATAAATTCAGACATTTACAAAAAATATCATAAATTTTACTATGTGATAAAAATTATTATAAAATTATATTTTTATATTTATAAAAATATATATATATATATTACAAAAGATATATATTAGTAAAGATTACAAAAAATATATATATTATAAAGATTAGACTATTAGCAATTTAGTATTATGAAAGATATATATTATATATATTTATTTTTATTTTTTCCTCCCGTGCTGTCGTATCCCGTATCCCGCCGTATCCCTCCATGTCTGTTGTCGTATCCTTGACGTATCCATATTTAAAAAATGTTTTATTTAATTGGATACGTATCCGACACGTATCCGAGCCGTATCCGTGTCGGAAACGTATCCGACACGGATACTCGAATGGTTTCAGAGTATCCGTGCTTCATAGCTTACACATGGAGACCCTCTTCTCCATTTATCTTCTCTCTTGTTGAAGGATTTAATGCGCTCATGTTATGGACTAGGATTTGGATTTGATTAGGGGCTTAAAAGTGTGGAAGGTGGCCTTGTGTTGTCCCATTTATATTTTGTCAAGGACTCTCCTTTTCTACGAGGATTTGAGAAATGAATTTTTAAGGGTCAAGGTGGTTTTGAGATGTTAGCATCATGTTTCGAAGATAAGCTTGGGAAAAATTGTGGCAGTCAGCATAGGAGTGGAGGAAAAAGTGTCAATCTGTTTTTTTTTTTTAATAGTAAAAAGGTGTCAATCTTACCATCAGTTTTAGGACTTTTTCCTTTTTAAAAAAAAAATTGGTGGTGGGGGTAGGGGTTGGTATGGTGGAAAGTGCCAATGATATATTTGGGTTTGTCGACAAGTGTTATCCTAGATCTAAGAGGATTTGGACTTCTATTATCGAATTGGATAGTTAGGAAACAAATCAACTTTCATTAGGTGGGAGCTCGATACATTAAGGTGGCTTGATGAGTTCTCCTTAGAGGCGTGAACAACAATATACAATATTAAGAAATTGGAGAAATTGCAAAGGGACTTTCTATGGAACGGATAAGAGGAAAGTTCACTTAGTCAATTAGGAGAGGTGATTAAATTGGGGGAGAATTGAGATTTGGGGATTTTTAGTCTTGAAGATAGAACTGATGTGCAGATATATGCAAATGGTCTTGGAGGTTTCAAAAGGAAATGGATGCATTGTGGAGGATGATTTTGGTGGCTAGGTGTGGCATAGAAGGTGATGGGTTTAGGAGTTGACTGGTAGAGCTAAAATGGAGTTGCGTCTTTGTCTAAATTTGGCAAGGGTCATGGTTGGTGTAGGTGTCTTTTAGAAGGGTTTCTACTTTCTAGGGACTTTGAAGCAAGGGAGTACAATTTGCTAATTGGCTTTGTTGGCTGATGCATCTTTTGTGTTGAATAGGATGAGGGAATTTTCGTAGGAGACTTAGTGGAGTTTTCTGTTAAAACCATCAGAAGGGGAGAGTTCCCTTGGGTATTAACTTGGAAGGAGAGGAACCTAGGTTCTTTGATAAAGAAAAGAGGAATCAACGAGGTTTTTAAGTTGGCTAGGTTGTGGTTCTGTGGGTGGTTTTGAATATGTAAGGAGATTAAGGACTACTATTTCTCAGACCTCTATTTCTCTTGGGATGGATGTTTAAGAGGTAAGAAGTCTAGGCACAGGCACTTGATTTGTGATAGGTGAAGTGCCCCTCTAGAGGGTTTCCATAATGTTGATGGGGGTTGAGAGGTAAATTGGGACCTACTCAGATATTGGAGGTTTGACGCATTATGATAGGGGAAAAATTAGGCTTTTACTTCATAAGTTGGTAGGGGTAAAAGATTCTAATGGGGTAGTACTGTTAGGTATAAGAAGGGCCTTCGAGCTCTGGATAAACACGGTCAAAGTAACTTGGTCATTGCAGAGGACTCAGGCAATGCCATAGGTGGGCCAAGGGGAGAAAGAAGCCACCTTCGAGACTATTTTTGTGTTCACGGATATAAGGAGACTGTCAGAGGGAGATTATATTCAGGCATGTCAGGTGTACTATTAATGGGGTACCGGACTTTCTGGACAAAGTTGGGGTGGAGGGAAGTGATGCCTTTATTGGCTATATGTAATTATGATGGGATGTTGTGGTTAGAGGTTTCAAAATAGCCCTATTATACTGTCATCTTTTGTACTTTTGGCTGTACCTCAATCTATGTGTTTTGTTTCTTGAATTTTTTCCTTTTCCTTTTGTTCAGTGTAGTCATGTTCTCCTTTTCTTTTGTACCTCTTTCATTTCTTTTAATGAAGTTTTCCTTGTTAATTGTTTCAAAAAATAAAATAAATAAAAACTGGAAATTACTTATTTGGTGTAAGGTCAATAATAAAAACTCATTATCTTGATCAGGTTGTCTTTATCCTTGAGAAAGTTCATATCATATGGGAACCGCTGCTTCTTCCATCAATTTACAAGAGAACCATGTGTAAAATCCTGGATTTTGTATTTTCTAGAATTACAGAAGAGATACTTCTTTTAGATGATATGGCAGCTGAGGAAACATTACAGGTATGTTGTCTGAATCTGATAATTGGTTTTTAGTTATTTGTGTACCAAATGCTCAACCATCTAAGCAATTCTTGGTGTGTTTTCAGCTTCAAAGGCTTATTCACATTGTACTGGAGAATCTATCATCTTTATTTGAGTCCTTGGTGACTGATGTCTGTGAAAAGGAGAAATTTTCACCAGGCTATATATGGACTCAGCTTGATAAGCTTTTACCATCCTTGCGTAGGCTTCGCAAATTAGCAGGCATGCTTCTTTGTCGGCCTTGCACCTTGTCTATAGATTCTATAAATGTCTTGTATGATTTCCTTCAAAAGGCTGACTCCAAACTTTTTTCCCTTGTTAGATTTATTGGATATGCCATTAAGATCCATTACTGAACTTTGGGAAAGTGGAGAACTAGTTAGGTGTGGCTTTACATCAACTGAGGTATGATCTAGCTATTATGGATTTTTTTTATATGATTTGTCACTGAGATAAATAACAATTATTTGTGATGGCTATTATATTGAGACAAATCCTCATCTATTAATTGAATGAATATGAAATGTATAACTTTTACCTTTTTTTCCAGGAATAGCTGTCTTTATGTAAGCAATGTTTTCAGAACCTATCTATTAAACCATCTAAGGCCTAGATTCGGTCCAATCGAGTCCAGTAAACACTTCAAATTGGGTTGATCCATGAATGTCATCTTGGTGTCATAGTTATATACTGAATAAATGATTTTTTTTAAAATTTGTTAAACAAAAATTTAGAATTCTAATAAAGTGACTGTTTAAAATTATTTTAATTGGTTCTTTTAAAAAAAAAAAACCACATGAGAGAGAATGATATCGAAAGTTTTATTTATGTATTAATATTTTGTGCTCCCCTGGCCTTAAACCTGATAAATAGACTGATGTAGGACAAATAGCCAGCTAGTTTATTTTAATTTTTATGTTAATTTTTATTCTCTTCCTTTCCTAATTACATTAGGGCTCCCTATTTAGTTAGTTTCCTAATTGAAGTAGCTTTCCTTTTCAATTTAGGTTTCTTTATTTATTTTTTATAGAAGGATGACGTAGTGGTGGAAAAACACGACTCACGTGGATATGATGGAATAGAAATCAAAGTTATTTTTTTCTATCTTTTCTTTCTTCTTCTTCCTCTTTCCAGCTGGAGACTGTTCTCGGCTCCGTTTTCTTCCTTCTTGTCTCGGCGAAGACAAAGGGACTCTATTTTGCTTGATCGAATAGCCTGTGTGCATCGATCTCGTATCAAGTGGTATTCAGAGTAGTCTTTCTGTGTGACAGAGACGATCCTAATCAGATTGTTGTGTTGAAAAAAAAAAAGCCCCACTCAGCCCAGCCACTTCTCCTTCCCTCGATGTCCAGATCTGATTTCTGCTGCCTGGCCAGATCCGATCGTGCCTGTGTGATTGGGAGTGAACCCGACCGTCCACCCAGCTTGGTGCACTGCTAAAAATTGTTACATTCTCCTCTCAGGTGAACCTGACGGTTGTTTCGTCCTTTGCCCAGGACGACTAGTCTCTTTTCCCCCAGCAGATCCACTGCATCTCCGTACCCAGGAAAGAGCCTTGCCGTGGCACCCTATTGAGGCATCATCCTATTTTTCGAGTGTCTCTGCCTCTCTTGCCATCTGAACAACCACACCATGCAAAATCACCTTTGTGTACACAAACAGTGCACATTCTGCCGAGGCCTTTTTTGTCCCGATTGGAGTTGAGAGTCTATTGACCCCATTGAACGACTCCTTAAACAAAACCTTTCCATCGCTCCTTCCACTTTCTTTTTATTTAATTCTCAAACCTTAGGGATTTAATACCCAAGTGTCCCATCCAAATTCCACAACACTTTGCCATTCCCACCAACCCATTAATTGCATGTCCTTATTCTCTTAAAAGAAAACAACACCCAACATCCTTTTACCTAAGTTTGCTTGAACCCTTTTTTAGATGATATTTGACCGGACCACCCCAAGTCTTAAAAACAAAAGAAAAAAAAAAATCAACCGTTGCGTCACGTGGACTTCGATGGCCTTCAACAATGGTGTTGAGTATGTCACCAAATTAGAGTTCCTAAAATTGAAAGATATGTTTGTCAAGTTCCTTGAATCCATGCACGGTGCGAGAGATGGAGACGTTATTAAAGCGAAAGGTACCTCTGAGCATTCACATTAAGTCGACCCGACACCCCCACCCCCACTACCACCACCGCCGCCACTGTCGATTACCTGACAGTCCCCCATTCACAGTACCGATCGCAATACTGATACTGAGGATCTCTCTATGGCTATTTGTATATTATCGTGCTTGCCTCCTATCCTATCTTTGGTGCCTCGTCCCAACAGGACCGTGTCATCGCTCCCGTGCAATTTGAAGAACCATTTGCGACTGGATTGCTTTGCCCTAGCTTGAGCCCGTGTACACTTCTTGCTTTCTTCGATAGTTATCGTCGTACGTACTTTGATAGTTTTGCAGTCATCATCTTCGTCATTCGGCTATTCGGATTTGGTCTCCACCTTTATTTGGTACCTTGTTACAACCTATCTTCCAATGGCGACAATGCAGTTATTTTTCTCGATTTCAACTCGAGGATGAGTTCTTTTCAAGACCGGGGGACTGATTTAGGACACATCTGTTTTAATTTTTATGTTAATTTTGTTATCTCTTCCTTTCCTAATTAGATTAGGACTCCCTCTTTAGTTAGTTTCCTAATTGAAGTAGCTTTCCTTTTTAATTTAGGTTTATTTATTTATTTTTATAAAAGGATGATGTAGTGATGGAAAAACACAACTCAAGTGGATATGATGGAATTGAGGTCTTGGGTCAATCCCTAGTGACTCCAATGAAGGATCATTCCCCGCAGACTTACCCAGTGTGTGCAGATTGGCGGGTTTTCACACCCTAGTCGGGTGCGATGCCTAGACTCCTCCAAACCAAACCTCAAAAAAAAAAAAAAAAAAAACAATTTGAAGTTTTTTTTTCCTTTCTTTTCTTTCTTCTTCCTCTTTCCATCTAGCGACGATGTTCTCGGCATCACTTTCCTCCTCGTCTCGGCGAAGACAAAAGGACTCTGTTTTGCTCCATCGAATAGCTGGTGTGTATCGATCCCACATCATAGACTAATGCGACTAGACATTCAGTCAGGTTATTTGTTTCCCTTAGTACTAGGTAGGCCCATTGTAAAAAGCTGCACAGCGTATTCCAAAAGAACCTCTAGATATTGTCCTATCCTTTTTTTTCGACAATAACCATCTCTGTCCAATCCAATCCTGTCAGATCCTTACCCAGCCTTGAATTATCTTGCAATCAAGTTTGCACGTCCAATTAATTTGCACTGTTGGATTACAATCTGTTCATTTTTTATGGTTGAACTTTAAGAATATGGTACAAGGATCAAGGTGATCAGATCAACATGATATTTGAGCACATCAAAAAGTTCATACCCTATCTTGATAAAGAGAGAGCCACCATTTGTTTGCTGCACTAATGAATGAAAGGGAAATGGAGGTGTCACTAGGAGAGAAGGGGAGATCTAGGGATTTTGGAATTGGTTATAAGATCTGCTTGGGTTAGGAGAGTAGGAGCATTTTGTTTTTTGTTTTTCATTTTGTGAAATAAAGCTAAAAGAAAGAATTAAAGGACTACGAGACCTTGAAAATGGGCCCAATAGATGAGAAAATGAGTGTTGCTAAAGGTGGTTGAACACATATTTAGCTGGGAGACGACCCCTTATAAATGACTGAAGTGTACAGCGAAAAGCTACAAGGAAAGGGAGGCTGTTAAAAATCTCAAGGGAGGAAATAAAAGATGACATGATAGAGGTAAGAGTCAGAGAGGATATGATTTATGATACCATTGAATAGAAAACTGGAACGCAGAAGGCTCACTCAGATTTTGAACTGGCAATTGTATGATGATCTTGTGAAGCAAGCAGTTTTGAAAGAACCATATGGTTTGAATGGCCAAGGTGGTTCGACAATTGAATCACACAGTTCAAATCTGAAATGAGATTTTTATAGAACTCGTTGTCATTCCTATTCCACTATTTGGGTTTCAAAAACATTGGTTGGAAGGCTTGGGGCAGATACAAATGTTTGGGCGGGCATAGGAGTCGAGGGAAGTCCATACCCCTTATTTGGGCATTATTCGAATGATGGTTTTGATGATAATGATAGTGGTGCCATTCAGTCAATCAAGTTAATGAGAGTTCATTATAGATGTAAGCAAGTCAGGTTCCAGTGAGGTTCTTATGGAACTGAACCATTGTGGTTTCTGTTCAACCGGTTGGGTTCTAAAACATGGTTAGAAGCCTTTGGATGTAAATGTTTTGGAGAGGGAGCAGTAGTCACGGAAAGTCCATACCCCCTTATTTGGACATTATTTGAACAATGTCTTTGATGCTAATAATGGTGTTGCTGTTCAGATAATGTAGTAAATGGGTTTTGTTTTGCATTGGGTCCTTAAGAATTCAGATAATAGGTCCCAGATCATGGCCTTCCAATTCATGGTCGTATTGTGCTGCTGCACTAATTTTTTCGCCATCCTTGCAAAGCCAGTGACTTGATACAAAATCCAGAGAATGGAACCATATTTTCTTTGGGAGACAAAAATTAAAGTATGTAAGGACTATTTTGAAATTAAGAAGGCAAAAGCTATAATTTGACAAGTTGAGAATTTTTCGATTTGTGTTCAATATCAAATTGGTTCCTAATTTTGGGAACAATTAGTGCCATGTTTTTTACTAAAGAGCTTGCTGAGTTCATTTACTGCTTGAGTTTCAATCAGTTACAACTTCTGTTTGCTGTTGGCAGGTACAAAATTTTGTTAAAGCAATATTTACAGATTCACCTCTAAGAAAGGAATGCTTATGGAGGATAGAAAGTACTGGTTCATAGGAGATACATTTCTGAAAGCAAAATCTGTTTATTATATGTCCATTTCGGCATGTTTTCCCCTGTATATTTTTTATTTATAATATAATGCCCTTTTGGTGTGGGTATCTGCTTGTAAAAAAATTCAGAAAGCAAAGTAAATGAATTTGGGTATCATTCCATTTTTAATTTATAGAAGAATAAAAAAATTATTGATGAGGAGAGACATCACTTGCCAAAATTTTAGGAATAGGCTGCTCTAATTTTGTAGATCGGAAGCAGAGTCGAGAGTAGATCCGGCAAAATCTGATCTGACCCGATTAACCGATTCATTTTGATAAATGATCCGACTTGACTTGAACATGTTTACAAATAGGTAGACCCAACCTGAACTTGTAAATATATCGGTAAACATGGTTCACCCAATTATTGTTATATGCAAGCAATCATATGAGATCTAACCTTATTTAAGGGGTAGTTTTGGTATGTATCTTTCTAAAAAAATTCTTAATTAGGCATATGGGTAAATCTGGCCTGAACCAGACCTGACTCGAACTCAAATATACCCAAACTGAATACGATCCAATCCAAACCGGCCTATTGGCAGGTCTAGTAGAGGCACTTTTTTGACATGATTCGAGGTTAGCAGCAGGGGTGTAAATATCGGCCGATAAAATATGATACGATTTTGAAACTGTATCATATTAACTGTTTTGTCTTTTTGAAAAAAAAAAGAATAATATCGGTCGATATATTGGCCGATAACGATATATCAACTCTAATTGCTTATGATGACTTTACTGAAATATCAGGAAAATTAGCAGTGCATCCATGGTCTGTAGCTTTTTACTTTACATTCAAGCCTTATACATTAAACACGCTAACCGATTGAATCTTGCTAGTTGATAAGGACCAATATAATCATCAGGATCACTTAGGCACCCTGACAACCAGTAAGTGGGCAACAAGCTCTATTTTCAACCCTCCAAACACGTTCCTACCTCTACCATCATTGGATTCTACCCTCGCTCAATGTCATCTCATTTTAAGACCATGAAATATTTTAATGTGACTCAATCTTTGGGCTTTTAAACAATACAATTTCAATTATTCAATTAATATAATCTTTAGAGAAAATTGTACAGAAAATTGTAAGAAAAGTTTGGGCTTCATGGAGATGTAATTGTGTTATTATTTCGCAGTCATTTAGATATTAAAACGTATCAAGAGTATCAAATGCCTTTTAAAAAAATTAGAATAATACCAAGTAATGCAGGACAATAGGAAAAATTACTAGTAATTTTTTGCTAATTTATAGACATGGATAATTATTAGGTAATGACTTATTTGTATATAATTCAGTTGAATATTATCCATATGGGTGTATCTTAGCTGGTTACCTCCTGCTTCAGGAAGTGGGAGGTCATGAGTTCGAGCCCCTGTGATCTAACTTTGGTGTGCCTTAGAGGTAGGGGTCCATCCGTGGAGGTTTTACGCTTGGTATCTACGGTTTCCCACGTGTAAATTCAAAAAAAAAAAAAATCAGTTGAATATTGAATGAAATTTGCTAGAAATCATAAGAAAATTATGAATTAATGAAATACATTGCGTTTCAATTGTTCCTTGTTGTCATGAAATCAGACCCACTTGATTAGCGGCCCACATATGGCAAGGAAGCAGAACTTTCACGTGAATACTCGTCATTGATAGACATGGATTGTATGTTGCTGGATCGAGTGATACCGGCAAGAGGAGGTGTACGCACTGAATCCGTCTGCCTATCATGCGCCCCCATGTCCCGAGTTGAACAAAACGATTGTCACCCGCCACCGCATCATACCCCGTCGTATCCCAATCTCCTAGACTACCTTGTTGAGCACTAGGTGTCATGCACCAAATTTTCGAGACCTGACTTAAATTAAATGGGAAAATTGACAAACTTTTTCTACTTATCTACGTTTGACTATTACTCCAAATTTAATTCTTGTCATACTAACGGCCAACCAGATGGTCTTAAATGACAGGAAAATGTGTACCGAAGTTTCGACAGAGTTCCATCTGTAAATGGTCATTTGGGAATTTTCTTACAACTTGCGGGACTTGTAAATGAGTACTTCTAATCATTCAACTATCACATACTTTCACAATGGGCCTCTCGTCTCCCTTTAGTACATTCACTATAACATTTCCAAAGTTCATATTCTTCAAACTACCAAACCATAAACGTTAAATGAAAATATTCAATTGGTGCCTCAGCCACCCATTATAGTGCTCAATAACGAATAAGGCTATTCTCCAATTACATCAACAATAATAGGGTAGAGTAATCAACGGTAATAACAATCTTCTCAGTTTAACAACTTTCACACAATAATAGTATTACTCTTCCACTAATATACTGCATGTTCTTTCAAAGATTTTCGGAGACATCGTAATTTTCTTTTTTCTTTTTTTTGAATTTACGTGTGAAAAATCATGGGATATTCAATTTTTTTTTATTGTAGATCCAAAACCGTAGGGGTAGGGGGAGGGTGTGAGCGAATATGCCCAGTATGGACTAGAAAAATAAAATAGCTCTTCATAAACAGAATATTTAATTTAATTATTTATCCATGATAATTACATGAAGCATTCAACGGGTTAACGTGATGAGTAGTACACACGATCACATTTAACACAATTTGCTTAAATGCATATTCACCTGCAATTGAAGTAGAAAATTCCCAAAATCTAACCTTTTAGTCGTATCATATGATTCTGATCCTTGAAAATTTAATGGCTTACAATAGTTAATAGTTTAAAGACCATAATCTTACAAATAATAATTTTCTAAAGTAAAAATAAAAAAATTTATATTTAAAACTAAGATTTATAACATACAAAAACAAATGCGAATAGAATGATTGGAAATCATCAAGTTTATCAACATGTGATTCAATTTATAATCGTACAACAATGCAAGACATACTTAGTTTATTGGAGACCAATATTAGAATGAAAATATACTTTACTATTTAATATTTCCACTATCCTATATTTTTTGCATTTTTTCATAATTTTATTGAGTTTTAAAATTTCATACTGGTTTGGACAGTTTGATATTTGAATATATGACCCGGTTTGTATTTTATACAGGTAGTGACCGGTATGATGACCAATACATATATTTTGAAACTTGCATACAAAGATCACCAAACATCCAAAGCAATTAATAAAGAGGTTATTTATTTATTATTTATTTTTGGTTGTTTGGATATGATGCATTTCCCTTCATATAGTTTCTCTAGCATTGCATGGTAAGTAATAAACAATGTGGCTGGTTGGTTTGGTGGTCAAAACGGGCCCTTATTTGTGGGAAGTCTTGGAATCAAGTCTCCCTCAACAAAAAAAAGGGTCACTCTCAATTGTTTTGTATCCAACATGTGTGGATTAGAAGGTTTACACATACTCTAAAATTAGTCAGATAAGACATCTTGATACCTTGATCTTCAAAAAATAAAAAATAAACACCTCTGCATTTCATTATTTATTTTTGATTGTTTGGATATGATGCATTTCCGAGCATATAATTTCTCTTGTATTGCATGGTAAGTAGCATCAACACCTCTGCATTTCATTCATAATAAATTCTTCAAAATTTTTACAAAAAGATGTGAAATCTGCAATGGAGTTAATGTAAGACGGAAGACTAGAGAGAAAGAAATATCAACATGGATTATTTATGAAATTCCTATGGTCTTCCCTAGTAACCATAAAACCAAAGATAACTCAATCCCAAAAATAGTGTGAAGCCACGTCCTGTCTAGCATGAAGCCGAAAACTGTGATGCCAGTTTTGTTATTCTCAAAATAAGCCACTGCATTGAATAAAGAAAATATTTTTCAATTCCTTCAAGTTTAACACTATCATTACTAATGCTAAAGAAAATAAAATGATTTCATAATGGTCCATGTTCTTCTTTGATGTGTGTGTGGATAGGTACATGTGAATTGATGTTTGAGGCTTAATGAATTGCAGAATAAACACAAGTTCTACATTTATTTGAGTATTATAATCCATCCTTAACATAGGTTTCTATTCATTTGATACAAAGGTAACTGAAGTGTGAAGATTCATGTTCCGAACAAATAGAAGCTTTAGTTCGAAATGAACTTTGGAACCTTGGCTAGTCTAAGTAATCTTTTGTTTAGCGTGGCTAATGAATCCTGAAAATTATACCACAATTAAATTAAGTGACTCACTCTAATTAAAAAGTTGGCATTGCTCTACCACAAGTGGTATCATAATCAGTTGTTGACTCGGGTTGTATTTGTGTTAGTTGATATGGAAATCACAAGAAGAAGGATGGTTGGTCTCAATGAGACTATTCGATCAATGTTGCGCTGTGAATGGACGAGTCATAAAAATAGAGGACTGAATCTCTGAATCTGAGTCACTCAACTCAGCAGTTTCATAATCTCACCTCAACAGTTTTATTTGAATTTGGATTCAGATTCAATTTGAGTATCCACCAATGTTACATTTTGAATTCAAATCTTCTTACATCCGCTGGGAAGTTTCATCTCTTCCCAACCGTTTGTTGCATGATAAAAGGGGAGAAAGGCAGAGATTTGGAGGTACCCCACCACACCCACGGTGGAGTCTTAGTGTCCCGCAAATAGAGAGGGAATTGTTGTCAGATTTTCACTTCATATCGAGTTTCAATAAATCCAACTCAATTTATGTCAAAATTTATTGAACCCGACTTGAATTGTCGACCAAAGTTATTAAACCTGACCAAATCCAAATTTCTAACCCGACTCAAATCAAGTGTTGTTTTATATAACTTGATGCACTCAAGTTGAGTTTACTTATGTCAGATTGCTTTTAAATTTCTCAATCCGATCCGACTCAAATTTCATATGGATTTTATTTTTTTCAATCCAATCCGACTGAGATATACAAATACATAATCCAAATCCATTAATTTCTCAAATCAGATCATACGAGTCAAGTTAAAACCCGACCCAAGTTTCATATGTAAGATGTATGCCTCCCTCATGAGTTTAGAGGGAGAAACTGTTTGGTTTTAATGGTCCATCCTCATGTGGGACCCACTTATTCTTAACTACGTGGGTGAGTCTTTTCACATGTGTGGATAACTTGTAAGTCGTTCCTTGTTCTCGTATGTCAACACAATATTAGAATCCTTGGCATTGTAGAAACAAGAGAGTCGGGAGCAAGAGAGAAACCCATGTTAAAAGTTCCTTTCGTTGCAAAGAGAAAGTGAGAGATCTTGTTTTCTTTTGTCTTTCAATCTAGAGAGTAGCAAAGGGGGATTCTTGTATTCATGAGATGGTGATCTTCAAGCTAGTGTCTTAAGAAATATACTTTTAATCTATTCTTGAATAGTGGATTTAAATTGCGGCCCCATCTATCGGTATAATGTTCGTCTCTCTTTATTTTCTCCATCCCATTGCTTGTGGTGGTTTTGGTGGATTGACATATTTCATATCGTGGTCCTTGTGTTTGTTGAAATTCCTAAGTGATTGAAATCGAGGGGCACCTCCTAGGCCATTCTGAAAGGACTTTATTCCAAAAATTGATGACACAATTAATCATAGACTTCCATTTTTGCATTGACTATTGGGATATCGCTCACCCAAGTAGTGGTCCATTAGCGAATGGTTCGGATTCATTGCTAAATTGCAGGAACCAAAGTGTTCTCCACTTACTCCTAACTCTTAAAAGTGTAGTTATGAGAGCCTTTAGAAACTCTCCCCAATGGCACTGTGAATTGGGTTATATTTTTTCGTGGAGCTCACATTTTTGTAGTTTCACATTCAATTCGAACTCATTCTAAGACGCATTCACTGTTGAATTGTATTGACACTCTGAAGCCAAGATATCAAGGATCTCCAGCAGAGAAATTGACTGAGCAAAATTAGGGATTCCCAGCAGAGAAATCCCTAATTTCCCTCTATGAAGATTTGATTGTAACCTTGTATGTAAAGAATATTATCTTGATTCACAAAGATATTATCTTGATTCACAAAGATATTATCTTGATTCATACCTGTATTTTCGGATGAAATAATATAAATATATCAAAGGTCTCCAAGGTTAAGAGTGTGGAGAACCATTCATTCATTCATCTGTGTTTTCTATTTCTTTATGGCATCAAGAGTTTGTTTGATCTTCTTCTGAAAGATCTTGGACCCGACGAATCTACAGTGATTCACATTTTTTTTGCTTCCGCTACCCCGCTTTCGGGTTTTTTTATTTTCGGTTGCTGTCTCTGCAAGTCCTCACCATCACGATCTGAGATTCAGATCTGAGGTTCGAAACTCGGTCGGAGAGGCGAAGAAGAAGCACCCGAAAAGAACAAAAACAAAATCAACCGAAAAACGGTCTTGACCGACAGCCGTTCTCTCCCGATCTGAGATTCAGATCTGAGAGAAAGAAGAGGCAGATCGGCAGGAATCCATTTGGGTTTCATCGAACTCCCAGACGTGTGCAATAGCAGATCTGAATCTCTTCTGTTTCCGGCAGGGATCCACTGCCGAGATCTGAAATTTTTACCTCTTAAAGTGCTCCGATCTTGGACGAGATCCAGATTTTCTTCTCTACCTCCAGATCGGCTACTGCAGATCTCTGTCAACGGCTCTGATCTGAGACTGCATCTTCCGTAGCCCAGATCGGGCTTCCTCTGTTGCAGCCCACATCTCATCTTCGACGACCGAGCCCAGCATAGCGCCGCCTGACCAGATCAGCGCCTCCTTGCAGTTTTCGCGCCAGCCACTCTCTCCTGCTATGCGCCTCCGTCGATCTTTTGCTCTGCTGCTCCTCGGCGTCACCTGTGTTCCGGTCTCTTCCCGAGAGGAGGAGAAGAAAAAAAAAAAAAAGAAGGAAACTTCTTACTCTTACTGCAGAGTTTTTAAGTCATCCGAACAGTGCCCAAGTCACAAGTCCAGGCCGAGGAAAAAAAAAAATGACAGTTGCTCGATTTTTTTTTACTTTGCTTATTTCAACACAGTCAACAGAGATCCGGTCTCGTGCCCCTTTGCTCTTCGACAGTAATCACTCTTTGCTTCTCAAATTTGGGTTCTGATCTTCTATTGGATAGGAAAAAAAAAAAGCTAATGGCTTCTTCTTCAGCAAACATTTATCCTTACCCATCCTCTCTCAACGTCAGCAATTTTGTTTCCATTAAGCTTACCCAAAATAATTATTTACTTTGGAAAACCCAAATCATGGGTCTTGTTGAAAGTCAAGACATGCTTGGCTTCTTGGATGGTGATTTTAAAATGCCTGATCTCTCGATTATTGTCTCATCAAAGGAGAGTGGTGGTGAGACCACTACCAAATCTAATCCTGATTATATTGCATGGAGAAGATCTGATAGGCTCCTCCGTGGATGGATTACTGGCACCCTTTCTGAAGAAGTTCTTGGGCTGGTTGTTGGACTTGATACCTCAGCCGATGTTTGGCGTGCTCTTTTGGACTCTTTTGCACAAGAGTCGCAGGAACGTGAATTTTATCTTCTTCAAAGCATGCAACTTCATTCCAAAGATAATTACTCTCTGTCTGAGTATATTCGCATCTTCAAAACTTATTGTGATGATTTGGCTGCAATTGGTAAACCTGTTCATGATCGAACCAAGGTCTTTGGTCTTCTCAAAGGACTAGGCAAGGATATGAGCCATTTGTTACTACAATGCTCAAACCACCCATTCCATCTTATCGAGACCTTGTTCCTCTGCTCCAAGGTCATGAAACTATGAAGAATCTTCACAACACAAGTAACTCATCTCCCGTTAACCATAATATGGCTTTTGTTGGAGAGCGATCTGGTGGTCCACCTTACAATCGAGGGAATCCTCGGAGAGGTCGAGGCTTTGGTGGTTTTAGTTCCAGAGGACGAGGCTTTAATCAAGGAAGATTTCAATCTTCTTCCACCAGTGGTGACAATCATCGAGGTTTTCAATCAGTTCAACACAATTGCGGTGGCTCTTCTCGTCCTTCCCAAGAGCCTTCTCCTGTCAAATCATCTAAAGAAACCGTAGAGGTAGTGCCAGATTTGTGACAAAACACGTCATATGGCTCTCGAGTGTTGGCATTGGTCTAATCAAGTCTATCAACCAGGCTCTTGCCGCAACTTCTTTGAATGATAACCCTGAAAAGACTTGGTTTCCCGACACCGGTGCAACATCTCACATGACTGCTGATCCTGGTAAGCTTACATCTATTGTTCCGTATCATGGCATTGATCGAGTCTTAGTTGGTAATGGCACTGCACTAGATATCTCTCATGTTGGCTCCACAAACATTGATATGGGGCATACAAAAATGCGTCTAGATATGTTCTCGTGGTTCCTGCCATTCAACAGAATTTGTTATCTATCAGTCAGCTTACCTCCGATTATCCTTATTTCGTTGAATTTGATTCCCGTGGCTTTGTGATTAAGGACAGAAAAATAATAGTGATTGCATCGGGAAGTAGGACTGGAGGACTATATGCACTTAAGCCAAAGGAAGAAGCAGCTTTGTTTTCAATCAGATTTCGTTCAGCCACAGATGATATTTGGCATTAGCGACTTGGTCACCCGCAGTCAAGGGTAGTCAATTTCTTGAAAAACAATAAGCTTATTAGAAGCAATAGTATCAATAAGGTTGATTCTTTACGTAATAGCTGTCAAATGGCTAAGGCATGTCGCCTTCCTTTTATTTCATCTCATAATCTTTGCAAAGAACCATTTGGTGTTATTCATAGTGATTTGTGGGGCCCATCACCCGTAACATCCTTCCAACGATTTCGTTATTATGTGATCTTTGTAGATGAATGTACTAGGTACACATGGTTCTATCCACTCAAGCACAAATCAGACTTCTTCCAGTGCTTTGTCATGTTTCACAAATACATAGATACTCAGTTTGACAAGAAGATTCGACTCTTTCAATCTGATGGTGGTGGAGAATTTGCTGACTCCAGATTTCGAACTTATTTATCAGATCTTGGCATTAAATATCAAATCTCTTGCCCACACACTCCTGAACAGAATGGATTAGCTGAACGGAAACATCGCACTGTCACCAAGTTGGGCCTTACCATGATGTTCCACGCATCTGTACCTCAACGTTTTTGGGTTGAGGCATTTAGTACCGCTGTATGGCTGATCAACAGACAACCTTCTCGGGTCTTGAATTGGAAAAGCCCATATGCGATGTTATTTCATAAACATCCAGATTATGGCACTCTCCGAATCTTTGGTAGTAAATGTGTTCCTTGCCTTCGTGATTACAATAAGACGAAGTTTGACCCAAGGTCTCTTCCATGTATCTTTCTTGGCTACAGTGAACATTACAAAGGCTACCGCTGTTACTATCCACCCACTAGTCGAGTTTATCTCTCACAGCATGTTGTTTTTGATGAGACGATATTCCCATTTCACTCTCCAGGATCACAATATAATTCTTCACATATTGCTACTGATTTCATTGAGTTTTCTGACTGGCTTACAAATACTCCAGTGGTAACCATGGACCCCAATGCCACTTCTTCTGACACAAGCACTCCATTCAGTTCAGATCTGCACACTCCCATTACAAGCTCACTGATGGTATTAAATGGACACATTACCATTTCTCCTGCAATCACTGCTGGCTCTCATCTGAATAAATTGGAGTCCCCAACTGACGTGACTGATGATGAGCCTCATCATTTTGCAGATCTACCTCCGCAACCCAGCAACATTCACATGCCTGATGGTGAGCTTCATCATTCTGCAGATCTACCTCAGCAACCCAGCCATCCTCATATGAATTCTGTTGCCCATGATACTTCTACATCCAGTGCACTCTTTGAGCCTCCTCTTCTCAGTCCGGCAGGTCCACGCTCTCCCATTGCTACTCGTCGCAGTCATGGAATTCTCAAGCCCAATCCAAAGTATTCTAGTTCTGATTATTGTTTGCTGGCTCATTCAATACCTTCAGAACCAAAGTCCATTATCTTAGCTCTCAAACATCCTAGCTGGACTGCTGCTATGACAGATGAATTGTCCGCTCTCTCTCTCAATGACACTTGGGATTTGGTTCCACGGCAGTCTACTATGAATGTTCTTGGTTGTAAGTGGGTTTTCAAGACAAAACTCAAGGCTGATGGTTCTTTAGACCGATTGAAGGCTCGCCTTGTTGCAAAAGGTTTCAATCAGATTCCTGGCATTGATTTCTCTGAAACCTTTTCTCTGTTGTCAAGCCTGCTACGATCCGGCTTATTCTCACTATTGCTCTGGCTCATGGATGGGAGATTCATCAATTGGATGTTAAAAATGCATTTCTTCGTGGGCATTTAACTGAACCTGTCTTTATGGAGCAACCTCCAGGTTTCAAAGATCTCATGCAACCACACCATGTTTGTTCACTCAAGCGTGCTCTATATGGACTGCGTCAGGCTCCACGCGCCTGGTTTGACCAATTTAGTACCTTTGTTTTGGGCCTGGGCTTCTTTTGCAGCACCGCCGATTCCTCCCTATTTATCTATCATGGTCACGAGTGTACTTTACTGTTATTATTATATGTTGATGACATTATCGTCACAGGGTCCAACCCTTCCTTGCTTCATGACTTTCTTGGACAGTTGAGTCGAAAATTTGCCATGAAAGATCTGGGTCTTCTTCACTACTTTCTTAGCATCTCCGTTATTTCATTCTCTGGTGGTTTATTCCTCACTCAAATGAAATATGCTTTTGATATCTTGGAACGTGCCAACATGCGAGGTTGCAAGCCAGTCTCCACACCTATGGCCACCAAGTTGCGCTCGAGCTTGACAGATAATGATCCCTTTCCGGATATGTCCTTATATCGTAGCATCGTCGGCGGTTTACAGTACCTCACGATTACCCGTCTTGATATCTCCTACAGCGTCAACTATGTGTGTCAATACTTGCACAATCCAACTATTTTGCATTTTCAGATGGTGAAACATATTCTTTCCGCTATATTCATAGGACTATCACTCATGGGTTTCGTCTTCTGGCTCACTGCCCTATGCAACTCTATGCCTTCTCCGATGCTGATTGGGCAGGATGTCCTACCACTCGCCGCTCTACCACCGGATTTTGCACCTATCTCGGCAGTAACTGTATCTCTTGGACTGCCAAGAAACAGCCTACTGTTGCGAGATCTAGTACTGAAGCAGAGTATCGGGCCCTCGCCTCTGCTGCCGCTAAACTCACATGGCTCACTTATCTTATTCGTGATCTTGGTCTTCATCTCGTCCCCTCCAATTCTTTATTCTGATAACATGTCAGCCTTGCATCTCACAATCAATCCTGTTTTTCATGCCCGCACAAAGCATATTGAAATTGATTACCATTTTGTTCGGGAAAAGGTGGCTCTTGGCACTATTGTCACCAAGTTCGTTCCGTCTTTTTCGCAAGTTGCTGACATCTTTACCAAAGCTCTTCCCCGTAAGCTCCATTACGTGTTATCCACCAAACTGGGCCTTTGGCCTCCTCCACGGCTCAGTTTGCGGGGGAATATTGACACTCAGAAGCCAAGATATCAAGGATCTCCAACAGAGAAATTGACTGAGCAAAATTAGGGATTCCCAGCAGAGAAATCCCTAATTTCCCTCTATGAAGATTTGATTGTAACCTTGTATGTAAAGAATATTATCTTGATTCACAAATATATTAACTTGATTCATACTTGTATTTTCAGATGAAATAATATAAATATATCAAAGGTCTCCAAGGTTAAGAGTGTGGAGAACCATTCATTCATTCATCTGTGTTTTCTATTTCTTTAAATTGAACTTATGATATATAGATAATTAAAACTCTTTAGCCTTGCCATGATTGAATGATATATTCAATCTAATTTTTGACATACCTGCCATGGAGGGGTAGATCTTTCAAGCCAACTCATAATCATGATCTTTGGTGTCAGCCACCAACCACAGAAAGAATAATGTTTCGAATCTTGACATAGATAGGATGGTTGGTCATCTGTCTTCAAGCATGTGATTGGATCCACTCATCAACCACAGCACTTCCAAATTTTTTGTGTATACCAGATAACCAACCAACCTATCAGCTTGGGTTAAAATCAGATGCTGGATCAGAAACTCACTAGTTGAAGAAGGAACAGATTGGTGCTTCAATTAATCCAACTACTTACCTAATGCTTGTCTCTTATGGAAGGAGATGGTATGGGCATGCGATAGGATGAATTTGGTGTCATCTACATCATCATCAGCTTCATCTACTGCCTCTTCTTCTGAATCAAAATCTACTGGAAAAACACGAGGGCCTGAATCTATCTGAGCCGGTGTCTCACAGTCTTCGCTATCAAAGGAGTCAATAGTGGCACACACATGCCACTTGGCTGCATGGCTTGTAATGGCCTGAGCCTTGTGAGTGATCTTGGTTGCGCTCCGCAGGCATATGAACAGCCCGATCACCAGTCCCACAGAGCATAGCTGCCAATGTTCCATTTCAGAGAATTCAGTTCTATTTACTTCAATTCAATTCAGTGGAGACACAGACGACAATCAATTTCACTATGAGATTATATCATGGCCATCGCTGTGAATGGAGAACGATTGAATTCTTTTTGATAAAAATGCATGGCCTAATGTGGATGGCAGCACTGAATTTCATTCCGTTTATTTTCTTTTCTTTTTTCTTTCTAGTCATAGTCATGGCTGCGTTGATAACATGGAATTTCAATTTGATAATGAGTTGAAAAAAAGGAGCTTCAGTTTAATGGAAGTCCTATTTGAATCACATATAAACCAACCACACCCAAACATGAATGGTTGGTTGGGTGTTAATGTTTGAAGCTTACTCATCCTAAGTCCAAAAATATACAAATAGGTTTGGTTAAGTGAGGCAATTTGAATTTCAGAATGGACTAGCATGTGTGATCTTACTAATACTAAGGTTCAGTTGTCAAAGCATCTATCATTGAACTGTTATAACCAGCAGAAAATTGTCAGTGGTTGGACCAGAGGGCATGTCCCATCAGTTTTGAGGAGAATTGGAGGAGAATTTACTTACAGCGAGTTCTCCGGTCTTGAATATATTGAGGTCTGAATGAGAACTGGTGGTGATGAGAAGGAAAGCGAGTTGGCTTGCAGTGACAAAGATGAGGGTGCAGAGAATAAAAGCTCGAAACCGATGGCTTATGACTTTCAACTGCCTCCGAATCCTTAGGTGCTCCTTCAACACCATGGCAACATCAGATTCTGCTTGGAAGACCTGAGTGAAGTCTTGCAATCTCAGTATCTGTAGATGGCAGATTAGGCGGAACAGGACGCAGACGAGGAAGAAGATGGAGGTCCTATAGAGCCATGAACACAGCTCTAAGATGCATGCGATGCTGTCGCTTACATACACATTTCCTAAGAATGGTATCCGAGAGCCTCCCGAGGCATACCACCATATCTTGTATGCACTTTCAGCTGCGAAACAAGGGAGTACAAAGTAGGATAGAATCTTGAAAGACCTCTGCATTTACCAATAATGATGGAAAAAGAAATAAATTCAGTGATCCATGTTTTCAGTGTGTACATACACATGAATTGGATTGCATAGTACCAAACATAGTTGAATTGTTCATATGAGTTGGGTGCGTGTTAGATTGGCTGAATGGTGTACATCGGCATCTATGGAATGATTTTAACTCCACCTGATGTTGGTATTTACCATTTGGAGGAGCAAGGATAAAGGACTACCATTTTGACATCAAAACGCGAGCCCAGCTATGTAACACATCTTACAAATCTAAATTACAAGTTGTTTTGGGTCTAAGACTTAATAGATGACACAGTGACAGAGAATATAGAACTAAGTTCACCATAGACTTGGACAAAGTTCACCACAGACTTGGACAACAAGGTTTGATAATGGAAGAAATCATGAGATGTGAAAAGGAGATGGCATACATTGAGTTGGTGTGTATAACCATGGCGGACCACATCGCTGTCATGGCAGAGCTTGTCAAGGAAGAGGAACCTGCGAAGGCCATACTTCTTGATGAAGCGAAGGCAGAAGAAGGAGAGAGAAGCGATAACAGAGAGAGAGAGCTGCACCACCACATCATAGGGGCGGCGATGACGGGAATCACAAGTGGGGCAAGCAAGGACAAAATGGGAAAGGAGAGGGACTCCGACAGCTAGAAAGAGGAAAAGGGTGCATGAGATGAAGGTACGCCATGCATTAGATTGGTCTACACACATCCATCTCAGCCAAGCCCTGAAGTTGTATAGCTCATCTGCTGCATTGGATTTGCATCTGGAGTAGGACGTGCTGTTCATATATTTACGAGGAAAGGCTCTGCTTCACCCTCTTCTCCTAATGATGCCATTGTTTGACCAGCAAACTCCCTTCCTCCCTCCCTCTGTCTCTGTATGTTTGTTCATAGGACGAGACTTGAGATTGAGAAGCACTCCATGTACGATTCAGCTTTATTGCTTGAATTCTTTTGAGTCCAGACTAGACCCATGGAGATATGTTTGGATGACGTGTATGTACAATACCAATGTTCATCCAGACCATTTGGCTCTTTTGATTTCTTGGAGTGGTTGGAAAATGGCGGTGGACTACAGAAAATAAAAGAAAGGGGTTAAACAAAGCATAACTTAAGATTGAAGACCAAATCATCTCTAAACTACCATACAAATTGTTGAGTGCCACTCCAATAAACAGCATACAATTAACTCGAGGGAATTTTATTCATACTCAACTTTTCTAGACCACTCTCTATGAGGTTACTTTCCATCGACTTAACCTGTATATGTGAATTAAGAGATTTACACATGCTTATGGAATTAGTGTCACTTTCAATGTAGAGTAGAGATGAATATATATATATATATATATAATGGAGAGGTTGGAACTGATATTTTGGTGGACAGATTTGTTTTTCACTAAAGGGCATGTTGGGCATTCACTCGACAGCCAGCTCTAAAAGGTTGCTTTCAGCATTGAAGAACATACAATGCACACTTACTGCCATTATTTTATGTTAAATTATTAATGCTTAGTTGGGTGGTGGGCCCTTGATGCCATGTGTAGAGCCACAGCACCTCTCTTACAAGAGCCAATTGATCTTGGTCATGTGTGCTGGGTTGGTACTGCCGTTTAACGTGCCGTATAAAATACATTCTTCTTCTCCATTCGAAATAGTTGTCATTTGATTTTTGGTCGTTTGCTCTTTCCTACTTATATATTTTATTGAGCAAAGAATTTTTTTTTTTAAGGGAGAGACGACTTTGATTTGATTTCCTTCAGTTCCTCTTGCTTGCTTGCAAGATGATATTCTTGGCTGTAAGGCATTGATAGGGGCAAGCAGGTCACATGTCGTTTTCTTTATGTTTCAGCACAGTATTAGGTACACTAATTTGAGAATTGAGAATTTGTAAGTTGAAAATGACAGAAATCAGTCATTCATCCTCTCCTTAAATATTTGTATGCACAACTGGTGCGATCAAGTTTGTTCAGCCCATCAAATGAGCACTGCTATGCTCTTGGGCCGATGAAAGAGGAAATGTCATTTGCATAAGCCCAGCCATATAGATACCCGACATTTCTTTCTTTACACATCCGATTTTTAAAAAATAAGTGAAATTACCATTTTATCCGTCTATTTTTTTTTTTCCGAACGAAGAGACAATCCATCTTGCATTTGTTCGGAAGATCAGAACGTCCGAACGAATGGCTTGTGGAGTGAGATTTTCAAAAGAGATTGTTTCTCGACCGATTTTTACAAACAAGGTATCAAAATTCATCTAATTTGAATTTTTTGAACTCCGAGATTGATTTTAAGTGAAAATGGTATAGTTTTGGGCTTCAAAAATTGTACCCAAATAATTAAAGAAAAAGGGTATTTCCTCATAGAGTAGATGAATTTTGATAGCTTGTTTGTAAAAATCGGTAGAAAAACAGCCTCCCTCACAACTGTAACCTTTGCGTGTTTGGCTCAGATTGAACAAGGCAGTTTCTCAACCTATATAGCCGGCCTTGCATAATTGTATTTTTCTGCCTCACCTAAGGCACATGCGTCTCTACAGGGACCATGGTTTTGAATATATTCGAAATTGAGGTCCCTAGTGCCATATTATTATCAGTGGATTCCAGAGGCACTAGATATACTATTAGTATCGGCCTATACTCTGATTCATTTTAGATGCAGCTATACTAGTGGTCTCACCCATAGGGGTTTTACGCTGGCTATCCTGTGGTTTCCTACATGTAAATTAAAAAAAAAATATATATATAAGTTGCACTTGGATGAAAGGTAAATTTTGCAGGGGTTACTTTTGAACAGGGTTAGCCTTAACAGAGGTTATTCTTATGCAAGTGTTTCCCTTATCTTTTTTGGTAATTACAGTAAAAAAGTTAGAATTTACTATAAAGGAAAAAAATGTTGTTTGATAATTGTAAACAGGGGAACCTTAATATATTAACAAGTTTATAAAAATCAATGATTTTTAATAAATTTATATAATATAAAAATTAAAATTAAAATTTTATGAGATATAATTATGAAACAATTTCCATCAAGTAAAAGCTAACAATATATCTTATAATAATATTATACAATTTTCTATGGATTCCTTCTCATAATAATAATTTAAAATAAACACTTGGGTTCCAACGGTAAGAAGTGAGATGAAGAAGAAATATTTCCTTTACATATAATTTTTTTTAAAATCCTAATAAATGAATAAAAAATGCCAACACACGTAAATTTAAATATATATATATATATTAATCTAATATAGTAGTTTATAAAAAATCTAAGTTAATAAATCACAACTGAGGAAATTAATATTAAGAGCCTATTATTTCAAGTTAATAAATCCAAGTAATTATTCTTTTAAGGTGAAAAGAATATTAGGTCTTTCTCATATTAAGTAAAAACATCTACACTTTTTTTTAATAACATTTTAATACTTATATCAGTGATTTAGCTTTTTATTTTTAATGTTTTGGTTTTGAAAGTATTATTGAAAGATATTGAAATTCAAATTTAAAAAAAATTGTTTATTTTATAAATTTAACATTATCAAGTAAACAAAACATGAAATCATAACAAATAGGAAAACATTGAAAATAATGATAATTTGATATCTTTAATAAATAAAATTTTACATGTTTTTTATATTCTTATACTTTATAACTAATTATGGAACAAATAGAATTTATAAATAATTTTGTTATTTTATTTTAATTGAAGTGACGAAAAAATTCAGAGAATTTTTTTATTTTAAAAAGTAGAGCTTTAACACAAAATACCTCAGTGTTTTGCCAGGTGGTGTCAATAGGTAAATCTTATTTTATTATTATAAACTTTGACAATTTAGATTATTATGAATATTATATTATTATAACGTAAAAACTATTTATTATTGTTTTAGATTTCAGTTTTCAAAATAAAAGATTAATATTTGAATAAATATTATTTTTACTTATTTGAATCAATTTAACAGTCAAAATGTGTCAAATAACATTAATCAAAATTAGATTAAAAAGTGAAATTAAAAATGATATTTTAAACAATTTTTTATTTAATGAAAAATGGACTCCAAATGAAACCCAGTAGCGAGGCGCAGTTGGTTGGAGTCCAGGCTTACAGTAGTTTCATTCTTTAAAAAATATTTTTTATTTTAATCAAAAAGAGATTTTGATTGAAGAAGGGGAAGGGAGGAACACGAAGAGGGTAAGGAGAGTGCGAGGTTTTATGAATACCTCTTGCCTTGACGGGTTTTTTAGGATATGTAGAGGACTAAGGGTAAATTACGATTTTTTACCCTTAGCATGTTGCTACCAAACGGGAGAAAATGGGAGTTACCCTCCTCCTCCCCCAATTACACCTGAAACAAATGCAGACATAGTTGAAAGTGAAAATGTGGGGATGCTTGCCACAGTAAAATCTACATTAGACATTCATTAAAAAATAGTTTCCTAAAAATAAGACTTACAAGTCTTTTGAAATATGGAATGCAGTATCTCCAAGTTGTTTTCAATCAACGTATTGATGTACAAGATAATATCAACTATCAAGTTCCCATAAGACTAAGACGAAACGCATTAATGTTTAGGACAGTACTACACAAAATAATTTTGATCGTTATTTTTATCATTCAATTTCAGGTCTTGAAATAGAATGTAGACAATAAAAAATACAAAAAAGGAAATTTTATGAATAGAGGACACTACATCCTCATTTCCTTATACGAAAGGACCAATGAACCCCTCCACTGTCACATGTCCTGGATGAGAATTTTATTATTGCTCCCTCTCCCCAATTCAAAAAAAAATCCGCCTAATGAGGATTTTATTTAAAAAAATAAAATTTGGTACATGATTGATGATGGCAAAAGTCAGGTTTAACACCTACTTACACTATTATATTGAAAATTACCGGCTAACTCTCACCCTCAATCAGAAATGAAGAGATAGTTCTAATTTCGACGGAATAATTTTACCGAACAAATTAGATGTTCTACGAAGTCAATTTGAACAAGGAATTGGGAATTTAAATGCGAAAACTTAATGCAATTAATTAAATGAAATTAAAAGCATTAAGAATCATGCATGCGTGAATTCTAATCTGACTCGGTTCGAATGAAAATTGAAGAACTTTATAATGAATCAATTTTGGGTGCAAAATTAAAATTTAATTAAGCAATTGAACTTCATGAAGGAAAAACTTAGATTCGCCATGTAAATCAAACTTGACACTTAAATTAAACTTAATTCAAATGCAAATTCAAAAGAAAAGCAATTTAGGAGAATTACCAAATTTGGGGGCATAAACAAGCAACCAATGTTTAACTTTAACTCAACTGGCTTGACTCCTTCCTTTTCTACAATGTGTGATTGTTCCTCAATTTATAGGTTTAATCTAGCTAGAAACAAAAAGGGAGGAAAGAAAAGGAGGAGAAAAAAATATAGGTTGCCTTCCCCTCCTGCTTGTGGAGACACTCAGGCTCTACGTTCTTCTTTCATACTCTCTCGTCCTGGCAGCGCTTGGGTCTCTTTTTTTTTCTTCTTCCTTCTCTTCTTTCTTCATTCTCGGGTGGCGGAACAAATACTTAGCCAATGCCATTACATTACCTAATTAAAATTGGATTCCACAATCCAAATTAATTCATTAGAAGGTTCATTGAATTTGAACTTGAATTTATGCCCGATTCAAATTCATATTTGCTTTGAGTTTTAATTTGCAATTTAATTTGTGCTCCAATTAATTTAACCATTGCATATGCAATTAGAATTCCATGTTCATTTTGGTTTCAATTGAACAACAATTTCATTAGAGTGTTATTGCATGGTGTCAATAATCCTTGTAAGATTTGGCCAAATTGTTTTTCCAATGCGTGAAACTTAACTTCAGTTATCCAATCCATCTTCAAGTTTTAATTCCAGTAAAAATCTTTGGGAGTATGCAATTTTCTTCAATTACAACCCTAATTCTTCATCAAGTTCTTTTGATTTATAATTTGAATGTTTGTTACAATTAATTTCAATTTATGGTTTGACTTTATGTTGTTAACTTAAATTTCAATTTGATTTAATTTATTGCATAATTTGGCCATATTTATCAAATTTTAGTTTGACAATTTAAATTTAGATTCAATTGAATTATAATTTCATTAGAGTGTTATTGCATGGTGTCGTTGTATAATTTAATTTTAATAAGTCATTCAATTCATTGAAATATGTTTAATATTTTTATGCTATTTTCATAGAACCATATGTGAAGCATGTACCTATAATGTTTTATTGAAAGAGTTAGATCATTAAATAAATTATTAAATTTTTAAGAATAGTTTTATTTTAATATGAAAGCTTAATAGTGAGAATGCATCAAATGGACATTACCTAAACTTCTATTTAAATCTATAAAATAAAATAATATTTTCAATAATTTAAATTTATAAATTGAATGAGTTCAAATTATGTCACTTCATTAAAATCTTATGAAGTACACATAAAAATATTAGAAATAAAACAAACATTAGTCTATTAAAAAATAATAGAAATGAGACAAAATCACCCTATTAATAATCTGTTGGAAGCCCTGTTCACCCAATCCCCAATCACCACTTCCAGACTCCATGTTTTCGACTCACCTTCACACCCGAGTGTCTCAAAACCCACCTCCCAGGTCTGCCTATGCTAAAGGCCAAAACTTATTCCTCATGATTGTCTACCCCTTTCTTTCCTTCCTCTTGCCTATTTCACCGAACCCAGTTTCTCCATCTCATCCACTTCCAATCACATACTCAGAACCTATTGTTCCACCCTATCCACCTCCTCCTACACTCGTCCAACAACTCCATCAATGTTCTGTAAGTCATTCTTAAATATGCATAGTGATTGATACCCAGATATCTTTGGTAATGATCAAATTTTTTTTCTCTATGATAGAATGTACTTAAATACCTAAAAAAATAAATGACCGTCAATCACAATTTAGAATCCTCTAATGTTGCAGTACCATATAATTTGTATGAGGCTCTTGGAGGAAAAAAGAACACATTAAAAACTAATAGACAAATTTGTGCTATATTAGAAATTTAGAACAATTATCTATAGTAAAATAAATTAGTACAATTCTTTAGTCTCCTCTTCAATTTTATCATTTAAGCAACCTATTTACCAAATCATTGTGCATTCAAAATTGCTCTATTTTCACCATTGCCACAGCTCCAAAGGTTCCATCTGGACCCAAGAAATTCGATAAATTCTGGGACGGAGTAGTCTGGACAAGATTGCAATTAATACGATGGGCTTGGAGCAAAGACTCGGAGTGTTCGAAAGCACAGACCCCACTACCCAATCGTCCATGTTTTCTCTTCTAAGACCCATTAACTGAGCGACTATAACTTTTCTTTCCCTCTCTCTCCACTGTAACTCCTTCTCTTTTCGGTCTCATTCTCTCCACAGTTTTTTCACTCCCGCCTCCCCCAAATCCCCCTTTCTCTCTCTCTCTTCCCTTGCTCCTCATCTCATGGATGAACAAAGCATTACACAAGCCAAACGAAATCTAATCGCACTTCATGGCTGCCTACATTGCAAAAATCACAGTTTAGGTGGTGTTGCAAAAGTGTTTCATAACAGTAAAAGCTTAGTTGATCACTGTCACCATGTCCACCGAATGCTGGTCGCTTTGAAAATAAGCTATGAGGAATGTAGAAATTATTTCTCCACTATTGCTGAGTTACAAGTTACAAGTGCATAAGACCGATCATGGACACTTATGGTAACCGTCTATTTTTATCTTTTATGGATTTTGATGTTCACCATAATTTTTACTAAAGTTTTATATTGTCACCGTAAGCTTTTCGGTCTATATTTTCCACCACAAGGCAAGAACCACTGCTACTTTGTCTTGGGTCATGGCTGAGTAGGAAGAGTAAAGCCATGTAGCGAGGATAGGGCAACAATGGCTCTCGTTGTAAAATAACACACTGGCATTATAGTCGTTTGTAGAAGAGGGAGACAAAAGACGTTGGGAAAGATGGGACACTGCAATGATCCCATTCTCTACTGAAAGAAAAATAAAGAAAGAAAAAATCCACAAGAGAGAAAAAAAAAACCACAATGAGAGAAAAACTAACGAATGAAAGAAATAAAACCAACAAGGAGATAAAAAACCCTCAAGGGAAAAACATTGTATTGGTGAGAGTTTTAAGCTTGGATTTTAGAGATAATTTAATTTTGGATTTTAAAAGATTATTTAATTTCGACGTTAAACCAATTATAAAAAGTTGAATCATATAAAAGGAATCACATAATGATAGAAGAAAAGAAAGAAAAAGAAGGAATGACTACAAATTTTTTACATGATCCAGTAAGTCAAAGCTGGATTTTCTTCATGCAATAAGGTCACAGATAGCTCAAACGGTAAGAATCAGAACCCACAATGAAAGAAAACAGAATGAGAAAAAAACCACAAAAAGAGAAAAAAAAAACCACAAAAAGAGAAAAGAAAAACCCAAAGAAGTGAAAAAAATAACATAAAAAATCCACAGAGAAAACAAGCTCGCAAGAGAAAAAAATCCATTAGTGAAAAAAAATGTATAGAGGAAAAAACCCATAAAGAGAAGAAAAAACACACAAAGACCGAAAACATAAAAGGAGATTAAAAAACCCACAAGAAGAGAAAAAAATCACACTGGGAGAAAACATCCACAATAAGAAGAAAAAAATCTATAAGGAGAGAAAAAAACCAAGAAGGAGAGAGAAAACACATAAGAGAGGAAAAAAACCCCACGTAAAGAGAAAAAAACTGACACAACGTGTATCAGGATCGATCGCACTTGGTCGTCTCTTAGGCAAGCTTTAATGGAACTTGGCAGTCAGATAATTATCAACGGGCTGAATCAGTAGTGGGTTGAATGGGTTGAGGGTCAAGGTTCGATCAAGAGTCAGGTTGAATGGATTTGGAAAGGGTAGTGGTGAATGGATAAAGTGTAATGGATGGTGGGCTTAAGGATTGTAGTAAAAGGGATGGTGGGGTATGAATAATAGGAATTAAAAGGTACAGGAAGTGCGCTGGCTAAAGGTAGAGTAAAAGGGATGGGTTGAAGTGGGCTTGAATGGAGATGGAATTGAAAGATGCAGAAAGGAGTGGGTTGTGAGAAGTTGTGGATCTGATCGTGTATTGCAGGTAAAGGAGAATGGATGGAGAGTGGAAACTCAGGCGGCAACACAGCAGTCCCTGACGACAGCAAGGCAGCAAGGACTGACCGTTAGACCTGATCAATATGCAAGACGACTGGCTGGATGGGCAAAGACAACGTCGGCAGCAATGGAGGTTGGGTGAAGTTACAGGTGATGACTTGGAAACAAAGGGGTTGTTGATTACTCTCGATCAATACAAATGAAGCATCGTTCCTTGTTGGAATCCTAGTGAGAAAAAAAGATGAAGAAGAGGATCTGCATGAGAAGAATTAGAAGAGAGGAGAGAGGAAGAAGAAGAGGCAGATAAGTTGTGGATCTGATCGAGTATTGCAGGCAAAAGAAAATGGATGCAGAGTGGAAACTCCAGCGACAATACAATAGTCCTAGACGACAGCAATGCAGCAAGGGTTGACCGTTAGACCTGGGCAGTACGCAAGACGACTGGCTGGATGGGCAGAGACAATGTTGGCAGCGATAAAGGTTGGCCGAAGTTACAGGCAACGACCTGGCAACAAAGGGCTGTTGATTACTCTCGATCAGTTCAAAGGAAGCGTCGTTCCTTGTTGGAATCCTAGCGAGAGAAAGAAGATGAAGAAGAGGATCTGCATGAGAAAAAGTTGAAGAGAGGAGAAAGGAAGAAGAAGAGGCAGAGAAGATAGATAACGTGAAAGGATGAAAGAACAAGGAACAACAAATGTTGTTTTGTTCAGAATAAAAAAGAGAAAAGAGAGAGAGAGAAATAAAAGAGAAATGAGAGTAAAAGGGGAATAAAGAAAACTTTGGATTCTCTTGTATGTTGTTGTGTCCCCATCTCAAGTACAATATCCCTTTTATAATATGTTGTTGTCGGCTGAAAGAAGAAGTCGGGATAAACTGGGCTTAAATTGGAAATTTCTCAGTAGGATACAGTTGGGACTCGATTTTTAAGGTGAGCCTGTTGAGGAAAGGCGATAGTTGGGCAATATTAGAAGAAAGGTTAACCTTCTATGTTTATATTTTAAAATAGTTGTCAGATTCCTGATTAAGGGATTGTAATTATATCCTTCCTCTTTGAGAGACTTATACATCTATATATTCAAGGTGTAATGAGAGAGGCCACTGAGCCAAAATTCTACATGGTACATTTGACCTTTTTCAGTTCCTTTTTCTCTGTGTGGTGCGCAATACATCTTTCCTTCATCGTCGGTATCCTTCAGCGCTTTTCTCATCAATCTGACCTAGCAATCGTTATGAGGAGCGATGTGCAGTTGTTCTGAGAGTTCTCCCCCCCCCCCCCCCTTTTTTTTTAGAGAGCTCTGCTGTAGTGCTAGTAGAGATGCAAGACAGATGAGAAAGAGGCTTCAGGGGGCAGATCTGATTGAAGAGGAGCAATTAGCAAGAAGAGCTGGTCGTCAAATAGAATGTGATCTGGGGTAGAAGGAATCTGCGAGACAGATCTGAAGGACTGAGGCACCGAAGAGGGGCATAAGCAAGGCAGGAGAAGATCTGCTCAGGCATAGCAGAGCGTCTAAGAGATCGGATGATCCTGAGCAGAGTCTGTTGAAGCAACGCCAGAATCGACTTCTACTATCACCTCCTCTCCAGCCCCTACTCCACATCCCTCTGATAATGTTCACCCTATGGTGACTCATGCTAAGGACGACATCTCTAAACCCAAAAAGCGGGCTGCCTTTTCTAGTTGTCATCCCCTCCCGTAGGCCTTTGCTCCTATGGTCTCTACCTCTGATATTGAGCCCACCTGCTACACTCAAGATGTTCGATCTGCGGAATGATGCCAAGCCATAAATGATGAATTCAATGTTCATCTGAGGCAGCAAACTTGGTCTCTTGTTCCACCGCCACCAAATTTCAACCATGTTGGTTGCAAATGACTTTTAAGATTAAACGACACTCAGATGGTAGCAATTAGCGTTACAAAACAAGACTTGTTGCTAAAGGCTTTCATCAACATATAGGTTTGACTATGATGAGACCTTCAGTCTATTTGTCAAGCCCACTACTATCCGCACTGTTCTCAGTCTTGCCGTCACTTTTACTTGGTCCATTCACCAGCTGGACATCAAGAATGATTTTCTTCATGGCCATCTTACAAAAGAAGTTTATATAATTTAACCTCATGTCTTTGTTGATCCTCATCGTCCTCATCATGTCTACAAATTACAAATAACTATTTATGATTTGAAACAAGCACCTAGGATGTGGTTTCAATGATTCAGCTCATTCTTTCTCTCTCATGGTTTTGTTCAAAGCAAAGCTGACAGCTCTATGTTCAGATATAGACGTGGCACATATATTATGGTTCTTCTTCTTTATGTTGATGACATGGTCTTGACTGGCAATTATTCGTCGCTTCTTCATTCTTTCACTGGCATATTGGATACAGAATTTGAAATCAAAGATCTTGGCACTCTCCACTACTTCTTGGGCCTTGAGATGACTCGACATTCCAACGTGTTACATTTGTTTCAAACCAAATATACCCTTGACTTTCTTCGTCGCAACAAGATGCTCGACTACAAACCATGTTCCACATCCATTGTTGTTAAGATTCAGTTGTCTACTGATATATTGTTGAGCCCCTCTGAGTATCGTCAAATTGTTGGTGCTCTTCTCTATCTCACCCTCACTAGGCCCGACACTGCTTATAGGGTGCACATTGTCTCCCAATTCATGAGTCAACCTGTGACACTCAGAAATTTTAAGATTTATGAAAAAAATTGAATTTTTAATAATTAATTAAGATTAATGAGATTTAATTAAGTAATTAAGAGAAATTAAGTGGGATTTAATTTGGAAATTAAATTATAATTTAATGTCGAGTGGGATGATGAGAAATCAATTTATGAAATTCATAGACACATGGACGATGACGTGGCATGCCACATGCAGAGGTGACCCAATGCCACATCCTATGACTTAGGGCAACCATGAGAAAAAAAGGAAAAAGCCACCTTTCCCTTTGTTGTTTCCACTTACACGACACTTTCACTCTACTTCCCATATTCACACACGACAGTCCTCTCCTATCCCATTCCCCATTCGTACGACATTCTCTTCCTCTCCTTCTTCACACAGAAAGCACCCTTCTCCATCCTCTTCACCGTGAACTCCACTCCTCCACATGATTTTCTCTCCTTCTCCTCTCCTCCAATAGAAGCACTAAAACAAAGAGGAAATAAAAAATAAAGGAAGGAAAGAAGAACAAGGAAAGAGGAAAGAATTTTGGAAAGCTTCACCTAAGGTAAATTTCCCCTCTAAACTTAGTGTTTATGTTCAATTTGAACTTTAGGATGACTTAGAACCAACCTTAGGAGAATTTGGGATAAGGAAATAAAGATCGAAAAATTTGTGGATTTTAGATTTTTCCCCAATTCATGAAATTCTACTGAAATCCGTAAATTAGTGCATCTAATTATGATTATTTACCTCTAAGGATGTGATAAATCACATAGGGGATAAATCTAAGGGATTAAGTTGAGAAAACAGGACCAATAACCCACTAAGTGTGATTTCGGTTCGCAGATGTAGAAAAAAAACTTAGAAATTTTGGTTAAGTCTATAAGAGAACCCAAGGTTTCGGAACATGGCTTGGAAATGCCTAGGCCAAGTTCCGAGCACTGTAATATAAAAACTGAAATCTATAAGTCTCAGAAGTACCGAGAGAGGGCTTGAAGTTCTGAAGTCTCGGAACTTGACTCGAAAGTGCCGAGGTCAAGTTCCGAGCAGACGAGTGAGGCTGTATACTTTGGAATGATCCGAAGGAGACCTTGACGTTCCGAAGCTTCGGAACAAGCTTCGGAAGTTCCGAGAAAATGATGACCCAAGTTCCGAACAAACAGTAATGAGACTGTATGACTTTTAACTCCATACTCTTGGGTTGAGCATGAATGTATGAATAATGAGACACCACTAAATGAGAATTAATAAAGGTGATAAGTATTAGGTTTGAAAAACAAGGACATAAACTAATCATGTGATTTATTATATTTTGATCCATGGAAATAACCAGAGGACCGGAAGGTGACTTAGGAGCATTACGTGCCTCGTTGTAGTTTGTTCCTTCGTTGAATCCCCGTGATCAAGGTGGTTTTCCTACATTATTGAAGTATCATAGTGATTATAAGTATGTTGGCTTGATTTCAATATTATAAATTACATTGTTTGTTTTGATTTAATTGTGGGAACTTAATGTATATTTGCTTTTATGAAAATGTGAATTCATGTTTGTATTATCGAATGGATTTGGTATCATTAATGAACATATTCCTCATACATATACATAGGATGGGGAAACATGAGAACAAGGTAAAGGGACGACGTACTTTACTTGGAAATATTTAGATATGTATAAGATAATTAACCATTGTATATGGTTGCATCCATGAGTTACAAAATTATGGCATATTAATTGGACAGAAGGTCCAGGGTCAAAAAAAGTCTCGAAACCTGTGCAGGAGTATGGGTATATAGCACTCCCCGGGTAGTCCCGGTTAAGTGCTAGTATTCGGTACTAGCTCACAGCTGGTGCCTCAAGAAAGCTACGGACAAAATGGGCAATATTCATAATTATTGTATGAGAACGAAATTTTGATCAATGCATGTGGCATGACAAGGGTATGCATCAATTCATGTCACCATGGCATAATACATCATGATGATTTCTAAGTGCTTTTAAAGATATTTATGATTCTGATTTGTATGAGATGATTATGAAATGAACTTGAATAATTTCTTAGTATGAGTTATGAAATGATTTTGAAATGTGGGATAGGGTATGATTTTTAAATGAGATGTATATTATTGATTTATATATATTGTTTTCTATATACATTACATCACATGTTGGTACCCACTTGATGGGAATTCCTATTGGGCATTGACTAAGCCCACAAATCTTTCCCCTTTTTAGAAACTGATGCAGGAAAAGAGAAAGAGAATAGGCCGGGCCGAGCAATAGTCAGGCGTGATTGAAAACGAAAGCAAAGGAAAGAGTTCGGCGAGTCATACATTTTGACGTTTTGGAGATTGAAGATGATATCATTCTTTTTGCTTATATTTTGAGAATATGTAATTTTTTTTTAGGAGTGATGCGAATGGAAATCTGATCATTGATGTATAAACTCGTAGATGATGATATTATACTTTTTTGTTATTTGACATTTAACTTATATGAAATTAATATACTTTTCTTTGGATTGAGATTAGTTATCTTTCAAATGTTATGTATATGCTTCTGCATGTTTTATGTTAGTATGTTGCAAAAGTTAAAATGGACTTTGCCCATGCGCCCACGATAGTTGGGCCAGTCGAGGGTAAGGTCTTTAGACTGGGACTTGACTCACGTCGTGACGCTCTCCCCTCTCTTCCCGTCCAAATATTCTTAAATATTCACTCTGATATTAGGGGGAGAGGGAGGGGCGCTACACAGCGTCACACATCTCATTTCGATGTTGTCAAACGTATTCTCCACTATCTCAAAGGTTTCCTTGGTCGTGGGCTACAACTCATGCATGCGACACAACCCTTGCGCCTAACTGCGTACTTTGATGTTGATTGGGCCAGTTGTTCTGTTAGTAGATGCTCCATTACAGGTTATTGTATCTTCATGGGTCCCAATTTAATTTCTTGGTGTGCCAAGAAGCAACCCACAGTCTCACAGTCAAGTGTTGAAGCTAAATACAGGGCCCTTGCTTATACTTATGCTGATACGGTTTCGATTCAATATCTTTTACGAGAGCTTGGCATTCCTCTCTCTTCTCCAACGGTAATTTTTTGTGATAATCTCAGTGTCATATACATGGCAGGTAATCCTATGTTCCATGCTTGGAATAAACACATTGAGCTTGATTATCATTTCCTACGAGAATGTGTCACCACTGGCTCTCATCAGACTCAGTTTGTTTCCTCCCAGGATCAACTCGCTAATATTTTCACTAAGGGGTTGCCAAAGCAACACTTCTCAACGCTTAGCGTCAACCTCGTCGCTTTACCACTGTCAAGTTTGCAGTGGAGTATTAGAGGAAATGGTTAACCTTCTATTTTTGTATTTTGACATAGTTGTCAGATTCCCTGATTAAGTGATTGTAATTATATCCCTCCTCTTGTGAAATAATAAAATGACTTGAGGTCTCTCTCCAAAGGATAGATCATTTATTTATAAAAGAAATCAAATACATCAAGATAATAAGATAAAACTAATCTAATTCTAGGATAATACAAATTTCAATAACAAGATAATGAGATAAATCTAATCTAAATTTTGTCATTAAGATAAACCCAACCGAATCTAGATTCTATCACGTCCCCACAAGCTATAGCGTGTATGTAACAACGCTAAGCTTGGAAACGACAGAAATGATAGATGAAACGTGGCACACTGATGGGCCATATAAAATGATGAAACAACACACTGAATAATTGCTAATTGGATAAACTAGCAACACACTGATTGGCTACGGAGAGGAAGTTGCAACGCACTAACTAACTGTGAGAAGGGTTGGCAGCACACTAACTATCTACAAACTGACAGGTGATGAATGGCGCCCTGCAGTATAGAGATTTGAAATGTTTTTATTTTTTGCATGAGTACACGAAAAATTAGTCTCGCAGGAGTACTAAAAATCGTGGTCTAATAGACACCAAAAGAGGAAAGATAGAGACGGGTTTTCTTTTACAAAAGTACAAACCGTTCTCTGTTGCTGCTGCTTTTATTCGTTTGCATAGGCTTTTTTTTTTTTTTTGGCTGTTGCTGGTGGCTGACGCGAATTGTAGAATAGAGCGGGACTGGGAGAATAGGAGTGGATCTGGCATGCGAGATGGCTCATGGCTGAGAATGGAGGAAGGAAAATCTGTGTTTTTTTTTTTTCATTTCTTAAGAAACGAGTGGAACAAGAAGGGCAAAACTGTAGGCATTGTTTGGTGTAAGCTATGGATGAAAGATGTCCACGACTGTTGCAAGATGGGTCTGTCCGTGGCTGATTTGGGCTGAGGGGTGGGAAGATTTTTTTTTTAGGTTGTGAACGGAAGCATAGGCTGAAAAATGATTTTTTAAAATTACGGGAAGTTGATGTTCTTCCCTAGAAAAGCTAAACACAGCAAAAACTCAAGAAAAACTCAAAATCTTTTTGACTGATACCATGTGAAATAATAAAATGAATTGGTGTCTCTCACCAAAGGAGAGACCATTAATTTATAGAAAAATCAAATACATCAAAATAGTAAGATAAAACTCATCTAACTCTTGGATAAGATAAATTCTAATAACAAGATAATAAGATAAATCTAATCTAAATTTTATCATTAAGATAAACCCAATGTAATCTAGATTCTATCACGTCCCCGTAAACTGCAGCGTGTATGGAATAACGCTAAGCTTGGAAACGACAGAAATGATAGATGAAACGTGGCACACTAACGAGCCAGATGAAGTGATGAAACATCACACTAAATGATTGCTAATTGGATAAACTGCAGCACACTGATTGGCTGCGGAGAGAAAGTTGCAGCGCATTGACTAACTACAAGAGGAGTTGGCAGCATACTGACTGGTACAAACTGGACGTTGATGAAAGGCGGCTTGCAACAAAGAGATTTGAATTACTTTTTTTGCAAGAGTACGCGAAACAATAGTCTCACAGGAGTACTGAAAATAAGAGGAAAAAGAGGAATGGGTTTGCCATTACAAAAGCACAAATCATTCTTTGTTACTGTTGCTTCTACTCGTTTGCATGCTTCCTACATTGCTAGACTTTTCAGTTGATGCTGCAAAAATGATTCATAACAACAAGACCTTAGTTGATCACTATCAACACGTCCATCGAACGCTTGTCGCTGTGAAATGAATGTAAAACTATCTCCACTGCAAAAGTAAAAGAATAAAATAATAGTAAAAAGAATTTGAAGGGTATTACGGTCATAAGTGAAAACTCAAAGGTAATTTCATTAAAATATAAGGCATCTAGTATCTTTGGAAAAAAATCATTTATTTAAATATCTATATCTATGGAAAGTGATCATGTTTTGTTAAGAGTGACTTGAAGCCAAGACCTCCTGCATCTCAGATATGTTCTTGACTGCCAAGCAACCCTCACGGGTTAAGTACCAAAGAAACACTTACAAATTCAATCTTAATATCACATCACACAAACATATACATGAACATATGAGAGAGTAATTTGGATACTAAAAGGAAGCCATACAAATTTTCAAGACTTTAATTTATATTAAAAGGCAAATTAATATGTTAAAAAAAAAAAAAAAAAGACAACAAGATTCTTACCCATAAGAGACTCTACCTGAATATTTATTTTCAATGCTACTCAAGCCATGACAATAAAGTAGTTTAATCAGCTCACATATCAAATACTCGTACCCCATTTCTGAAGTCGATGCCTTTATGTAACATCTAAGATTTATAAGTAAAAAATAAAAATAAAAAATATTTTACTATCAATAACATGTCTTCATGCAAGTAAAGATCTAAAACTTCTAAAATAAAATTCAAAACACAAAATTTTTAAATGTAGAATCCAAATTTTTAAGTTTAGATCTTTAATTCTGAAATGTTTTACTAAGAATTTATTAGTGCCCCGGCTTGTCCAAGTCCCTGTTTGTCAATTCCATGACTCAGGAAGAAGCATTTGCTAAGAAGCATGAAGACTCAAGATGATCAAGAGTGAAGATCATGCTCCACCAAGTTCAAGCTCATCGATATGGCAATCACAAAAACAGGTAATTGGCTATAGATGACCTTAGGTAGTATCCACACCTAAGAGATGACTATTCCTATGCTTAGTTGAACAAATAGTAAAACTATAAAAAAATCATAGAGAGGAAGCTGAACAGTGAACTTGGAAATATGAAATATGTTCACTGTTAGATCGACCAGTTGTTCTCACTGACCCCTCGGTGGAGATAGGATCGACCCATCATGTTCAAGGACTGGTCGGCCAGATTGACAGAGGTTCTGAATCAAAGAACTGTAAATTCTGAGTATGCCTCTAACCGAGAGTCTCGTATGCACCGACCACTCGGTGATGAACTTAAAAGACCCATCGTGGTCGACGACTCATCGGTAAAAGACTTATGAAATCTGGACTATGAACTCAATTGGGCTCTCGAAGAAACAGACATATCGGTATTTCTAGACCGATCGAGAGTAACAGGACCGACCCATCGGTAAAGGGCGATAAGTCGTTCTGGGTAAATAGTTTCTATACTATAAACTACTATAAGCATGTCTTTGTCCCAGACCGAGCCTCTCGTATGGACCGACCTATCGGTGCCATAACTGTCGACCCATCGGCGACACCGACATGATGACCGGGACGTAATTATGCCGTTGGGAGTGCATTTAATGTGCAACGGTCAGATGTTTGAACGGTAATAAATATGAACACCGATCCATCAATGCCACTGACCTGTCAGTCTTGGACAGTCTGAAAGATCGTTAAGACTCTTTTATAAATATGAGTGTTGGGTGATCGTTTTACCATATTCCTTGAGCTGAAAATAGTTAATACACTCTAAGGAACGATCAACACTCTTGTGAGACAGAGAGGAGGGAAGAAAAACCTTTATCAACCAATCTATTGATTGAGTTTGTCTGAGGAAAAGAGGAAGATAGAACTAATCTAGGAAAGCTTTAGCTCAGCCAAGTTTCCTTGTCACCCTGAGTTAGTGATTGCTATACGAGGCTATAAGAAGGAGCGTCGGTACTCAGTGGGTGGAATATTCAAGAAGCACACATCAACGAGAAAGAGATTGAAGGCAAGTGCTTATTGGTTTTATTTTATTTAAAACCTTTGACCCGAAAGTGAATTAAAGGCGATTTGCTCCGGAACCACTATATAAAACTCTAAAGTGTCGTCTCTGGCACAGTAGTGGGTGAAATTCTCAACCGATTGAGTGAGGTGGAATTCCTACTCTAATTGTGAGAGTGTAAATCCCCACATAGTGAATTTGGAGATACTTCAATTTGAGCGAGTCCTAACAGTGGATGTAGGTTGGCGAATCAAACCACTTTATATCTTGTGTCTTTTTGTTTGTGGTGTTAGAGCTATTTTCTTGTGTTGATTGTTTAATCACATTTACTAACACACACTCACTAGATTGGTATATCCGCTGCACTTAATTAATCATTAACATAATTTTAAAAAGGACTAACAATATTAGATTGACCTATTCCCCCCCGCACCCCCCCCCCTTCCCTCTCCCTCCTCTAGGATCAATAGTGTTGTTCTAGCTCCCAAGGGAACTTTCATTTGGTATCAGACACTAGTGTTCATTATAAGGATTTAATCATACGAGTTGATCCAAGCTAGATCACTATAATGGGTACTCTTTTTATCTATTATTTATTTATTCTTATTTGAAGACAAAAATAGAGAAAAATCAAAAAACTCATAGTGAAAATAATTGTACGTTTATACAAGATAAATTTATTAAAGATTCTTGTACATTTTTGGATAATTCAACAAAAGGTTCCACTTTTAGTAACAAATTGAAGAATCAGGAGAAAGATGAAAAATTGAAATGTCTCATAGCTCTTACAACTCAAGAAGGACACTCAAGTGGAGAAGAGGATAGTACAAAAAATCTTGATAATGAATATGACCTTCAAGAATCTTACAACATTCTATATCTAGAAAGTGAGAAGTTGGCAAAGAAAGTAAACACGTTCAAATCTGAAAAATTAAATCTTGTAAACAAACTAGAAGTCTTGAGGAAAGATTATGACTCTCTCGCTTTAGAGCTAAAATCTTCAAATAAAGAAGTCTTAAAAATAAAAGAAATTGAGGTATTTCTACAAGAATCATTAAAAAGACAAAGGGATGACATCAAGTTGCTGAGTAACACCAAAGAAAGTCTTGAAAACATGTGATTGAACTAACTATAGAAGTACAAGACTTAAGAAACCATAAAAAGAAGTTTCTTGATAAATTTACCCAAGGCGAAGAAAAATTGGAAAGACTCTTAAAAATGGGTAAAAGGTTTGGTGACAGGTCAGGTTTTGGTTCATCATTGGAAACCAATAGACCTATCAACCAAAGGGTGTTCGTTAAGGGATATGTGTTTAAAACCCACAAGGGTAGTTGTTTTTATTGCCACAAGTTTGGACATTACTTAATGGAATGCAATCTTAGAAAGAGGCACGTGGATAATAAAGCACAAAAACAAACTCCATATCTCAATGTTAAAAGATACCTCCAAAATCCTAAGGTAAATTTTAAAAGATACCCACCAAGACCAAATAGTAGGATCCCTCAAAAAAGATAAACACAAGGCATGACTACTTATTAAGACATCTCAGCCAAGTTTTGAAGAAATTGAGGTATCCAATGTTTGGACAACCAAGATTTGCCCGAAGGAATGTGTATGAGAGACCAAACTCAACCATTTTAGCGCCTAGGAGATAGACCATGAATCATGTTTTGTTATGGTTTAAGATTCACTTATATATCTTAGACTACTACAAATGGACTCACAAGAGACCAGGTGAATTCATATAGCACAGAGTGTTGTGACATGAGGAGAGAAAGATTAGCTTACTACAAGTCTAGAATGTACCCTTCCTGGCTATAGTACATATTCTACTTGGAAAGCCATACATTTCATTCACCTTTTGTTTAATTATGGAATGAATTTTTTTTATTATGTGCATATTTGATGAGTTATATGTGGCATATCTATGCATTACAATATATCTATATATATCGTGTTTTCAAATTGCACATATCAAGGATGATTGCTCTGCAATCTGTATCTCTCGGTGTAAGCGACATGTCGGTGAATAGACTGGTCGGTGTGACAGACATGTCGATTCTGTGATAAATCAAGCACTTATAAAAAAGGTGGAATATCGAAAAGTTCAACCTGTCGATGGAATCGACATGTCCGTAGGACGAAAAGCTTAAGTTAAAAAGATATTTTTCTGTGAAGCGAAAATCCAATGGAATTCATCTCTCTCCCTCCCGCTAAAGCGCTGGCGATTTCCTCTCTTCCTTTGTGCCCTAGGCTAGTCGGTAAATCTCTCGGAGTAATTTCACGACGAAAAAGCATAGGGTTTTTGCTCCTCTCCCCTCAAGAAACCAAGGTATCACGAATCTTCTGATTTCTCGTGTTCAGGTAATCTCAGAAACTCCTCCCTCATCATTTTTTTGTTTCAACTTTACCCAAGTAAACCATGCCAAAGATGAGATTGCCAAAGAGTTTCCAACTCCTGATATGGAGGAACAAGCTGAGGCTAGCTCTCCACCTCCCAAGAGACTTAAACCAGCTAGAGAGAAAACGTCTGCTGCCTCGAGACCTAGACGTATCCTAATAAGATTTAGGGATTCAAATTCTGAGAATACTCCTCTTGTTAAACTACCTTTTGTCTGATCCAAGTCTGTAGGGCAAACCCATCATCAAATCCCATTTGAAAGGGTAGAAGAACCAGTTGTAGAAGAAAATAATGACCAGGAAGATATCAGAGAAGAAGGAGACATGGACAAGGAAGAAGAAACCACTGAAATTAGAAACAAAGAAGGAGTTAGGGCTTCTGGGATAAGTGATGAGGAAAAGAATCCTCAGAGGAAGAGAAAGTTGGCCCATATCTTCAACCCCTAGTTCGACATAGATGTTTTTTAACAACTTCAATATAGAACGAACTAGTTGTGCATCAGATCTACATAAATGTGGGGCTATGCAATTACTACATGACATGGGCTAATCGAATCTAGTACATTGGGGTGGAAAAATGTATTCCTCCTTGGCTATGAGAATGTACTACTCCATTAGAGATGATTCCAAAGCAAATTGTTTCAAAATTCTATTAAAAAATGGAGAATCAGTATAAGATACCCCTCAGCTGGTTTCTGAAATTATTGGGATCCCTCTTGTACCAAACACTTCTCTACCCATCATTCATCCTAAAATATAAGTGATAGAACAAAAGAAATTTGCCAGAAGACTGCGTGGAAAAGAAGTAGAATAGAAGAATAATATATAGATCAGAAGTGCTGACTTGTTACCACAGTACAAAGTTTTACATCTTCTCTTATGTCTAACCTATATCCTAGACATGGGAACAGAGCTAATTTGAATCCCCTCTTGATTATTTTACTAGACAGGGTTGCTCCCAAAAAAAAAAAAAAATTTGTCTGTCTAATTAGATGTGCCATTCCATCGCTATGTATTGGAAATCAGCAAAGAAAGGATATCCTCCCTTCTGTTACCTCATGTATAAACTAGCTAGGTACTTCAAAATCAAAATGAGAAAGGCGAAGTGTCAAGATCCACCAGACCCATCGATGAGGCAATTCTTCGAAAAAGCCTTCCCAGAAGCTTAGTTGAGCTATCTTCGAGAAAAATGAACCATCCTCTTCTGACCATCCAATATTTGAAAAACCTGCAGAAGAAGAAGAAAACGAGAAAGATCAAAAGGAATGAGAAGCAAATACAACAAAATCATCTAAATTGAAAGTAATAGAGGATCAGCTCAGTCATCAAAGTGAACTACTAGCAAACATTGCAAATAGACAAGATGAGTATGATCGACTTCTAAAACAACTCCTGGTTACTATCACTTCTCTCACTTCCAGTCAGCCCTCTGGTTGCTCAAATCCTCAGCCTTCTACCTCGGCCCCTCCTTCATCACCTCCTGATATTGCATCACTTTAAATAGTTCAATTTCTATTTTTAAAACTGATATTCTGGATATGTAAACATTAAGTACCTTGTGTGCAAACTCTATTTCTTGCATTAATGTTGTGGTATGCTATGGTTTACTATGTGTATTGATATGTTTGATTGTCCTCTATCTCTTAGAGTTAAACATGGTCTTTCTAAGAAGACTAACATACAAGTTTGAATGAGTTGGTTTTATATTGGCATGATAGGGAGATAGAAATCGGGTTGTGATGCTACACACATCCTTGGAGTATGGGGGACCACAAAATATGTGCTGATCAGCTGTTGTCACTAGTCATGACATTGAATGTAGGAAGGAGGATGCAAGCTTAAAAAGAAGCTTGAACTTAGGGGCAACTAAGTCTATGGGGGAGTTGGGGAAAAAACTAAGAATATATATTAGCGAATGAGGGAGGAAACTCAAAGGAAGTTAGGTACATTAGCTTAACCCATGAAGAAATCAGTGGAACTCCGCTTGAGCAGGGGCAAATAAATCTTGATGCATGAAAAGTGTGCACTGAACCATGGGGGAGATGTAATACCCTAACCCAGATTAGGCGTAGATTATAATTATAATCCTGTCTGACCGTTAATCTCGAAGATTACGGTTAGGGCTTTGAGGAAAGCCCAAGTGTGGCCCACTCCGAGCTCGTGAGCTCAGTGATCCAACTTGTCCAGCTGGAGGGGTATTCTGGTAATTTACCGCTGATAGTTATTATTTCATAAATTATGTTGATATGTGATTATTATTGGTTGATAATGTTCTCCTTAATAAAGGATTGATATTTCTGATTTTAAAATAATTTTATTTTCAGAAAATGGTATTTTAAATCCGCCCGTCAAAACCCCGAAAGGGAGAAATAATTATTTTAAGTGATTTTGAAAATGAGATAAATTTCAAAACTAGTATTTTGTGTTAGACCATTTTAAGAATGGTCTAATTATTCTTTAGGCATCCCAAAATGAGATTTCTAAATTGTTTATTTTAACATTTGTTTATTTAAGTAAATAGTATTAATTTATGATTTTTATTTAAATCAATGGCTTTTAGTGTGATTTAAATTCCAAAATTTTTATGGTGATCAAGGTTTTCAAAACCCAACCTATCTGTAAGGTTGGATTATGATTTTGAGTTCTTAAAACCATGCTTTTAATTTAAAATCAGGTTTTATCAATTTGAGGGGCCTTTTTGCAAATTGTAAAAATGGGAGGGACTGATCTGCAATCGGACTTCCAAACAGTGATTTCACTGTTCAGAACGTCGGCTTCGACTGCATGCAGAAGCATGCAGTGGCCAGCCGACCTCCCTTCCCGGCCAGTTTTCCTATAAATGGATCCGTTCCTCAGGTGATTCAACTCCCTTCGCCTCCTCTCTTCCTCAGTCTCTACTGCTCTCAGCTGAAAACCAGAAATCCAGCCGACTCAAGCCTCTGTTTTTCTCTGTTTCAGTCATCCGTAAGCCTTAGAGGGAAAGATTTTCAAAATCAGTTTTCTCAGCCCAGGAACCCAAGTGAAGGTATCCAATGCATTCCTTTTCAAATTTCAGTCAGTTTTGAATCAAGAAAATCTGAATTTGGTCATGTTTTCAGTGAGAAAAATCAGTTTGAAATCTAAGAAAACCATGGATTTCCTTATACACGTGAGGATTTGATGTTAAAATCAGATGGCCCAGTGAGCTTCAAAGCTCCAAATCATTCCCCATGGAAAGAGGACTCCCAGAGGAGTCCATCGAACCGGCTAGATGTGAAAATCGAATCCGGGAAACCCTCTGTTTCTGGATTCATATTTCACTGTTGTTACCGTCACTGTCTGTTGTTGCAGACAGTGGAGGAAGACTACTCTCAGACGGTCCGAACCTTCGGACGGTCTGAGAGCTAACCCTCCGACATTCCAAGCTTCACCCGAAGCCCAGTTACGCCTAAGGCTAGCCTGACCCTTTCAGACGATCCGAGTAGAGCTCGAAAGGACCGAACCCACTCCGACGTTTCGAACCCTACTTCGGACGTTCCGAGGCACCTAGACCCACCGAGACCTGTTTTAGGATTTTAATCGGTTCGGACGGACTTCGGAAGGTCCGAGACCCGATCTTCAGACGATCCAAAGTCAGACCCATGATCCGAGGTCAGTGACTAGTTTAGGTGTGGTTTGGATGATCCGAAGCCACAGTACCTGGTTCCGAAGCATGTTCCGAGGAACCCAGTTTGAGAAGTGTAAAATGCTTTGGTTTGTTTATTTGATTGCATTTGATGTGATGTTAATACCCCTTGTTAATCTAAAAATTGTACTAACCCCTCTTCTCTTATTACGACAGTGTAAATACTATTGTATTCACTTCCAGGCCGACCCTATTGGTCAGACACTGAGTGATTTCACTTCTAGGCCGACGCTATATTGTCGGGCACTGAGTAACCTCGAGGCCTAACTCAAAATGTCAGATCTGGTCCTATCCAGAAGACAACCGAGAAGTGACATAAGGATCTAAACCTAACTCAATAAGTCAATCTAGTCAATGCCTAGAATACAATATGAGTTTTGGACTGAGCGCCTTATTATTCTATCTTGTGGATTATTATAATTTAAAAATGATAGAAACCAAATAGGAGACTCAATTCCATGTACCTTTGATATTTTTTGGGAAAATGTGAGATTTCGAAATACTACTTATGTGTATGTATATAACTGCTATGTATATTGACATGATATTGATTGTGCACTTGTGTGTTCTTTGAAAAGAGACCGCGAAACCACACATATTCGGTGAGGGGAACTTAACTTTACAGCTTAATGTAAACAGGTTTAAATTGATATGGATATTGAGCAATGAGTGGTTTCAGATTGATGAACCCACTCATGTGCCTAGACTTGACGCACTATGGTAAGAGTGCCTATGATGTTGATCATATGAAATGTATAAAACTGCTTCCACGTGCCTTGACTATTGAACCAATATCGGCCATATGGGAGATGGTTTACGTCTACTGGACCACGGGTGTCGACAGTTGCTGGCTTAAAGGTGTCAGTATCGGCTATGGGAGAGCCGGAGATGTACTTGTAAGGATGTATTTTGACAGTGTCAGGACTTAATACAATGGTCTCAGCGTAGTTGGCAGGCGTTACATTAGATGATAGCAGTATTGGAAAAGAAATGATGAATTATGATAATTATGATAATATTATGCTTATTTATGATCAAGCATGAGATATTTATTGCAACTGTTGATTATTGTGTTAACCTGTCGTTTACTTAACTGCACTGTTATATTTCCTTCACTGGGCTAGTTAGCTCACCCCACTCACCTTTCAGGAGATGAACCCGAGGAGGAGAATCCTCTTTTTCAAGCTTAGGGTGGATAAGTTGTGGCGGTGTTTCGGGATTCCTCTTGAGGGGAATACCCTTATCTTTACTTGTTGGTTCTTGGAACCATTTGCTTTTGTAAAGTACCGCGTGTGGTACTTGATTTGTTTAAACGTGATGTATTAAACTATTATGCGTATGTAGTAACTTTGAGATGATGTTTTGAATGATGTCTATTTGCTGGGTAGACTTATGGTATATCTTTGAGTCTACATGTTGGGATCATGTGTGACCTTTGGGCCCAACTGTTGATCCGGCCCAATTAGAATGCTTGAGTTAGTTTATCTTAAAAAAAAAAAATTAGTCACGTTCCGGGCCCACCTTCAGGTCGGGGCGTAACAGGAGAACCATGAGTTGGAGCATAATTTGTTAAGCACTAAATGCAAGAAGCATGGGGCAGTGCTTGAACTGGGTGTCTATCTACTAAATCTTTGTCAATTGAATGACAAAATGAGGGATAAAAATAATAGAAGTTGTAAGCATGGGGGAGTGCATGGTAATGCCGAAGTGCTTGGCCTCTAGAAAAAGAGAGTCATGATGAAGACCATGGACATGGGGAGAATGTCTGTGCTTGTTTGGAGTTTGGAAGTTCAAACTCAAGAAGATTGGGGGAGAAAATCTTGTCAACACTAAGCAGTGTTGTTGGCTAGGAAATCATTAGTGTATGGGGAGAATGAATGGTTATCCTGTTTAGTCCATGGATGCAAAATTAATGTTTTGGGACTAACCCCACTAATGATTTTTCGAGTGTTGCTTGCTTATATCCTTGAACAGGAAACACATGTAAAAGAAGCAAGTTGATCAAGATTATGAGAAGACCATAGTCTTGTTGTCCATTTGAATATGTACATGTGATGTAATATTTTTTTTGTATTCAAATGTGTTGTAATAAAGGGTGGGCTTGTAATTGGGTTAGCTTCTAGGTTTTATCATGAAATTGACAAAGGGTGAGATTGTTAGTGCCCCGGCTTGGCCGAGTCCCCGTTTGTCAATTCCATGACTCAGGAAGAAGCATTTGCTAAGTTTGAAGACTCAAGATGATCAAGAGTGAAGATCATAGTCCACCAAGTTCAAGTTTATCGATATGATAATCACAAAAATAGGTAATTGGCTATAGATGACCTTAGGTGGTACCCACACCTGAAAGAGGACTATTCCTAGGCTTAGTTGGAAAAATGGTAAAACCATAAAGAAGCCTAGAGAGGAAGCTGAACAGTGAACTTAGAAATGTGAAATATGTTCACTGTCAGATCGATTAGTCGTTCTCACCAACCCCTCGGTGGAGACAGGGTTGACCCATCGTGGTCAAGGACTGGTCGGCCAGATTGACAGAGGTTTTGGACCAAAGAACTGTAAATTCTGAGTATGCCTCTGACCTAGAGTCTCGTATGCACCGACCCCTCGGTGATGAACTTAAACGACCCCTCGTGGTCGACGACTCATCGGTAAAAGACTTATGAATTTTGGATTGTGAACTCAAATGGGCTCTCGAAGAAACAGATATATCGGTATTTCTAGACCTATCGACAGTAATAGGACCGATCCATCAGTAAAGGGCGAAAGATTGTTCTGGGTAACAGGTTTCTATACTAGAAATTACTGTCAGCATATCTTTGCCCCAGACTAAGCCTCTCGTATGGACCGACTTATCGGTGCCATAACTGTCGACTCATCGGCAACACTGACATGTCGGCCAGGAAGTAATTATGTCATTGAGAATGCATTTAATAAGCAACGGTCGGGTGTTTGAACGGTAATAAATATGAACACCGACCCATCAGTGCCACCGACCTGTGGTTTTGGACAGTCAGAAAGACCGTTAAGACTCCTTTATAAATATGAGTGTTGGGTGATCGTTTTACCATCTTCCTTGAACTGAAAAGAGTTAATACAATCTAAAGAACGATCAACACTCTTGTGAGAAAGAGAGGAGGAAAGAAAAGCCTTTATTAACCAATCTATTGATTGAGTTTGTTAGTGAGGAAAAGAGGAAGAAAATAACTAATCTGGGAGAGCTTTGGTTCAGTAAAGTTTCCTTGTCACTCTGAGTTAGTGATAGTTATACAACGGCTAAAAGGAGGAGCGTCGGCACTCAGTGGGTGGAATCTTCAAGAAGCACACATCAGCGAGAAAGAGCTTCAAGGAAAGTGTTTCTTGGTTTTATTTTATTTAAAACCTTTGACCCGGAAGTGAATTAAGGGCGATTTGGTCCGGAACGACTATAAAAACTCTAGAGCGTCGTCTCTGGCACAGTAGTAAAATTCTCAACCAATTGAGTGAGGTGGAATTCCTACTCTAATTGTGAGGGTGTGAATTTGGAGATAGCTCAAGGTTGAACGAGTCCTAACAGTAGATGTAGGTTGGCGAACCGAACCATTTATGTCTTGTGTCCTTTTGTTTATGGTGTTAGAGTTATTTTCTTATGTTGATTGTTTAATCACATTTGCTAACATACACTCATTAGATTGGTATATCCGCTGCACTTAATTAATCAATTAACATAATTTTAAACATGACCAACAATATTAGATTGACCTATTCACCCTCCGCTAAGGTCAATCGTGTTGTTCTAACTCTCAAGGGAACTTTCAGAATTTACAAACAAACATAAAATATAGAGTTTAAGTTTATATTTTATTGGCGAACTGATGGTGAGATCCACGATTTAGATAAATCATATTTTCAACTCCTTCTTTCAAATTTTAAATAGGTTTAAACTCTACGGTTATTAAGATCAACAATGATGGGAAGAAGTCGTATTTGAGTTGGAAAAGGTTAGAAATCTATAACTATCTAACAAACTCACTAACGATATAGGCTTGAATTGTTAGCCAACTATCATTTTTCAACTTTCAAAATTATCACCATTATTGTTTGATATTTCCATTTTCAGCTTAAGAGAATGGTTGAAATATTTTTCAATATAGTCCATACTCTTAAACATATTTTAAACATATTCTAGACTCATCAAGCTAGCCAAGTCTATAGTTTAATTAAAAAAAAAACTCTAATAAGTCAGAGTTTGACTCAACTCTATAAAATTTTGAATTGAGTGAGTTAAGAAGTTTTATTGAGTATGTCAGGTTTCCCATTTGTAGCAAGCAATGCATAAGATGGGCCCTAAATGATTGATTGTGTGGGTTCTACATTGATAGATTTGGCATATCGCATTGTCAAAATGTACTGACATTGGGCCTAGTTCTCAGTTCAAAATGTTGGAAGCATTTGATATTTTGGACCTGAGCTGGGCTGGTAATACTTGACAGATATTTATCCATTTTAACCCGTTTAAGCTATAATTTTTTTAAATTTTTAAATGAATTTTAACTGAAATTAAAAAAATTCTAGCTGAAGTTTTGAATTCTGATAAATGACAACAATATCTCAATTTTAGACCCGTTAAGTTCCACTAAATTTTTCTAATTTTCCATTATTAGCTGAAATTTAGTAATTAGGACTAGTTCCACTTCTATGTACTAAAAAAAGCCCAATCCAGCCCTCTTATCAAATGTACAGTTTATGTTGGCCTCTGGCTCACGTGCTTAAAAGCAAATGAGCTTGACCCAAGGCCCTTGGACCAATATCTCTTGGAAATTTCATTTCATTCAAACGATTTAAAAAAAAAAAAGACAGATAGAGAGATGCAAATAATTATCAATAAAAAATCATTATAATTGGATTGATGAAAGATTATTCCATCTTACACAAAAGAATTAATTGTAACAATTAAAACCCAATAACGAATCCAAATGGGGAATCATTTGCAAAGGGACTCATAGTTAAAAAAACAGTAAATTATACAAAACAGGGAGAGGTGAAAGAGAAGCATACATAAGAAAGATTCAAATTAATAAAAAAATTAAATATATAAAATAAAAGAGAAAAATCAAAGGGTACTGTGACTTTGTGAGAAAGATGAAAGAATATAAAGAAAAAAAAAAACCTTTAAAAATGTTACGGTGCTCTCGCAGAGAGAAAAAGAGTGGGAAAGAAAGTAAAATGAAAAAAAAAAAATGATATCTTAACCATATTCTAAACTTAGTGTAGAAATTTTGGCTCTTAATACAACCCTTCTCATTACACAATATATAGATGTTGATGTACAAATCAAAGTACAACTACAGCCACTCAATCAGGGAACCTGACAAATATAGAATAATATAAACATGAAGGGTCAACCCTGTCCTCTAATACTCCCCTGCAAACTCGACGGTGGTAAAGCAACGAAGTTGGAGCTAAGCGCTGAGAAGCGTTGTGTCGGCAACCCCTTAGTAAAAATATCGGCGAGTTGATCTTGAGAGGAGACAAACTGAATCTGATAAGAGCCAGCAGTGACGCGTTCACAAAGGAAATGATAATCAAGCTCGATGTGTTTAGTCCGAGCATGGAACATAGGATTAGCCGCCATGTATGTAGCACTGAGATTATCACAAAAAAGAATGGTCGGAGAAGAGAGATGGATGCCAAGCTCCCGTAATTGATGTTAAATCCAAACAGTATCAGCACAAATATAAGCAAGGGCTCGGTATTCACTTCAGCACTAGACCGTGAACTGTGGTTTGCTTCTTAGCACACCAAGAAATTAAATTGGGACTCAAGAAGATACAATAACCTGTAGTGGAGCGTCTACTATCAGGACAACCGGCCCAATCGGCATCGGAGTACGCGGTCAAGTGCAAGGGTTGTGTCTCACCCATGATTCCAAGCTCACGACCAAGGGAGCCTTTGAGATAGCGAAAAATACGCTTGACAGTATCAAATGAGATGTGTGAGGCTGACTCATGAACTGGGAGACAATGTACACTGCATAAGCAATGTCGGGCCTAGTGAGGGTGAGATAGAGGAAAGCCCCAACAATGTGACGATATGCAGAGGGGTCCAACAGCAGATCACCAGTGCTAATAGATAACTGAGCTTTAACAACAACGGGGGTGGTGAAAGGTTTGCAATCGAGAATGTTGTGGCGACGAAGAAGGTCTAGGGTGTAATTGGTTTGAGACAAATGTAACCAAGTGGAACGTCTAGTCACCTCAAGACCCAAGAAGTAGTGAAGAACCCCAAGATCCTTGATTTTAAATTCTGTACCCAGTCTGCGAGTGAAAGAATGAAGAAGCGACGAAGAATTGCCAGTCAAGACTATGTCATCAACATAAAGGAGGATAACCATAATATGTGTGCCACGTCGATATGTGAACATAGAGCTATCCGCTTTGCTTTGAACAAACCCATCAGAGAGAATAAAGGAGCTGAAGCGTTGAAACCACCCTGGGTGTTTGTTTCAAATCATAACTAGCATTTTGTAATTTGCAAACATGATGAGGACGACGAGGATCAAGAAAGCCATGAGGTTGAGACATATAAACTTCTTCTGTAAGATGGCCATGAAGAAAAGCATTCTTGACGTCCAACTAGTGAACAGGCCAATTAGAAATGACGACAAGACTGAGAATAATGCGGATAGTATTAGGCTTGACAACTGGACTGAAGGTCTCATCATACTCGATACCTGCCTGTTGATGAAAGTCTTTAGTAACTAATCTTTCTTTGTAACGCTCAATGCTACCAACTGAGAGCCGCTTAATCTTAAACGCCCATTTGCAGCCAACAGGATTGAAATTTGTTGGGGGTGGAATAAGAGACCAAGTGTGCTGCCGGAGAGGAGCATTGAATTCATCATTCATGGTCTGACGCCATTCCACAGATCAACAGCTTGTGTGTAGCAGATGGGCTCAACTTCAGAAATAGTAGAGACCATAGAAGCAAATACCTGTGAAAGAGGATGACGAGTAGAAAAGTCAATCCGCTTTTTGGGTTTAGATACGTCGTCCTTAGCACGAGTCACCATATGATGAACGTTATCAGACGGAGGTGTAGCAGGTGCTAGAGAGGATGTGACAGCAGAAGCTGATTCTTGTGATGTGAGCAGAGACGGTGCGACGGCAGGAGCTGAATCAGGCACGACAAGTGGAGAGGTGGATGTTGCTGTGGAGATGCAGGAAGGAAGACCATGTCTGAAGAAGATGATGTTGTAGGTCGCACAGTAGTTGTGGCGTAGGGAAAGACAGCGACATTGAATAGTACGTGCCGGGAGATGTGGACTCTGCCAGTAGAAGGGTGAAGACACCTCTAGCCCTAGTGGTAATCACTGTAACCAAGAAACACACACTCAATCGATCGACGTTTGAGTTTGTTAGTAGTATAATCACCTAAGTAAAGGTAGCATGCACATCCGAATGTGCGAAGGGTGAGATAATCATGTGTGGTGCCAAAAAGTTTCTGGTAGGGTGAGGACCATTTAAGAAGTGGTGTCGACAGTCGATTGACTAGATACATAGTAGTAAGGAATGCCTCAACCCAAAGGTGATGGGGGAGACGAGATGCAAGGAGAAAGGTGCGACCCATTTCTAACAGATGACGGTGTTTGCACTCAGCAAGACCGTTTTGTTGTGGAGTGTGTGGACATGATAGACGGTAAATGATCCCTTTTTGCACACATAGGTTATGAAATGAGTGATTATCATACTCCTTACCACCATCACTTTGAAAATATTTAATGGCAGTAGAAAAGTGACTTTCAACAAATATAAGAAAGTCGTGAAAATGAGTGAAAACTTTAGATTTATGTCGCATAAGAAAAATCCAAGAAAAACGTGTGCAATCATCTATAAATAAGACATAATAGCGAAAGCCAGTAACTGATAAAATCGGAGACATCCATACATCAGAATGAATTAAATAAAATGGTTTAGGAGTATAATGAGTACGAATGGAAAATGGGAGTCGCGTAGACTTGCCCAAAGCACAATCACTACAAAAATGTGAACTAGAAAACTTAAAAGAGGGCCATAAACATTTATTGGAGGCTAAAACTTGAAACACTTTAGTAGATGGATGTCCAAGAGGCTAGTGCCAGAGTGATAAAGAGGACCATGATGCAGCGGGAGCATGAGCAGTGCGAGTGTTGGGCTCGATGGAATAAAGGCTTACGTCACATTGGCCCTGAAACAAAGGAGCACCAGTACGTAAATCACGAATAACAAAACTCAAAGGGAAGAACGTAAACTAACAAAATTATCTTTTGTGAATTGAGCAACAGATATCAAGTTTTTGTGCATGTTGAGAACATGGAGAACAATGGAGAGATGAAATGTAGAGGAACCAGAGGAAATAGACAAATTTACTAGTGTGCGCAATGGGAAGAGAGTCATCGTTATCCAAAAGGACTGGATCAGTACCATTGTAGTTTAGTCCAGGAGCGTAGTCGGTGAGCATCACGTCATATGATTGATAGCTCCAGTATCAGGGTACCAATTGAGACCAACTGGAGGATCAATCTGCATGCCGACGAAGGTAGATGAAAGATCAGCCTCGAACAGAGACTCGTGACGCAGCGCTGATAGCAATTGATAGCACTATGTCCATACTTGGAGCAGATCTGACACTGGAAAGTAGCAGACGGAGGATGTTCAAGAATGTTGGGAGAGTTTGATGAGCGTCCTCGATCACAATTTCCACAACCACATCTACCAATGTCTGGACTGTCAGACGACCGTGACCACCACGAGCAAAGGAACTACACCCGCAAGATGAGAGAAGGGCAGTGTGAGACACACCCCCACTGTTGTTAGATGGGGTACTCTCTTCCAAATGTGTGAGCTGGGACTCAAATAATAAAAGGCGAGCGTGGAGATCTGTGAATGTCGGAAGTAGAGGAGAGAGGATGGTAACGGTGTAAAACATGTAGTAGTTAGGGCTAGTCCTCGTAGAACGGATGTAACAAGGTCATCGTTAGAGACCGCTGGTTGATGGCGGAAGCATCAACAAGAGATTTAGCATGGTGCAGATAGTCAAATATGGCCTTGGTACCTTTGGAAAGAGAGAGAACTTAAACACACAAATGAGTGGCGTTGACAAGAGAGCACTATGAAAAATTCTGTTGCAAGGTGTTCTAAATCTCATGAGAGGTAGAGAGGCCAACAACTTGTGCAAGCACGGATTTTTGAGAGGGTAGCAATAAGGATGCCAGCGAGGTTCTGACGTTTCAATCCAAGTGGAGTATGCAATGTTTGGAGTATATTTGGATTGGTTATCAGTGGAGAGGTATGGAGGATGAAAGGCCAATATTTTTGGCCAACCAAAAATGGTTTGATTTGCCCCTTTTTTTTCTTTTTTATTTATTTTTTCGGAGGGCTGCTGCAGGGTTTGCTGGGATCCAACAGAGTAAAACCTGGAGCAGAAGAGAGCTGCTAGACAAATCGGAGTAAAGAGGGCTTAGAGCAGGTCCGACGATGGCAAAGGCGGAAGCAAGCCCGGCTAGAAGCAGCGAATAGAAAGGCAGATCGGAGAAATTGGGATCTGTGTTGGGACAGCGAGAAGGCGTGAGCAAACAAGGCAACGCTCAGATCTGATAAGTATTGGTCGAGCGGACGAGAAGCAGATCGGATCAGTAGCAGTGGAAGCTTGTGTGTCGGCGAGGCAGATCTGAACCGCAAGAGAGGTCAGGCGAGATCTGATGAGAAGCAACAAGAAAAAATGATCGGGTCCGCTGGGGGGGAGATCCGACGCTGCGAAGAATAAAGAGGCACAGTGCTGAGATGGAGCCGTGATTCGGAGTCGCGTCGGCAGCAGGGAGCGACGGAGGTGGCTGGGCTGGTTACGTGAGGGAGAGGCGACAGCCTAGGTTTCAATAGACCTTGCGGAAAAGGCAGATCTGGAAAGAGAGAGTAAGGAGAAGACCTTGAGGAGGCGAGATCTGAGCAAATCTGAACCGCTGCCGGAGGAAGAAGAGAGCAGGGAGCTCGCGATGTGCTGAGAGCAGATCGGGCAGAGAACGGCAAAACCGAGCGCAAACAGACCGGAAAGGAAGGAAGTCGGATCTGGTTAGCGATCGGGAAGAGGAGTTGTCCGCCGAAGTGGGATGAGGACGAGCAGCAGAAAGGCCTTTGTTGGAACCGGGCGGCAACTGGCGTCGGATGAGGGAAAAAAAAAAAAGGAAGGGAATCGGGAGGCTCACGAAAATTGGCATCTGTGTAGGCTCTATACACTCTTAATACAATCTTTCCCATTACACAATATATAGATGTGGATGTACAAATCTCAGTACAGCTACAACTCCTCAGTCGGAACAACCTGACAAATATAGGATAATACAAATACGAAAGGTGAATCATGTCCTCTGATACTTAGCTACACTCATCTGCTTTTAAATAGTTTAGAAATTCAAAAATCTCAAAAAGTCAATTCTCCATGAATGTCTAATTGCTTGAGTTAACAAGTTTGTAAGGAAATTGAGACATTTAAAGTTTTTTAGAAAATATAATGGTGTTTACTGCAACGGTTTGACAATTTTTTACACATAAATTTAAATTAAAAAAAAAAAGTAAAATAAAAAAAATTAAATAAATAAGAGAAACGCACTTGAGAGAGACGATCTGACTATGAAAAAGCACGATCTGAACGACGACCTTTGAAACGTACTTAGGAGAGACGATAAAAAAAAAAAGGCGGCGACAGAGGAGAGAAAGGAAAGACCAGATGAAGGGATGCAAGAGAGATAGGAGCTCTCCTCTTCCTTTATATTCGCTAAGTCTTGGGCTCGGGATTCGTATAGAATCTCCATACCTACTTCACAACAACTCCACATGGACGAAATCTCTGTATCAGAGATTGGGGTGATCCTTCCTCGTCATATGAAATCAAGCTGCTTGTGAGTTGTGACTCATTTGCTCGTGACTATGGTAAAATTGTTATTTATATATATAATTTAATAAATAATTTATTTATTTATTTTAAATAAATCTCACATGATTCAAATACAATTATTTGAAGTCAACATTCTCGTTAAGATGATCGTACATGATATATTATCTTTTATTATTGAATAATTATATTTTTAAATATAAAACATTAAGTGTCTCTTCTTTTAATTTAAATAATATTTATATATATGATAAAAAAATATTAAGTATTATATAAAATATAGGGTCTCATTCATATAAAACTCTATTTTTTAAAAAAAAAAAAAACTCTAATAATATATTTTTATTATTCCATTAAATAAACTAGAAAGAATTAAGTCCTCATTATTATCATTTATATTATTCATCTCATCGATCTAGAGTTGATCTTTATAGTTGAATTTGATAAATTACTTTTGTAAATTGAGTGATGAACGAAGATGACAATAATTTAAAAATAAAACTATAACAGTAAATTACTTAAATTTTCCACTCAAGACAATTTTAAGACTAAAATCTTTTCTCCACTAAAATAAATATTTTATTTGGTACAAATTGATTATTCTTTCAATTAAAGACTTAAAAGAGTTTGACTCGTTCAGCCTAAAGTGATGTTGTGTATAATTCAGCTACCCAAATTATATGTATAAATACTCGGTCCTCATTTTTATATTTTTATGTGATGATTTTTCAGACAATTTTTTAAGTGATTGTGTTTTAGTCGTAGAGATTTATTTCATAAATTTCATTTATTTGAAACATATCAATTTAATGTAAGTAGACCTAAGAATTTACCTACTGACTCGATTTTATTCGACTTCAATTGATTGATTGAATAAAAAATGAGTTAGTCTTAAACTGGGGCTGGTTAGAAAGAATCTAAATATCATGTTCACTCAAAAATAGTAATTAAAGTTAGACTCTCTTGCACTCCTATATCTCAACTTAAAATTCATTACTTGCGTAATTAAACTGAAATTGCCCGTGCTAATTTCTTATTTTAATATTTGTTCAATGAAAAGAAATCTTTGTTGATGCTAGGGCTGCAACTCGGTTAGGATTTTGACTCGACCAGCATGACCCGACCCCAGAAATCATGCGGGTCGGATTGAGATTTTTGGGCCAGCGGGTCGGGTCGGCTTGAGAAGATAAAAACACGTATGAAATTTGGATTTGGCCGGCTTGAGAATTTTACAAGTTAACCCGACCCAACAGCTAAAACTAAGATAAAATGGATTTAGAATATGGGTCAGGTTAGAATTCGGGTCGGGTCGAATTCTAGAGTCCGAGTTCAGAATTCGAGTCGGGTTAGGTAGGGTTCCATATATATCAACTCAGATCGGGTTAGATTTTAAAAAACCCGATCCGCCCGACCCAAATTGCAGCCCTAGTTGATGCCTTTAGTCAAGGACAATTACTGTTACGCTCCAAACTCAGGACATGACTTGGGTGGTGGATTGAGTTAGGAGAAAATGACTAATTTTTTTTTGTTGTCTACCTAAACATTTATCCAAGGTGAGGAATTCTACCAAAATTTCGTGGACATTTCAAAAGTGTACAACCTGATATAACCTGTGAAACAAATATGCACATCAACATTTTTATACCCCAACTAATCCATTAAAATACTTGAATATTTCTAAAAATATTATAATCTTAAAGGACTTGAATATCTCAAAATCGGAATACACATCAACAAAATATTACAAACTAACTAAATACTACATGCTAAATTTCAAAAAATAAATTTTATCAAGTATTCTGCTTCTCATGGTAACTCGGGCTGCGTTTGGATGGGGGGTAAGAATTTGAAAATTTACCCCCCTCATCCCTTTTTTGAATACCCCTTTGGAGGTTGGAGTATTCACAATACCCTACCCCTCAATACCCCTTGCCTTCCTCTCTTTATCAATTATATATTATAAAATTAAATCTTTCAAAAAATATATATTATAAATTAAAAAAATATATATTTCAAGTAATTAGCAATTTAATTTTGTTTAAAATTTATTTTAAAAATGTGTTAATATTTTCAACATGATGCATTTGGATGAGGGGTAAACTTTACGGGGGTTACCCTTGAGTAGGGGTAACTGTAAGTAGAGGTAAACTGACATATTAACAATTTTATGAGAATTAATATTTTTTATTAAATATATCTAATATAAATAATAAAAATAAAATTTTATGAAACATAATTATCAAAATATCCTATTTTTAAGGAGTGATTCTGTCGAAATTTTGATAAGGTCTCGAAACTCAGAAAGAGTTTGAGGTTCATCACAATCTCTTTTGGAGTAATTAGCAGTTTATTTTAAAAATGTGTCAACATTTTCAACATGATGCATTTGGATGAGGGGTAAATTTTACGGGGGTTACCCTTGAGTAGGGGTAACTGTAAGCAGGGGTAATCTCACATAACAATTTTATAAGAATTAATATGTTTTTTATTAAATTAATATAATATAATAAATATAAATAAAATTTTATGAACTATAATTGTCAAAATGTCCTCTTTTTAAGAAGTAATTCTATCCAAATTTCGAAAGGGTCTCGAAACTCCGAAAGAGTTTGAGGTACATGATAATCTTTTTGGGGTAATTAGCAATTTATTTTGTTGAATGTTTATTTTAAAAATTTGTCAATATTTTCAACGTGATGCATTTGGACGAGTAGTAAATTTTGCAGGGGTTACCCAGGGTTACCCTTAAATAGGGGTAACTGTAAGCACGGGTAACATGACATATTAACAATTTTATGAGAATTAATATTTTTTATTAAATTCATATAATATAAAAAATAAAAATTATAAGTTTTTATGAAGAGATATGTTGATATTTTTTATTCATTTATTGGGATTTAAAATAATAATATCAAAAAAAATCTTTATTTATTTTTTTAATGTTAGAATGCAAGTGTTCATTTTAAATTATAATTATAAAAAATAATTTATAATAAATAAATAATATTATTATAAGTTATATTATTAGTGTAATGACCCGTTCCGAGTTTTCTCAATTTTTGGAAAATTTCGAATCTCCGAGTTGTCTTTGGGACGTTAGTAGCGGTAAAGAGAGTGTGGGAGTCGTGGTGGGCCCTAGTTATCGAATTTCGAGTTGAAAATTCGAAAGGTATTTTAGAAATTTCATAATTTTTATGTATATTGTCATAAAAAAAGTTCGTTGAAAAATCACATTTTTTTCCCAATCGACGTTTGTTATTCGAGATTTTTCGGGTTCTCGAACTCTTTGTATTTTATTTTCTTTTGAAAAGAAATTATTTTCAAAAACTATTTTAAAAAAAGAAGATTAAAACCCTAACCCTTTAAAATCCCCTCTTTCCCTCACGCGGCACTGTAGTCGCAACTGCTACAGTGCCTTGCGTCCCTCTTCTCTCTCGGTAGCTCTCCTCTATTCTCTCTTTCAAACCCTAAGAGACCCTCCCCCTCCTCACAACTACCGCCATATTCCTCTTCGGATTTCCCTCTCTTTGCCATCTCCTTCTTCTCCTCTGCGAATCTTCTCCTCCTTCTTCTCGGCCGACCTAAGCTCAACCTAATTTCACCCCTCCTCCGCCTCCGGCCGTCTAGTCATCACTCCTCCCGCCGTGGTAGCCGTTTCCAGGTTTTTCCCTTTTCCCCAATCTTTTTCTCTCCCTCTTTTTCTTTGATTTCTTGTGGTTTCCTCAATTTCCTTCTCTTTTCCTCGTTTTCTAGATTTTCATCTACTTTTTCCCGAATTTCCTAGGATTTCAATGATTTTCCCTCTCTTTTCCCCCTTCTGAGTCAACTCGGCTGACTCACTGAGTGGACTCAGTTGGGCGCCTGATTCGGCCTAGCTCGGGTTTGACCCAGCTTGGTCCAGTTCGGTCCAGCTCGGATTTGACCCATCTTGGTCTAGTTCTTCGGCATGGCCCGTTTTCAGGGCCCGACCCACTGTAGAGCCCAGTTTCAGACCTAGCCCATTTTGGGCCCGGTCCAGTTTTAGGCCCATTTTCAGTCTGGATTCTTTTTAGCCCGTCTTGCTCTATTCACTTATTCGTTCTTCATTGTTTCAACAGTTTGAGCTCCCTTCAACCAATCAAGCCGCTTGCTCGCTTCGGATTCTCGACTCCATACACACTGTGAGGGGACTTATCACTGTTTTAGCATGCATCCTCATCTACTTAACCTTTAATCTTGGGCATGCAGTGACTTGAATGGAGCCCTTCATTTATTAAGTCACTCGGTAAGGGAACTGTTGAAATGAATATGTGGCAAGGGATCCATTTGGGTGCACTCATGTCAACTATATACGATTAATGGAGAATTGTAATCGGACGAATGATTGTTTGAACTTGGAAACTTACTAGTAACATGTTTGTTTAGTTATTACATGGGAATGAACTTATAATGAGTAAAATATGTGTGATGCAAACTTACGACGTCAATTTATAGTCTTAAGCAAGTCTCCCCACAATGGTCTCTTAAGTTCAATGATACCATTATTTCCTTCGAATTTAAGGAGAACACCTTTCATAGGTGTGTATATTTGAAGATCAGTGAGAGCAAGTAAATCTTTCTAATATTGTATGTTGATGATATTTTGCTTGCCGCCAATGATCTTGGTATGATGTTTGAAACTAAGAAATTTCTCTTCACTCATTTTGAAACGAAAGATATGGGAGAGAAAGCGTACATAATTGGAATAGAAATATTTCGTGATAGGACACATGGGATTTTGGGACTCTCTCAGAAAGCTTATATAGAAAGATTTTTGGAGAGATTTGAATGCAAAACTGTTCCTCTCAGTATGCTCATATTCAGAAAGGAGATAGATTCAGTCTTATGCATGCAGGAAATGTCTTACTCTTCTGCGGTGGGTAGTCTCATGTATGCACACACCTACACCAGACCAGACATCAGCTTTGCCGTCGGTATGCTAGGCAAATATCAAAATAATCTAGGGATGGACCACTAGAAAGCTGCAAAGAAAGTTATGAGGTATCTTTAAGGTACCAAAGACTTCATTCTCACATATAAGAGATTTGAGAATCTCGAGGTCATTGGCTACTCGGATTCGGATTTTGGTGGATGCGTTGATAGTAGGAAATCGACGTTTGACTATTTGTTCCTTATGGTTGACAGAGCAATTTCGTAGAAAAGCGCCAAACAGACTATTAGTGCAACATCCACTATAGAAACAGAATTTGTGACGTGCTATGAAGCCACTGTTCAAGGGATGTGATTGCGGAACTTTATCTCAAGACTTGGGATTGTTGACAGTATTGACAGGTCGCTGAGAATTCATTGTGATAATACCACAACAGTTTTCTTCTCGAAGAACAACAAGTATTCTAATGGATCGAAACACATGGAATTGAAATACTTTGTCGTAAAAGAATAAGTTCAGAAACACACGGTGTCAATTGAGCACATAAGCATTCAGCTAATGATAGCAGATCCGTTGACAAAAGGGTTACCAATAAAACCTTTAAAGAACATGCCAATAGAATGGGTCTTGGACATAACTCATATTGATGTATTTTATGTTATTGATGTATTTTGGACTGCTTTATGTATTTATATATGATCTTGACACTTGAGCACTCATGTATGAGTTTCTAAATTTATAGTTCTGTTTATTATGTTTTGTGTGTACACATTATATATGTTTTTATTACTAACAGAAAAAGTTTTTGTATTAAGACACTTATGTTGGACCATTATGAAAAGTATTTCTCGCTTAAGGGCTGTATTAAGTGGGTCACTTGTGTTGTGGCTGATAGAAGGACCATGTCGGATAAGATGATGTGCAACCCCCATTGCTCGCATTTGTGGGTCATTTGATATTAGCATTATTATGATAACCGTATTATGATTATTTGAATGTGGATTATGTGCGCGCCTTATGTTATCCTTATTTGAATTCATTGACGATGTAATGTGGGTTAAGTGGGAGAATGTAAACTGATATTATAACCCACTAAGAGGTCTACACGAACTTGGATTCAAGTGGGACCCACGTTCAATATGCCACACGTTTTTAGGGAGATCTTTTAGGATCTGTTGCCTACTTTGATGGGAAGAGGTATTTAAGGAATAAAACACAGTCCTAGATTCCATCTCTTTGCCTATGATCGATTCTCTCTCTCTCGACCATCACCGTACAAAACATAGAGGAGAAATCAAGAGGGAAAGGAGAAGAAACTCTAGTACACACAAGTTTAGCAGGAGGACAAAACCAAAGCAAGGAAAATGACGCACAATTTTGGAACTCATGGATTCAGTACACCTTATGGTATGATGATTTTCCGCATAATGAATGGTATGTTTATTGATAGCATCACTGATTCATGATCCTGAGGCATTGATAATTGGATTGAGCACATTAAGAACACAAAATATCAATGTTCAAACGTTTACTTAACACCCAAGTTTCAATCCGATGTTGAAAATATTCTAACAATTGACAATTACAAAAACATTAAATCCACACTCCATCAAAATGAATAACTGACCCAATAACTCCTTAGCGGTTACATGCAATCACATGAATGTGAGTCCTTTGAATTTTGAATTCAAAATGTGTGGGCCACATCATAGAGAGAAATGTTTTCAATCTTACATTCTCCCACTTGGCCCACATCATCATCATCATTGAACCTAAAACAAGGTTAACATAAGACGAGCGCATAATTTACATTCAAATAATCATAATACGATCATCATCATAATGTTAATACTAAGTGACCCACAAATGCGAGCAATGGCAGTTGAGCATCATCTTATCCGACATGGTCCCTTCCATCACTACAACATTAGTTACCCACTTAGCATAACTCTTAAGTGAGAGATTTCATAATGGTCCATATAAGTGCCTTAATACATAGACTATTCATGTTAGTGATAAACAATCACACATAATGTATACATATCAAATATAATTAAACATGAATAAAATATCAGAAACGCTATCATGAGTACTCAAGTGTCAAATGTCACACATGAATACATAAAGCAGTCCAAAATACATAACATCAAATACATCATGATGAGTTACATTTAAGACCCATTCTATTGACATGTTTTTTAAAGGTCTTTATAGGTAAACATTTTGTTAATGGATCTGTTATCATAAACTGAATGTTGATGTGCTCAATAGACACCGTTTGTTTGTGAACTTCTTCTTTTACGACAAAGTATTTCAATTCCATGTGTTTCAATCCATTAGAATACTTGTCGTTCTTTGAGAAGAAAACTACTGCAGAGCTATCACAATAAATTCTTAACGGCCTAGCAATGTTGTCGACAATTCCAAGTCCAAAGATAAAGTTCCGCATCCACATTCCTTGAACAATGGCCTCATAGCATGCCTCAAATTCTGCCTCCATGGTAGACGTCGCAGTGATAGTCTGTTTGGCACTTTTCCATAAAATTTCTCCATTAGCCATAAGGAACAAATAGCCAAACGTTGACTTCCTATTATCAACGCATCCTCCAAAGTCCGAATCAGAGTAGCCAATGACCTTGAGATTCTCAGACCTCCTAAATGTGAGCATGAAGTCTTTGGTACCATGTAAGTATCTCATAACTTTCTTTGCAACTTTCCAGTGGTCCATTCCAGGATTACTTTAATATCTACCTAGCATACCGACGACAAAGCTGATGTTCGGTCTAGTGCAGGTTTGAGAACATGAGACTACCTATCGCTGAAGCAGAAGACATTTCCTTCATCTGTTTTCTTTCTAGTTCATTCTACGGAGATTGCATTCCAAATCTCTATAATACCTTTTCTATATAGGCTTTCTAAGACAGCCCCAATATCCCACGTGTTCTATCATGGAATATTTCTATTTATCTTTCATTTCAAATTGAGTGGAAAGAAACTTCTTAGTTTCAAACATCATATCAAGATCATTAGTGACAAGCAAAATATCGTCAACATACAATATCAAGAAGATATATTTGTTCCCACTATCCTTCAGGTATATACACCGATCAACGGTGATTTCCTTAAAACCGAAGGAAGTAACAGTATTATTAAACTTAAGATACCATTGCTGGGAGGTTTGCTTAAAACCATAAATTGATTTCTTAAGTTTTCATGACATCTGTTCATTGCCCTCTATGGAGAAACCTTTAGTGTAATGACCCGTCCCGAATTTTTCTAATTTTCGAAGAGATTTTCGAATCTCTGAGTTGTTTTAGGGACCTTGGTAACAATGAAGAGAGTGTGGGCGCCATGGTGGGCCCAGTTTAACTGCTTTCGAGTTTGGAAAACTCGAAGGGCATTTTGGTAATTTTACAATTATTGCGTAATTGTCATGAAAACTTGTTTAAAAATCACACGTTTTCTAGCCTGAGATATTTCAGATTCCTTCTTCGAGTTTTTCTTTTCTTTTGAAAAAAAAAGGCCAAAACCCAAAACCCTAACCTTTTAAACCTTTCTTTTCCGCGACACTGTAGCCGCTCTCGTTACAGTCCCGCCGCTGCCCCAACCGCAGCCCCTCCCAGCCGGTCTTCTTCTTCCTCTTCTTCTCCTCTCGCACTGGTAAGCTCCTTCTCCTTCTCTCTCTCTTCCTCAGTCTCTTCTTCTTCTCCTTCCCTACCTCCGACCGCCCCCTTCTCCCTTCATTTTTCCCATTTTTCCTCTTTTCCCTTCTCCGATTTTTTTAGGGTTCTTTCGGTTTTCCCTGTTTTTCCCATTTCTTCTCTTTCCCTTTCTTAGATTAAATTGTTTTACTCGGTTTTCTTATTCCCTTTCTTCTTCTCTCTGCTTTTCCAGGAAATCCCTTTTCTTTTCCCCTTTCTTCCCTTTTCCTAGATTTCCTGGTTTTTCCCCCTTTCCCCTCCATTCGGCTGAGTATTGAGTCACTCGACCGAGTGCCGAGTCGACTCAGTCGAGTCTTGGTGCTGAGTCAGCCCGGCCCTTGGGTTGGAGTGGCAACCCAGCCACTCGGCTCAAGCCCGACCCGACCCTGTCTGGCCCAACCCGGACTAGGCCCAATCCAACCCGGACCAGGCCCAATCTAGCCCAACCGGCCCAAACTCAGTTCGACCATGTCTGGCAGGCCCACGTTTTCGGCCCAATCCAGCCCGGCCCGTTTTTAGACCCGGCCCAGTTCGGCCCATTTTGGGCCCGGCCCAGTTTTAGGCCTGTTTTCTCCCGTGCTCTTTTTGATGTGAATTTTAAATTACTCGCAAGCGTACGAACCAATTTATAGTATAGAATATGAGTGCGAGGTCGTACCCAAGGGAAATCTACAAAATATATGTACGAAATAGAAATGGGCACTATAAAAATGTTGTGATTTAAGGAAATAAATTTTCTAAAACATTTAGTTATAATCTTAATTTAGAACAATGAATAGTTCTGATGAATTTTTGAGAAAAAGAAAAATAAATCAAGAATAAATAATTTTTTTTTTTACATAATCTACAATGGAATCGGGTCAAACATAGACGCGGCATATTATCCAATTTAAAAATAATAAAATCACGGCCTAGACTATGAAATGTTCTAGAGTTATAAAATATAATTCAAATTTATTTTCTATTAAATTAGATTTTTTTTCAATTCAAGCCTTAGGCTTGAGCGGGTTTTATACTTATGTTTCCCCAAATCTAAAACAACTGTTCTTGATAAGAACCTTAGATTGGAAAGACGGCAAGTCCCACTGATCCTAATAGGGATTCTACTTTCCTTGAAAAAAATTCTAAAATAGTTTCTTACATAATATTCATAAAAAGAATTAAAAATAAAATACAAATCATCACTATTAATATTTTAATAACTGGGACCACCATAAATCTAAACAACTGCCATGAATTTTTATTAATAAATTGGAAATGAAATACAATTCTTTTGGACTTGACATAAAAAAATAAAAATAAAAATAAAATAACTTACAAGAAATTATTTATTTTTTTCTTCTGTCTTCTGGTCGTTCAATTTCAGTCCCTTCAATGTCTTGCCCCGTTCAACCTTCAATGGATCCAGACACTTGAATTTATAGGAGAAAAGGGATGAGATAAGGGACCCTTCAAATTTGATCGGATGAGAGACCCATTCAATTTCAAATTTAGAAGTTCAAATTCAGCCGGGATAAGTCAGTCGGCAATAACTGAGAGTCTTATCTTTTATCTCTTTTCTTTTCTCTTCATCGGCTAACTCAACCTCTTTTCTGTTTCTATCTTATCTTTTCTTCAAAACACTTATCTCTCCATTTTTTCTGCTTTCAGGTTAACCCTCCTTCTCAGACTTCTCTCTGGATGGGCTTACTCGGCAGCTCTATCTTATCTCTTCTCTCCTTCACGCCTCTATCTTCTCTTTGTTTAAACCCAGCTGCTACACGGCAGCTGTTTCTTTATCTGCCTCTCTCTGCTTTCCTTATCCGTTTTACTATCTCTTTCTTATCTTCATCTTCTTTTTTTAAATTTGAAACCAGCTGCTACATGGCAGCTGGTACACGGCATCAGTTGCCTTATCAGATTCTCATCTTGCTTGGCTGATCTGCACATCTTCCTTATCACCTTATCCCTTCTCTATCCCTATCTGGATCTCCAATCCTCTATCTTCCAGCTCAGTTTCAAACCTCCCTGCTCTGGAAACCAGATGTTACACGGCTGCTACCTTATCTTATCCTCCTCCTTCTCTGGATCGGATAACATCAGCTTCTTTTCTTTTTTTCCTTTTTTTCTTTCTCCTTTGTCTCTGCTAGTTTTCAGTGCTCTGTTCATGGCTGCCCTTCTCAGCTTGGGCGTTGGCTGTTCTCCCCTGCCTTAGTCGCTGCTTGCTTCAGTCGGCTGCCTCTCTGCTGGTTGTTCTGCTGCCTTCTGTGTCTCAATTTGGCTGCCGCCTGCTGTTTACTCGGCTGCTGTTGGCTGTTGCTGCTCCGTTTCTCATTGCTGGCTGCCGTGCATGGCATCTGGTTGCTGTGTGCGGCTTCAATCTCTGCTCGGACTGCCATCTCTCTCGGCTGCTCTTCTCAGCTCGGGCGGAACCTTGCTGCTTTGTTCTCCTTCAGCTGGGCTGCTCTCTGTTTCTCTTCTCAGCAGTCGTTCTTCTCTTTGCTGGCTGCCATGTATGGCTTCAGCTGTGCTGCACTCTTCGGACCGCCGGCTTGTGTGGCTGCCGCTGCTGCTCATCTTCTTCTCTGCAAGTGGCTGCCGTGTATGGCTGCTCTTCTTCCCAGCTAGTTGTTGCTGCCTCTGCTTCTCAGCTGAAAACGCTGTCTTTAGTGCGCCGTTGGTTACAGCTGCTCTGCCTCTGCTGCCTTTGTTGCCTTATTTTCCATCTGTTATGTTCTCAGCTGGCTTCCCGTGTGCTCTTCATGGCTGTTGTTTAACTCTCAGTTGCTGCCTCTTCAGCTAGCTGCCGTTCAGCTGGCTGCTCTGCTGTTGTTCACCGTTAGAAACAGGCCCAGAGGACCCGGCCATGCTGCCCTCTCTGTGCACCGCTGTGTGCGTGGCTGCCAAGCCTCAGCTCTCTTCCCAGCTGTCTGCGATGGAACCTTGCTGCAGCTCTGCTTCAGTTTGGCTTTGTCTTTGCTCGGCTAACTCTCTGCAGTGGTCCCAACGGCTGCTGCTTTTCCCGGGCTGTGTTTCAGATCCATCATCAGCAGATCTGGCTTTCTTCAATAAATCCTGCAACCAGATAAAGAAAACAAAACACAGAAAAGAAATGGAAAGAATTGGTAATAGTTTATTTAGGCTTTCTTTTATTTTCCGGGCACCCCGATCGACAGTAAATGAGAAGGGTTGGTAAATGAGACTCGACTTCCACTCGAAATTAATTAATCAGTGTAAAAGGTTATAGGTTCTGAGACCCAACTGATTTAATCAATTTGACCTGACCATTTTGAAGGTGACGTCGACCAATTTTTATCATTTTTATTTTCTTTTTTCGTATTTTTCAAAATAAACTGTAAAACTAAAAATAACATTTAAATCTATCTAATATTTATAAAATAAGGACTAATTAATCTATTATTAAAGGGTAAAATTGTAATTTTATGGTTTCATCACTTTTCTTGACCTGTTTTGTTTTGATTAATTATTCGTTCTTCCTTGTTTCTACAGATTGAACTACTTTCAAACCAAACAAATCGCTTGCTTTCTCTGGACTTTCGACTCCACACACGCGGTGAGGGAACTTATCACTGTTTTAGCATGCATTCACATTCTTAACCTTTAATCTTGGACATCAAGTGACCTGAATGGGACCCATTCGTTTATTAAGCCACTCGGTAAGGGAACTATTGAAATGAATATGTGGCAAGGGATCCGTTCGGGTTCACCCATGTCAATTGTATGTGATTAATGGAAAATTTGATTGAATGAATGATTATTAATGCTTGAGGGTTGTTGAAAACATGTTTGTGACTAATTATAACACATGTATGATATTATGATGGATGTGAACACGAAAGTTGGAAGATGTTGTGATTTATTGCGTGCTTATGTATAAAATGTAAATGTAATCGTATGTTGGATATTGAAGTATGAGCCTAAGTATTGTTATGTGTCGTTAACCGCATGATAATGCATGTTGATATTGATGTCATGTCAGAACATGTTTGTGTTGTCATACATGATCATGATACTATGTGCATGTATGGGAGGTTTTGTTTATGTGTATATATATTGATGATGAGATGAGCTTGGTGGTTGGGAGAAGTTCCCCGTTACACTCCGGCAGTCGAAACCCCCATAGGGGATGTGGGTTTCCCCATTGTGTTCCGGCGGTCGAGGTGCCTGCCCTAGAGTTGGTTCCCTCGGGCGTGGTCCAGGTGGTTTCCGACACGACTCGTGTGGGTGAGGCAATTGTGTATCCTTTAGTCTCCCGATCATACTGGTGGGGAGACTGGGGTTCTTTGGACGACCCGATGTGGACTATGGGGATGATTTTCTTGGGTTTTGGGTTAATGGAATAACGGTTAATATATTAGTTGAATATGGTGGACATGGATGTTTCATTCACTTGTGATATTTATTACCATTTTCATATGTGATCTATATCTATCTTATTAAAATGTGATATGTTCTTTCGCTGTGCTGTTTTGCTCATCCCTTACCTTTCAGGTGCCCCGATCGCGGAGGGGTTAGGCGGGCCTCTTGAGCAAGTTCCAGGAGAGGAGTAGTAGAGGATAAAAGTTTATATTTATGTTTTGTTTGATTTTTGAGAACTTTAGTTATATAGTTTCAATCACATGTTTGTTTGGATGACTTTATAACATGTGGATCAGTTACATTTGTGGTTCGTTATGCTTGTTTTAGTTTTGGACTTGTGGACGGTTGGACGGGAAGTAGTTATCCCGCTTCAAAAAAAAAAATATTGTTGCTATTCTTGTACCTGATATCTGTCTTTTGTATCTTTCTGAGGTTTTTCGGAGATAACGTGCCCGTAGCGGGACGAGGTGTTACATTTAGGTTGATCCATATACACATCCTCATCTAGATTACTATTCAAAAATACGATTTTAACATCCATCTAGTGTAATTTCAAATCATAATGAGCCACTAAAGTCATAACTATTCTGAAAGAGTCCTTCCTGCATATATGAGAGCATGTCTCTTTATAATCAATGGCATCATTCTGAGTGAATCCCTTGGCCACATGTCCGGCTTTATACAAATGTTGTTTTGTTTCATTATGTTGTTCAATAACATTAGGAACAACGACAACACTCTTTGAAGTTACGGGTATAGGGAGTTGTACCCTCACTCCTTGTATACTTACACTTCTCATCAAGTTTTTTTCATGTGGATTATATATCCTTGCTTCCGCAAGACAACCCCATTCATGCAGGTGTCTTAAACTGGATTTCCTTCCTATCAGGTCAAAATGTGTCTTAGCAAACTAACTTACTAGGAATCATGTTCAATATGTACATTGTGGTTCTTAATACATATATTCACAACATAATAGGTATAGTGTCATTGCATATCATGCTTCTTATCATATCCATAAGTGTACGGTTGTACCTTCCAGCAACACCATTCTACCAAAGCATACTAGGCATTGTGTATTGTGATACAATACCGCGACGTTCTAGTAACCTAGCAAACGGCCCTGGGTGTTGACCTGTTTCATCAGACCTTCCATAATATTCACCACTCCAACCAGATCTTATGACTTTTACCTTCCTATCTAATTGTTTTTCTACCTCAGTGATAAATATCTCTACAGAACTAACCGCTTGAGATTTATCGTGCAATAGATATGTGTAACCATAACGTGAAACATCATCTATAAAAGTAATAAAATGGGTCTCTCCACCAAAAGATGGAACATCAAATGGGCTACAAATATTAATATGGATCAGTTCAAGTAGCCCCTTACTTCTTATGGCTCTTTTCTTAGTGTGTTTCGTTTGCTTACTCTTAATACATTCTACACACATCTAAGTTAGTAAAGTTGAAACTCAGTACATGCTCTTCCTTTACCAATCTTTCAATTCTATTATGGAATATTTGTACCAATCTTTTATGCCACAAAATTGAGGAATTTTTATTTATTAACCATATTTAATACCAACATTATCATGCAGGGTTAGAACAGAATTAACAAAAACATTATCAAGTTTCAAATGATAAATACCATCAATCATCATTCCAGATCCAATAAAAGAAGATGACTTAAATAAACTAAAAGTGTTTTGTCCAAACTTACAATGAAAACCATCAAGATCTAGCTCAGAATTGAAATTAAGTTTTTAGCAATAGTAGGAACAAAAAGACAATTAAGTAAATCTAAATGGTAACCAGTGTCAAGAGAGAGACGATATGTTCCTATGGCTTCAACTGGTACCTTTCCCGATTATTGCCCATGTAAAGAGAGACTTTAGTTGGGTCGGTGGTCTGGATTGTTAGGAATCCTTGCATCGTATTACAAACATGAGTTGTTGTCCTAGAATCAAGTCACCAAGTGTTAGAGGAAACTTCAGTTAAATTAGATTCGAAACATACTGAAATGTAACGAATACCTTTCTTTTCGAACCACGCTTTCTCTTATAGCAGTCTTTCTGGAAGTGTCATTGTTTCTTGCAAAAGTGACACCTCACACCACCAGTTTTCCCCTTTTCATGGGCTTGAGAACTCGTACTAGGCTCATAAGATTTGGCTTTGGCTTTTTTAAACTTTTTGGGATTAAATCCTCTTTTCTTCATAGGCTCTTGACTTGTTCAATGGATTGAGTGGTGACCCATTTGCTTAAGTCTGGTCTCCTCTTGGATTAACATACTTGTCAACTCATTAACCTGCCATTTATCTTTAATTGTATTATAGTTAATTGAAATGACCCATACTGAGGAGGCAATGAGTTCCGAATGAATTGGACCAGAAAAAAGTCATCCACACTCATCCCTAAGTTCTTTAGTTGAGCAACGATGTTGGTCATCTCAATCACATGCTGATACATGTCACGGCTCCCATCGAACTTCATGGTGGTGAGCCTGGCCATAAGTGTCCCAGCTAGGGACTTGTCAGCAAACTTGAACTTATCTTCTACGCTTTTGAGGAATTCTTTAGCATTATCAGAAGTAGGTACAAATCGAGTACTGACTTTCTCCGTATATTTTTAGGACTTTGTCTCCCCTATAAAATTGGGGCTTTGCCACCTAAGAAAATATAGGTACTAAAAATAGATAAAATTAGGTTGAGATTGCCATTCCGTTAATTCTGGAATTTAAAAATAATGCATAATCTTAAATTTGGAGTTGAAACTAGATCAAATGACTAAGTTTCAATAGGTATGGGTATCTTTAAACATGGAAGGCCAGTAAAAATCACACTGCAAAATCTTCACAGTGGTCTTTTTGGCACTGAAATGACCTCCACAAGCCTGATCATGATAGAACTTAATGACATTGAGTTGATTCGACTCCGGGACACAACGATGAATGATTTGGCCCGAACAATATTTGAAAAGGTATGGATCATCCCAGATAACGAATTTGACTTATGCCAGAAATTTTGACTTATCTTGCTTACTCCAATACTCATGCATCAAACCAGTGACAAGATAGTTCACAATATATGCAAACCAAGGTACTTAGGAAACTGACATAAGTTTCTCATCAGGGAAGCACTCAGGAATAGGCATTAGGTCATCATAAAATTTTGTTACCAATCTAGACAATGGTCTGCTACAACATTCTCAGAACCTTTTTGATCCGGATTTCAATATTAAATTCTTGTACCAAGAGAATCCATCTGATCAAAGGGACTTAGCATCTTTCTTAGACAAAATATACTTGAAAGCAGGATGATCAGAGTAGACAATGACTTTCGAACCCATAAGGTAAGATCAAAATTTGTCTAGCGCAAAAACTACTGCCAACAACTCCTTTTCTGTGGTGGAATAATGCAGTTGATCATCGTTCAACGTTTTGCTCGCATAATGGATAACATGAGGTAACTTATTGACCATTTGAACTAAAACAAGTCCTACTGCGTAGTCAAAAGCATCATACATTATCTCAAAAGGAACAGACCAATCAGGAGGTTGATTGATCAGAGCAGAGGTCAATGCATTTTTCAATTTGTTAAAGGCATGGACGCACTCGTCATCAAAATCGAAACTAGCATCCTTAGTCAGAAGTCTACAAAGAGGTCTGGAAAGTTTACTGAAATCTTTAACAAATCTCCTGTAGAAACCAACATGACCTAGGCATGATCTGATCTCTTTAACAGTTTGGAGTCGTGGAAGACGAGAGATCCAATCGATTTTAGCTTTATCAACTTCTATTCCTTTGTCTGATATAATGTGGCCTAGAATTATGCCATGTTTAACCATGAAATGACATTTTTCCCAGTTGAGCACTAGGTTCTTTTCTTTACATCGGACTAACAAAAGGTTTAAATGATGTAGGCATTGGTCAAACGAAGAACCAAAAACTAAGAAATCATCCATAAAAAGTTCCAGGAATCTCTCTACCATGTCTGAAAATATGTTGATCATACACTGTTGAAAGGTAGTTGGTGCATTGAACAGCCCAAAACGCTTGCGCCGGTAGGCGAACGTAACAAACGGACAGGTGAAGGTGGTCTTCTCCTAGTCCTAGGGAGCAAAATAGATTTGGTTATAGTCGGAATAACCATCGAGAAAATGGTAGAATGCATGACCGGCTAAACGCTCAAGCATCTGATCAATGAACGGAAGAGGGAAGTGATCCTTACGAGTAACAGTGTTCATCTTTCAGTAGTTAGTACAAACTCTCCAGCCCGTTTGGTCACGGGTAGGAACTAACTCGTTATCCTCATTCTTGACTACTATCACACCAGACTTCTTTGAGGCAACCTGTATCGGACTCACCCATGCACTATAAGATATCGGATAGATGATACATGTCCTTGAGAAGTTTCAAAATTTCGGCTTTTACCACTTCCTGCATCGCCGGATTCAGGTGTCTCTATGGTTCTCTAGACGTCTTGTAGTTCTCCTCCAAATGAATTTTGTGCATGACAGCAAAGGGGCTGATCCCTTTAAGATTGGCAATGGACCATCCAATAGTTTCTCCATATTCTTTCATAACAGCCAAGAGTTTAGACTCCTGCTCAGAAGTTAAATCAGAAGCTATGATGATAGGTAAATTTCAGATGGTCCACGATACATATATTTAATAGTCTCATGCAGTGGTTTGAGCTCTACTTTTGGTGGCTTCTCAAAAGAAGGGACTGGTACAGATTGACTCACAAAGAGAGGTTCGAATTTCCTTACTCTCACATCAACATATGGAATTTCGTTCAGTAGAGGGTGTTAGCGTTATGCGCGGAAACAAGAAAAATCGAATGAAATAAAAACATAGCACAACACAATATTTAAACGTGGCTCAGCCCACCTGGCCTACGTCCACGGAGCGACAGAATATTCACTATATGAAAGAGAAAAATATATGTACAATATTATGACTCCCTTGAGTCATGAGCCCAAACCCGATGTCCCAAGCCCCTTGTACACCCATGTATAAGACACACCGACGTCACCTCTCAGTTGATGTGAGTCTCTCTCATACCCAAAATAGTGAACGCAACTTCTGTGTTGCTCCCTGTACGCTTCCTGCGTCCTACGAGCACATCCCGACGTGCTTCTCAAACGCGAGCATCTCCGATAATGGTGTTTTCCACACACACAGATCTGCACTTCTGTTTGGCGAAGGGGCTTGTCTTTCTAGCCGCACTTCTGCTGGCTGCCACTCACAGATCTGTAAACCCAGATCTGCAGAGGTACACACAGATCTCCTATCGCGGTAGCTAACTGCCCAAGCTGTGTTTCAAGCTTGTGCATAGCCTGCTAGGTGGACTACATGAACTGTTGCAATGTATCCTCGAGAGAGGGCTTACGTTGTTAAGAATGACTGGACTGACAGGACAGGCCCTATGGTGGTGGCTGGTATAGATGGTTCTGAGGTGGGTGATATGGCTAATTGAGCGCTTGGAACTGAGGAGGTCCCTGATTCATGGGTTGGCTCTGTCTCCACGAGAAATTAAAGTAATTCCGTCAATTGGGGTTATAGGTAGAAGAGAATGAATGGACTTATTTAGTATGTTAGCTTGTTCGGCTAGGCACTCCGGATTTGCATTTAGGGAAGGACATGTTTGTACTGTGTGTCCCGGGTTAGTACACAAGGCACATACCTCAATTGCACGCCCATTGACAGACTCAACCTCTGAGTCATTGCTAAAGCCTCTACTTTTTTAGTCAGATTTGCGATTGCGATTTTAACATCAAAATCATTATTGACTTCGTACAATCCTCCTATTTTCGATTTTTGTCCTGAAATCTCCCTTTTGGAAAAGTCCCATCGCTGAGAATTCTCCGCTAAGTTTTCCAAGAAATTCCATCACTCTTCTTGACTTTGTTCCAAAACTGCCCCACTTTTCATAGACTCAACCAAAGTACAACTAGTGTGGTTAAGCCATCATAGAAAAATTGAACGAGTCTCCAAGTTTCAAAACCATGATGGGGACATTTACTCAATAGATCCTTCAATCTTTCCCATGACTCCGAGAATTGTTCACCTCTGAGTAAAATTTGAAATTTCTGTTTTGAGTCGTTCGTTTTAGATATCAAGAAAAATTTATTTAAGAAATTACCAATTGATCCCATGTTCTGATGGAACTTACAGGAAGGGAGTTCAGCTTCGCATTTTCTTTGAGAGAAAAAAGAAAAAGATGGAGTTTAATAGATTCATCAGTTACATTTTAAAGTGTGGTAGTGGCGCAAATCTCTAAAATTCCTTAACGTGTAAGTAAGGATCCTCACGATCAAGGCCATAGAAAGCTGGAAGGAAATGTAAGAGGGCTGGTTAAACTCATAGGTGGCATTGGTGACTGGGATGACTATGCTGGAGGGTGTTGGCTACAACGGATGAAAAGTAATCTCAAAGGGTTTTCTAATGTTCTCCGGCCATTTTGGATGATGGCAGTAGATTAACTTTGACTGAGCCTGACTAGGCTCCGGATGCAACGAACGATGGACTAACAGACAGTTCAACTTGAACCAAACGGTTGGCAGAGTCACGAACCTAACTATTCATACACAAACACGTTCAAACAAATCCACACAAAATATGCCCTAAACCTAGATTGACACACAGATCCTAGACTCTAAACTGCTCCTAATCTCCTTTCTAAAAAATGTAAGCCTCCGAAGAGAGTTTAACCACCAGCATGGCCAGGTAAGTTTCCAGGTAAGTGGAGGAGCACAATGGCAATCTACTTAAGCTTCTACTTATCCTTTTGGCTGTCTATACCTTGGTAACAAAACTAGCCTAGACACCGTGCTTGAAGCAAAACTATTCACCGGTGAACAAAAACTAAATAAATTAAATATGCTTCTATTGAGCATGAACAACCCTAAACGATGGTTCTAGATTGATTTTAACATACAAAGCATGAACCAATTTTACTATTCTTTTTGGATTTTTCTAATTTTTTTTGTTTTTTTTTTATTTTTTATTTTTAATGTGGGCCTAAGTTACCAATGTAAGATTCAAGCAAATATGAAAATAATAAGCAAACAATTTAACCTAATGCATGAACTAGCAACCTAAATGTATGAGCAAATTAAATATGCAAGTTTTTTTTTTTTTATACAAAATAAATGCAAGAGAACGTAGTAAAAGCTATATGAATGAATGAAAATTAAAAATTTAAAGAAAGGAGATTGAATGCATGTACCTTGACTCTTTTTTTTTATTTATTAGCAAGAGCAATTTTTATTTTTCAGCAATTTTTTTCCCCCAAGAATTTTCAAAGTACCTACACAAAACAAAACTCAAAACTATGGTGAAGCATTTAATCACATAAAATATGCACGATTCCTAAACTAAATGCAGATTTCCTAATGTTATAACTACTTCAGGAAATTAAATTATTGGAACCTAATTAAGAACTCTAAATTAAATTAAGACCATAAAAAATTCTAAATTAATATTCACCAAATTAATCAAAATTATATTTTTAGGTTTAATAATATTCCATTTACGTCTAAAGTTGGTCCATAATTTTTTTTAAAATTAGACATAATTTTTTTTTAAAATTAGACACCGTAACAGGAAACCTTCCAAATTTAGCTCTATTTTCTAAAAATAGAATGTGACTACATAAAATTAAAATTCTAAGATTAGAAAATTCTAAAAAGAGAAACTAGTTCATTTTGGTAATTTCTAAAAATAGAAGTTCCAAAAAATAACAAGTTTCTAAATTTAGCAGTGTTTCCAAATTTAGTTCATCTCCATATTTTTGTTATTTCCAGAAACTTCTAAACTAGGTAACCTTCTAAAATTAGAGTTTCTAAAAAAAATAGAAACTTCTAATTTTAAAGAGTTACAAAAAATAGATATTTCTAAAATTAACATTATTTCTAAAAATAAATAATTCAATGGTGATTTTTTAAGTTCCTCGGCAACGCGCCAAAAGAAGTTGTGTTTTAAATTTATAACTCGCAAGCGCACGAACCACTATAGTATAACGATTGAGTGCGAGGTTGAACCTATCGGAACTTAGGAAAATATATAAGTGAAAAATATACCATTGAATTATATATTTTAAGAAATTTAGAAAACATAGAAAAAATCATAAAGATGGAGTTATTTTTCTAATGTATGAAATTTAATTTTAATTTATAAATATTCTAGATATAGAAAATTTTGGTCTAAAATTGGAAATCACACTTAAACATAGAATTTAACAATTTAAGAGATCTAATTTTAATTAAGATGGTGGATTTAATCTAAAAATATAAACAATCTTAACTTAACTTAGAATATAAAATTAAGATGCAAATAATTAATTTACCAACCTAGTTCCACATTTTTTCAAGAATTTTTAATTTTTAAAAGAATAAAATAAATAAGTAAATAAAATAATTAAAATCACCTATGTACATATTTATTGTGGAACCTTGGACTTATATTTACGGAGGTATGATATTCACTATTCAAAAATAAAACTAAAGCCTAGAATATGGAGCTCACATTTATTAATGCACATCAATTCAAATAAGAAAATCATGAGTCTCATTAATTTAGAAATTTTCAAATAAACCTTTGGGTGTGGTAAAAATTCAACATAAAATTTCAAATCTAAATTTTTACATACTCTTAAAAAGAGCATTAGAATGAAAATTTAAGATTCTAAGCTTCCCAAAAACTGGATGTTTAAGATGAAAATTCTAAAATTAAATCAAAGCATGCATTCATAGATGAATTAATAATCATCACAATAAATTTACATTAAGTGGAAAACCATAGATCTAAATAGAATGTTTTAAATTAATTAATAAAAATTAAAATTAAAATTACAATACCAAAGGAAAATATAAGAAAAAAGAATAAAGAAAATAAAAAATCCCAACCTTATGTTCTAAACGTTTTTCCTCTCTCCTCCTCTTTCTCTTTTTCTCCTCTCTCTGAGCCTCGGAAAATTACAGTGCCAAGTTCGAATCTTTCATTGAGGATAAAACCTCAATTTACAGATGAAAGGAGGGAATAAATTAAACAAGGCAGGTGGATCCTACTTCAATTTTCAGTCGATTCTAGGTTGTGCTGGCCGACTCCTATTTATTCTCATGACGAGGGTCAACCAACTCCTTCTCTTTTCTATTTTTTATTTTCTTTTCACAATTCTGCCCACATCAGCATTGCTGGAACTCATGCTTCCTCAACAAATTCCTTGCCATCGTTTGAGATGAGAAGGGACATACAGTTTCAGCAGCAACCCTCCAAAGCCCTTTTAATCTTTCATTCGTTGGTTCTGCAACTTGGCTACGCTACTTGTGCGTCTCTTTTTGCTAACTAATACTTCATACACAGGAGGCAACAGCAATTGGAAGGTAACGAATCCTCTGTTCATTGTTGGCGTGTTTTTCCCTCTTTATTCCTCCTTTATTTTCTTTTTTTTGTTTTACTGCATGGGACGGTACATGGGCAGCAACTCTCTTTTAATTACTGAACTGCTGATTGACGATGCTACTGCTGAATGGTCTTTGGTGGATACACGCTGCTGCTTCATTGATTTTTCAAGCATACACTGCTCAATGCCTCTGCTAACTAATTGCCTCTCCACATGAAACAAGTTGTTGCCTTCTCTTTGTTTGTTGATTTCTACAGGTTGCACTACTGTATAATTGCTACCCAATCAGCTCTTCCTTCTTTCATCTTGTTGTTCTCTACTTAAAACGCCAGCTGTCTCTTCCTCTACTTCGATTATATGCTGCTCTTTATTTTTCCTGTGTTCCGACTGCATACCTAAACCACCTTCTTATTTCTTTTGATCTATAAGAACGGATGGCTCTGTTAATGCTTTGATTTCAACCTGCTCAGATCAGCCAGGTTTGAGTCTTCTACCACTTTTTGTTTCTTTACTTTCTTTTTTCTATTTGTTGCTAACGATTATGCTGTCTTGTTTGCTTGCAGATCGCTGATTCTAATGTTGATGCCTCACTAATTCGGAGCACAAATTAGATCTGTATACGGCCCATGTTCACTTGACAACTGCATGGTGACACAACCAAAGAAAAGAAAAGAAAATCTTGGACAGTACACAGGCTACAAGAGACAACAACTTCTCTTTCTTCTGCTGTTTGGAAAGCTTTGTTGCAGCGCTGTTCTCTGGCTGATTTCTTTAGCTTCTTCAATCAGTTTGCATGGCAAAACAAGCATGAAAATTTAGATAGAAATCTTGAAGAGTTCTCTGTATCTGAATATGAAATGCTGGGTGGACGAAGAGTTTCAACTTCAGTCACAGTTTCACCGTTGGCGGTTTTTCATTCAACAGATATGCTGTGTAGAACATTGTAGCCTAGTTTAATACTGACGGCTGATGGTGTTTTTCTGACAGTTTGCACGTTGACGTGTCTGTCTGTCAATACGGTGATAAATTTGCAGGGCCATTTCGATAATCGAGTTCAACTAGCAAATTTGTTTTCGCTCAAGTTCAAGAAGACAATACGCCAACATTTTCCAAAATTAGCTTTCTTGGCTCATTTTCTGTTTTTTCTTCCATAAAAGAAATCTCCATTTTATCCTACAAAACTCCAAAATCTCATTAATAATAATAAAAAACACATGAAACAAGGTCTAACTAATCTTAATACAGAGGTAAAATATATCAATTTCTGTACCCATCAATAAAAATATATAAAAAAAAAAAACCAAATTGGCCTTGCCTCTAAAAAAATCCAAAAATAAGCTACCTACTTAGATAAAATATAGTCTAATTTTGACCATTCTATTCAACCGTACAAACTGCTAGTTTATTGAATGAACAACATTAAATCCTAAAATAGTGCACCTAAATATAGAAATATTAAAATTAGATTGTTGCCCTTGAGGAGAGAGAAATTCTCTCCAAGCTTTCCCAATATTGGGATTTTCGCCCAAGGCATGGAGAATTCTTCTCCATGCGCCACCTACTCTATTTATCTCTTCACCTCTTTGCCGTCTTTGGTTGTTTTCAATCTCCACTTGACACTTGGCACTGTAAGAGTTAGTCTAGAAAATGGGCTTGAATTAGTGGGTTTGGATATGGATCAGGCCTGAATGACGTAAGTTCTTGAACTTACATGCTGATCTAAGTCATTCGGGCTTATTGGGTCATTGGGCTTGGACTAAAAAATTGAATAGGATTATTAAACGGAGTCTGATGTGTTGAGGTGGTGACTTGAATAACCACCGACTTCTTCTCACCTAAAACTTAGGAGAAGGCTGGCATGTATTGTATCTCCTTAATGAAGTACACAACAACTTCAAGAGAGATTTTAGGAGAAAATATTGGCAATAATATGCAAATGCGGATGGTGCTTGCTACCAACGAGTAGTGGAGAGAACTTTGGAGGAAACATGGTAAGTGTTGCCTATTGATACTCGGCCAGCATGGATTGTACCATAAGAGACATGCATGGAAGTATAACAGGCTGTCAGCAAAGATCTCCGATGGGGTAGTCGATGATGAACTCTATATATGCTTGGAGAAGAGTGCCTTTTGGCTGTGGGCCTTCGTGGCCACCATGAGCGAGCTGGCTGGAAACACGAGGGATACAGACTGGTATCCAAAGGGTGTGAGGACAATAGCATCATCGGAGACGCTCGCGTTTTAGAAGCACATCGGATGTTGCTCGTAGAACGCATAAAGCGTATAGGGAGCAACACAGAAGTTGGGTTCACTATTCTGGATATGAGAGAGGCTCACATCAACTGAGAGGTAACGTCGGTGTGTTGTATACATGGGTCTACAAGGGGCTCGGGACTTCGGGTTTGAGCTCATGACTCATGGGAGTCATTAATATTGTACATGTATTTTTTTCTCTTTTATAGTGAATATTTTGTCGCTCCGTGGACGTAAGCCAGGTGGGCCGAACCACGTTAAAATATTGTGTTGTGTTGTGTGTTTATTTCCGTTTGATTTTCTTATTTCCGCACGTAACGCTAACATGATGATAGTTGTGTTGATCAAATCGAGTAATGGAAGATACTCCAGTTCTCAATGTGATCAAAGTCGGCTAGAAATCCACTAAATGTGATCCATGGGCCTGATGGCCTCCATCAGGTTCACCCTACCTCAATGTCGTGATTCTAAATTGTTTCTTAGAGACCCAAAGCGTTTGGACAAGATGGAGCTGCGTTTTGTAGCATTCAAAAAGGGATTGGCCGAAGGGCGAACGGTCGGTGGGTGCTGTTACGTGCCTAACTGAGTCATACATAATTGGTCGTTTCCTATAATTTCTCCATACGACAGTAATAATAATAGCACACGGTAGTTTGGAATAATATCACACGGTAGTTTTCTTATAATCTCTCCCTTTGATGATCGAGTAGTAGATAGTTTCCATGTATTTGAATTTCCATTTAAATCTAGTTTCTTGTAACTCCTAACCTTGTTTTAAGCAGAATAAATCTATATGTATTGAAGTGTTGAGATGGAAAAAGCAATCAAGAAAACATATTCATTTACGCACAGCGTGTAGGAGGGTAGGCCACCTTGAATCGGCCGTGTCTTCCACTATTCTTCCATCTTCTTCTTTCGCTTTTATGTACAACAGCAAGCTTCCACCCCTCCTTGACACAGTTGCACGGTTTTGAACCAGAAAACTCACAGCAAATATTATAAGACTCAGGAAGCACGCTGCAGGTGCCGGCGAGTGAACAAAGTATATGCGACCTCTATCAATCACAACGTCAGCTGGGGAGAGGCTCAGTGGACACCACTGGTCGAACGACACTAGCAGCAGCCCTAGCAAGGCCAAAGGTGGCCTCCCAAGGCGGAGAGGCGAAAGGAAGATGGAGAAACATCGAGAATGGGAGAGATGGATATAATACGAGAGAACAAGGGAGATGAAGGAGAAATCAATGATCTGACAAGAGTGGTATGGGAAAAGAATGGTTGAGGAAGGGTATTTCTAGACGAAGGAGAAGAGAGCGTCAACCAATCGAGTATGATTTTGGGCATCGCTTGGTTGGGACATGATTGATTGAGGTTGGGCATTTTCATGCATTGGAGTGAATAGGATAAGGAACGACTGAGTGAAGAGCAGGGCCGGCCCTGATTTCAGAGGTTCAAAGCGAACTCTTAAAATGGAGCCTTTTAAATTACTTAATATTTAATTTATTTCAGTTTTTAAAATTAAAATAGAGATCTTCACTTTTAAATTCAACTGATATCTAGACCAATTTCAACCGAAGTTTCTTTTCGACCTTGATTATTAGTATTTTTAATTTTTAAAGAAAAAGCCTGATATATCAATTTTGAAAAGAGAAAAAAAAAAACAACCGCCAAATCTCAATTGATATCCCAAATATTGACCAAATTTTAAAACCATAATTGGACAAGTCATGAGAAGCCATTAAGAGCGTAAGTATTGAAACAATGTCGTACGCCATTAAAAGTTTTGTCCTGGGCTTATAAGTGAATTATTTTTCTCAATTTTTTATATATTTTTTTTATATTATGTAGGAATCGAATATGGCCCCCTAATGTCATTCTCCCCCAACATAATCTTACTCAGCAATTCCCAAAAATCTGATGTCTCAATGGCTAGAAAGAAAAAAATGATACTGATCATATAAAATGTTATCTTGAGAACAACAGAAAAATAAACTAGTGGCCGAGTTCCGCATGAACGCGGAACTGCGGAAGAGTGGAAGACGCAAGCGGCACTGTGGATTCCGGTTTTGGTGGCCTTACCGAGTTACTGCAGTCCGCAAGGACGCGGAAGACGCAAGCGGATTCGTTTTTTGGGTCAGGCGCTTAGGCCTTATACGGGTTATGAGGTCTGGATTTTTGGAGGCCTTATCTATTTGGAGGCGTTAGGCTACAGCCTACTTTGCCTATAGACAGGGCAGGGCCTGGTGAAGAGGGGTCGAAGAGAGAGTGGGGCGGCAACCATGTGGGAGGAGAAGAAGGGACGATGGAAAGGAGGTTGGGGTTTTCCCTGTGTTTTCATCGAGAGAGCGCAAGAGATGAACAAAGAGTTGATCACATAAGAGGGGTTTGCCTAAGTGATTTATTCAGGTAAGTGGATCGGGAGTGAGAGATAGGATAGTGGGTCAGGTTCGTTTGGCCGAGAGAGAGGGTTTAAAAGCAAAGTTTTAAAAACAGACCCGTCTACTGAACCGTCGAAAGGGAAGGCTGGATTAAATAAAGTTTAACCGAGTTGAACTGTAGTCAAATCCGTTATCATTAAATTATTAATTAAAACAAATTAGAGTTAGATTATGAGTCTTTCCACCTTTATCATGTTATTATTTAAAAATAGAGAGATTTATAAAAATGATTAAAAAAATATATTTTATAATTAAATATTTAAATTTAGTGACTTTAAAGACTTTGATCTTATGCTAATATCTAAAAATAAGAAATTATAAAAAAATAGTCAAAGTCAGAATATTAAAATGTTATAAGTTATTATTCAAGAAGAGTACTGATATTCATCGTTGACTTTTTAAGTTTAGAATTTTTATCATCTTAATTAAATCTATTTTGATTTTAAAAATACATTTGGAATAAATTTAGAAGGTCTAGATTTATATTTTTTAATTACTTCATCTTATTGAGACATTTTAAAATTTAAATTAGATAATAATGATGGGATATCAGCGTTAAAACAAAAAAAAAAAATGTGAAAAATTGGCTAAAAAACGATAACGGTAAAACGTGCAAGTTGAACGGTAGAGTGTGGAAACTGGAAATGAAGGGAGTGTCTATACTCTGAAAGTCACACTGGTAGAATGAAAAACCAAGTCTATAAAAGGAGACACTGATCTGAGGAATTCACACTAATTCTCTATCCTTAGCCTAAGTAGGTTGAGCTGAGTGTGACCCATTGGGTTGCATGGTGTGAAATTAATATTATGGCATTGGGCTATGCAGTGTGTGGCGTATTGGGTTACATGATATAAAATAATTTTTTAATAGCAGTTATTGTTTAAATATTTTGGAAGTTTTATTTTCAAATTTTTTAAACGGTTACAGGTCACGGGTTCATTAAGAAAAATGGGTTGACCTGCAGATCACTAAGGTTTTTCAAGGTTTTTAAATCTAAAAGGTTTTTTATAAAACCGACCCGATAAGTGGACAGTTGCAGTTGAACCAACGGTTCGATCGTGGTCCAGGCCGATTTTAAAAACATTGTTTGATTAAATAGGGACAATTGAGCATGAATTTCGATTTTGTCTCGGAAACGTAATTTTTTTAAGCTCTAATTAATTTCTCCAATTATTTAAAAATCTAAATATTATACAAGGCAAATTAAATAAATTAAAATCATGAATAATATAATTTGTCTAAATTTTTGAGCTCCATTAATCCACCACGATTGAATAGGGTCGTGTCACTACACAACTTCTCATTTATCGGTGCCTCTCCACCTTTTTTTCCGCATCATTCTTAGAGATTTTTGCAAAAAATATCTGATTTTTATGCAACGACCTGACTCAAACTGGAGGGTCATAGTCCAATTAGAGCCCATTCAAGAAGAATCTAATTGGATTATTGGGTATTTCTTGTTAATTTGCCTAATTATTGCTTAAAATTGTTTGAATTTGTGTCAAATGATAAAATTTATAATTCTAAACCCCTATATGTGCTTATCTTAGTCTAAATTTAATATTTGAGATGAAAACAAAATTTTGACTGGTATTCAATAAAATAGCAAGTATCTAAATTTGAAAATTTCTAATTTTAGAACTTTCTAAATTTAGTGTTACTTGTGGGGCCCTATCTATTAAATTAGGTGATATGATATGATATATTTAGATTTTAACTTAGAAACCAAAAATGGGAGGTTGGGCCAAATTTGGAAACATTCCAAATTTAGCATATTCATGGTGCCCACATGTTTTAAGTTTAATTATTTTTTAAAAAATGTTTGTTAGTGCCCCGGCTTGCCGAGTCCTTATGTTTGTCATTTCCATGACTCAGGAAGAAGCACTTGTTAAGAATCTTGAAGACTCAAGGTGATCAAGAGTGAAGATCATGCTTCACCGAATTGAAACTCATCGTATATCAATCACAACAGGTATTTAGCCATAGATGACTTTAGGTGGTACCCACACCTTAGGAGGACAATCTCTAGGCTTACTTGAACAAATGGTAAATCCATAAAGAAACCTAGGAGAGGAAGCAGAACATTGAACTTGGAAATATGAATTAAGGTCATTGTTAGCTCGACTAGTCGTTCTCACCGATCCCTCGGTGAAGACATGATCGACCCATCGTGGTCAAAAGACTGGTTGGCCAATTGACAAAGGTTCTAGAACGTAGAACTGTCATTCTAGGTATGCCTTTGATCGTGAGTCTCGTATGCACCGATCCCTCGTTGAAAGGTTGAAACGACCCCTCGTAGTCAACGACTCGTCAATGATAACTTATGAATTCTAGAACTAAGAACTCATTTGGACTCTCGAAGAAACAGACATCTCGGTAAGTCAAGATCGATCGAGAGTACCATGACCGACCCCTTGGTAAAGGGCGATAGGTCGTTCTTGGCAGAACAAGTTTGAGACATGAATCTCTGTCTGCATGGTGTTGCCCCCAGATCGAGACCCTCTTATGGACCGACCTCTCGGTACCATAACTATCGACCTATCGGCGACACCAACCTGTCGACCGGGAAGTAATAATGTCTTTGGGAGTGCATTTAATGTGCAACGGTCGGGTGGTTGAACGGTAATAAATATGAACACCGACCCATCAGTACCACCGACCTGTCAGTACTGGACAGTTTGAAAAACTGTGAAGACTCCTCTGTAAATATGAGTGTTATGTAATTGTTTAATTATCTTCCATAAACTGAGAAGAGTCATACACTATAATGAATGATCAATACTCTTGTGCTGAGAATCATAAACAACCAATCTATTGATTGAGTTTGAAAGTGAGAAAGAGAGGATAAAAGAAAAACAAAAACTAAGAAAGCTTTGATAAAATCAATTTCCTTGTCACTCTGAGATTGTGATTGCTTTACGACGGCTATAAGGAGGAGCGTCGGCATGCATTGGGTGGATCTTCAAGAATCACACATCAACGAGAAAGAGATTCAAAGGCAAGTGCTTCTTGGTTTTAATTTTTATTTAAAACTTTGTCCCGAAAGTGGAATAAGGAGGATTGGCTTTGGAACCACTATAAAAAACTCTAGAGCGTCATTTCTGGCACAGTGGTGGGTGGAATTCCTAGCCAATTGAGTGAGGTGGAATTCCTACTCTAATTGTAAGGTTGTAAGTCCCCACTTACTGAATTTGGAGATAACTCAAGGTTGGGCGAGTCCTAATAGTAAATGTAGGTTGGCGAACCGAACCACTTTATATCTTGTGTCCTTCTGCTTGTGGTGTTAGAGATATTTTCTTGTGTTGATGTTTAACCACATTTGTTAACACACACTCACTTGATTATTGTATCTGCTACACTAATCAATCAAACAATATTTTAAAAGGACCAATGATTTTAGATTGACATATTCAACCCAACACACCCCCCCTCGCCCCTCCCCCCCCCCCCCCCCCCAACCTAACACCCCCCTCCTCTAAGATCAATTATGTTCTAGCTTGCAAAGGGAACTTTCAATGTTTAAATTAAATTTTGTGAGGGTAATTGGATTACTCACTTTAAAAAGTAAATTCAAATTTTGAATTTATCAGAGAATTTGATTTTGGTGAGAAATTATTTTCGAAACTAAAATTGTAGGAAAAATTAAAAGAGCCCAAAATATCCCAATTTCGTGTGGGCCGCTGAGACCCACACTTTCTTCGACGAAATCTAAGAGAGTTGCATTTGAAATTTTTGAATTTAGCATGTAAAAGTAAAGTTCAAGTTGGCCACCTCATTGCTAAAAAGAAAAAGACACATTTATCCTTCATTGGGGAGAATTTTGAGAAAGGAGGCAGGGGCATTCTGGTACCCTGACTGTCACACCCCGACCCGAAAAGTGGGCCCGGAACGTTACTGATTTTTTTTTTTTTTTAAACTAAACTGAAGAATTCTAACTAGGCTCGATCAACGGTTAGGCCCAAAGGTCACATATGATCTCAACATGTGGACTCAAACACATACCATAAGTCTATCCAAAAGAGACACAACCATAAACACATAATTCCAACAACGAATTATATTAACATAATCAGAGTAACTACGGAATACATGTTAGTTCAGTACATCACACCAATACAAATTAAGTACCACACACGGTATTTTACAAAAACAAATGGTTCCAGGAACCAAAAAACAAAGATAGCGGAATTCCCCTCAGTGGAAATCCCAAGGCAAAGCAGTAGCTTATCCATCCTAAGCTTCATATGGAGGGTTCTCCTCCTCGGGCACATCTCTTGAAATGTGAGTGGTGTGAACTAACTAGCCCAGTGAAGGAAATATAACAATGCAATCTAATGAAACATCAAGTTAGTTAAATAATCAACATTTACAATATGATATCTGATGTTTGACAATAAATTCTCAATATCAAGTATAATCTTATCCTCATTCCATTACTGCTGTCATCCAACGCAACACCTATATACTACGCTGAGACCATTGTATTAAGTCCCAACATGGTCAAAATACATCATTTCAAGTACATCTCCGGCCCTCACATGGCCGATACTGACACTCCTCAAGTCAGCAACTGTCGACACTCCTGGTCCAGTAGAAGTAAGCGATCTCACATACATGGCCGATATTGGTTCAATAGTTAAGGGCACGTGGAAACAGTATTACATAACTCTTATGATCAACCTCATAAACATTTATAAGCATCATAAGCACTTCTTTCAACAGTGCATCATGTCCGGTTACATGGGTGGGTTCAAGAACTTGAAACCACTCATTGCTCAAGATTCACCTCATTAAACCTGTTTACACCTACTGCAAAGTTAAGTTCCCTCACCGAAATTGTGTGGTATCGCAGTTTCTTTTCAACATGCAAACAAGTGCGCAATCAATAGTTGGTCAATATACATAGCATTCCAATAAATATATACAAGTAGTATTTCAAAGCTATACTATTTTCACAAAAATCTCTAAAGTAAATGGAATTGAGTCTTCTAGTTAGTTTCTAACCATTTTAAGTTACAATAATCCACAATATAGTAATAATAAGGTACTCAGTCCAAATCTCATATTGTCTTCTGGGCATGACCAGATTGATATATTTAGGTCTACATACTCAGGTCACTTTTCGTATTGTCTTCTGGATAGGACCAGATTGACATGTTGAGTAAGGCCTCGTGATCACTCAGTGCCCGACAGATATAGCGTCGGCCTGTAAGTGAAGTCACTCAGTGCCGACAAATAGAGTCAGCCTGGAAGTGAATACAAATAGTATATACACTATAGTAATAAGAGAAGAAGGGTTAGTACAACTTTTAGATTATCAAGGGGGTATAAACAATACATTAAAACTTAGGTCTAACACATGCATCAAGATTTTACATTAAAAAACTGAGTTCCTCGGAACTAGGTATTGTTGCTTCGGATCATCCGAACCACTGTCTAAAACTAGTCATAGACTTCGGAACTTGGGTATGTCTACAAACCGTCCGAAGGTCAGGCTTCGGATCGTCCGAAGGTCCTTCCGAACCGAAAAATCAGAAAATCAGGTTTCGGTCAGTTTGTGTCTCGGATCATGCCTAGAGAAGCTCGGATCGTCCGAAAGGGGTTCTGTCCTTCTGAACAGGACTCGAGACATCCGGAGCAGAGGTGGGAGAGTGGCTAGCCTCGAACGCTTCGGGACTTCGAACTGAAGCTCGTAACTTCCGAAGGTCACCCTCGGACCGTTGAAGGGGGTTACCCTCGGACTGTCCGAAGCACAACGCTCGGACCGTCCGAGAGTCATCTTCCTCCTCTGTTTGCAACAGCAGAAAGTGATGCCGAATAGGGACTGAAATACAAATCCAGAAACAGCGGTTTCCTGGATTCGGTTTTTACATCCAACCGGTCAGATGGATTCCTCAGTGAGTTCCTATTTCCGTAGGGATTAGTTTAAAACTTTAACACTTAATAAGCATCCGATTTTAACACCAAAAGCACACTGACACAAGAAAAATCAAGTTTTTCTTTAAACTAGAAATCGTTTTACACACTCAAAACTCAGTCAAATTTACTTCTACTTGATTCTAAACCAGTAAAATTTGAAAAGGATTACAGTGGTTACCTTCACTTCAGTTCTTGGGTTTAAAATCCAACTTTTGAAAAAACTTCCTCTTAAGCTTACGGTCAACCAAAGTTTGCAAAACAGAGAGAGGGAAAAAGGTGATCGGCTAGGTTTGAGGCTGAGAGGCTGAGATGAAATTTCTGGGAGTGAAATCAGCTGAGTGAAATTTCTGACAGATAAGTTGGAGATTTAAAACTCATTAGAACCATAGATTTAAATAAAAAACATAATTTAACACTATTTACTTAATTTAACTTGTGTTAAATAAAACGATTTAAAATCCTCATTTTTGGGGTTTGAAGAATTAAACTAGACCATACTAAAATAGTCTAACATACTATACTTGTTTGAAAAAATTTCTCATTTCCAAAACCATTTAAAAATATTTATTTCTCCCTTTCGGGGTTTTGACGAGCTGTTTTAAACATCATTTTCTGAAAATAAAATGATTTTGAAATCAGAAATAGGAATCTTTGATTAAGGAAAATTATATCATCCAACAAGAATCACATAATGACACAATTAATAACATAATAACAATAAGTGGTAAATTACCATTTTGCCCCTCTAGCTGGAAAGCTAGATCACTGAGTTTTCGAGCTCAGATTGGGCCACACCTGAGCTTTTCACAAAGCCCTAACCGTAATCTTCGAGATTAACCAGTCTAACAAGGATTTATTAAACTAATTTTGCGTAATTTGGGTCAGGTATTAGATCTTACCCCCCTTAAAGAAATTTCACCCCGAAATTAAAACAAACTTTGGCCTTTTTGGCCAGTGAACAGGGCAGGTTACAGCTTCCGCATCGTCGATTCTGGTTCCCACGTTTCATGTTGCACGTCGCAATGTTGCCACACACTCGTACTAGAGGAATAAACTTACTCCTGAGCTCTTGAGTCCAATGTCCTTTTATCTTTACTAGCACTTCTTCGAAAGTTAGGTCCTCTAAGACTTCAATGTCTTCAAAGCTTATCACATGCGACGGATCAGGTTCATACTTCCTTAACATAGACATGTGAAAAGTACTATGCACTCTTTCCATATCTTGAGGAAGGTCTAACAGATAGGCCACTTCCCCTATCCTTTTCAAGATTTCAAAGGGTCCAACATATCGAGGTGATAGTTTTCCCTTGCGCCCAAACCTTTGCACTCCATGATGTGGTACCACAAGAAAGAAAACTCGGTCGCCAACTGCAAACTCCAAATGTCTTCGCCTTTTGTCAGCATAACTCTTTTGTCTGCTCTGGGCTGTCTTGAGACGTTGTCTGATCACTTTAACTTGTTCCGACGTCTCACGCACTAGATCAGGTCATAGAAGTGTTTTGTCTCCTACCTCTGTCCAACAAAGAAGTGATCTGCAAGGTCTACCATACAAAACTTCGTAGGTTGCCATCTGTACACTAGAGTGATAGTTGTTGTTGTAGACAAATTCGATCAAAGCCAAGTGGTCTTTCCCAACTTCCCTGCATATCCATAATACAAGCTCTTAGCATATCCTCCAAGGTTTGAATGGTTCTCTTTGATTGACTATCTGTCTGAGGGTGAAAAGCAGTGTTGAAGCACAGCATAGTCCCCAACTCCTCTTACAATCCCTACGAAAATCTTGATACAAACCTAGGATCTCTATCAGATACAATAGATACAGGCACTCCATGCAATCTGACTACCTCCTTCAAATACAATCTACTTAAAGTAGTCAAAGAATTCGTCTTCTTAATTGGCAGAAAGTGAGCTGATTTCATCAATCGGTCGACTATTACCTAAATAGAGTCGTTCTTCTTAGAAGACTTCGGGAATCCGATCACAAAGTCCATCGTGATGTGCTCCCATTTCCATTCGTCCACTTCTAAAGGTTGCATCTTTCCATCAAGTCGTTGATGTTCCGCTTTCACTTGTTGACAAGTCAGACACTTTGATACAAAATCTGCTACCTCTCGCTTCATACCTTTCCACCAGAATAGTCGCTGCAAGTCGTGATACATCTTTGTACCACCATGATGCACTGCAAAGTGAGAATGATGAAAGTGATCAGCCACCTTCCTTCTGCACTCGTCTGACTTTGGTACAAAAAGACTATCTCTGAACGTCAGACCTCCGTCTGCCTTGATCTTCCACTCTTCTAGGGTCGTTCCTCCTGAAAGCTGAGTCACCAACTCCTTTGCTTCTGGATCGTTATGTTGTCGTTCCATCACCAATCTAATTACCTCAGGTTGCAGAACCAAACTGTGGATTCTTGCTAACCCGTTTCCTTCGATCCAGATCATACTTTGACAGAACTTCCAACATCTTCCACTGCAAGGATGTCATCCTCGCCATGTTGCTATGTGACTTCCTGCTTAAGGCATCGGCCACTACGTTGGCCTTTCCTGGGTGATAAGAGAGACTGAAGTCGTAATCTCCCAGATACTCCATCCATCTCCACTGCCTCATATCCAAGTCCTTCTGAGTGAAGATATACTTGAGACTGTGGTGATCAAAAAATATATTGAACTTCTCACCATACAAGTAATGTCTCCACAACTTCAACGAGATGACAACGGCTGCCAACTCCAAATCATGAGTTGAGTAGTTCTACTCATATCCCTTCAATTGTCTGGAACAATAAGCTACCACTTTCCCCTCTTACATCAGCACACATCCAAACCAAACTTGGACGCATCACAATACACATCATAATCTCGTCCTTGTTCGGGTATTATCAAAACTGGAGACGTAGTCAACTTCTCCTTCAGCTCCTGGAATGCCCTTTCACAAACCTCACTCGACTCGAACTTAACGTTCTTCCTTGTCAGCCGAGTCATCGGCACCGCGATCTGGGAGAAGTATGGGATAAACTTTCGGTAATATCTTGCTAATCCCAGAAAGCTTTTGATTTCGAACACGTTCTTGGGACTTTCCCAAGTCTTCACTGTTTCTACCCTTGCTGGATCTACCGAGATCCCTCCTGGAGACACCACGTGTCCAAGAAAATGCACCTGAGTCAACCAAAACTCGCACTTGCTCAACTTAGCATACAGCTGATGATCTTGAAGAGTCTGAATAACAATGCTAGATGACGCTCGTGATCCTCCTCGGACGATGAAAAGATCAAGATATCGTCTATAAAGACTATCACAAACTCTCTCAGGTACGGTCGGAAAACGCGATTCATCAAATCTATAAATATGGCTGTTGCGTTGGTCAAATCGAAAGGCATCACCACAAACTTGTACAAACCATACTGCGTCCGAAAATTAGTCTTAGGAATGTCTTCCTCTCGAATCCGCAACTGATGGTAACCCGATCTCAGATCGATTTTCGAAAAACATCTCGATCCTGTCAAAAGATAAAAAAGGTTGCCTATTCCAGGCAAAGGATACTTATTCTTAATAGTAACATGGTTGAGTCACCGGTAATCTATACACATTCTTATCAATCCATCTTTTTTTTTTTTCACAAAGAGAGCAAGTGCACCCCACGGCGAGTTGCTCTGACTGATAAAACCAAGTCTAAGAAGCTCATCTACCTACGTAGCTAGCTCTCTCTGTTCAGCCGGTGCCATCCGATAAGGTGCTATGAAATTAGAGATATTCCTGGCTGTAGGTCTATAACAAATTCTATCTCTCGGCGTGGAGGTAGCACAGCTAACTGGTCAGGAAATACATCCATAAACTCACATACCACCCGAGGAGCAACAGACCCTACACCACCTACATCTTCCCAACCCATGCTCACCACCACACTACCAGGATATGTCCTGAGGCCAAAAAAAGTGACTCTCATCTTCTCATAGGGTATCAACTTCTCCATAAACCTTTCATTGGTTGAGGAGACCCCAAAACTTCTCCTCTGAGAAAAGTCGATCAAAACCTCGAAAACTGACATCCAGTCCATGCCAAGGATGATGTCAAAGTTCGTCATTTCTAAAACAAGAAAATCATAGGACAACTTTACACCGCTAATTCTCAAAATGCACGATAAAACACCTTTTGTTTATAAAGCTCTCTTTCCCAAGGGTGATACTACCATTAGCGGGTTAGCTACTTCTACTGGCTTCAAATCCAATTTATCACAACAAGCTCTAGAAACAAAGGAATGCGAATCACCGGTATCAAAAAGCACTCATGCCAAAAGACTAAAAAGAGTAAAGACACATTCCATCATTGTATTCTCCATCTGCTCCTCCTTCTGAGTCTCAATCGTGTAGACTCTCCCCCAAGTGGTCTGAGGACATCCCTGTCCTCTCCCTTGACTATTCCGAGGTGGTCTGTTCCTAGGTGCCATTGAGCCTCTAGAGGTTTACTGAGAACCTCATCCAACGGATCGTTGGGCCACCGAAAAAAAAAGCTCCTGCACCTTGCGAAGGTGCGGCTCTGCCAAGATAGGGGCAGTCTCTAAACAGGTGCCCGGTCTGCTTGCAATGATATCACACCTTCTCTCCTCCTGATGGATAAAACTTAGAAGTATGCCCAGGCTGGTTGTAAGAATAGCACACGAATTGTCGAGTGTCAAGCTGACTCGACTGTCCCATGCCAAGTTGGTTCTTTTTGAAGAAGGGCCTCTTCTTGTTGAACTTGGCCTTCTTGTTGGAGGAAGGTTTCTGGAAGTTGTCGGTGCTCCTGTTGATGGAATCTACCGCTTCCACCTTCGAAGCCCGATCGATGATCTCCTCCAAGGTGTCAAAAGTTAAGCCGGCCACTTGCCACTGCAGAAAGGTCGAAGTCCATTATCAAAGTGCTTGATCTTCTCCTCCTCGTTTGCCGCAATACAGGGCACGAATTGCATCGGATCGATGAACCTCATGGCATACTGCACCAATGAGTCGGAACCCTGCTGGATGTTGTGGAATGCCCTCTTCCTCGCTTCCTGGACGGTCTTCCGAAGTAACGAGCCAAGAAGGAGGATGAAAACTCTCCCCACATCATCGGCTTGTGGTTACGAACCAAATTCTTAGCTTCCCACCACTCGTAAGCATTCCCCTCTAACTGATATGCCACCAAAGTTACCCTCAGGTCATCTGCAGTAGTAAAAGTGTTCAGGATCCGACTAATTTGGGTTAACTAGTTCTTTGCTGCATTTGGATCTTCTGTCCCTGCAAACTCGTTGGGTTCAGTCGCTTAAACTCTTTTAGAGCCGAGGTGGCTCTCTCTTTTTGCATTCGGATGGGAGGCGTCGCATATTTTTAGCTATCTGCTGGAATGCTTCTATCACTGCGTGAATGGCTTCATTGGGTAAATCACGGGGTGGAACACCTGTCCTTCTCCTGCGGCAGTTGTTTCCATTTCCGTTAGGTCCTGACATCTGTTATTTACAATTATAAATATCACTTAAATTATTTAAGAAGCTTGTTAAGACAAATAACGAAAATTGCACAATTCATTAGAAATCATTCAAACTTGCATTACAATTACAAAGGTTGGTAGGGTTAGAAAACCCTTCAAAACAACAAAACATGACTCACAACCCTTACAAATTCTCCCATTTCCCCGACATTCTCTTAACATCTCTAGCCTAATCTTCCGTAGAAGACCCTTCATCATCACCAAAATAATAAAAGTTGTCAGGACATGTCGCCGACATGTGCCCCAACACTCCATAAGTCAAACAAGGTATTATCCGTGGTCCCCCAAAATAAGGACAGTTAGTCCTTTCGTTCCCATGCCCCCGAAGTTCGCAAACATGGCAGATGATATTAATAGGATAGGGGCAATAAATACAGTTGTGCCCCTCCTGATTGCATAATTCGCACATATAATCCGACAGCTCATCCGAAGTTGGAGTATACTCGGGCGAGCCTATCTCCCCTACGGATTCTTTAAGTTTGGGACATCTCCCACATTCTCTTCAGGTACAAAGGCTGGAACTACTCCTACTGCTTCAGGTGATTCTACTTCCATGTCCTCACTAGGTACAACTCCACCAATGAAGTTTGGCACGCTGGAATCGTTTGAAGAAGATACCAGATCTATAGGACAGCTAAGGGTCCTTCTATCCTACAACTCGGTATACTCTACATTGCTTGACATATCTGTATCACAAAAACAGAAGAATGTCAATGACAATTGCAGTTCTAAACAAAAAATAAGTCCAACTATGCTGCAACCCATCACAGTCCTAGAGTTTGAATCGAAGCTCTGATACCAAGCTGTCACTCCCCGCCCAGAAAAGTGAGCCCGGAACGTCACTGATTTTTTTTTTTTAAACTAAACTCAAGAATTCTAACTGGGCTGGATCAACGGTTAGGCCCAAAGGTCACACATGATCTCAACATGTGAACTCAAACACAACCACAAACACATAATTCCAACAACGAATTATTATTACAACATAATCAGAGTAACTACGGAACACATGGTAGTTCAGTACATCACATCAATACAAATTAAGTACCACACACGGTACTTTAGAAAAATAAATGGTTCAAGGAACCAAAAAGCAAAGATAGCGGAATCCCCTCAGTGGAATCCCAAGGCAAAGCACAGCTTATCCATCCTAAACTTCATACGGAGGGTTCTCCTCCACGGGCACATCTCCTGAAATGTGAGTGGTGTGAACTAACTAGCGTAGTGAAGGAAATATAACAATGCAATCTAATGAAACATCAGGTTAGTTAAATAATCAACATTTGCAATTTGATATCTCTTGCTTGACAATAAATTCTCAATATCAAGTATAATCTCATCCTCATTCCAATACTGATGTCATCCAACGCAATACCTATATACTACGCTGAGACCATCGTATTAAGTCCCGACACGGTCAAAATACATCCTTGCAAGTACATCTCCGGCCCTCACATGGCCGATACTGACACTCCTCAAGTCAATAACTGTCGACACCCATGGTCCAGTAGACGTAAGTCATCTCACACACATGGCTGATATTGGTTCAATAATCAAGGGCACATGGAAACAGTATTACATATCTCATATGATCAACATCATAAACATTTATAAGCATCATAAGCAATTCTTACAATAGTGCATCATGTCCGGACACATGGGTGGGTTCAACAACTTGAAACCACTCATTGCTCAAGATGCACCTCATTAAACTGTTTACACCTACTGCAAAGTTAAGTTCCCTCACCGAAATTGTGTGGTATCGCGGTCTCTGTTCAACTGCAAACAAGTTCGCAATCAATAGTTGGTCAATATACATAGCATTCCAATAAATACATACAAGTAGTATTTCAAAGCCATACTGTTTTCACAAAAATCTCCAAGGTAAATGGAATTGAGTCTCCTACTTGGTTTCTAACCATTTTAAGTTATAATAATCCACAATATAGTAATAATAATGTACTCAGTCCAAATCTCATATTGTCTTCTGGGCATGACCAGATTGACGTATTGAGTTAGGTCTACATACTCAGGTCACTTCTCGTATCGTCTTCTGGATAGGACCAGATTGACATGTTGAGTAAGGCCTCGTGATCACTCAGTGCCCGACAGATATAGCGTCGGCCTGTAAGTGAAGTCACTCAGTGCCCGACAAATAGAGTCGGCCTGGAAGTGAATACAAATAGTATATACACTATAGTAATAAGAGAAGAAGGGTTAGTACAACTTTTAGATTATCAAGGGGGCATAAACATTACATTAAAACTTAGGTCTAACACATGCATCAAGATTTTACATTAAAAAACTGAGTTCCTCGGAACATGCCTCGGAACCAGGTACTGTGACTTCGGGTCATCTGAACCACTGTCTAAAACTAGTCACAGGCTTCGGAACTTGGGTCTGTCTTCAGACCATCAGAAGGTCAGGTTTCGGATCGTCCGAAGGTCCTTCCGAACCGAAAAATCAGAAAAACAGGCTTCGGTGGGTCTATGTGTCTCGGATGATGCTGAGAGAAGCTCGGATCGTCCGAGAGGGGTTCGGTCCTTCCGAACAGGACTTGGGACATCCGGAGCAGAGGCGGGAGAGTGGCTAGCCTCGAACGCTTCGGGACTTCGAACTGAAGCTCGGAACGTCCGAAGGTCACCCTTGGACCGTCCGGAGGGGGTTACCCTCGGACTGTCCGAAGCACAACTCTCGGACCGTCCGAGAGTCGTCTTCCTCCTCTATCTGCAACAACAGACAGTGACGCCGAACAGGGAGTGAAATACAAATCCAGAAACAGTGGGTTTCCTGGATTCGATTTTCACATCCAACCGGTCAGATGGATTTCTCAGTGAATCCTCTTTCTGTAGGGAGTAGTTTAAAACTTTAACACTTAATAAGCATCCGATTTTAACAGCAAAACCACACTGACACAAGAAAAACCAAGTTTTTTCTTAAACTAGAAATCGATTTTACACACTCAAAACTCAGTCAAATTTACTCCTACTTGATTCTAAATCAGTTAAATTTGAAAAAGGATTACAGTGGTTACCTTCACTTCAGTTCTTAGGTTGAAAATCCAACTTTTGAAAAAACTTCCTCTTAAGCTTACGGTCAACCAAAGTTTGCAAAACAGAGAGAGGGAGAGAGGTGATTAGCTGGGTTTGAGGCTGCGAGAATGAGATGAAATTTCTGGGAGTGAAACTAACTGAGGAGGCTGAGATATATAGAGGTGTCCGATCAATCGGTGATGGCCATCCGACGCTGCATGTAGCGGATGGCCAACGTCCTGTACAATAACCGACTGTTGGTTGCAATTAAGCCCCTGGCATTTTTAGTTTTTGCATAAAGGTCCGGTTTTTGATAAAAATCGATTTTTAACTCAAAATAATACTTTTAAAGTTTAGTAAATTTTAATCCGACTTGACAGATAAGTTGGGTTTTAAAAACTCTAATCACCATAAAAATTTGGAGATTTAAAACTCATTAAAACTATAGATTTAAATAAAAAGCACAATTTAACACTATTTACTTAATTTAACTTGTGTTAAATAAAACGATTTAAAATTCCTCATTTATGGGGTTTGAAGAAATAAACTAGACCATACTAAAATGGTCTAACATACTATACTTGTTTCAAAAAAATTCTCATTTCCAAAACCATTTAAAAATATTTATTTCTCCCTTTCGGGGTTTTGACGGGCGGTTTTAAATATCATTTTCTAAAAATAAAATTATTTTGAATCAGAAATAGGAATCCTTGATTAAGGAAAATAATATCATCCAGCAAGAATCACATAATGACACAATTAATAAAATAATAACAATAAGTGGTAAATTACCATTTTGCCCATCCAGCTGGACGAGCTGGATCACTGAGTTTTCGAGCTCAGATTGGGCCACACCTGGACTTTTCATAAGCCCTAACCGTAATCTTTGAGATTAACCGGTCTAAGAAGGATTTATTAAACTAATTTTGCCTAATTTGATTCAGGGTATTATACTGACAATTTGCCAAAATATATAAATATTCTCTACATGGGAGGCTTGGTCTAATTTTACAAGTCTTGGAAGAATTTCCTTGGTGCTCTCTCTTAGGTTTTCTCTCCCCTTCGCAGGTATGGTTTTCATCTATTCAAATCCCGTCCTCTAAAATTACTCCAAGTTGTAACCTAGTTTTGACCCTGAAAATGTTGGATTCACGAAAATTTCATGAAAGATAGTTGTACCTCTCGAAGTATACTTGCCAACGCCGAAATAATCAGGGAAATCCGAGATCGGAGTAGAAATGTATAGTCAAAATACTAAGACTGTGTCAAAACTCTCTTTCCAAAATTCTACTCTAATTTGAGTTTTTCTTGACTCATGTTTTTCATTGATCAAACTTTGAAATTTAATTTTTTTTGTAAATAGAAACTTGATTTCTAGAATTCTAACACATCCAAACTCTCCATGGAAGAATTCTACATTTCTAAAAAATATTTTGGAATTTTAAGATCATGGTTTAATTGGTGAAAAAGTTGTAAGAATGATTCTTAGATCTGAAATCTCGTTTTTTGCGCACTGTCGCGAGAAAAATCATAGCCGAGTATTTTGTATGAATTTTCAACAAAATTTGATTTTTGGAAACTAGACTGATAGATCTAGTTTTTGTCAAAATTTGAGACCAAAGGAATATGGATTAATGCCCCAAATCAGCTCTACAAGTCGAACAAAATTCTGGTTAAGATATGAGAAACATTTTTACTGTAATTCACTAAATTAATCATAACTTGATCTCTAGTTATCTAAACGAAGCAAAATTTGTGCATATTCTTATCTAGACAAGGAGATCTATCTCCCATAAAAAAATGGAATTTTTTTAATGAGGTTTGATGCCCCAAATTTGATCTGTAATTTGAACCAAATTTTAGAGTCTGGATTTGAAGGCAGTTTTGCAGCCGTTCAATAAATAATTTTAACTTGGGTTGTAGGAATCAAACAACGTGAAATTTGTATATGAATTCAAGAGAACAGGGAGACACATCTCCAGAAGAAAAAAATTGGGAAAGAAAGAATTAATTTGATAGGTCAAATTAGGTCTGTAAACTGAAAGTTCATGTTAGAGTGCAATCTGTTTGGGCAGTGCAACTGTTGGAATAATTTGGCCATAACTTGGGCTACGAAAATCAGTTTGGGTCAAATAAGATATTTTCGGAAACGACATTCAGAGACATATTTACTGTAAAAATATGAGAATTTATTGATGAGTGTGTTGTTCCTAGAAAATTTTGAAATATGAGCAAATTTTCTCACTGTTATGATTTTCTTGGAAAAATTGGCTAATTGTGAAAACTTGAGAATTTTGGGTTTTTTAATTGTTGGAACAAAACCCTATTTGTCACGCCCCTCCCCTGTGGGTACGGAAAATGTGATTAATTTTTTTTATCATCACAGTAATTTCACTATCATAGTCATTTGATCAAAGCATCAATTTATTCTCATACTGCTCATAACAACATCCTTCAAAAAGTCATTAGAGTCGGTACCGAAAACATGACGGTGTTAATTAGATGTTTAGATCACTACTTAGAGTTTTCACAAATACTATAAATAAAATTCCATCTAATGGGAATTAACAGTTTTGCTTCAAGGTTCTAACAGCGATTCCTCTATCCCATCCTCGGAGTTATTCTCTGAAACGTGAGGGATGTGAGAGACAAACCCAGTGAAGAGAAACAACAATGATCAAGCATATATTAACATTAGACATATAAGCATATTCATTTTTTTTTATTATCACAAATGCATGTGTAGTTCTCTATGTTGGGTCATATCTCTATGATGGGTATTCTATCATTGAAATATTGTCTCTGTCTTTTGACATTGCCGATCTATGCTAGTGCAAACAACAACTAGTACTTCATTTAATCCAGTATACCCAATATATATTGCGGCTAAGGTAGGCCCAATACTTCACCAAGCCATATTTTAGCCCATCTACACTGACAGTCATCACAAACTCAGTGCTTCACCAAGCGAGTTAAGGATCAGTCATTTCAATATGCCTATATGACAGTCACATGTATCATCACACAACAAATTACCCATGACCCAGCATGATATGCCCCACACTCGGCATTATTTTATTCTTCACACAACTAGCATGTATTTCCTATCATGTCCCACATGATTTTACTTAATATATAAACATGCTATAACAGAACATAATTAGATAATCTGTAGAAAATAACAGAATTTGCATAGCTAAAACTAAGAACAGTAAAAGACTATTTTATCCTTTTCAGGTTTCAACACGGAAATCGAGTAATTATACTTACGGCCCATTCATCAATGCTGATCATACCAAAATATCGTATGATTCCCAAAAAAATAATAATTTGGAGACTGACACCAATGTGTCTCTTCTCAATAAAATTACAACTAACTCCTCGAGCCTATAATTGATTCTTATACTGCATTTTAGACGGTTAAGCCTCGACTCCCAGACACATTTATATGCTTATTACATCATATACTGCAACTGATATACTAATCCCTCACGAGTAACAAGTGTCCAGTCTTGCATTCTAGTCACGTTTACGTTTTTTCCATCCATTTAATTGCATGACTTTCAATCTAGCCTTTAGAGTTAGTGGTTATCAATTTTTAAAATGACATGCAATATGCAATGCATCTCTGAAGAAACGTGTAGTTGAATCTCGTCATCTAAGTTTTGTGATTTTTCTGAAAAAACTGGCAATGAAATAATGTGTAAATAGATTGCTTTGGAAATAAAGCGTGTAAAGATAATTTGTAATTAAAACACTACGAGAAGCACAAAAATCATATTTTCAAAATAAAATATAAAACAAAAGTGCAGTAAGTAGGAAAGGCCACCACTTCTGGATAAGTTAGTGAATTAGCTCCAGAGTGTGATAGCCATAATAAATACAGAAAGGTCCCCCTTGCCTGATCGAGTTAGATTCGGAGTGTGTTAGCCAGAATATGGCCCCCACGTCCAAATGAGTTAGTTTTTAACGGGTAATAACTGAATAATAATAATAAATAAATAAATAGAATAAAAGTAAAAGACAAAACCACAACCACAAGTAAGTTCATTAGGTGAAAATAACATAGAAAATAGACTTTAAAGTAAGTATTTTAACTATTTTTAATATTTTAAAAAAATTAGGTAAAGTAACCATTTTGCCCATGAACTTTTCTAAAAAATACATTTGTGTCATTTTAATTATATTCTAAAATAAAGTTTTCTAACTAAATACCACTCAACTCAGTAAATAAAATTTTGTAATCTTAAAACATTTTACTTAGATAAGATCTATGAAAATAAATTTCAAAATAAACTTTAATTAAAATAACTTAATTAAATTTAAAATAGGTGTAATACCTGCTGGAAACACCTAGAGTAAGAGAGCTTTTAATGAGAAAACCTTCACGGAGAGAATTACTGGAGAGAGAAAACTAGAGAGAGGGAGTGAGAGTATCAAATAGTGAAAATGACATTACCCCTTAGATAGCTGAGGTCAGGTGGTTTGGAGAGATTATTTTTATTTTTACTTTTTATAAATATTATTTTATCATTTAATATAGAATATAAGACATGCAAGATGACACATCAAGGGTCTAGAGGTAGACCCTCCACCCCTAAGGTGTAGTCCTTTTAAAATTTTATTAATTATTTCTATTATTTTATTATTATTATTTCTTAATTTCTTTTTTTATTTATCTTTATTTCTCATCATGTAAGAGGATGGACACCTATTAGATCTACAAGAGTAGACCTGCCACCCCTACTACCTAGGTTTTTATTTTATTTATTTACCCTTTTTATCATTATTAAACAATAATAATAATACTAATTATTTTATTTTTCTTTCCTCCATGCAAGAGGACATCTTGGGAGTCGAAATAATACTCTCTAACCATATGTCCAAGTTACTACTCATGTGAACAAAAAGTTTATTTTATTTTTTTATTTTTATTTTTGTCTTTTTCCTTTTTATTCATTTTTAAAAATTCTAGTAAAATAAAATTTATCTGATAAATCTAACTGGTCCATTGGGTTGGGTGTTGAGGGCTGGTTTTGTCATAAAATTTGAAGAAAAAAACCACTTTGGAAATCCAACGATTTAAGCAAAATCGATGTTTTTCTTAAATCAATGGCATAGGTTCAACTTTGGAGATTAGTCATTTAGAAAATAAAATTGAACATCTGACAATATAAAATGTTGCACTAAAATATGGATTAAACATTAAAATTCTTTCAAAAAATTTTGAAATTTAAAAATATTTTTAAAATACGATTTTGTAAAGTGAAATTTTGAAGGTCTTAAAAATTAGTAATTTGTGAAATTATTTGGGTGAAATCAAAATTTCATAATACTTAGTTTTCCAAGGTCTTCCTTGTGTGTAAGTTTGGAAATCCAAATATCTCAAATCAGTGCTTTTATTTTAGAGAGAAATTTTAAAGTTACTATGTATGATTTCTAAATTAAATAAATGATGTAAAATTAAACTATGGTTTGCCCTTCCAACTTCAACAAATTGGATCACTGATCTAACGGGCTCGGATTGGGTCAAACTTTGACTATTCGGGAAGCCCACGAGATGATCTAGATATCTGACCGTTCATAAAGTATGATTAATGGTGCTAATACACAGTATTAGCCTTATTAAAGGACAAGGTATTACACTATTAATTTTAGAAGATGGACTGATTTGACTTTAATGGTTAAGAAGTATTTATTTCGGAACTCTAAAATTAAATTACAAAGAATTTGGATTGAGAACTTGTTAAAAAAGCTTGGACTTAGGAGTCTATATAACCTTGTAATTTTAGGTGAGGAATATTTAATATACGTTAATTTTGTTTTTGAACTCTTATGCTTTACTGGTTTGAGTATGGAGATGAATGCTTTGAATGGGTTTGTACAAAGACTGAGAAATTGTTGTAGTTAACAGGTAATTTCTGGTGCAAGCTCATGTAGTGTGAGGGAAATTGTTTGGCTAAATGTTCAGAAGCCTTGAGCACCCCAGTCAGCCGGAATGCGGTTAACACTCATTTGACTCGTTGAAAAATCCAAATTAAGTATTTTGAAACTTGTGCATTGAACTTTGAAATTTGGCTGGACGTATTTGATACATTGTTCATGTTTGGAATTTTATGGAATTTGGTGTATTTTATAATATATTTTTTGGATTGTTTTGCATGAATATTTTGATGATGCCATATTTAGCTATCATGTATATATATGGACTTGTGGTTATTGTAACATGCTATGTTTGTTTGAGAAATTATGATATTTCTAATTTGAGCATGTTATTGATATACATGACATTAATGCAAGGATATATGTTAGCATTTATGAGCATTCACAGTTGGGTGGTGTTGAGATACAATTTTTATTAGATCACTGGCCATTTGATGCACTCATTTGTGGGGGTCTTTGGACCATTTATTGTGCAAATTTTTGTGTGGGCCTTTGATCATTTTAGCGCTTCTGTTGATGGGGATTGACCATATGTTGTGTTTCCTTATGTGGGGGGTCTATGACCGTGGTACGCATCTCTAGAGATGGACCGGCGATTGTGTTTGCTTTTGATGGGATCTTGACCATTTACGACCTTTGGAACACGTTCTTTTGGACTAGGGATCGTGACACATCCTTTGGAGACGGAACGAGGATTGTGTTTGCTTTTGATGGGTCATGTGCACATGTGAAATTTGATTTGTGAGTTGAGATATATGGAATGAGAGCATGCATCATGTCATTGCATATCATACTTTGATATTGTTTAGTTTGATTTGATATGAGATGAACTCCATAATGCTTGATTTCGTAATGTTATAGAACATTATATAGTTTGTTTTCTTTACTGGGCATGGAGCTCATTCCCTTATATTACATGAAATTCTTTGGAGATAGAGAACGGTTAGGCTCAACTGTAGGATTCAAATTTTGTTTGAAGCATTTAGACTGGATGTTAGAATTATATTTCCTAAGATTTCTAGACCTTATATTTGAGACTTTGTAAGACACAATAAGTGTCACTTTGATGTGATTAGATTTGATATTCGTTTGGGGTTGTGCTTCTATTTCTAACTTTATGATGGAGAAGCTTTTTATTTGGATCTTAATTCTAATTGTGTGATTGTGAGATTAGACCTCTTCTTTATTTATAGAGATTAGCATTGGTTTAGTCGCTTGATGCTATACTTGATGATGACTAATCCTATAACGACTCGGCCCGAACATGTAACGCCCCGCCCCTTTTTCACTCGCTTAGCTGAAAATCAGAGTCTATTTTTTTTTTTTTGAAATAAAGAGTGACAAAGAGCGTTGGACGTCACAACGCGAGTTAAGTCCAAGCTTCCAAAGCCCTGCCCTTAACTGGCCAACCCTACGTGTGCGTGGAACTAAGTCCACGAGAACGGTTCACACGTAGAAAGTAAGCTCGCGGAATTATAACTTAATGCGGAATTATAATAGAGTCTATCCTACCAATTTTAGATAGTAAGGAAGTTACATCACTTAAATTACTAAAATATCTCAAAATTAGAATGTCCAAATAAAAGTCCAAACCATAGCAATAGTCTAAATTATTACAGTCCAACAAGCTAAGTTACTCAAATTACATTTCCAAAATAAAACTTAAGTAAATAAACTAGCTCTCTTCTCCAAGCTCCTACGCTTGGCTCCCATCACGTCCTTCATTTCCTCCATTTCCTGCGTCATCATCTAAGGTGGAAGTAGGGCGTTAGACAAAGCACCCAGTAGGTACTCCGAATAGGGTCAACACATGGATTAGTGATAACAAAACACATAGGTAATAGTATAGCAAAACCATGCAATCAATGCCATGTCATGGGTGTCCTATATCATGAGTCCCACCCATCATCCATATCATCATTATACAATGTCCTTGATGGAAAAACCCTCATCAAGATATCCCCATGTTTGTTTATCGGTCGCCCCGACGGAGCATGGACTCCTGTTACATTTCATTCCTCCCATGCCGTGCATGAGATGCAAGTGTTAACATGCTATATAATATTACAAACCATGGCATTAAATCCCATCTTAAAACATATAATTTTATACCAAAATAAGTCAAGTAAAGCATTCATAAACACATAATCCATGGTTTATAATGAGGTAGGAATCCTACCAAATACCAACTAGTGTTCCTTTGCGTTTCCTTCCAAGAATTCGGTCACCAATCGCGCACCGCTTGCGAGATCCCGATACCTTATTACACATCAACAAATTAACCCATGTTTCAACTATACCTAAGTCCATTACTCATACCTTAGTGGGGTTCGGCCATACACCATGGCCGAACCTCACTCACTTGATTTTGGGTTCCATTTTAATCCTTAGATCATTTTAGTTATATGAGTCTAAAAACCAACAACCCTATGCTTCATTAACCAACACATAAGGTTATCATAGAAGTCCCTAAATCTACAACCACCCTCCATGGGGTTCTGCCATATACCATGGCCGAACCCATGGTCTTCCATTTTGGCCATATTTACCTCTTTGCCATCTTCTTTTCTATGACTAAACTCTCATTTTATTTTTACATCCTTAGGTTCATAACTGATCCATAAACATGAATCCATGATTGATTCATCTAATCATGCTATAAAATTTATCAAACCCCTAACAATTACCTCCATTTTCTTAGCTTAATAGCCATTAATTTTAATACATGCATGGACCCAACTTAGCTCATAAAATGCCTCATAAAATGGCTCATGGGGTTCGGTCATACACCATGGCCGAACCCATGATATTATTTTTCCCATTTTGCATGGATCTTGTACAACATTCTAAGACCCACTTAAATCCTTAACATGCATCCATTCAAAAACCCTTAAAAAAAATCCTTAACACACCTATGATTTTCATCCTTGAAATCTCACCAAAAATCATCAATACACCCCCATGGGGTTCGGCCATACACTATGGCCGAACCCAAGGTCCATGGCTCATCCTCATTTATAACCTTTGAGGCCATAAATCATCAACATCCTCCATGACTTTCCTCATTAAAACTCCTTTAAAATTTACAAATATTTAACCATTCAAAACCCTAAAATCATTAACCATTACTCCATGGTTTCCATTCTTTAAATGTAACAGCCCGGCCCATAAAAAGGGCTTGGGGATCGGCCAACAAGATATTGTCCACTTTGGGCCCACATGCGCACACACGTGCACACGCGCGAGCCCGCACGGTTTTTGGATCGGACCCAACCCAAGTCCGGGTCCAAAACGCGTCTTGTTGGTTTGAGGGAGCAAGGCTACTTATAAACCCCCTCTCAAACTCCTCAACTTCCGATGTGAGACTTTCCACAACTCCCACCCACTGCTAGGCTGTCGGATCCGACCGGCCCACTCTGCTGGCCCTTCCGACAGGGCCTAGTTTCGCTTGGATCAGCCTATCTAGGGCCTGGCCTCTGGCTCATGGGTCAGGATATCACAATCCACCCCTAAAGCCCAGAGCCGCCCTCAGCTCGACCCAATGAACCCAGTGAAAGGCAGTAAGCCCACACAGTCCGAGTGTATAACCCGGAGCTCTGATACCATTTGTAACAGCCCGTCCCATAAAAAGGGCTTGGGGATCGGCCAACAAGATATTGTCCGCTTTGGGCCCACATGCGCACACACGTGCACACGCGCGAGCCCGCACGATTTTTGGATCGGACCCAGCCCAAGTCCGGGTCCAAAACGCATCTTGTTGGTTTGAGGGAGCAAGGCTACTTATAAACCCCCTCTCAAACTCCTCAACTTCGGATGTGGGACTTTCCACAACTCCCACCCACTGCTGGGCTATCGGATCCGACCTGCCCACTCTACTGGCCCGTCCGACAGGGCCCAGTTTCACTTGGATCAACCTATCTAGGGCCTGACCTTTGGCTCATGGGTCAGGATATCACATTAAACCCTTGGAGGAAAACTTAATATCATTCCATGGGGTTTGGCCATACACCATGGCCAAACCCTATGGTACATTATATCTTCCAAAAATCATATTTTCCATGACTTATTATTTGATAGTTTTCATACAAGAAACGTAGGGTTTGGTCATGCAAAGGCCAAACCATCTATCTTGATCATCCTCCATATTTTGACATGCATGAGGTCCTCTCCATGAATCCATAACGTTTAGGGTTCGGACATTGCGATCCTTGACCCATCATGCGATGCATGCACATGTAACCCAAATATATACATAGTGTCCTTAGCATTTATTTTTCTTAAACTTATCTTACCCTTTAGGGTTTGTCCATTTCTCATCCCCTTTCTTGGATGGATTTTAGATCTATGGCCCATAATATTTTAGCCACCAATTAATCCAATAAGGATGGACTCCATGGTCTCCTTTTAATCCTTAAAAAAATATAAAATCTTGTTTGAAGATACTTACCAATCCAGCGGCTCTTCCGGTTTCCTCTTGATCCTTAACCTTTCTCCTTCCTTCTTTCTCCTTGATCTTAGGCCAAGATATGATCTTGATCCAATGAAATCTCCAAGGGCTAGTTTGTCCAAGATGTAGTAGGTTTGAAAGAGGGAGAGAGTGAAAGAGTGAGATGGGAAATGGGATGGAAACCCTAGATTTTTCCATCTCATTTTGGGTTGCTTGGGTTGGACTCCTCCACCTCCCCTTTTGCCCAATCATAGTCTATGCATGCCCTTAATCTTAGGCCTCTTGTTTAGCATACCACTCTTGTACACGGTTTTGGGCTTGGTTGTTTGGTGGTTTGGGTGAGGTGGAACCACCACCTCACAATGGGCCAATGCATGCCTTAGCATGCCCCCATTTTATGGATCTTTGTCTAGCCATATCACTCTTGTACATGGTTTTGGGCTTAGTGGTTTGGTGGTTTGGGTGAGGTGGAACCACCACCTCACAATGAGCCAATGCATGCCCTAGCATGCCCCCATTTTATGGATCTTTGTCTAGCATAACACCCTTCTATGGCCAACGGTTTTGAATGGTTTGGATGAGGTAGCACCCCCACCCCATTTTTGGCCAAGGCATGCTCTCCACCTAGGCTTTTGGTCTAGCCAAGGGGGAAGCATGGCCCTCCATGTGGCACTCCATCCATGCCAATGGTTTTGGTGGGTCTAAGCTTGGTGGTTTGGGTGGTTTCCATGAGATGAAACCACCCACTTGACTCACTCATTTTCTAAGTGACTCACTCCATTTAACTCACCCATTTATTTAACTAATTTGATTTTTAACTTAGGTCATTTAATTACATAGTTTAATTCCATTCATTTCTCTCTAATTTCTCCATGAATCCACCCATGGTTGACCAAGTCAACCATGGTGGCTGGCCCCACCAATTCCTTAGCCCACCCGCCACCTCACTTGATGAGGTAGAGGTGGGTCATATTTGATTATGCCACCTTGATTTATTCAAGATTAACTTAGGTAATTTAAATTAATTCATTCAACTCAACTTACTTTGATCCCCCTTAATTCACCTTTGAAAACCCATGGTTGGTCAACCATGTTGTCGGCCCCACCTATGTCTTGGTCCATACGTCACCTCACTTAATGAGGTGGAGTTGAGCCCTACTAGACCATAACACTTAGATAATTTTCAATTTAACTTAGGTGATTTTAATTACTTCAATCCATTCCATCTACTTGGATCACCATTGGGCCCATGGCTCAATTAAATCCACTTCCTACCTATTTACCCTAATGCTCAAACCATCTTGACCCATTGGTCCCAAATGGGTATTTGACCCAATTGACCATCCTTGACCCAATTAACCATCATTGACTCAATTAAATGAAATTAATCCAATCCTTGGTCCATTGGACCCTACTTGGGCCATTGCCCAAATTTGGATCCATTTAACATCCATTCCATCAAAATTCTCAATTTCAACCATTAAAATAAATAATAGCCAACATATGTATTAGTTTAAAAATTCGGGCTATTATAGAACATAGGGCTTAGGGCTTGACTCATTAAGAAATTGTCCGCTTTGGGCCTCGCACATAACTCGAACCCGCAAGGTTTTACTTTTGGGCCAGGCCCAAAACTCGTCTTACTTGGGGGCTTGGCCTCATATAACCCCTTTCCATTTTTCCCTCCCAACTCATATGGGACTCCTACAAGGGTGGCAGGGTATCACAATCACTCCCCCTAAAGCCTCGAGTAGTCCCCGACTCTACCCGGTTCAGCTCAACAACTCAAGGGAAGGATGAAAGGCCCACACAGTCCTAGTGTTGAACTCAGCTCTGATACAAAATTTGTAATGACCCGACCTGAACACAAGGCTTAGGGCTTGACTCAGAGAGAAATTGTCTGCTTTGGACCTCATACACAGCTCGAACCCGCACGGTTTTGCCTTTGGGCCCGGGCTCACATGGCCCGGCCCAAAACGCGTCTCACTTGGTCAAGAGGGGCTTGGCCTCGTATAACCCCTTTCCATTTTTCCCTCCCCGCCGATGTGGGACTCCCACAAGGGTGGCAGGGTATCACAAATACTACATAGGAGTGATATTATTTTGGCATGGAAAATTTATTGAGATATTCTGAACTCTGATTTAATTGAAATTATTATTCGAATTGATGAAAAAAAATTGAGCCTGGGATTTCGTTGTTCCCAATATTAGATTTTGTTCAAATGTAGTCATTTAGACACCCCACTTTTCTTTTAAGAGACACTCTATTTCAAAATTTTATATAAAATTACTATTTTGCCCCTCAATTTTGTGTGGAGGAATAATCTTTTTAAAAAAATTGAGGGACAAAACGGTAATTTTCATATAAAATTTTGAAATGGGGTATCTCTTGAAAGAAAAGTGGGGTGTCTAAATGACGACCCTTGTTCAATTTATGTAAGTCTCCATTTGTTGTTATTGAACGGGGTCCTTACAAATTATAAAATAAGCATATAAAAGAAAAATATCTTTTAATTTACTAATACCTTATTTTCAACAATTACTTTAAATATAAGAGTCTGTCAGGTGAACAAAGCATCTATTGCGGTATTGCCTCATCTATACATGTTTTGATCAATGACAATTTTTTTTTTAAATTAATTGATATTTTAAAAGTTCTTTTCCGTACTTCAGTAAATTAATAATATAAAACTTTTATTCCAATCAACTGTCAAGCAAAAGAGGTGTTGGATAATTTAATTTATCAATTTATCTAATTTAAATATATTTTATATATTGAGAATGAATTACTTTTAAAGTCTATATTAAAGATAAGTTGTGTTAATTTTAATTGAACAAACTACTCTAAATATAATTTTAAAAATTATAAAGTGTTGACCGTTTGAGATAATTTAAATTTAATTTAATATGAGAGTACATAAAACAAACACGTATTTATTTTATAAACTGGAAATTAAATATAAAAATATAAGGACGTTTACAACGAGAATTATTTGTCAGATTCACGAGGTATCTTTTGTCAAGGTGCCGGTCCGCGAGTCCCGACAACAGGATTTTACTCTTCTTGCCCACAAGCCCGACGAAATCGAAGAACAATTCCAATTCAATTTCCATTTCCATTTCCATTTCCATTTCCTTTTCCTTTTCAGGTGAAAAGCGGCGCAGCTGTCTCTGCGTGCCTTCTTCTCAGTCAATCAACTTCAAGGAAGACCAACTCCATTCCTCTCTCTCTCGGTATCGTATATATGTAGGAGAAGAAGAAGAAGAAGAAGAAGAAAGAAAAAACATAGGAAAAAGCGATGGCAGCATCTGCCCTTTCTTCCATCCTCTTCCTCTTTCCTCCTTCTTCTTCCTTCCCCATTATAAGCGGCAGAGCCATGAGGTCCACTAACCTATTCGTCTCCTCTTCCTTCAATTCAGTTCCTTGTCCCTGCAACATGCCCCTTTTCATTCCTCTTTCTTTGCATGAACGTCCTCATTCTAGGTAATTCTCCTCTCCCTCCTCTTTCGTTTATTGTATATTTCCGATGCGTTTCTTTGCGAAGTCTTTCTCTATTTACTTTTCTTTTATATCTCTTTTGTTACTGGGGCCTCCAATTTTAGTTCTGATAATAATTGAATGGGCGGTTGTAAATTCTGATTGGTTAGTCATGTTCTATTCTGAAGCTGCGGGTCAAATCTGTGGTCATTTGTTTTTGTTATTATTATTTGCTATTCAAATTAAGCAATAAATTGTGCTTGTGTACACCCGTTGTATTCATTGAAGTTCCTTACATTGCTAGCTAGTTTTGTTAATTTGGATTTAGGACTAGAATGATATGATACGATCCTGGGATCAACTGGCATGCATGGAGCCTACCCACTTGAATCTATGTCTTTGGGGGTTGTGGTTTGATCAATTTGAGACTTCCGACCAGATGGGCCACTGGGCGGATAGGAAAAAGATATATAAGAAGTAGCCACTGATAAAATAAAATTCTGGCATCCAGTATTTTGACTTCAATTTGAATTCTCACTGTTGGCACGCTTCTTTTGTTAATGTCCATTCATTTCTTCCCCATTTAAGTTTCTTTATCATCCATTTTCATTCATCAATAACTTGTCGGACATTCTTTTTGGTATGATCCAGCAGCGATGGCACCCTGTATGGGGTAATTAACTGGCACACACTTTGGCTTAGGAACCAGAGGTCTCAGGTTCAAGTCCCGTAGGCACCCAATGCCCGTGGCTTGTGAAGGGCTGTGTGCATCTAGAGTTTTACTCAATACCCTCGTATTGGAAGAGAGTTGGGGGTCCTGGGGTCCTCCGTCGTAAAAAAAAAAAAGTCTAGCAGTGATGGCACCCATCCAGACAACTGTATCAATCACAAAACTGTTTTAGGTGTTGCTCATTATTTTTATCACTAAATACCCAAGGTAGCATGTCTAGTCTTGGTGCCTGGAATCTTAATACTGTGTCTTGGATTAAAGTACTTTGAAGTGCGGGTGTGCTATAGTTCTATCTTTGAGTCAATGAAACTGAGGCAGTTCTTGAAGAGTCCCAGTTTTTGCACATTCCCTCAAGGACATCTTATGTGATGCTTTATTGAAAGTGTTATTGCGATAAATTGCTTTCAGTTGATTGATTCTAGGTCCTGAATCCTTTTATTTTCTTGCCGTTTTGTATGTGGTATATATTTTCAGAAAGATGCTTCGAGTTCGAGCAACTAAATTGCAAGAAAATGAAGAGAAGGTAATTGTCGAGGACACTTTCCAGGGGAAGAGTTTGGAAGATACCCAAAGGGAAGTTGTTGACAGTGAGCCATCAGAAAATACAATTGGCAGGTTGGAGAGTTGGGCAATTAAATTGGAACAATCAGTGAACATTCTTCTCACAGTATGTTATCTGCTTTCTACTCATTCCTTTTGCCAGCACCATCATTGACATTTAAGCTTAATGGACAAAAATGAGCTAGATTTTAGTTTAGCACATTTTTTCATATTAGTTTCCTTATGCTGTTAACAACCATTAGAGATCCCAGGATGGTTTAAGCAGTGTTTTTTGTTTTTTTTTGGGCAACAGATAGATCTGGTTTGCTTCACATGAGAATGACAGTTTGACATTTGGGCCAGTCAAACGAGTGTATCTCATCGTTTATTTTGGAAAATTGTGAGAAACTGTTGTTCTGTCGACATGGACATCAGTGTGCTTATTCCCTACACCTTGCAAGAAATTATTCAATAGCAATCAGATAGGGCCTTAGTTCATTGATAATGGTGAAAATCAATCACTTGAATGATTTTTTTATTGTCATATGAGAATATAAACTCATTGCAAGTTCTCTTTTCAATGTACTGTATAACTTTAAATGCAAGAAAATCTATTATAATTTTAAAAAATAACACAAAAAGTATGCACTCTTATCCACATTGCGTGCAACTTTAGAACATTTGGGTGCACCCATTGTATTTTGGGTGGAATTGGGGTGAAGGCCATAAGACATAGCTGCATTTATAGGAGAACAGAACACATCAAGGAGAATCTCACTGTTCCACCAAAACCAACAGCTCATCATTTTCGGGTCATATGCTACAAGTTTCATGTGGAAAGATGAACAAATAACATGCTCTTTTCAAGACACCTAAAATAGTTACTTTCAAGGCTAATTTAATGTCTTGTAAGAAATTTTGCTTTCATCATCACAAGCCAAAATCCCATTTATCTGGGGTCGGCTTTACGTGTGTTACTTCTCCATTTGACCATATTATAAACCATATCATTAGTTAACCAACAACAAAACATTTTTCTTTATCCTTTCCCTCCACGTTCATAGTAGTCAATCCCTTCTCCTTTTGCCTGTGATATGTAGTCTCTCAACCTACACACATGGGCTATGTTTGGAACGTGTTTCTCTCAATTTGTCATCTATTGGGGCTATTTTTAAACTATCCCTAATGTTTTCATTCTAACTCTATCCCTTAGGGTATCCACTCATCCAACGTAGCATACACATCTCCGTACTTTTAACTTTGTCTATTTTTTTTTCTTCATAGCCCAGCACTCTGCTCCATTAAGAACGATCTAAAGCTGTTTTATAAAATCGTGCTTTTAGGCGAAGCAAGACTCTTCGGTCACACAGAACCCCACTGCTTGTCTAAATTTTGCTGAACTAGCTCCCATCTTATTAGTTATATCTAAGTCAAAACCTCTTTGAGATTCTACTATAGAGTCCAAGTATCTAAATTTATTGTAAGAAATCCACTTTCTTCTTCTAAAATTTGTTTTGTCTGTTTTCATGTTGTTTTTGTCACATTCTTATTTGGTCAGAAATTTCCTTTCAGCAAATTAGAACATCTATCCAGTTTTGCTACCAATTTAATTATTTATAACTATATGATTGATAAAACGAGGTCTGTTTTCATTCAGCTGCTTTTATCATACAGATTATTTGTATTTTTATGAAATTTGGCTATGTAGCCCTTGTGTTCTAGGTAGTAAATTTAGCAATTTTAAACACTCAGTCATATTTGTCTTTCTTAAAATCATCTCTTGATCATTTGTTAAATTTTGTACTGCAGGACTCAGTCATAAAGGTACTGGATACTTTGTACCATGATCACCATTTTGCACGGTTTTATGTCCTGGAAACTATTGCTAGAGTACCTTATTTTGGTTAGTATTAGAAATTCCAGTTCATGTTTTAGTTGAACAATTTATTTGATGGGTTTTTATTGGCTCCTTTGTATGTGTTATCCTTTTCAACTTATTATCTCACCTTGTCGAAATGCTTTATGCTTAGACTGTAAAAAAGTTCAAATTGAATACTTTGTGTACATTCCCATGAATCTGTTGATATTATGCCATTTGTTCTGGCAATGACATGACCCATTGTTCTGGCAGCTTTCATGTCTGTTCTCCATATGTATGAGAGTTTTGGTTGGTGGAGAAGAGCTGATTACTTGAAAGTGCATTTTGCTGAAAGCTGGAATGAGTTGCACCATCTTCTGATCATGGAGGTTTCACTTTTGTTTTTTAATCCTGAAATTGATCTAATAGAAAAAGCTCATTTGCATAGAATACAAGCTGTTGATATGAATTTTAGTCTTTGAAAACTTGAAAGGGCCCACCATTATGATTTTCTTTATTGATTATCTGGTAATATTTTTAAGTTATGCTCCAAAACATTCTAAGTAATTTTCAATGGCTTCTGCATGGAGAAAGTGTGCACTTGTCATTTTCATCATGAAGTTTGCATGAACAAATGATATATATCTGGTTTTTCTATCTTATGAAATAGTTATATCAGCGAAAAGTGTGAAATTGTTATCATCATCGCATGAAAGTTATATGCAGTGACCACCTTAGTGGAAAATTGTTATACATATACATATACATAACAAGGATGCCCTAAGAACATTCCTCATGAGTTTTTAATGAGAATTTTGGTTTGTGGGGTCCACCGTAGATCTAATGTATCTGATTCACCGCTCACAACCACTTGTCTGCTGTGAGTTGCACTCGTACCCAATTTGACTCAAATTTGACTTTTAAAGCCTATTGTTTTAACTTAATAAACTTCCACCGTTAGATAAATGTGAAATTTTGAGAGTCTTAAAAAACATGACTTCTCTTATCCAAGATGAAATTTTCTAGGCACCACGTACAAGCTATGACCTTTCAAACCCACCTATCCATGTGGGTCCAGGTGGCACCCATTGGTCGTTCTCATGGAAATCTAATGAGAATTGTTTTTAGGGAATCCTTTTTATATATATATATATATGTGTGTGTGTGTGTATACATATATATTTGGGTGTATATGAGAGGGCTTTATATCCACAATTTCCAATAGTGGAGAACCCTAAGGATCTTGATCTACTCAAATAGAGATTGCAAGATTGGTTTGGGAGATCATCAAACCTTACTTTGGTGGAGAACCTAAAGGATCTTTGTCCACTCAGGAGGAAAAATAGGAAATTTCAAGTTCCAAAGTTTTAAGACAAGATGGTTCTACACAAAGAATCGTGAAGAAAATTCAAGGATTCCTCCAATCAATCTTGTGGGATGAATTAAACGCGGAAACCTCAAAAAGTACAATTTCCCTAAGAAAGTCCCATCACATGGCTTTTTCTTTCATATGCTATTGGTGTGGTTTGTAAGTATATGCATGCTCCTCAGGATTCTCATCTTCAAGTTATCTTTCACGTATTGCTACATAAAAGGCACCCCTGGTGTGGTATACTCCGAGAGTTTTGGATGCAAATTGGGCAAGACCACCTAATGGTTACCAGTCATTGGCTACTACATTTTTTTTGAGGCAATCTTGTTTCATGGAGGAAGAATTGAGGGCAGCATTGGAAATCAACATGCAAACAGAGTTAAGCTTGGCAATGGGGGCAAGGATCTCAATGAAAGTCAACACCACAAGTACAAATGCATTGGTAAGGAGGGGAATGGAGAAAGAAATTAGAGGAAATGGAATTGAATTGTGGTATTTCCAGCGAAAGAGAATAAATAAATATATAGATTATAGGGCTGAATTTGATTGGATAGATTTTTATTTAGTACATTAGGTAGATTAGAAAGCCACCCAAGATTAGGATTGGTTTGGGTGAAATTCCTTGCTTGGGATTTTATTTTAATTTTTTTATTTTTCTTGCTAAAAAGTTGTAGCTCCAAGCTCCACTATAAATTGTGGGCGTCGGCACCATATTTGTACTCACCAATTTCAAATTCCAATTGAAAACAAAGGTTGCTCTGGGTCTCCCTAGTGTGGTGAGTCTAGTTTTCTGTTGAATTTAATTTTGAGATTTTGTTGAGTTGATTTTAATTCATGTGAATGGTGTGTTTGATTGGTCTTGAATTTGAATGTTCAATTAATTGCATCCAACCATTACATAATTAAAATTGGATTCCATAATTCAATTTTAATTCTATTGAAATTTAAATTCTTTTATTTCTAATTGAACTTCATGTTGAATTAAATTTCATGCATGCATATGGTGTTTGAAATTGCATTTAATTTTAAATTAATTGCATTCAGACATTGCAATTAAATTTTAATTCCATACTTCAAGTTGATTTCAAATTGAATATAAACTTTCATCGGTGAATTTGCAAGAGGCAAATTATCCTAGTGAGATTTGGACCATTTTATTTTTCTTGATTGAAATTGAAATTGAGAATGGGTTTTCTTTTCCATCTGAGCATCGAGTTTTCAAATCTGTTGCGGAGTAGAATTTTTGGGGTTTCTATTGAAGTCCTTAATTTGAACTGTAGATTCAAATTTAAACTTATTTCCACTTAAGGTTTTCGGGAGATTTGTGAGTTTTCTTGTAGTTCGACCAATAACCTTCATCAAGGTGCCCCATTAAGGTCATTTGCTCTTTGGAGAAAATCATGAGGTATTTTTTCTTGGGTGACCAGGAAGAGGAGGAAATATCACATAGTTAGCTGAAAACATTTTTCTCTCTCTATCGAGGCTGATGGCCTCGGTTTGCGTTCTATCAAGGAGGTCGATATTACCCTTTTTGTTCAAGTGGTTATGGAGGATTGTCTCCAAAGATGATGCTCCATGGAAGTCTTTGCTCATCTCCAAGTACAGTTTGGGAAATTGTGGTTGGGACATCTACCCTGTTTTCCGTAGACTGTTAGGAATGTGGAGAGAAATCAATGCTTGTGTAGACAGATCAAGTAGGGAAATCCGATTTTATATGGGGTGTGGCGACAAAATCAAGTTTTGGATTGATCCTTGGTGTGATGCCTCCCCTCTCGCTTCTCGTTTCCCTACACTCTATCGCTTATCTATCTCTCCCTTGGGTTTCTTTTTGGACTATTATTTTGTGGTTGGTGATCAAATCGTCTGGGATATCCCGTAGGAATCTGACAGACAACAAATTGGATGATCTCTCGAATCTTCTCCTATTTCTTAGTTGAGGATTCCTTACTCTGGTGGCCAGACCCTTCTAGTTCTTTCAATTAAATCGTTCTATGCTTAAAATAAAGAAACTGGTTCTTGTCCTTTGGTTAACCTCATCATCTGGTCTTCTAAATCCCCACCTTAGGCTATAAGCTTTCTCTGGACAAATGCTATTGGGGTAGATTCCCACTCAAGATAATATGCGCAAGAGAGGAAGAACGATGGTGAGTGCCTGGCCCTCATGCCTTTGAGGATGTGGATCACCTTCTCATCCATTGTCCTTTTTCCTCGGTTTTGGACTTTGTTTTGGATAGGTTTGGGTTTTAGTGGACTATGCTATCCTGCACAACTTTCATATGCTTGGGAGGTTGTGAATGTCTCCCCCAGATGCACTTCTTTTTGGTGTCTTGCTTTTTTTACACGTATTGGAGTATTTGGTGGGAACGTAACAACAAGGTCTTTAGGAATACTATGGAGAGGTCTCCCGTGAAGAGTTCAGGAATATTCCCATGTTTGATATCCTACGAGCCTAGAAAGAATGTATTGGATTGTCATAATGGCTCCTTAATGCTTTATTATTTTTCTCTTATCTTTTCTACTTAGGGTTTTGTGGGGATATCAGGTTATTTGGTTGCTTATTTTTATCTTTTTTTTCTTTGTATTTGCACATCTGGTGCTTTTTCTCTATTAATATAGCAACCATTTCAAAAACAAGAAAAAGAAAAAGAAAATGTAGGCACCATATACAATCTAAGGTTTTTCAGATCCACCCATCCATGTGGGCCTAGGTGGCGCCTATTTGTCGTTCTCATAAGAATTGCTCTTAGGGGATTCTTATTTTATATATATATATATATATATATATTGTTTGAGCAAAAGACACTTCAATTGGTTCCGTGCAGCTAAGTGACAGTTGAGATAGAGTTGGCTTGTGCATCTGTTTCTTCGACGTTCTTCTTTTTAATAATTCCCTTTGAATCCCCCCAAACCCCAATCTATTCTCTCTATTGTCATATATTCCTTCATTGCTTCATGTCTGTCTTCCCTGATAAGTTTCATTGTCTACGTCTTTCCCACCAATGCCATTGATGTCACTAACAAACACTCTTGCAACCTTGACCTCTCCACATTTTCGCCTGCTGCCTTTTCACCTCAGTTTCCTTTTCAATAAGGGTGAAAATCGGTGTTTGAACTGCTGTTGTATGTGGAGAAGAAGCTGAACCAAGTGATATTGGTGGTGCTAAACCTGCCATGCCTTTGGTGGGTATTGAGAATGGGTGAAAGGGCTGATGGAGTTCAAGGAAAGGAAGGCTCGGCAAGAAACAATGGTTGTGATGAAGGATAAAACATTAGGCATGTTGAGTTCGAGTGGATCTGGGGTTGGAATGTGATGTATGCTAGAACGGGGATGGAGGCCCAGCCTAGTCCACAATGAAGTGCCGAAACCAATCAATTGACACGCGGGATCGGCTAAAAGCCAAATAGGAAGCTAACATGCAACCCTTTGGTGAAATAAGTCTGATTTAGACTAGATCGGTTGATTGAAACAAAATAATTCCCAACAATGTTGGTTGAATGTATGGCAATTAAAGGACTGTTGGCTGCCCGTTTTGATGCTCGAAATTCAGTCCTTCCACTGACCTGAAACTGGTGCCTCACACGGCCCACTTACTGGCTGATGCGGAGCATACACTCTCCTTGCTATTTCCGTGATTGCTCCATGATGTTCCTGTGCTTTCCTTGTTTCTTTTTTTATTATGTAGTTTATTTTTAGTATTTTCTTTTTTATTAAGGGTAGCTTAGTCATTGTTATTGTTTCTATTTTTATTTTAAGAAAGGGGAACTCTATATAAGCTTTGTAAGCCTCATTGAGGCCTCATATGATTGATGAAATAAAAACCTGAGTTTTGACAAACCTGTGATTGATTGGAGCGATTCCTTTGAATGAGAGCTTGGCGTGAGGCCACCATCTTCTTCAGGTATTCTTCTCTTCTCTCCCTCCATCTTCTCTTTTACTGCAAAGGATCTTCTCACATTCAGATCTGAACCCAAGTATTCCCTTTACGGCCCATCCTCTCGTTTTCATTCCCTCCAAATACTCATCCCTTTGGCTGCTGCAGCCTCCTTTGGGCTTTCCTGATTTCCATCACCACCTGCTAGACCCTATAAAGCCATCGCCTCCTCTCCTTGCCTCTGACAGCTTTCCGCCAACCCTCGTAAGCCCTCCGAGTCCATCGCCTTCTGTGAACCCCTCTTTTCCATTGCTCCCTTCGCTGCCCGAAAGAACCAGTCGTATTCCCCTTTTCTTTCATACCTGTCGTCTCCTCCTTCAGTCACGGCCAACCTTTACTTTATTTTATTTAAAACCATATGCCTATTAAATCCCATTGCTTGCCACCTTTGTCCCATTTAACTCATTTAATAGATTATCTTTGAACCTCATTATTTCCATTAACACATCAGATTTTAGTATTTACATGTTTATTTGTAGTAAATTTTATATTCATTAGTTGCATATATTAATTTAGATTTTAATTTCAGCCCATATTAGTTTTAGGGTGCATTCTATTCATCCCTCCTATTATTTAGGAAACCAAATTTAGATATTTAGGGTCACTCTATCCCTTTTCCTGCATCACTGGCCCAAACTGAATTCCAACCAGCCTATCAATGGCGAGTTGGACTGCTAGAAAAGAAGCACTTTGCTGGCTGAACGCTGACTGTTATGCAGTCCCAAGCAGGCCCTGAATTTGGTCCTTTGCTGGCCCAAACTCAGTCACGTTGTTGGCTGAGTTGGGGTGAATTAGAACCCTTAGTAATCAAGCCGAGACACACAAGGATTGGCCAACTGGTCTCAGCAAAGCACTTGTCCAAGAGACACTGGAATCAACAACAAACTATGCACTTGATTCAATCAATTCAGTCAAACCAAAACTAGCCGAAGAAAAGGAACTTACTTGAACACAAAAGCAGAATACACTTGACTCCAATTGCAATTCAAACCAAGCTTCACTAAGCTTCTTCGAACTTTAACTTGAAGTACATAACTTTAACTCAAAACTCCATATATTCCATCTCCCAAAATTCGGCCTAGAGTAAAGTATTTATAGACTTCCTAGACTCAACAACCCTAACCCTAACACCACCTTAACCTTTGCTTAATCTGACCCACACCCTAACCACTCCTAAATGGCGTGGAAACAAAGACACACACTCCATTAAAGCTTTTCTTACATTGGACCAATAAGAAAAAAAAGGAAAAAAGACAAAACAAATAAAAATTACAATAATTCTTGCGCAAAAGGAGAAGTCTCCAAATTGGTTTGGGAGTCCAATCCTAGTGTCTCATGGCTCTCACATGCCCAAGCTTCTCCAAGTCAGCCATGGATGGAGGAATCCTTGCCAATGTGGACTGGCATTAGGGTTTGGTCATGTGCGATGCTTTGTGGACCCCTTGTCTCACTAATGTGGGCTCCATCATCATTTGTGGGGTTATAAGCTTGCCAACCAGTAGCCCCCGTTAGCTACTTTCCCATTGACCTTTCCACCATAGAACTTGTCATAGTAGTGCACTGCAAATGACACAATCTCGTCCCTTACTGAGCCCCTGATGATGGCCACGTCATCTTCCCCTTCCCAAAAGAACTCAATCTCGAGTTCGATTCGTCCTCCTCCTACTTCAAAGCTTCCTCACCCCTCTAGATATTTTGATTGGCCACATTGAAAACGTCTGATATGTTGAGGTCGTCCGGGAGCTTCACCTTGTATTGTCATGAAGGCATCACAATACTTCACAAGGTCCTTTTGTCTTAATCTTGAGCTTCCCATAGGTACCAATAGGAAATCTCTCCTTCCGAAGATGCACCCATACTAAGTCTCCTTCCTTGAAGATAACTTGTCGCCTATGCCTGTTTGCATCAGCCTGATATTTAAAATTACTTGTGTCTATCCTGATCCATACTTGCTCATGCAATCTTTGAATTTCAGCAACCAAGTCTACAACTGCTTGGCTCTTTGGTCCTTTCGAAGGGAAAGGAACCAAATCTAGCACATTGTTGGGTTCGTGCCATAGACAATTTCAAATGGACTATGCCCTTTAGTTCGACTTCTCGAACTGTTATAGGCGCACTCAACGTGCAGTAACACAACGTTCCACTGCCTTGGCTTCATACCAATCAAACTCCTAAGCAGATTACCCAAGGTTCTATTGACAACCTCAGTCTACCCATGGTTTGTGGATGGTATGCACTGCTGAACTTGAGGTTTTTTCCCAACTGCCGCCAAAGAGAAATCCAGAAGTGGTTCATAAACTTAGTGTCCCTGTCAGATACAATTGACTTAGGAATACCGTGCCACATCTCTAAAGTAGAGTACCACAATATGAGGAGCATTAAATGCCTTCCGGCATAGAATGAAGTGCGCCATCTTAGAAAACCAATCTACCACCATGAGGATGCTGTCAATGCCTCGCTGTGTATGTGGAAGATCTAAGACGAAGTCCATGGAAACATCTTCCCAAGGCACTGCTGGTATTGGAAGAGGAGAATATAGCCCAACATTATGTGATTGAGCCTTTGCAGTTTGATATATATAACACCTTTTGATGAGCCTATCACGTCCTTCCTCACACTAGGCCAATAAAACTTGTCTTCTAAAAGAGCGAAGGTCTTCTCACGACCAAAGTGTCCGACAAATCTGCCACTATGTAGCTCTTTTACTAAACGCTCTTTTAATGAACAAAGCGGGATGCAAAGTCTAGACCTCCTGAACAAATAATCATCCTGCATACAATAGTCCCTAAGGGGTTTAACCTGCTTCAAATCTTGCCGAATCTGCCCAAAATCTCGATCATCCTACTATGAGTCTTCCTCTCTTTTGTTTTCTTTCTTTTTGGCAAAGCATTAGGGCCCCCTGTTCTGATTAGAACCAAGCCTGTGGCTTGGCGATATGGCTGGATAGCTAATTCCCTAATAAGAGCAAAATTAGATCTTATGTGTACAGCATTTTCCCTCCTTTTGTATGTGGCTGATTGTTATACTTCTTAGTTGTCTATTTGTAGACTGTTAATCCAATGTTGGCATTGTCTTATTTCGAGATATTTTGTGTAACTTCACGGTGCTCTGAATTAGCAAAAGCTTGTTTTCACATAATTAAGGCCGAGGTCATCATACCGATCTCTGGACTATACAATTACTTTTGTTTATTTTGAAATTTGGTTCCTGAATTTGCACTTGGATTTTGCTCGAAACTTTCACGTCGTAGAAGCACCAGTTCAAATAAATTCAGCTTGTATCTAATTTGTTCTGTTACAATGCAGCACCATTTTGTTAAATTGCTTGCTGATCAAATTTATTCTGACTTCCATTGAGAATCTTGAATGCAGGTTGGCTTCTCTTTAAAAATAAGATTGTTATTCATTGATATCCAAAGAATTTTGTGGTGAATATTTATGTCGAAGGCTAATGAGAGCTTATATTTCACAAGTTCATTCAATTTTTAGAATGCATGTTATGTTTCTATTGCAGGAACTTGGAGGCAATGACAGGTGGTTCGACCGGTTTTTGGCTCAACACATTGCAATTTTCTATTACTTCATGACAGTTTTCATGTATATAATAAGCCCAAGAATGGCATGTGAGTAGACTGATGAAATGTTCTCCTTATCACTATTTGTTGTTCTTGGGCTCTTCCATTTAATATCAATTTATCAAGCAATTTATATTGTAGCAAAATCCTCTATTCATCTGATGTCTTTCAAGCTAGGATAGAGATTCACTGAAATATCATTTTGGGTTGAATCTGGGATGTAAAGATTCTTGCTATTTCTTGGTATGGAGGATTCATCCTCTAATTGCCTCAAGTTGATGTTCTTTCAGCTCTCACCTTACATGCTTTTGAGTGGGCTCATGGTGAAAGAATCCTCACTATGCCAATTGAGTGCTGAGTGCTTCAACTTGTAGTTTGAGATGCATTGGGTTCAGGCTAGGCTTCCAAGTCCATTTATAGTTTAAAGCCATAGCCACTCCAGAAGTTCGACAAACTTTTCCGAAGACAAACCCACCTTGTTATAAAACCTGAGGGCCCAAAACCACCTGTTGGATCCCATGTGTCTCCTTTAAGACCATTTTAGTTAAAGCCCATTTAAACTTTCAATGTCTATTTGTTGCCATGTGTTTGAATGCCGAAAACTAATAATTTAAGCCCTTAAATGCATCAAAGTGAAAAAAGAGGTAAAAAAGAAAACATAAAGATTTGGGTTTACATATTCATATAGTGTGTTGGTAAAACTAAAATGGGCCCATAAAAGTCTGAAAGGCTTTATTTGAAAGAGAGAAAAGGAAAAAAAAAAGAAAGAAAGAAAGAAAAGAAACCCAAAGGGTTTTACTAAAGACTTAGCTCAGGTTTCCAAAAGTAGACGTTAGTGGGCATTTTATTTTGGTCTCTTGCCCATTTTAGCCTTTCTTTTATACAATCTTCTTCTTACTAGGCTGTTTTATGTTCTTGGCTAAGGTTGTTGCGGTGTTTCCATATAGCTCTAATGTTTGATCACCATGGTGTCCTACAGGCTTGTTGTCTTCTTTGCTTGCAATTATATTGTTGTATTTTCATCTTCTTTGACCCTGCATTGTAATACCCTAGTGTTTGGGGCGAGAGAGGGTTCCTTAAAAAGCTCCAGTGAGGGCGCAAAGGTCCCATATCGCCAGTGAGGAGAGTTGTGCTTGGGTGTATATGAGGAATGTCTCCTTCCTTCTAGCACAAGGCTTTTTGGGAGCAAACTTCAGGTTGGCTCACTAAGAACAATGTTGTGCGGTCTCAAAGCGGACAATATTGTGCTTGCAGGGATGAGGCGTTACAAATGGTATCAGAGCTCGGTTCTACTCTCGGACGTGGGTGTGTGTTGTGGGCAGAACCGATGACGGCTCTGGTCTTAAAGGGGATGGATTATAATACCTAGTATTTGGGGCGAGAGGGGGATCCTTGAAAAGCTCCAGTGAGGGCAAAGGTCCCATCTCGCCAGTGAGGAGAGTTGTGCTTGGGTATATATGAGGAATGTCTCCCTCCTTCTATCATAAGGCTTTTTGGGAGCAAACTTCAGGTTGGCTCACCTAGAACAAAGCTGTGTAGGCTCGTGTGGGCCCAAAGAGGACAATATTGTACTAGCAGGGACGGGGTGTTACATGCATATTTATAGGTTTATCCCTCCAAACTGATATATACGTCCTATCTCAAAGTAGGTTTTTATGAAGGGAAAATAGGTTCCAATTAGAAGAAGCTATATAATATCTACTTGGGGTTGACTTTTTAAGTTCAACTTTTCCATTCAGCCCAACAACATTCTTGTTCTTTCTAACCCATTTCTATCATATCATTGCTTATGACCTCAATCCACATCATCAATGGTTTCTTCCTTCTCCTAGTACCTTCTACTTGTAACCCTCGACTCCTTGTAACCCTCGACTCCTTGTACTAGAGCTGTTTCTACATTCCTAGGGTTATGCCATAGCCATCTTAACCAACATTCCTTAATCTTTTTCCCCCCTGTTCGTGCGACTTTAGGCTTTCTTTAATGCATTCATTTCTAATTCTTTCTGGCAAAGACTAGACTTTATGTAACACTTGCATCCTCTTTCATAACTTGTTGCTGGCATAGAGTTAGCTGATGTTTATTCCTTAGATACTGGCATTGCTTCTTTGGGGAAACAAGTTCATGATCTATGTGCCTTCTACCTCCACGTGGCATTGCTATGTTAGGCTTTCACCCATTGTGGAAAATCCCCACTGCTGCTTCTTGTAGGAGTCTAGGTTATGTCTCATCCCATTGCAGTTGATCATCCTTTGGAACTAGGTACTGGTCATCAACTTGATAAGCTATTGCCTCATCAACTAGCTAATCAAATGCGATCTCCTTGGATGGATTCCTCTTTTTGCTCCTTAGCCTATGGGACACTAGTAATTTTTTTTTTTTTTTGAGCAGTAACAAAGGAACTTCATTCAATGGGACATTAGTAGTTGTTTCTAGTTGCTATGGTGGAATTGACTTCAATTGGGATTCTTATATGAATTGTTGCTACTATGATTTGGCCAATTCATCAGTTGGATGTAATGAATGCTTTCTTGCATGGTGATGTTAGAGAAGTCTAAATGCTATCTTCCCCATGGTTTTGTCAACAAGGATTGAAGGGAGTGTTTTTTTGACTCAAAAGCTATTTATGGTGATCTTCTCATGCTATTAATGTGGTTACCTACTTCATGCATTTGATTTCCTATCTCAGTGTTGAAGGGTCATGGAAAGAACGTGCTCAAATTCACAATCAATTCCTTTTTCAAATCCTGCTGTACCGCTTGGGCCCTTCCCCTATGCCACAAATGGCCCACAAATAGGAAATTTTATGCATACTTGAAGGGATACTCATCTGCCAGTCATTTGGATTCTTTGATGCAGATTGAGTTCAATTTTCAAAGACAAAAGATCTACATCTAGATATTGTATTTTCTTGGCGGTAGTTTGATCGCTTGGTGCAGGGAAAAGTAATACGTAGTCGCCTTCTTTAGTGCTCAAGCTGAATATAGGGGCATGGATAATATTATTTGTGAATTTTTGTGGACTAAATAGCTGTTTCTGGAACTTGGTTTTACTCATTCCAGACTGATGGTGACGTTTTGTGACAACCATGTTTCTATACAAATTGCCTAAATTAGCATGAGTGCACCAAGTATATTGAAGTAGTCATTTTATTCAAGAAATGTTACTTCAAAGAATATTTCTACCCTCGTGTCAAGTTTGAAAATCAACTTGTTGATATGCTAACCAAAACCCTTTTCATGACAAAAACTTCATTATTTTTATCCAAGCTGCCTATTTGTACTCCAACAATACTTGTACCCTCATGTCAAGTTCGAAAGTCAACTTGTGTTGTTTTTAATAATGGAAAAAAGAAAGAAAGGAAGAAAGAAACCAGTCCAAAACAGGAATCCACCCTTATAGATGGATAACTCTGTCAAAAACGGCAAGGGAAGATGGGTCCCCACCGGCAGTACCTTCGCCGGCAAAAGGACTGCAGAAAAGGAACTGTAACTGAAAGGGACTAAAAAAATCAAAGAATAGAATCTTCCTTGGCTGATACCATGTTGTTTTTAATAATGGAAAAAAGAAAGGAAGAAAGAGATGAAGATCAGAGAATAATGATTCTGAGAGTTGTATTGATATGTTTTTCCTCTTAGAGGATACATGTATAAATAAGAGAAAGAGAGCCAATTAAGGTGGCCAAAAAGGAAAATGCAATCAGTCCAACTTATCTACACTTAATTATACACCTATACAGTTGACTTACCAAAATAGGCATAGTCGGGTCAGTTTATCCTGAGTTGGGTTCCACAACAACTTGGTGATATGCTCACCAAAACCATTTTCACGACAAAACTTCATTATTTCTTATCCAAGCTGCCTTGATTAAATCTATACACCAGCTTGAGGGAGATTGTTGTAGGACTGTCTTTCTATACTCGTAATATGTTTATATAATACATGAGTACTTTTTAGTGTAGTTCGTAGCTTCCATGTAAACTATTGACCTTCATATCTAGAAACAATGTGTAAATCTTGTAAGCCTCATTTTTACAAGAGGCATATTTGATTTCATTATAGAGCTCAATTTTGGAATGCAATATTCTTCCCTTTGTTCTTCATTTGTTTTCTTCTTTCTCTTTTCCTACATTTCATGAATTTATGGGTGTCTTTGGGTGAACAAAGGGCCAAAAATACAAATAGCTATACTTATTGAAAGATGGACAATAAAACATTCTGGCAACTAGCATAATTGCATTGGGACTATCATTTGTGATGGGGACCCATTGTTCATTATTTAGTGGCTATTAATGAGATGATATAACAAATAAGGATGACAAGGCATAGGTGAGTTGGAATGAGATAAGAGTGGAACTTCTATGAAAATATCAATAAGATTTAAGACAATAAATTAAATTATATTACTTTTATAAGAATGTAATCAGATTGAGATGCTCAAACATATAGAGATTTAACATGTGGTTTCATCCAATGGAGTAGATTGTCTCTATTTACACGCAGCAAGCCACAAAAAACAAATAAAGGGTGATGTCACCCCTAGTATTGTAGCTTCAAGTTTTTTTTTTTTGTTGATAAGCTTATTAGAAGCTATTTTTGTCTCCTTTATGTGGGTTGAGATTTGGGAGAAATAGGTTGATTGTGTGGACCTACTTCCACTCTTGATTAGTATTCAATTTGTGTTTGTTTATCTGTCAAATTGCATGAGGAAAATGCCGAGATCTTGTTAGAGTTAAGCTGAGTTTTTCCCTCAGGGCCAATTAAGTGATTGAAATGGTCAAATTGACCAAAAATATGAACAAGTTGAGAAACTAAAAGTTTGAAAATCTTCCATGGTTCAAACATATGCTCAAGTTCTCTCTTGAATGTTATGGTTGAAGATGGGAAAGATTTAGACATTGATTTGAACCTTGACAATCCACTTATGTTTATTTCTTCCATTGCCATTTGGTTTTGTGCCTTTGACCAGTCTATATGAAGCCCCATTTTTGGTTGGATTGATTGTGAATTGCCACTGCTGAATGACAACTCCTCAAAAATTTCATCGTTGATCCATGCGTTTTAGAGGAGCATATTTTCAATGCAAAAGACTTTTGGGAAAAAAGGTTGCATGCATGAAGTTCTTTGGAAGTTTCCCATGAGAAAAAAACCTAGGTGCTTTGTGTAAAGTGAAATATTGAATTTTGTGTGCATGGCTTGGAACTTAGATAGCTTCATTAAGGGTTGGATAATCAATGTAACCACCCTCCTCCCTGGCCTATAAAAGGAGAAGGGCATGGGTAGCTTGGGGGATCTTGATTTTGAGTTTGAATTGATTTTGTACCTTGAGTGGAGGCAAGAACAAGATAAGTTCTTGTGTTTATTTGTATTGGTTTTATCTTTGAATTTTAGTTTTCTTAAATTGAATTGAATCTTTGTTGCAATGTTTATTTGAGAATTATGTCGTCAGTCAATTGAAGGTGCAAGCTAGATTCGGGTGAAACTAGTGACACCAAAAGATTGCTTCTAGCAACGTCTTTGGTCGGAAACCACTACGAATGGAAGTTTGTTTAGACCATTTCTTTATTGAAGACTAAGGAAGGGTCTTACACTACCTTGGCCTTCATCACTATGTTGCATGGATACAATTACACTTGTCTGACACTAGTACTAGGTATCAAACTCAACCTATCCCAAGACATATGATCGACACACTCAACATAATCTTTAACTTATATTTGTGTTCAAATGAAAATGAAGTGTGAAAACAATACTAACTGAAAATAATGTACTAGTTTCACTGAGTAAGTGTCAAATCACATCAATATTTTAGGCTTCAAAAGGAATTGATAATATATTTTTGTTATCGTAGAAAACAAACTTAAAATGTGCTAGAAGAGTGAGGAATCAGTGAGAAACCTATGAAGAGTCAAACATGGAGAAGTGTCCAGCATGGATATCACATTTTGAAGAGTTTGTGCAACATAGATGACAAGGCATTGTTGAATTGGCATAAGACAAGGAGGAACTTCTGCAAAGTTAGCAATAAGATTTGGAATATCAATTGGATTTTATTTCTTCTATTAAGAATTCTAATCAAATTAGGATGTGACCTCAATTAGATTGTGTAGATTGTCTCTAGGGTTAAATGGAGCAAGCCACTTGAGACAATAAAAGGGTGTTACCGAACCTAGCATTGTTGCAGGTTTTTGATAAATAAAGTTATTTCTCTCCCCTCTTTTCGAGCTTAAATTTAAGAGGAAATTCTTGGTCCATGTGGGCCTTTGCTTTCGCTTAGTGTTCAATTGAGGTTGTTCATGAGCCTGATTGCATCACTTTGTTGTTTAGATGTGTCTTGACTATATAGCAATTTGACAAGCCTGATGTTGATTTTGCAATGCTACCATTTTAATCTTTTAACGTTATATTTGTTGCTATCCAAACCCAGCAATGTACATGGTCATGCATTTTAGCAATGGTGAAGTTTTAAACACCATGCCATATCTGCTTCCCAGAGGTGTTCTTGCACGGCAGTATTTGTTATCGTATGATAAAAACATTATGCTGTTACATTAATTTTGCCACGGTTATATGCTTGATGTCTTGTGTTTGTGTTAAATTAACAATTTAAAAGAAACAAATTCTCTTCAATAGTGAGATTTCATGATGAGAAAAATCATCATGGTCACTGTATTCAGTAATGTTCTCTCAAAGCCTACAGCATGTAGACTTTGGAATTTCTTAAAAATTATTACTATTTTTGTTCATATCAGTTTTCATCATGTGATCAATACTTTCTTTTAACTACAAGCCATTTGTTCTGATTTATCTATGAAGATCATTTTTCTGAGTGCGTGGAGAGGCATGCATATACAACTTATGACAAGTTCATCAAGATCCAGGGAGGTAAAATTTCTATGAGTTGAAGCTCTGTCACCATTATACAGTAGCATAAAAACTGGCATCTTTGTACCTTTCTCGAAGATACGTATTTTGTCTTGTATTTGCTAGGATGTGCTAGCTCTGCTGCTATGTGCCTACAGTACAAATACTAGCTACTTCAAATTAATAAGCATCTAGTTACATCTGTTGGCAGATTTTTTGGCAAATTTACAAGATCCATGTAACTTCTGTTATGTTTGTACAAACACTTGTTTAGGTGGCCAGGAGAATTATGTGTTCCGTCAATTATCATTTAAAATATCAATCTGTCATCATCAAAGCCTTTTCCATGCATCTAGGATTGGCCATTTAAAAAGTTAATTATATACTTTTTATAATAACTAGAAAGCTATTATGAATATAGTAATGCTGTAAAAAAAAAAATAAAAAAAACCATGACAGATTAGCTTGCTCTCCACTGAGTCATTTCATGGTTTTAAACAATGCTTTCCACGCAAGAACTTGCATTTGTTAAGTGGAGGATGGCATCAAGCTTTGCAATATCATAAATTTTCATCTGTTTAGAGAGAGAGAGAGTATGGCAACGGAGTGCGTATGTTTTAATTTATATTTTAGAATGTGAGAGATGTTGAATATTTGGTGGCCATTTGTTTGGGTGTGGGGTAGTTTGTTTTCAAAACAAAATGGGTTCCCCTTATGAAAGTGCAGAACATTTAATCACATGGTTTTTCTCCAGTCTGTAGCGAGGGACTAGAGGGTAGCTTATTCTATATTCATGGGGAAATTGATTGGAAGGAACAGAAATAATTTCTAGAATGAATTTCTTTTGTGAGCTATCATTTTGCTTAAATGTGCTTCTTTGGTCTATCCATAACAAGGCCTGCCTTAGAACACTGATTCAAGAGCTTCATATGATCTAGAGAGAAATTATTGGCATGCAAAGGTACTGGCTTTTGTTTTGTTTTTTCCCGTTATCTTTTCTTGATTCTTATGCTTATGTTGGGGGGCTATCAAGGGACCAAGCACCTTTGGCTTTACTTTCCAACTCAAGAAAGTAAATTGTAGTATGCATAACTGTTTTTGATTTTTTTCTTTAATTGGAAATCATCATCATTGAAATCTTGTCCTATACTATTTGTGGTTGGCTGTGTTTTCTACTTATGCGTTTGTATTTATCAGGGCTATGCCGTATATTTGTTGTTCCATAATCAGACATTTCATTACTCACTGCATCATCTGCTTCATCATCAAAAATCATCTTTCCATGTGTCTCAGCTCAATTACCGAGTTTTGGATTTCCATTTTACCTATTGAAAACCATACTCTATTACTCAAGGCTCTGTCATGTCCTTTATCCCATCAACCCTTTGATGCCTTTTCTTTACTGTATATATATTTTTTGAAATGGCTTTGTAGTTGATGTAGAATGCTTGATCTCACATGGACCCCACTTAGATTTTTCTTTATTTCCTGTTATTTTTTTTTTTAATTTTCCCTTAATGTAATTAGTTTACTTTAATTGCATTTCCCCTTTTGGTATAAAAAGCCTCTTAATGGCTCAGATGTAATGAATCAGAATTACTATTTTTGGAATCAAGAAGAGTTATGGTTCTCTTGAAACCCCTTTCCCGAATGTTTCCCCTTTTCCTGACTTTCTTTCCTTTTCTTCTCTCGTCTCGGCATAGACGAGGGTCTCTAGATCTCTCAGTCAGTTGCAACACTAGGGATCGGAGTTCCTGGACCTCTCCACACTTCGGCTAGCTGAGCGGTGACTCATCTGCTCTCCCTCCATCACTTAGTCACATAGGCGAGGCCGTCCACCCCTCCTTTCTTCGTCTTCCCAAATGGAGACGAGCAGTCCTCCTCGCCGTCGTTCCTCACGAACGAGACTTTGGGGTTTCTCAGGCAGTCGGCGCCTAGTCCCTCGCACCGAAGGTCGAGATCCCGCCTCTCCCGATGCCTGTCAGGTCCGATGAGACCATCAGGCCGATTCGAGCGTCTCCACAGTGACGTGCACTATTTTGTTCGTCCTCTCTACCTTTCCACCTGGCTGAGAAGGGTCAGAAACGAGATTATTTAGCTGATTGTCTTCCTGGTTTCGTTGTGTCGCTCGGCGAGACCTCCTCATCATCTTTCCTCAAACCGCTTCCCGCTGGATGAAGTGGTATCAGAGCAAGATGGTGCTCTTGGACTCGATGGCACCAACGATGGTGATGAATTTGTTACCCAATCTGAGATGAAAGAAATCTTTGCTGATTTTCGATTGTCCCCACTCGAATCCATGAAAGAAATTGTGCACGGAGAAAGTGATAGGGAAGAAGAAAGTGGAAGATAAATCTGATTTTAGAAGGGAGAGCAGCCCATCATCACAAACCATGACTCTGAGTTTCAACATCATCACAGTTCTAAGTACTCCAATCAGGTAGACCTAACCCTTCAAACTCAGCACAGTAGTCTCTTTCGTACCACATGCACAGTTCAGGGAAAATTGCGTGCTTTAATTGTTGACAGTGGAAACAGTGAGAATCTGGTTTTCCAAAGTCTGATTGACAAATTGCAGTTTCCTGTTTAGTCGCACTCTCAACCATATTCTGTTGGAAGGATTATCGATGATTGCCGTCATCAGGTTACTTTTTAGTGCATGGATCCTTTTTCTATTGGGAAATATCAGGATACTATTCTCTGTGATGTTCTTTGTATGACTGCTTGCCATATGTTGCTTGGTCGCACTTGGCACTTTGATGTTGATGCCATCCATCTAGACAAAGACAACACTTATGCTTTTGTGAAAGATGGTCTCAAGGTTGTTCTTGCACCTTCTACTAGTAAGCTGCAACTGCCTTCACATGAAAATCACACTTGTTCGATCCCCAATGACATTGTGGAAGATTGAAGAAACGGGCTGCATTGATGCACTTTTAGTTAAGGAAGCCCCGAAGGATACTTATGACATTCCTCCACAGATGTAGCCTTTGTTGGATGCATTTTCATACCTTTTACCCTCGGATTTTCCTGCTACATTACCTCCTACAAGATATACACACCACATTGACTTGGTGCCTAGTGCTAGTCTTCCCAGTCTTCCACACTATTGGTTATGTCCTAAGGAACATGCCATTCATCAGGAGCAGTTTATAGACCTCTTTGCGATAGGACTGATTCGTCCTAGTTTGAGCCCATGTGCTGTCCCTATTTTATCAGTGTCGTATGTGCATTGACAGACACACAGTTAACAACATAGCCATTCTGTTATTCGGGATTGGCCTACACCTCGGTCTGGTTCCTTAGGACATTTTCTGGTACCTCAAGACATCTTCCCTTACTATGGCGATGATGCAGATGCTTTGCTTGATTCCAACTCGAGGAGGAATTCTTTACAAGATCGGAGGACTGATGTAGAACGCCTGACTCACATGGACCCCACTTGGACTTTTCTTTATTTCCTGTTACTATTTTACTTTTCTCTTAATTTTATTAGTTTACTTTAATTGTGTTTCCCCTTTTAATATAAAAAGCCTCTTAAAGGCTCAGATGTAATGAACCGAAATTACCATTTTTTGGAATCAAGAAGAGTTAGGGTTCCATTGAAACCCCTTTCTTGAATTTTTCCCCCTTTCCTTCTTTTCTTTCCTTTTCTTCCCTTGTCTTGGCGCAGACGGGGTCTCCAGATCTCTCGGTCAGCTGCAGCACCATGAACTGGAGTTCTTGGACCTCTCCACACTCCGGCGAGCTGAGTGATGACTTGTACGCTCCCTCTATCGCTCGGCCACACAGGCGAGGCCGTCCACCACTCCGTCTGTCTCTTCGTTTTCCCAAGTGGAGACAAGCAGTCCTCCTCGCCGTCGTTCCTCCTGAACGAGACCTTGGGATTTCTCAGCCAGTTGTCGTCAAGTCCCTCGTCTTCCCACTGGTGACTGAGATCAAGCCTCCCACTCCTCTCTCGATGCCTGCAAGTCCGATTAGACCATCGGGCCGATTCGAGCTTCTCCACGGTGACATGGAAGATATTTTGTCTGTCCTCTCTACCTCTCGGCCTGGTCGAAGGGTTAGAAACGAGATTATTTAGCTAATTATCTACTCGGCTTCACTGTGTCTCCCGATGAGATCTCCTCGTCGTCTTTCCTCAAACTTCTTTCCGCTATTGCATTGTTTAGTATCAACTGAATCGAAAAATTGATGTATTTGCCATTAATATCTTTGCAATAATTGTGGAAAATCACATTTTGTTTATACTGGTGTCATAAATATACATACATAAACAAATACACATATCTTTATAAAATATAAAAAATTGTTGTGCTTAGATGTATGCCTTGCTTGCGCCTTAGGCTTTAGGACCCTTTGCACCCTAAGTGCACCTTGCATCTTGACTACTGTGCTTGTAGCCTTCGAATTCTTTGTACTAGGATTGTTTCTATATATGTCTATGGGCATGCCGAAAGTATCTTAATCAGTTTTCATGCTCTTCCATGCAATGGGGTATACCTTAAAGGTTCTCAATTCTCTTTTTTTTTTTTTGTGAAAAGTAAAAAGGTTCTTAATTCTTACAACTCAATTCCAAGTTTTTATTAGTGTACCCATCTCCTAGCTCCTTGTAACACTTAGTTCTTTTTTCTTATCTATGATCATGACACTACCATCTCTAGTGGCACTCTCTCTCCCCCTCTCTCTCTCTCTCAAGCACACAAAGTGGATCAAACTCTCACATTCACAATTCTCTTGTTATTCCTTGTATTCATCTTGGCATATTTGCCTCAGCCACATGTATTTATCTTCGCTTCATTTAATTCTATCAAGCCTTGGTCATCTACATAACGTTTGGCTTTTTGAGTTCCATTTAACCCTGTCATAAACCATAATGGTTGCCACTATTAATATTGAATATATAGGGAATATTATTTAAAGCTATGTAATCTTTTTTTTTTTTGAACGGTTATGAAATGTTCTTAAATTAATAAAGGAAAATGCAGAAAAAGGAAAATTCTATATAGTACCCCCCCCCTTTTCCTCCTCATATTGGATAAAAGTTAAAAACATCCTAACAAATTCAAACCCCGAACAATCCTACAGCCAGAAGCTAACTCCCACTCCTTCCTCCATTTTTTCTTTTTCATTCTATACCCAAACCCTTTAGTAAGCCACTGAATGACAACCTTTGTGTGATCCCCTTTTAACCCCGAATAAATCTTCTGTAGATGTTACCCCATTTTCAAAATCTCTTGATTTTTTCGTGTATTCATGGTCAGCACCTTCGACTTCACCATAAACTCCCACAAGTTCTGATGCCAATTTCCTTATATTCCTCTTCCTTTACTCTGTCATTGTCAAAAACCTCTTCCTTTTCTTTGCCACCATCAGATTCCTCTTTCTCAATCTCATCGTGGCCTAAGGGTTCTTCAATTCCACTACTGACATCCATTCGTTCCTTTTTATTTGCTCTTGTTAATCACTTCTTCTCTCACTCAAAACTTGAGATCCATTCGTCGAGAGAAGCCCAATAGAACTCACATCGTTGTTGATTTTGGGGCCCATTGGCCTTACTTAAAGCCTAGACCCACGCAACTGGAAAATTGGGTCGCTGATGTCCCAGATCCAAAATCCAGGCCGAGGAGGGGGTCTCGATTTCATCCACTGTGTCCACGAGTCCTTGAAATTATACCTCACCTTAGTATTGGAGATAAGGTCCTCTCTTGAACCCTAGGCGAAATTAGGTTCTCCAGGTCACCACAGCTTAGCGATCCTTCCACCTTCGCCTCCCTTGCTTCACTATCCTCCTCTGCTGCAGGTTCGCCTACGGAAACCTTGTTACGACTTCTCCTTCCTCTAAATGATAAGGTTCAGTGGACTTCTCACGATGTCGCCGGCGGCGAACCGTCCACGTTGTTGCGATCTGAATACTTCACTGGACCATTCAATCGGTAGGAGCGACGGGCGGTGTACAAAGGGAAGGGACTTAGTCAACGCGAGTTGATGACTCGCGCTTCCTAGGAATTCCTCGTTGAAGACCAACAATTTAATGATCTATCCCTATCACGATGAAATTTCCAAAGATTACCTGGGCATGTCGGCCAAGGCTATAGACTCGTTGAATACATTAGTACACCGTGCATACGGCCCAAAACATCTAAGGGCAGCACAAACCTGTTATTGCCTCAAACTTCTGTGGCTTAAACGTCCATAGTCCCTTTAAGAAGTTGGCCGTGGAGGGTCGGCTCCACATAGTTAGTTAGCAGGCTGAGGTCTCGTTCGTTAACGAAATTAACCAAACAAATCACTCCACCAACTAAGAATGGCCATGCACCACCACCCATATAATCATGAAAGAGCTCTTAGTCTATCAATCTTTACTCTGTCTGGACCTGGTAAGTTTCCTCCGTGTTGAGTCAAATTAAGTTGCAGGCTCCACTCCTGGTGGTTCCCTTCCTCAATTCCTTTAAGTTTCAGCCTTGCGACCATACTCCCCCGGAACCCAAAAACTTTGATTACTTATAAGGTGCCGATGGAGTCCTAAAAGTAACATCTGTCGATCCGTGGTTGGTATTTTTTATGGTTGAGACTAGGACGGTATTTGATCATCTTCGAGCTCCCAACTTTTGTTCTTGATTAATGAAAACATCCTTGGAAAATGCTTTCGCAGTTGTTCGTATTTCATAAATCCAAGAATTCCATTTCTGACTATGAAATACGAATGCCCCCGGCTATCTTTGTTAATCATTACTTCGATCCCGAAGGCCAACAGAGTAGGACCGAAATCTTGTGATGTTATCCCATGCTAATTTATGTAGAGCATAGGCTTCCTTTGAGCACTATAATTTCTTCAAAGTATCGGCGCCGGAGGTGTGACCCTGCTAGTTAAGGCTAGGAGCAAATCGCCGGCAGTAGGGACGAGATGATCGGTGCAGACCCCTTCTTTGGACTCGTCAATATTCTCCATCCCTTCCACGTGAATGCCACTTGTCTCCGAGGCAATGGAAAGCTCATCAACCATTGAAACCCCCTTTTCTTTTTTCCCATTGGAAACAACAGAGAACGTCATCCTTTCTACATGAGTTCCACGTGTCGTTGAGACATGGGGAAGTGCATGCAGTACCTGGATCTTCTTGTCCTCACCGTCATGCCCCATCTCTTTTGTATTTGTTCCACTTGTCGCCACATTGTGGGTGGGCCCTTCAACTATCGCCTGTGGAAAAACCACCAGAACCAAGCAGAAGCTGAGTTGGAGATCGAGAAATTCCTCGATATCTCTTCGTAATTGGGGCATGGACCGAATTCCTTGATCAAGCTTTTGTGCCTCTCATCATTCCAGCAAATAATGGCCTCTAAGGGTATGAGTTTACTTAATTCGAGCTCTATGAGTAGCCTCAACACTGAGCCGTTCTCTCTCCTCATATTAAGATCATCCACCTCAATCAATCTTCCTAGTCAATTACCGAACGAGAAAATCATTTTATCATTCCTTCCACTGAGAGGAAAGCTGTAGCATAAGACCTAGGTTCTCCTAGAATTTGAAAGCAATTGGGGTACCACCGGAAGAATGCTAAGGGTCGTCTCTTCCACTCTGTTGAGATCTGCTTATCCAGAAATTTTGCTTCCTTAACCGATTTTAGGGTAATCAAGTAACAAGTTCCCCCTAATAGGCTCACCTTAGAAACTGAGGCCCCAGCTCCAACCACGATTTTGCATAGCTTGTAGAGGTTAATACTTCCAATAGGTCTGACCACCATCGATTTAGATAGCCACTTCTTAGTTTCCACAGCCTCTTCCTCAATCTTGAACTCAAAAAATGGTGTTTCCTTGGCAAGGTCATCTTCCTGGAAGACACTCCCACCACATCAGCCTAGCAACAAGCTCCATTCTTCATCCCTTCCTTGCCTGGTACGAGCTTCCCCTCTTCTGCATTCATTACTGTCTTAGATTCTGCAGCAGTATTTTCTGCACTCCTTTCAACAAAACCACCTGATCTTTGGTTCTTTGTAAATTGAGCTAATTGCACCTTCAACCTTCAATCTTCCAGCAGAAGTCCATCAAGTCCTAAAATTGCGCTTTCACCTTGAGTCTTGTTTGCCATCCTAATGAAAACAAAGGTCCTTCCCACCAAGTCTTTGTTGTTAGAGCCCCGGTTTATCCGTGTCTCCTCATTGTCAATTCTGTGAACAAGTCAAGAGCTTGCCTTTGGATGTGCGTATTGGAGAACGCTTGTCGACCGAAGATTGTTGATGATCTCTTCGGTGTTGTGACAACCAAACAGGTAAATCAGTCTCTAACGACCTTAGGTTGGATTCACAAATTATTAACTCCTACATGTTAAAATTAATTGAGGCCCAAACCTGAATCCCATGTGTGGAAAGGCCCCAAAAAATCCAAAAGCCTTGTGTTTACCGCAAAATTCTAAAATGTCTGAAGGTTGTGGTGTTCGACAGGTCAAACAAGTTCGACCTGTCGAAAGGCTTGTAAACTTTGGTGTTTTGGTGCCATTAGATTCGACTAGTCGATTGTTTTCAACTAGTCGAAGAGACCTGGATATTTTTCCTTGTATTCGTTTATCTGCTTGGGTTCGACTAGTCAAACACTTTCAGTTGGTTGAGGAGCCTTTCTAGAAAACTTGTTTTCTATCCATCGAAAATATTCGACATGTCAAGGCCACTCATTATGAAACACGCTGTCATCCGTGTGTTCCTCGACATGTCGAAAACTCTCCTTCAGCTCCTCGACATATCGAAGAGCGTTGTTTTGATCCGTTGATTAGCCGTTGTAATTTTTATTATAAATACGGATCAATGTTTAAGCAATGATTTTTGAAGAAAATAACAGAGAGATTAAGAGTGAGACCTACCCGAGGAAACCCTAGATCTGGGAATAAACTCTTCTGTCACATGGATCGACCCTATGCTCTCAAACAAGAAAACATCAAATGAAAATGGGTTAATGGGGGACTGTAGTATTATCACTGGGGTTGCCCACATTAGTACAAGGTTAGAGAACACCGGAGTATGCAACCTATTGTCTAAAGAACACAACAGAAGATCTGACCAAAGACCCAAATGCAAGTGTTCTTCCCTCTTTTTATTTCATTTATCTTCTAAGGTAGATTAGATTTCTGTGAATCGAACCACTATAAAAGATAGGTGTCAAGGAGTAGACCTCGGTGGTCTAACCTTTCAAAATCTAGAAATGTTTTGATAGGGTATTTTTACACTTTCATAGTGTGTTTCAGATAGCTAGCTCAAAGTTGGGTGAGTCCAAGAGTGGATGTAGGTTCAGGTGAACCGAACCACTATAAATCGTTGTTTTAGCATGGTTTGATTTGTTGGATTATTTATTATTATTTGCACACACCTAAGTTTATTTTCTGCTGCACATAGCATGTTCAATTAATTTACATATTTTGGATAAATTGGATTACCTCTTGTGGTTGATAATATAATATGGAAATTAGGTTAAAATTGATTAAGGTTATTAATTAAAATTGGAATTGGTCCTATTCACCCCCTCTAGGACCTGTGCATTGGCCTAGCCCGGACTTTCACTTGCAAGGGATGAAGACATTCGTAACCACTCCCCATCTTTTGAAGAAAGCCTGCAGCTAGCTCCTTATCATAATGAAAAGCGTGACCTATCCACCTCTCCCTGGAAGCCTCTGTCCTCTGCCCGCCTCTTGCCAACATTCGTCTGTCTCGTTGGACCCATCCTCCTTGCCTGAGTTCCATTCGTCGCGAGTGCCTCCCTGGTCCATTTCATCTTTCTTCTCCTTTCTCCCGCATCCTCTTCTCAAATTTCACTCATGGGACAATGTTGTGGTGGATGATATGGTAATGCATTGTTATGATAGTATTTATTATATTATCTTAAAAATGTGACTCTGTTCTATTAATCTCCTGTTGACATGTACATGATTCCATCACAAGCTCTCTGTATTTTGTAAGGTTTTCTGATTCAGTTCTGAATTTTGGCTTCCTGATTCTCACATACTATTATGGATGGCTATTATACAAATCCTTTTTCCCCTCTTTTTTCAGAAAAGGGGTGGGGGTACATCTGTTTTTTGGTCTAAATGTCTCTCTCTCTTGTATCTTCTTTAATGTTCACCCGTAAGTTTTTACCAACAAAAGGCCAAGTTTTTTTTTTCAAATTCTAATATAGTACAAAGAAATATTATATGAAGGGTCCTATGTTTTGGAATAGTTATAGAAAGTCATTTTTTTATTGTTGTAATTTTCCCTCTTAACATTTTGGAACCAATTGTGGTTAAGTTCTTGTTATGCCATTAAAGGATTATATATTGGAATAGTGGGATGATGACTTCTTCAGAGCCCCCTTGAAATTGTTCCAAGTTTTCAGTAATTTCTTCTCCATGGTGGCATCGGGTTATGCCTTTTCTAATAGAAAACAATCTGTTGGCTCTTTGAGAAAAGCAGTCAATCTCGTCATTCTGTACTAATTTATATTGCTGCTTCTGTTTTGGCAGAAGAGTTGAAGAAATTGCCTGCCCCTGATGTTGCTGTAAAGTACTACATGGAAGGTGATTTGTACCTGTTTGGTAAGCCAGCATTCTACCCCCAGTTCTTATTGGTGATTGGACTGTCAGCTAATGCATGTGGCTAACTTCTTGTGTATGTTTTTGCAGATGAATTTCAAACAGCTAGAGCTCCGCATTCTCGAAGGCCAAAAATAGGTAAGTCAACATCGTTACATGGTTGCTTGATTATGCAACTGCATGTGTGGAATTTAAGATTAAGCAGCTGAGATCTTTTGGTGGTATAGCTAGGACAGAGTCATGTTGAGCAATGAAGGTTTTGGGCCGATGACCACTTAAAAAAGAAAAAAAGTAAAATGGTTTTTTCTCTATGAATCTGTTGTCCTTTCTAGTATGGGTTCATGTGTATTTTCCTTTGTGGACGTCCATAAAGGCAATGTGAGTTTTCTCTTTCAAATCCAGAATAGGTTTTATTTGGAGAAGGCACGAAACTTAATCCCACGAGGGGATAAGGCCAAAACAGGAAGTAGGTGGGTTTTTGTATTTTCTAAATTAAGATGAGGTGAGCATTCTTTGAGGACGTAATGCTTTTGTTTGGTGTATAGGTTTCAAATTCAGGCAATCAATCTAGCCATCTCCCACCTCTACTTCATGGATGACACCATTGCAATGCCAATGTTGAGCTTGAGAGAGCCCAATATATCTTTAGAGTAGATGCTATGAGTGTATTTGACGGCAAAATTTCATAGATAAATATGCAAGTCTATGCTTTCTTAAATTGGTTCTACAGAGTGTGTTTTCATTTATTACCTAGGCCTAGTAGTAGGAATGAACTTCAATTATCTTCATCGTAGATCCAATCATCAAAAGATCAAAACAAAAACCATCTATATGGAACAAGTACTACAAATTGTTTCATGGCCAGATCATACTCATGATGGCCAGGTTTTCTAATTGTGTAGGGAGAAAAATCACTTAATACCTTTTCTTCAATACTGTGCTAATGTGCACAAAGCTTCCTATTTACTAGCCTCCATTGAAGATTTAGTTAAGGTGGAAAATTACCAATTTTTTTATTTTCAAAATTCTTCCCTAAGTATCTAGATTACTCGAAAAGATCCTAAGAGATTTCTTGTGGGATTGATGCAGACTTGGGGCGGGTTTTCACTTTTACCCAAGCGTGCCAGGATAAATGGATCTCGTCAACGTTCCCATTAACGAGTCTGCGCAGCCATTCGAATATTTATGAAAGGATTCTATCTTGCCACGAGTTGAGAATCCCGTGACAACAAGCGACCTGGGAATCAAGTGTTCTTATTGGAATTTAGATTAATTTCTCTTTTAAATTCATATTTTGATGAATGAAAGTAAAAGATTAAATGATAAATGGTGTGAAATCCTTAATCTAAAAACCAATAAGACACAAATTAATTCAGAAATTCATGGTACTTGTTTGGACCAAGTCCGAGTCTTGGCTTGAGAAGCCTTGCAGAACTCGTGACTCACACTTGAGCAAATACTCTTCAAAAATGGTAATAGTGGACTTGCCTCAAAATTCAAAATTTCAAGTGAATTTATAGGAAAATAAATGCAAAAAGTCTAAACTATCCTTGCCTTGATCGACCACACCAAGACGGAAGATGGATTAAAAAAAATACTAGAAAGTAGGAAAAAGAATTCCACAAGGATTGTATTCTCAATTGGAACAATCCTTGTGCTTACAATTCATCCAATGAAAATTCTCCTAAATGCCAAGGTGGCTTATTGGATGGCTAAGATTAATTCTAAACAAACACAAAACAAAATTAGCTTGCAAAAGTCTCTCAAAAGATAGCACACGCCTAAGGAGACCTTGTAGACTTTCCACAATTGTTCACACATGCCATTCCTTGTGAGGTAATTTGGCTTTGGACGATCCTTGTTGCATTGAGAGATACTTTTTAGGGTTGTGGGCGGCTTTGAGAGAAAATGGAGGATTATCTTTATGCAAATTAGGGTTTGGCTTAGAATGGGTAGGATGGGATTTAATTGGGTCCATTATAGCCTTAATTGGGTAGCTCAAGGATTTCTGGGTCATTGGACTTGTGGTGGTCGATGGGACCGGATTTTTGGACGGAGTCCAATGATGGTTGCAACGATCAAAATGGTCCATGAAAGCCAGGGAAAATTCTTCAATGTGATCGAGGTCCACTGATGAATCCATTGAATGTGTCATTGGGCATGAGCCCTCATCAGGGATGGAGCTAGCGAGAAAAAGAAAATATCATTTGTTAATAGTGGAGAATCTTCTCATTAAAAAATGGGGGCTTGGAGTTGGGGAATACCATTGAGTGGAATTGGTCTCTTCTAGCCAAGATTTGGTGGAGATTTTTAGAAGAACGAGGGCCATTTTGTAGATGTCATCGAAGGAAAATATGGGGAAAGTGATAATGGTTGGATGACAAGTTATGTTGATCATCGAAGAGAACCCAAAACTTAGACATTTCTAAAATTGTCATGCAAAGTAACATTTTGGAGAAAAAATTAAAAGGGTCAAATTGTAAAATTGGAATTATTTAAGGTGCAGCGGAATATTTATCAAGAGATTTGTTTAGTGTAATAGTTTCTTTAAGCGATCACACTAAGATTATGACCCTTTATATAAACTTTAATTATCGATGCTTATGCGCAATGTGTATAATGAGATAATCAATATGCAAAGTGATGCGTGTTAAGAAGAGTACTTAAATACTAAATACAAACACACATAGATCAAACTCCATAAGATCAATTTAAAGTGGTTTATTAGCCAACCTACATCCACTATTAGACTCTCTCAACCTTGAGCTATCTCCAAAATCCACTAAGTGGAGATTTACACCCTCACAATTAGAGTAGGAATTCCACTTCACTCAATTGGCTGGGAATTTTACCCACCACTGTCGAATAGGAATTCCACCTATCCATTTGGCCGGGAGTTCCACCCACCTCTGTGCCAGAGACAACGCTCCATAATTTTTTATAATGGTTCTGGGGTACCTCCCCTTAATCCACTTTATGAACAAAGGTTTTAAAGAAAATTAAAACCAAGAAGCACTTGCCTTTGAAGCTCTTTCTTCTGATGTGTGCTGCTTCGAGATCCCACCCATGTATACCGACGCTCCATCTCGTAGCCGTCGTTTAGCAATCACAGTCCGGTGTCAAGGAAACTGGTTCTACCAAAGGTTTTCTAGTTTATGGTTCTCTCTTTCTCACTTTCAAACTCAATCCTCAGATTGGTTGTTTATGAGCTTTCATCCGTCCTCTCTCTCTCTCTCTTACAACTCAATCCATTTGATTGTTTGTATTTGATTCCCCTAGTGTAAGCATGAGAGAGAGAGTGATCCTTCTGTTGGCCTCTTATGTAAGCTCACTGGTGAAGATGAGGGTCCAATTGATCCGTCCGAAGGATATCAACTAGTTGTATAAAGGTTGGTTCATATAACGAAGGCAACCAGTTGAAGTAACGGTAATATACCGACAGGTTGGTCGCACCGAGGGGTCGGTGTCTAGAAATGTTACGCTATAATTCCGACCGTTGTGCATTAAGTGCACTCCCAACGGTAATATTCTTTCTCGGTCGACATGTCGTTGTCTCCAATGGGTCGACACTTATGGTACCGAGAGGTCGGTCCATACGAGAGGCTCGTTCTGGTGCAAAACATGCTTGACAGTAGTTTCTAGTTTGGAAACCTGTTACCCAGAATGACCTGTCGCCCATTACCGAGAGGTCGGTCTTGGTACTCTTGATCGGTTTTTGATTGCCGATATGCCTGTTTCTTCGAGAGTCCATATGAGTTCAAGGTTTCAGAACTCAAGATCTTGTTCGACGAGTCGTTGACCACGAGGGATCGGTGCATACGAGACTCTCGATTAGCGGCAAACCCCGAACGACAGTTTAATGTTTCAGAACCTATTGTCATTCGGTCCGACCAGTCTTTGACCACGATGGGTCGATCCTGACTGCACTGAGGGGTCGGTGTGATAAGACTGGTCGAGCTGACAGTAAAACCAAATACATATTTCCAAGTTGGGTTTCAATTAACTGTCAACTTTCTTCTCTAGGCTTTTTATGATTTAACCATTTGTTCCACTAAGCCTAGAGATAGTCCTCTCTAAGGTGTGAGTATCACCTAAAGTCATTTATGGCCATTTTACCTGTTTTGTGATTGCCATAACGATGAACTTCAATCTGGTGGAGCATGATCTTTTCTCTTTATCATCTTGGGTCTTCAAGCTTCCAGCAAGAGCTTCTTTCCGAGTTATGGACTTGACAAACATAGGGGATTGGTCAAGCCGAGGCACTAACATGATCTTTTCATAAAAATCTTTATATTCGTCTCTTCCTTCCTCTACCTACTCAGCGTATTCCTATAAAATTGTTGGTTAGTCTTCCCTTTCCCCTTCTGAGTGGAAGTTTTTTGTTGGTTCTCTTTTTTATAAAATCCTACTACTTGGAAAACCTCAAATCCTGTAACTTTTCCCTTCCTAACATTTTATTATTATAAATTTGGAATATCGAGGAGTCCATCATATTTTCCTCCATTGCCCTTTCATTGACACCATTTGGACCTATTTTTACCCCTTTTTTCCTACCAATGAGTTATGCCCTCTTCTTTTGTGCCCTCCATCAGGTTGGAGTTTGGGGCATTTGCATAAGAAAGGTCAATCCTTATGGAAGCTCATGCCTTTGACTGTTATTTGGTACTTTGTCTTGAGCGAAATAGGAAAGTATTTGAAGAAGTGCCTCAAGGTCCAACTGTCAATTTGCGACTCAAGTCCAATATCATCCAGTGGGTATTTGTGGGTAGCATCTTTGGAGGATTTTTTATTGGTCATTCCAATGGGAACTGGTCAAAGATTGCTTAATCTAACTCTTTTTTTAGTTTTACTTGGTCAATTATCTTTGGTATGAGATTTTTGCGTCATTTCCTCTTAGATTGATCTCTCCTTGTACATTATCTTCTCTTCTAAAAAAATTCTCTCTCGCGAAAGAAAACCAGTGAGGTGGCAAAGTTGCTTGAAAAATTCAAGGGTTGTCTTGCGGGATGGGGCAAGAGACATAAGAAGATCCACTTATTGAAGTGGAAGACGTTTAACTAAAGAGTGGAACTTAGGATGAGGAATATATACCCAAATGCAGGCTTTATTGTCAAAAGTTTAGTGGACATTGGAGAGGAAGAGTAGTCTTGTGGAGAGGTGAAAAAGTTCTAACGACTCGTCCCGCTAGAATGATATTGTCCGCTCTGGGCCTCACACATGGCCTGCACGGCTTTCAATTGGCGAGTCAACCCACTGTTGCTCTCAAAAGGCCTTATGCTAGAAGGAGGAAGGCTACCACTTATATACCAGGGAATTTCAATGCAACTGGCAATGGACTTTGGCACTCTCCATACTACATACCTCCTTTGGAGTGAGTATTACAACCTACCCCGCTTAAAGCTAAAGCTGTCCCCAGATTTGTACAAACAACAACCAAGTCCACACTTTCACGTAAAGAGTTGAACCATGTTCTGATATCATTTCTAACGACCCGTCCCACTAGCATGATATTATCAGCTCTGAGCCTCAGACATGGCCTGCACAACTTTTAATTGGCGAGCCAACCAACTGTTGTTCCCAAAATGCGTCATGCTAGAAGGAGGAAGGCTACCACTTATATACCAGGGAATTTCGAATGGAACTGACAATGTGGTACTTTGGCACTGACACTCTCCATACTATAGAACCCCTCTGGGGTGGGGTATTACAAAAGTAAAAGTATGCAGAGGAGTGTAAGGATTGGGATCTAGGAATAATGAATCATAGCATTGGCTGTGTTTGGAAAAGAAACAATATTATTTGTACAGTATGCCTGAAGGATCAGACTTTGGGAGGACATTTGGATTGGTGAGAAACCACCATGTCATTCGAAAAGAAATTAGAAGAAATAAAAGGAATCTCTGATTAAAGATTGTATAGATAACCTTGAGAAATTTGTCTTCCATCTAACATTTAGGAGAAATATTATGGATCACAAAGTGGAGCAGTTAGAATGCTTTAGGAGGCAAACAACGTGATTTTTTCATTGGTAGGTATAGCAATACATTATGGCAAAGACGGTCACACATCATTGGTTTTTTCTTTGAGTCTGTGGGGATTAGGGACTCGAAGGAGGCTGAATTGCTATCATTAGGAGAGCCTTGACTATCTGGGCAGATTTGGGGGGTGGAAAAGTAGTCATTGTAGGAGATTCAGCAAATGCCATCAAATGGGCTAGAGCCTTGAAGCATCCCCAATGGAAGATGGTTATCATAGTTAAGGAGATAAGGGCATTGGTCTCGGGTCTCAAGGTTTCCTTTGCTCAGATCAGTTGGTCAGTGAATGGGGTGGCAAATTATTTTGCTAAAAATGGCGGCGGCTCTGTCACTGGAGTTTTTCAGCTCTAAGGATGATACATTTTGTTTTTTTCCTTTGGTTTATTCATACTAGTTTTTGCTGTCTCTGGATGTTTTTTGTTGTTTTTCTTTCTGTTTTGGTTGGGTCTAACTCATTTAGACCCTGTTTTTTTAGTTGTTGTACTCTTTCTTTTTTAATAAAATTCTTTTTTGTTACCGCTCAAAAGAGAAAATACAATATGGCAAAGAAGCCAGCATAATCTTTTCAAGCAAGCTTCTCATTCCGTTGATCAGAACCAAATCAAAATTTTCATCTCTCTTTAAAGCTGCTGCTTAATCTACATCTCAAATTGCTTGTTAATGTGGACCAAGCCCAAGGCTTTTTTTGGACAGCCATATCTTGCATACTCAACCCTTGATCACCTCATGTCCTGTAACTTAGCTACTCCAATAACCTGTTTTCTCTTGGTCCAATGACCATTTTTTGGCATTGCTCATTCTTTCCCAGTCTGGCATCATTAAATCTATCATCATTGTCTGGGTCAATCCCAAGTTCTTTTGTCCCTCGTCGAGAGTTGAGTAAGGCCTTCCATTAGAGAGGGAGTTAAATTTCAGTGAGAACGGTACAATTTGCTTGCAAAAGAACTGAGTGCGCTGTGAAGACAGGTAGGTGTAGGTATTGCTAAGTGTTGCTGTCTAGTTAGGCAAAAGACTCTAGATATGTATCTCAATGAATCTAGATGTAAGCTATTGTTGTAGCACTAGGCACTAGCATTGTGCAGACTATTTGTTCCTTCACAGAAAGCCAGAGACCGTACAATTAGGATGGGAAGGGCCATTATCTATTATGGTTCTCCTGTTAGAAAATAATGGCATCAGCTTGAATGTCCAAAAGTTTTCTACTGTTCTAGTTTAGAGTGACTCAATCAAATGCGGTCTTATTTTTGGATATAGTCCGATTGTAATGACCCTCATCAAGGAAATTTGGCCATATGCTAATTACTGCAGGTTGGGCTTGATTGAAGGGTATGGATTCATCAAAGATGGAATCCACTAAAGGACCGACCAAGATTTTCAAATTGGTGTTCCTGTTACACCTGAATTATGCTACATGTGAACTTCTGTATTTGCTTGAAGAACATGCTAACTGAAATTATCCTAGTTGATCCTGAGTTGTTATCACTTGTTTCAGAGAACTTGTATGATGTGTTTGTGAACATACGTGATGATGAAGCTGAACACTGCAAGACAATGAAAGCCTGTCAAACCCATGGGAACCTCCGCTCTCCTCACTCGGAAGTCCCAGAAGATGATCCAGGCTGTGTCCTGCCGAAAGAAGATTGTGAAGGTATTGTAGATTGTGTAAAGAGATCTTTGGACCCTCGTTAAAGGGAATAACCAAGATAACAAAAGGAAGAAAAGGAGAAATAGAAAAAGTATGGTAGCAATTGACAGTAAATATGTACGTCATTCATATCTTTCTTTCTATATATGTGCATTCTTGAAAATCAATTGTCAAATAGATTTGTTTTTCTTCTCTCCACTTTAACTACATGATTGGCCAATCTGCAGATTTGTGGCATTTTACGACATTTTTGTGGAGCATGTAATGCATCATATGCTCTTATGATTTCTTCTGTTTTAAAATTTGATGATGTCCGTCTTTGGTTGAAAGATATTTTTTGTGTGCACACGCATTTTATGGTTTTTCCATTGGGATACATGCACAGTATCTGCAGATCTGTCATTGACACCGGTAACCTCTGCTCCCCATTACCAATGGTACAGATTGGAAGATATTTGCTCTATAATGCGGCTCTTCCCCTCAGCCTTTTTGTCCACTTGAATGTGGTTTGCTCATCATTCTTAGTCATCAGTTTGCAGGACACCATTGAAACAATCAATTTGTTTTCTAACCTAGGTATTTCTTTATATCAGTATCCATGGCACTCTTAAATTAATAGTGAGATCAATGTTATCAAACCCGGTCTGACCCAGATTGACCCTGGGTCAACTGTGACCTGTTTGAAACACGGGTCTGGTCAATTTAAAACCCTTTCGGATTAAAAATCCTTAAAAACCCTTTCTGAATAAAAACTGTTAAAAACCCTCTGCGACCCGTGGGTCAATCCAGTTTATCTAATAAACCCATGATCCGTGACCCTTAAAAATCCTTGATTTCTTTAAATGAAGATAAAGATGTTTGTTCTTTTGGGAATATGATTTTTGGATTATTAATTTTTGGTATTTACAACTGTGTTTGTGAGAGAGAATATATTTTTATGAAATATGACCTTGGTTAATAATTTAATATTATTTATAATACTATATTAATAGTAGGTTTGACTACTGGTCAACTCGGTTGAACCTTATTTAATCCACCTTTTTTTAAAGACGGGTCGCTCCACGGGCTGGGTTTTAAAACATTGGTCTAGATCACCAAAAAATGAGCGCAGCATTTCCAAACTCTAATGTGAGAAACTGGATTGGTGTGTATTCAATCTGAATCAACTCAAGAATGATTGATTTCGATAATAAGAAGGTTTCATGATAAGAGCCTCTAACAGGTGGATGAGTGCTCAATATTGCAATTTCAATGGATGAAGTCTTGCAAGTGTTACCAAGAAACCCATATAAAATTTTTCAAATCCAGTTGCAAGTGTTGAGTTGAAATAGATGGATAAATAATCGAGACGGTGATGATGGTGTTGTAACACCCTGGATTTTCAAGCTATGAATATATATGGAAATTATTCATTTAATTTGTAAATTAATGGAGATGGACCTTAGATGGGTAAGGAGTTGGGTCAATTGGTCAATTAAGACCCAACGGATTATGAATAAGGTTCAATTGAAATAAATGAGTAAGATTCATTTAATTGGGTCAAAAGTCCAATTGGGACCCAATGGATCATATATGAGCTAGTTAGAACTAATGGGTAAGGTTTGATAATTGGGTCTAATAACCAATTAAGATACAAGACATGAGATCCACCTCATCAAGTGAGGTGGCATGTAAATGAAATGGCTAAGTGGGACCCTAAATACTATATGGTTCATAGTCAGCTAAGCCATGGTCAACCATGGGTGAGTTCAATAGAGTTGAGTTAATGCATGAGCTCAAGTGGGATAAATAATACTTGAGTTGGAAAGTGAATTCACATGAGTTGAGAATTTATTAATGTGAGTTCAAGTGCTTGAGTTGGAAAATGAGTTCATTTAAGTTGAGTTGAATTAAAATGAGTAGAGTGGGAAGATGGAGGGTTTCCATCTCAAAGGAGGAAACCCAAAAGGCACAATCAAGGTGTACACGTTGGAGGTGGGAGTTTCATCTCATCGGATGAAACTCCAAAAGGATCATTATGAGGAGATGAAGGGTTTTTGGTTGTTACTCAAGGCATACCCACAGCACACGTTGGAAACATGGAGTGTTTCCATCTCAAGAAGGAAACTAAGGGTCAAACGGTGGGAGTGTTTCATCTCATGGATGAAACATCCAAATGGAACATTAAGGAGGGACGTGAAGGGGCATGGGAGTTACAAAAGGGCATCACCAAAGGACACCACTTTTGGCCGACCCTCATTGATCAAGATAAGGAAGTTGGAGGGTTTTGATGTTACACAACACATACCCATGCATACACGTTGGAACATGGAAGCCCAGGGGGCATATGGTTGGGAGTTTCATCTCATGGGATGAAACCCCCAAAGTAAGTATCAATGGGGGGTGAAGAGTCATGGAGTTACAAAAGGGGTATCAACCAAATGATACCACCCTCGGCTGAACTACGTTAGGCAGCAAAGAGAATTATTTGCTTTATCTCACTCTCTCTCTCTCTCACTCAAGGCCGACTACTCTCAAGACAAACGACTTAGAGTATTTTCTATCCAAGCTTCACTCTCTCTTCTCAAACCTACACTCTCTTGGCCAAACCCTCTCCTTGAAGTTTCATCTCAAGACCTCTCAAGTTCACACTCGGCCAAGGATCAAGGAGGAGGAAGAGGCTAAGGAAGAAGAAGATCAAAGGAACAAGAAAGAGTGAAAGAAACCGGAGGAGTCGCGGAATCGGTAAGTACTCCATGAGATTTTATTAAGTAAGATGGTCAAGGGCAATGGCCGAACCCTAATTCTTATGGCTAAGGACTTTATGCATGAACCATGTATGGAATAGTGAATGACCAAGGATTATGGTTTGGCCCTTGCATGGCCAAACCCTAAGTTATATGTATGAGAACCATTAAGGACAAAAGAAGGGTTAGATGAGGTTCGGCCATGATGTATGGCGAACCCCATCAAAGGATTATAATCTTGGATGCATGATTTTTAAATGGAAATGATGAACCACCATGGCCGAACCCCATGGAAGGACATTAATGATTTTTAATGGATTTGAAGGATGAAAATCATGGATGTAAGTAATTTTAAAATGTTTTAAAGGGTTTAAATGGATATATGTATGAGAACCATCAAAGGATATAATCATAAGTAAATGATTTTAAGAGAAGATGTTGAACCATAGGGTCAGCCATGGTGTATGGCCGAACCCCATGAAAGATTATTAATAATTTTAAAAGGTTTTATATGGATTTACATTGGTGACTTTAAAGGGTTCTAAAGGAGGGAAACAATGGAGTAATGTTAATCATTTTAAATGGTCTCAAAGGTTGTAAATGGATATGAATCATGGATCATGGGTTCGGCCATGGTGTATGGCCGAATCCCATGAGAAGATATTGATGGACTTAGATGTTTTGGACCATGAAAATGATGGAGAAATGTGGTCATCTTAATAGGTTTTAAATATGGAAGATGCTATTTTAAAATGAGAGACCTAAGTGTATGATTAAACCTCCATGGAGGGGCCTTGGTTTATGGACTTAAATATTGTAATTGATTTAATGGAGAACATGGAAATGAGACATAATGGGTTCGGCCATGGTGTATGGCCGAACCCCATGGACCATTTTAATGGGTCATGTGGAGATTTATACATGTTTAAATGAATTAATGATTAAGCTAGGAAATGGAGGATTCATTTATGGATCTATGTTTGGTTATGGATCATGTATGGATCTAAATATGGGTAAGTGAATTAGGTGATTACCTATGGAAGGAAAGATATGGCCAAACCCCACTAGTGGACAGTGGACAGTGGGCAGCGGATAACCTACTGATTTTATAAATGAAACAGTTATATGAATGTTTTACTTGATTTATGGACCTAAGTATGTATAGATAAAAGAAGTGAGTAGCCATGGAAAGATGAATGGCAAATAAGTAAATATGGGTAAAAATGAAAGATCATGGGTTCGGCCATGGTGTATGGCCGAACCCCACGAGGAATATTTGTGGACTTAGGGTTTCTTAGATGGTTGAACTTATGTGGATTGGTTAATAAATAAAAGAGGGACCCAAATTCAAGTGGGTAAGGTTCGGCCATGTTGTATAGCCGAACCCCACAAAGATGTGTTATGGACTTAGATATAATTGTAAATCAAATGGAACATGGGTTTGATTGATTGATATATAATAAGGTAACAGGACCTCACAAGCGGTGTACGATCGGTGATCGGTTTCCGGACAAAAATGTAAGGACACGTTAGTTGATCATTGATAGGATTCCTACGTCATTGATACCATGGAATATGTATGATGATTTTAATTCCTATTTGGATGAGTTATTTTGTATAAATGATATGTTTCAAATATGAGATTTTAATGCTATGATTTGTATAATTGCATAGCATCTGGACATTTGCATCTCATGCATGGCATGGGAGGGATGATATATAACCGGATACCACACTCCGTCGGGCGTCCGTAAGGCAACTGTGGGGGTACCTTGATGTGCATTATCCATCAAGAGGTAACCGGAGACCCACGCTCCGTCGGGGCGTCCGTAAGTCGTGAGGGGTACCTTGATGTGCATTATTCCATCAAGAGGTAACTGGAGGCCACACTCCGTCGGGGGGTCCGTAAGACAACTGTGGGGATGCCTTGATGAGGAGTTTTCCATCAAGAGATACTATGTTTTGTGAGGATACCTTGATGAGGAGCTTTCCATCAAGATGATGTTTTGTATGGTTGATGGGTGGGACTCATGGCATATGTCACCCATGGCATGACATTGCATCAGCATGATTATGATTTCTATTATCATGTACTGTTGCTGATTTTATTGTATGATTGGATCTCTATTATCATACATGATTTTGGATACGATGTTTTACAAGTACGGTATGATGTATTATATCTGAATTTTTATACTAACTCATGTGTTTGACCCTAATTGGAATACCTACTGGGCGCGTTGTCTAACGCTCTACTTCTACCTTAGATGATGACACAGGAAATGGATAAAGCGAAGGATGTGATCGGAGCCAAGCTTGGAGCTTAGATGATTAAGTCCCATTTTGTTTAAGTTACTCATGGATAATGTATTTGAGTAATTAGTTCGTGGGACTGTAATAACATAGATTATTTGCTATGGTTTGGAATGTTAATTTTGGATATTTTAACGTATGATATTTATGATTAAATGATGGGCATCCTTGCTATCTAAAATGAAATAGGATAGTTATCCTATTGTAATTCTATCTATGATTTTTTCCGCATGTTAACTTGAGTACGTGTGAACCGTTTTAGTGGACTTAGTCCACGCATACGTGTAGTTGGCCAGTTAAGGGTCGGGCTTTAGAAGCTCAGATTTAGATCGCGTCGTGGTGTCTCACTCTCTCTCACTCTTTTATTCAAAGAAAAAAAATAGACTCTGATTTTCGGCATAGTGAGAAAGAGCTAGGCTTTACAGGTGTTTTGGCTTTAGCATGATCATCAACATTTATTTTGTTGAGATGATTGGTTATCCATGAGAAATTATCTGTTGTGAACCATTTCAATGGATTGTTGTGAACTTTCAGTCTTAGCTAGATTGGATTATGGGCTGAATTCAAGAAGTAAGACTTAGTTTTTTTTTTTTCTCATTCAACAGTTGTGATTGTAAGCCCATCAATTTTTGTGAACCAATTTGCCAAGGGTAATTTTTAGTTATCCATCAGGGGTATAAAATTTGTAAAAAAAAAAAATATCGGTTGTAGGTCTGGACGATATCTCAGCTGATATTCATCAGTTTTAGTTTTGATTAACTGCAAGGTAGCAATTAGAATGGGGTGGGTGTCATGCTAGTCCTCATCTGCTATCAAGTCATCTTAGCTGCGCTTGGTCAAAGCATTTTGTTTATATCAATAAACAACCTAACAATTGAGATAATGAATAATTGTTTATTTAAAAATGATTTTAGTCGCCCAGCCAAAAAAGAAAAAACATTGGTAAAGATTTATTTCTCATTTAGTATTTTTTTAGAGGCAACAAATGTGAATTATATTAATAGAAAAATTGAATTGTATTAATAGAAAAATTGAATACATAACCAAGAAAGAAGAGGGTCTAAAAGAAATAGATACAACAAATACATGTAATGAAAAACATCTAAGAAAAATAATTCAAGTAAATCCAAAGTCAAACAAACAAAAGTGCAAGCTGATGAGCTTGTCTATAATTCTATCTTTTTAAAGTTGAAAGACAACTGAGAAAGAATGTTAGCAAAAAGTCTACCATCCCTTTGGGTGTGCAACTAATATGGATGTTGGGTGTGCAACTAATATGGATAAAGGATATATCAAGTCCTAAAGTAAGGACCCTAATCTCCTTAACTATGACAAACAATATCCAAAGATGTCAGTTCAAATCTTTTACTCATTTGATAATATTTGTCGAGTCCTCTTTAATTACTAATTTTCTATTATCAAAATCTATCAAATAATCAGAGCTCTTCTAATATTGAGCAATTTCACCTCCTTAATTAGTTAATATTAATATTTCTGCAGACTGGATGGATTTCTTTTTCAATCTTTGATTTTTTTTACTTTATGTTTAAGTTGAATTTTAAATATCAAATATTCGATTCGAGGCATTAGTGAATAATATATTTGAAGATGTTACGATATGCATTAATGAAAATTATCAATCAGAAGACTTCTCTCTGAAGTTCGCCTACCACTTAGGGCAGCTTTTTTCTCGAATTGAAAGCAAAAGTAAACTTTAGAGGTTTGACTATCCTTCATCTTTTTCAAGATTCGATCAATTTCACTTTTGATCATTTGTTAATCATCTTTTCGTATACTTCTCTTTTTATATTATCTTCATCTTCGAATTGAGTGTTTAACAAGTATCTAAAGCAAATTTTTTACAATTTCTAGAATTACACTCTCCATTATAGATGCGTATGTTACATTAGATGAGTGGTTTAACTGGAAAGGATATAAGTCAGAAATGACTGCATTAGAGATAGTTCAACGATAGTTCTGATAGATGGTGAATTGGAGAAAATTATTTTAGATGCTTTGTTCAGTTAGTAGAAGATCAAGTACAACCCCAGTGCAGAGAGTGAGAAAAGAAATAAAAAAAAACATGATAGATTGTTGAGTAATTGATAATATACTTTATGATAAGTGGAGAAGAATAATTCATAAAGTAAATTTCAAATAAATATCATTATTGACAAATAATTGTGATCTTTACTTTTTTTTCTCATACTCTTTTATTCTATCTATTTTGGGTTCCTGCAACCTCTCCCTCCATACAGGCCTCCACCCCCACCAATCTACACAGAAAGGAGGGATCCTTCACTAAATAAAACATCAACGCGAAGTGTACGGTTCTTTAGAGGTCACTTGTGTGTGTCTTTACCAATCAATGAACAAGGTTTGATACAAGATTGCACCTTGAAGAGAAACCGACGACATTGAAATATGCATAATGTTGGTACCTAAGTTTTATGCAAAATTGCCTAATGCCAATGTATCCAAACTTCAATCAAGCATTATATGTAAAATTTGGAGAAATTCAGATCATTCTCGTCCTTTTTAAGGATTAACCCATTAAAGGTAGACTATAGATGGGTCAAAAGATGCACTATGCAATGATTAGATGGTTGTCAAAGAAGGTTTATATGTTAGTTCATCATAATTCTCAAATTATTGATTGGACACAAGGATCAGGGGATGAAGGGTGTGGCCCACCCGTGAATGATTAGATTTTCAAGCATGATCACAACTCACATGCCATATTTTAAGGTAACAAGGGAATTCATTGTAAAAAGGATAGTTGCAAAGGCTTAAGAGTATTAGACGCCATTCTTTTCTGTCAAGGGACACTGTTTTTTTTTTAAATGGTGTTAAATTATCATTTTGCCCTTTTATTTTAGACGGTCTTAACGCATATTTAGTTCATTTTTTGTTCCTTCGAACAATGTTCGGACGTTGAGACCGTCTGAACGAACGTTTTAGTGTAAAATGCGTTCGTTCAGATGATCTTCTCTAGTGTATGGAGTCTGTGGGCTGTAGAAAAGGATTTTCAGATGAGGTCATTTCTTAATCGATTTTTAAAAACAAGGTATCAAAATTCATATACTCTGAATTTTATAAACTCTCTGATTGATTTTAAGTGAAAATAGTATAGTTTTGGACTTAAAAAATCATACTCAAATAATTAAGGAAAAATTGTCTTTCCTCTTAATTCTTTGAGTACGCTTTTTGAATCTCAAAACTATACCATTTTCACTTAAAATCAGTCCCGGAGTTAATAAAATTCAGACTAGATGAATTTTGATACCTTGTTTGTACAAATCGGTCGAGAAACCACCTCCCTGCCAACTGTAACCTTTGCGAGTTTGGCTCAGGTTTTCAAACGACACAGTTTCTTAACCAATTTCTACAAACAAGGTATCAAAATTCATCTAGTCTGAATTTTTTGAACTCTGATATTGATTTTAAGTGAAAATGGTATAATTTTGGACTTATAAAATTGTACCCAAAGAATTAAGAGGGATGGCCATTTTTTTTTAATTCTTTGGGTACAATTTTTTAACTCTAAAACTATACTCTTATTACTTAAAATCAGTACCGGAGTTCATAAAATTCAAACTATATGAATTTTGATATCTTGTTTTTAGAAATCGATTGAGAAACAACTTCGTTTGAAAATTCCTCTCCACAACCCACATACTTCATACAGGAGAGAAGAACGTTTGAATGAACGCATTTTACACTGAATTGTTCATTTGGACGGTCTTAGCATCCGAATGAACACATTTTACGCTTAAATATTTGTTTGGACCAGTGCTATAAGAACCCGACCGACCCACGGTCGGACCGAAGGTTCGACTAGGGTCAACAATTTCAAGGGTCGGTTCAGAGTAAAAACCTTATAAGCTTGAAAACCTTGAAACCCCTTGTTGACCCGTGAGTCAAAGTAGGTTTCATTATTAACCCTTCAACTTTGACCCGTGGGTCAACCTAAAATCTGATTTTTTTTTTTTCAAGTTTCCTTTTTATTCATATTTTTTTCCAGGTTTTCTTGTTATCGTGGAGACTCATGAGTGACTTTAATCAAAAAAAATTCCAATGATATTGTAATGACCCGTTCCGAGTTTGTTCAATTTTATTTGAGATTTTCAGATCTCTGAGTTATTTCGGGACTGTGGTAAAAGTGAGGAGGGTGTGGGCTCCGTGGTGGGCCCTAGTTTGCTTGGTTTCGAGTTCTGGAACTCGAAGGGTATTTCAGTAATTTTGAATTATTGTATAATCTGTCATGAAAAATGCTTGAAAAATCACACGTCTTTTTCTCTCGATATTCGACATTTGATTTTCTCGGGTTTTGAAATCATTTTCTTTTAAAATAGTGTGAGTTTTGAAACTCTATTTTCACACAATTCGAGATTTTTCTTAAAAGTTTAAAATAAAATAGTAAATGAATGAGAATGAAATAATTACTAATAATATTTTTTATATAATATTACGGCTTGAGCTAAGTTAGTAAAAAAAAAAAAAAAAGTTTCCAAAACCCTAAACCTACCCCCCTTTATAACCTTCTTTCGGCAGCCACAGTGCCGCCGCAGCTACTGCTGCTTCTCTCTCTCTCTCCCATTCTTCTCTTCCTCTTCCCCTCTCTCTTCTCCTCTCTTCCTAACCCTAACTCCTTTTTCCACCGCCGCCCCTCCCTTGGTGTGTCTGTCCCTCTCGCGCCCCTCTTTTTCTCCTTCCCCTCTCTCCTCTTCTCTCTTGCTGAAAACCCTAGATCCATCGCTGCCACCGCCCCTCTTTCCACTTTCATTCTTCCTCTCGCCGTTGCCCTCTTTCTCTCGTCTCATCTTCTATCCTTCTCTTCTTCTCCTCTTCCTTTTCTTCGCTCTTCCCTACTCCGGCAACCCTCTTGGCCGTTCGGCTAGTAGCTGGCTACCCATCCTTTTTCCGGCCCAGCCTAAACCCAACATGTTTGAAGCCCGATTGTTGGGCCCGATCCGTTTTAAACCCAGTTTCCCCAAGCCCAATTGAGTCCATCCCATTTCTAGACCCAATAAATCCAAACCCATCTCTCTTTTGGCCCAGTAACTTAGCCCAGGCCCGATCCAGCAGCTCGGCCCGGCCCAGGCCCATTTCAGACCCAGCCCAGGACCATTTCAGGCCCGCTTCCAGCGTGTTTTGGAGATCATTTATGGGGTGTTTCTGGATCTTCTTCAGTTCGTTCTAGCCCGTGCATCGCTTCCTCGAATCCTTCGACTCGTTTTCATCGCTCGGATTTCAAAAGCGCACACAGACTGAGCCCCTTCAACCCCCAGACTCGTTTTCTCGCATTGGATTTCAAAGACACACACAGGTGAGGGGACTTATCATAGTTTTTAGCATGCATTGTATATATCAAATATGTACTTCCGGACATGGAGTGATTCGAATGGGACCCTCTATTTATTTAAGCCACTCGGTAAGGGTGAACCGTTGAGAATGATTATGTGGAGAGGGGTCTGTTCGAGTGCACTCTTGTCCACTATACACTATTGTGAGAAACTTTAATTGGATAAATTGATATCGAAGATGATACTTGGAAGATGTTGATGATACCTTGAGTGTTTATTTATAAGATATAAATGCAATCATGTCGAACATAGATGGGTGTCTTTAAGCAACTTGTTTTGTGCTTTTGACTCGCATGATGTTGATTTTGGTTTGTTATTTTAAAAGATGCTTATATTGTTGTAACCGCTTATGTCGTTTATCTATAAACATTTGAACGAATTTGTGATAAGAATAAGTTATGTGCTGGATGTCAAACATAATGCTTGAGACTTGATGACGACGGGTCCTATGTCTATTCATAACATGCGAGTGAATTTATGTTGAGCGCCTACTCATAAAATGTGAATGAGACCATGGTAAATCTGGCGTTTGTGTTTGAGATCTTACTACGTGCATATATTGTTACACATGCTTATGTTCTTTTAAATGATTATGAAGTCACGTTCATACATGAGAAGTAACCCACAACGGACAATGTACCGTTGGATATTGAGATGGATGATCTTTTGTGCGTATGTGTTTATGACGACGTGATGATGTTGGTTGTTGGGAGGACTTCCCCATTACGCTCCAGCGGTTGAGACCCCCATAGGGGATGCGGGTCTTCCCGTTGCGTTTCGGCTGTTGAGGTGCCTGCCCTAGAGATTGGCTCCCTCGGGCATGGTCGAGGTGATTTTCCGACACGACTCGCGCGGTTGAGGCGTTGTGTGTTTTATCATCGGGCGTTGTCGAGATGATTCTTTGACACAGCTCGTGTGGGTGAGACAGTTGCATATTCCTTAGTCTCCTGATGGTACTGATAGGGAGACCAGAGTTTGTTGGATGGTCTGATGTGGGCTGTCGAGATGATGTCTCGAAACCTGTCGGTGGATCATTAGTTAACGATGTGGTTGGATATCGTGCACTTGAGCACCTTTGTTAAATTGATGTTCTTGCATTCGTACATGTGATTTATTTTATGCTACTAATCTGTGATAAGTATTATCTCTTCATTGGGCTAGTTAGCTCACTCCTTACCTTTCAGGTATCTGATCGCGGAGGGGCCGTGTGGGCCCTTTGAGTAAGCACCTGGGGAGGAAAGATAGTAGTTAAACATTTATGTTCTTGTGTATGTTCTAAACTTGGAGACTCTAGTTCGTATGAGCTTCTTATTACATGCTTGTTTGGATGACTGTATAACTATGTTCAATTAGTCAAATGTCGTTTGTTGTTCATTGACTTTTGAGTTTGTGGTTTGCGAATGGGAGGTAGTATCCATTTTAAAAAAAATAAAAAATTAGACCCGATAACCGTCTTTTACGACTTTTGAGATGTTTCGGAGATAACGCGTCCATAGCGGGACGGGGCGTTACAGATATCGTGGGGACTTAGGACTCCAATAAACTTATATAGTAATAAATATTAAATAATTTAAATTTAGCATAGCAAATTACATCTTATTCTATAATTACAAGGATCCTACGAACCATAGAATACGCTATTCCAATCTTCAGGTCTATAACTATTGAGCATTGTTTTTCTCCACAACCATCTTATTGATTTAGCTTTTAAAGTTTTAAATTATAGAATAAAATGATATAAATAAATATATAATTTTAAATTTTTTATTTAAAAAAAACATTCATTGATATTTTTTATATTAAGGCTTAATATTAACATTATTTTTTTAAGGGCAATTATATAACTATTGCTAATAATTATAATTATTATCCTCTACAAAAAATCATGAATTTTGATGCATAAACAATTGCTTCAAAAATGATAAAATAAAAAATTGAAGTGATCAACCACTTATAACTGATTCCCTGGCATTCATTATATAACTCATTTGAAAATCTCCTTTTATGGTCACTAATTTTGTAAGAATGCGGTCGTAATGATTATTATTAAATACATTAAAATATATTGGTAATTAATTTTCAAGTACATTATATAAGTATTCAATAAGCATTATTCTGTTGAAGTTGATCCTAGGATCTTTTTCGACGTCAGGGTTCTTTGAGTTCAGGTTTTCATGGATCTATATTGAGTTTGAGTTGAATCTTACAGAATTCTTTATTCTCTACTTTTCTTTAGTATAAAGGCATAGGTAGGCATTAAACCCGATCCTACCCTTTATCAGTTGGTGATCATAACATAGATATACATCTGTGGGCGGACACACTAAACTTTGGGTACGTGAATTTCAGTTCAATTTGAGCAATTCTATTTTGGAAAATTACTATTTTTGCAACCATCTAATATTCTGAACACCTGTTAATTTTATATATTTCTATTTTTGAAAATTTGCTAAATTTGAAAGTTGACATTTTCAGAAATCGTCTAATTTTCTAGTACTGTTAACTTTGGAATTTTATTTTTGAAAGTTGATATTTTTGGAAACTTGCTATTCTTGGAAGTTGTGTTCTCTCTCTTATTTTTTTAGAAGCTTTCTCTACCTCTTCATAAGAGTGATTAGTATCCCTTATGCGTCAATGGTGGGAGAAAATACAAGATGCAACCTTAGAGATGGGGTTGATCTTGAAGATATTGTGCTATAAGAAGTTAAGGAACAACACCAAGATGATCAAAATGCAAAGATGCAACAACTAAAAGATATGGTTGCAACTCTCACTCAGAATATGGAAACCATGCAGATGACTCTCCAACATGTCACTTTTTAACAAAAGCTTCAGCAAGCAAGTTGTGAATCTCCAGGCTAGAGCACCACCACCTACTAGATTTCAGCACTCTAGTGACGGTATTCATTTGGAAGGTTTCGAGGACAGTGATTCAAAGATATCAATGAACAAATGTCCTAGATGATATCCACCACATGACAGATATGAGGGCAGAAGACATGATAGAAATCATAGCGACGGTAATGACAGATCCTTTGGCGTTAAGAATATTTTTCAGTGCAATAATATACTAGACCACAAAGATGTTCTATATGTGGTAATTAGATTAAAAAGAAGAGCCTTAGTTTGGTATATGCATTGTCACAAATACCGTTCTCAGAATATTAACAGCAATTGTTAATAGTGGAATATTTTCAAATATTTGATTTTTTATTAGGAATTTAATGGGAGAATCTCACAAAAATATAATATTTAAAAATAATAAAAATAATATAATAATTAAATAATTCTCAGACCCTCTGCGAATCATGGTCATGTAGAGACAGACCCACTCAATTGCCATCATTTACTCCAATGTCTCTCATCCAAATCACGGCCATTCGTTTACACACTGGATTTTCTACCCCTACATACCCGTTTCCAGGTGCGGGTGGCAAATTACCATTTTGCCCCCGCGTTCCCATTCGTTCGAACGAATGCTCAGTTGATTTCTCCACTCGTTCGAATGAATGGATGCATACCCCCTCTGTTTTCATTCATTTGAACGAATTCCCAGTTCATTTCGGATTCGTTCGAATGAATAAATGCATCCTACCGAGATTTTGACTCATTCGAACGAGTGCCCATGTGCAATGTCCATTCATTCGAATGAACAATTCATTTGAACGAATTCCCCAGTGTAAATTCCATTCATTCGAATGAATGGGCAGGAGTTATTCATTCGTTCGAATGAATCCATCCATTCATTCAAACGAATGAATCAGAGGGGACTGGAAAATGGCATTCCTTCGATCGAATGTCATTCGTTCGAATGAATCAGTCCATTCATTCGAACGAATGGCAAATAGACGTGCATTCATTCGAAAGAATGGCTGAATTCATTCAAACGAATGTATCAGAGAGGACTGGAAAATGACAGTCCTTCTCTCGGATGTCATTCGTTCGAATGAATTGAGCCATTCATTTGAACGAATGAACGTCTATATGCCATTCGTTCGAATGAATGGATCAATTCATTCGAACGAATGACATATAGACGTGCATTCGTTCGAATGAATTGATCCATTCATTCGAACGAATGTATCAGAGAGGACTGGAAAATGACAGTCCTTCCCTCGGATGGCATTGGTTCGAATGAATGGGTTGATTCATTCGAACGAATGCAAGTCTATTGCCATTCGTTCGAATGAATGTCTTGATTCAGTCGAACGAATTCCATTTAAGTTGTCATTCGTTCGAATGAATCAAGTCATTCATTTGAACGAATGACGACTTATATATATAAGCCGCGATTCCTTCGATCGAATCAAGCCCTAGCATCTCCTCCCCTTTCGAAACCCTAAACCGAAGCCTAAGTCGATCGATTCCCTCGCTCTTCCTCTTCCTCTCCCTCTCCCTGTCCGGCTCCGCATCCGGCTCCCGCATTCTCAGGTTTCCCCTCCCTCATTTCCCTCTCCCTCTCCCTCGGAAATCCCCCATTCATTCGAACCTCTCCCCATTCATTCGAACCTCTATCCATTCATTCGAAGCAATCACCCCCATTCATTCGAACCAATCACCCCTATTCATTCGAACCAATCACCCTACACCCTTTCCATTTTAATTTTTCCCTCTTCCTCTTTCTTCCTCTTTTTCCAAAAATACACCATGTAAATGGCATCTTCAAGTTCCAAAAGGAAAGTAAGCACAACAAAGGGAGGGAAGAAACAAAAGAAGAACACGGCATTAGACCTGACGCATTTCATATCTTTTGAAACCGCGACCCTCTACTGAGACGATTTTTGCACACGATCGTATATTTTTGGTAAAATCGTCGACCTCTCATTTTTTCACACAATTTGGTTTGAAAATCGAATCATATTTTGAAGAAATGGGTTGGGCTTCATTTTTGTCATTAAAATGTGACATGTACCCTACTTTAGTAAAAGAATTTTATGCGAATCTAGAAAAAATGGATGATGAGACGGTTAAGACAACCGTCCGAGGCCAAGAAGTTGTGATTACACGGGAAAGGTTGGATTACCTATATAATTTCCCAAAAGACGGCATTAGAAGGTATGATTGTCATACATGGATCACAGATGTTGAGGGGTTCGATGTTTTGGTAGCCCTCAACGAGATGTGTGGGAGGATGGATATCACAGAGAAGAAGACCCCCCACTGACCATGCTTACATTAGAAGCACGAATCATCCACCAAATAATTGTCAATTGCCTTTTTCCTAGAAAAGGGCATTCTAGTGTGACATGTTCGAAGTGTTTCTAATTTGGGGCATCATGAATGGGAAAAAAATCTCCCTCTCCCATATCATCATCAGTCACATGCGCCTGCCGGAAGACCAGAAGATGTAGTCTTCTGTATGGTCTTTTTCTATGTTCATTTTTTGAAGAACGCGGAATCCCACTTCTCCCCGATGATAAAGTATCTATAGCTCGCTATGATTATTTTAATGAGTCAACTTTGAAGAAGATGAGATTCCACCTTGACAGAGCTAGTAAGAAATGGCTCCCCAAAGTTGCCGAGGCACCACCAGTTCAGGTTCACAGTCACCTGAGCCATCTGAGGGCAGTGAGGCACGCGACCCACGTGAGGCAGGGAGTCCTCCGACTGTTGCAGCAGTTGATACGCAACAGATTCTTGCTAGCATTTCTGCTCTAGAGGAGAAGATGGAGCAGAGATATGATCAGCAGGTGCAAAGATTTGATCAGTTTACCGCAAGGGTGGATATTATGCAGAGCCAGATTATAGATACTTTACAGTTGACATTGCTTTTAGCACAAGCGAGGGGGATAACAGCATTCCTATCTATAGAACCAGATGGTACTGTACGAGCAAGGGTATCACTCGAGTTTGCAGGAGCAGTTTTTCCCCTGTTCGTCCATCTGGACGGGTAGCTGAACGAGTAGAAGCATCATCTGGCACCCTTGCTCGTACTGAACGAGCAGGAGCATCATCTGGCACCCCTGCTCGTACTAAACAAACAAGAGCAGCATCGGGGGAATCTGGTCGTGCTAGTCGATTTGGAGCAGTTGTTCAGCCGAGCTGATCAGCTGATTCTGGGCCCCGTTCTTTGATGGTTGGATTAGCAGCACCTTCTGGTCCATTGCCTCGTGCGCAGAGTGGATCAGCTGGTATTGGCCCCCGTTCTGTCTTGACTAGATTGCAGCAGCTTCGTGCCCCCTTCCTCGTTCGACTGCAGTTATTCCATTTATGCGACCTCAGTTTGCACCTCCTGCTTCTGCACATGCCACCACAGCTCTGATTATTACACCAGTTCATGCACCTGCTCCTTCTGCATCTGCCTCCACTGGTCCACCTGCTGCACCACCTGCTACACCACCTGTTGCACCTCCTGCTGCACCTCCTGATGCACCTCCTGCACCACCTGCTGCACTACCTGTTGCACCTCCTGCTGCACCTCCTGATGCACCTGCTCATACATCACCTGCCTCACCTTCTACCTCTAATCCGGATATTATTTTTCTTTGATGTACTATTGATTTTTTTTTATTGACATGTAAAAGAGATGTAAATTTCATATTTTGAATGAACATGTTATATTATTCATCTCCTGCTCATTGTGAACACGTACTATTGATTTCAAGAGTGTTCTTCTCTGTTCGTTTCGATAGTTCAACACCACAGACATCAGTTCTTGTGATTATTTTCAGACAAAGGTCTTGACGTTGCCCTTTTCTTTGTTCTTTTTTTTAATGGTTTTTCTTTGTACTTTTGTTGCTTACGGCTTTTTTTTTTTAGCAGATTTTTTGCCTACTGTTCATCTTGGTTACCAAGGATGTGCTTGGATGTACTCAATAATTGTTCTGAATCATTAAAAAAATGTACAGGAAATATTTTGCTTTCATTTTGGTATTTGGGCATTTGGAAGACCATTCTTATATATATATTCACAACTATACAATTTGGTAAAAAAATAGAATAATGGGGATTTGTAGAATATGCTAAAAATTGAGAGAAGATAATGGACAAGGGGTTTCATATGATAGACTAAATTGACTAAAAGGCCCGATGGGCTTCTGAGGCTTTAAGATCCTAAAGCCCCAGTGCACACATTTGTTAAATGGGCGTAATAATGAGCCTGAACCTAGGTTGGCAATCACATTGAATGTTGTTCATTCCAGGTTCAGGTTGGGCTACAATTGGTTTAAGCCCATGATTAGCCTTAAATATGCCAATGTATGAGAGTAAGAGGGAATATAGAATGTGAACTTGGGAAGAAGTAGAAGAGTAACACCAAAGGGAAAACCTCTTTGCAGCTTCTCTTTTGTTCTCAGGGCATGCAAAAGAGGAAGCTTGAAGGGGCTGTGCTACGGGTTTGATGATTTTGTTAAGTTGCATGGGTATGGTTATGAGTGTTGGAGTCTGACACAAGTGTAAGGTGTCAGACTTGGCAAAAAAAAAAAAAAAAGGCCTACAGACTATATAACTTTATTTTAAATAGAATACGGTGCAAACGAATATTGCTAGAAAATAAAGTACAAGTTTCTCTAAACAATTAAGTGATAAACATATCAATATTTTAATTAGAATTTTAGAGGAGAAAGAAGTTGTTTTTGGCTTGTTAAATGAAAGGGTCAAATTTTTATGGTTAAAAATAAATAGGTCCTTTTAGTAATTTTATGATAGAAAGGTTGTGGATGTGATATAGAAAGGTTCTAGACATGATATGTTTGAGATCAAATGAACGAAATTACCCATCTCTTAAGGGAGGCTGATTATGTCCTTTGAGTAAACATGCCTATTAAGACCGGACATGCTTTTTAGCATAAGTCTGAGCTTTTCCTGTTTACGGAACTGCTCAATGTTGCAGTTTTGTCAGGCTTGTCCCATTTATTAAACTAGAACTGGATTTGTTATGTGTTGGTTTTGGTTGGGTCAGGTTTAGATTTGTGACTTGCCCTTCCACGGGCGAAAGGGATGATGTCCTGCCCAACATGTTCAAGAGAGAAGAATGAGATAATTATGATATATCTAGAATGAAATCCCTAAAGGGAAAAACCAACTCCAATAGTGTCACTTGTACAAGACACAACCTTTTTTCACAAATTACATGACCCAGAAAGAGATACATTCAAGAGCATTCCTAACGTAAATATCAGAATAAGTCTACTTCAATCGGAAGTCGTTCAAGACCATGCTTAATATAAAAGAGAGTACATTCAAGAGCATTCCTAACTTAAAATGAATACATTAACACTCTATCTTCACTTCATTGATTCCACCATTAAATGAAATCGTCATTATCTCTAAGATCACCAGACCACTGCATAACATTTAAAAAAATCACATTAGAACATATGGAAAAGTTATATGTCGATTGGTAAATACATATAAGATCTTTAAGGACTGAACTTACTTCGGTCATTTCTGTGGAGTTATATGTTGAATCGTCACCAAAGTTGTAAGATCCATTATCCTGTGGAAAACTCGCTGTTTGTTATTCATGGAAATCACCTACAATATAATCAGCATTTAAATCTACACTCGTAGATGCCTGTGAAGAAGGTGGCCTATTCGGACAAGTTCTCCTCGTATGACCAGTATTTTTGCATAACTCACATCTTCTTCCATTTAGTTGATTCTCTACAATTTCAAATGCAGAAGGATCTCGACGTGTAGATGTTTGACCTTGTGTAGAATTCCTTGAACCTGGATGATGTCCTCTAGACTATTATATAATAGGGTGACTGATTGACTTATCATGGATGGCAAGATTTGGGAGATAATTTAGGAGCACCTCTTGATCATACGAAGACAAATGTCCATATTTGTTCTTAATACCTTCAAAGTGTACGTCTAATACATCCCTAGGCCTCTGCCTTACAACATTTAAGCCGTCCAATGAGACTAAGTCGATTCTCCATTGTGGGTGTATATCATCCAAATGTAATTTGTCCATCCATTGCATTTTGTGCTCACAGTAGGCCCATTGAAACTGTAAACTCTTCGGTACAAATGGGTGAAAATGATCGGTTCATAAGCATATCATATTGGTTGTAAACCTCATTCATTACGAAATGAGAAACTTTGCCGTTCAATTCATCAAAGAAAGGAATAGACACATCAAATGCAAACCGAATCTTCTCATCCTCAAATTGAATTGAACTCTTCAAATTGATTTTCAATTACATGGGCTATCTTTCTTCGGACAACATCTAGATCACCTTTAAATGTAGATATATAACTTTTCAGTGAAGAATGTGCACCCTCAACCCTTGAAGTAGCTCGATTCTTAAAATGTAACCTCCATCCGATCCATGCCTTGACGAATTGTTTTCTAAGTGGGATCCACGTCCTTGTTAAGTAGTTCACTGCCTGCGAATCATCTCTGAAATTTTGTTTGAATGCCTCAAATGCTGTATTGAATGCTTCTTCAGTTGGGGACTCAATTGGGTCATTCCATTCGGTAAAAAATGCATTCTAATATTCGATTTTCTTAAACATAGGTTTACAACGAGTAAGAATATTCTTGTTGATGTGCCAAAGAACACAAAATATGTACAACATTAGGGAACTCCAAATCAATGGCATTCTTTAACGCCAATTCCTTATCAGTCAAAAGAACTAGTCGATCATGCTCCACTCCAAAGACCTTTTTAAACATCTGTAATGCCCATACATAATCTTCAAATTTCTCATTTCGTAGAAATGCAAAGCATGAGCAGAAGTTCTTATTGAAACATGTTACACCAACAAGCAATGGCATATGAACGTGCAATCCATTAAAAGGACATTCTGGTCTTGGTAAGAAAAATGGACTTTGGATGTGCAAAAAATGGATGGGACAAATGACCATCATTGTCATTGTCAAGAAAATATTGGTAACCACCTTCTTGAAGATTATCTATCAAAGCTTGAATTGTAGTTCGACCCCTTAATTATTTTTTTCGAAACGCAGAACAAAAGTTGTACGAGTCACCCGCTGATATTCCAATATCTGGATTTTGCTTTCTAAGGGTCGTCAAAATTTGTCGTGGTGGTATATTGCAACTCCTCATTTCAATCATTCTTTTCTCAGCATCTGAAAAACATCTTGTACTTGGATGACGTAATAATACCTCCGATATATCATGATTGTGATCCAAATTCTTTATGGTCAACTTCCATGACCCATCAACAATCTGTTTACCTTTCACTTTATCTTTCACTTGAAAAGGACAATTGCATTGGCGGGAGTATGCTTTCCCTTTTCTCGCATCATCTTCCACGCTAATCGTGCTGCGTTATTTACCTCCTCTATCGTAGGCAATGACTACTTTCTTTTCCTTATTACATGACCTCTTTATGGTAGTTACAAATCCTTTTTCATAAGCGATATTCTTAACATAATTTATAAGGTCCTCACGACTTTCAAAACATCTCTTAACAAACTCCATGCCACTTGAGGATTAAAAACTACCATTAAAAGGCTAATAATAATGAAATAAGAGAGAGAGTTACCTCCGATTTTAGATAAGAGATCCAGACAATAACTTGAGAGAGACAACTTCGAACCGAGATAAAAGAGAAAGGAATGAAAAAGGGGTCTAAGGGTTGAAATTTTAAATGGGTTTTGTGATACCCCATCCTCCCTCTCTTGAAGTCCCACATCGGTGGGAGAGAAAGGAGGGAGTGGGTTTATTAGAAAGTCACCCATGTGTAACTTAGTGTGAGGCCTTTTGGGCTAGGCCAGGTGGGCTCGGGTCCAAATGCAAAATCGTACGGGTTCGAGCTTGTGTACGAGGCCCAAAGCGGACAATATTACACTGAGTCAAGCCTAAGCCCTGTGTGTTCGGGTCGGGTCGTTACAAATGGTATTAGAGCCGAGTTCAACACTCGGACTGTGTGGGCTTTCCTCCTTCCTGCAGTTGTTGAGCTGGACCGGATCGAGCCGGGGATGGCTCGAGACTTTAGGGGGGGTGATTGTGATACCCCATCCCTCCCTCTCTTGAAGTCCCACATCGGTGGGAGAGAAAGGAGGAAGTGGGTTTATTAGAAAACCACCCATGTGTAACTTAGTGTGAGGCCTTTTGGGCCGGGCCAGGTGGGCTCGGGCCCAAATACAAAACCGTACGGGTTCGAGCTTGTATGCGAGGCCCAAAGCAGACAATATCACACTGAGTCAAGCCCTAAACTCTGTGTGTTCGGGTCGGGTCGTTACAGGTTTTCAAGGGTTTGGGATTGAAAAGGAGGTTGAAATGGGTTTTTAAGGAGAAATCTTTGAAGAAGGTGGTTCAAAATGGGGTTTATGGGTTTCGGATTGAAATGGGGTTCAAGGGTTTGGGATTGAAAAGGGGGTTGAAAAGGGGGTTTTAAGGAGAACTCTTTGAAGAAGGTGGTTCAAAATGGGGTTTAAGGGTTGAAAAATTAAATGGGTTTCAAGGGTTTAGGATTGAAAATGGGGTTGAAAATCGGGTTTTAAGGAGAACTCTTTGAAGAAGGTGGTCTAAAATGGGGTTTAAGGATTTGGGATAGAAATGGGGTTCAAGGGTTTGGGATTGAAAAGGGAGTTGAAAATGGAGTTGAAAATGGGGTTTAAGGGAGAAGGGATTCAGAAAGGGGTTCAAGGGCGAAGTGAGAGGGAGACAGAAACCACGGTTTAGAGTTTAGAATTGAATAAAATGAGTGGAATTTCGTGGAGGATCACTTATATAAGGTGTCATTCGTTCGAATGAATCAACCCATTCATTCGAACGAATGTATCTGGAAAATGACAGTCCTTCACCTTATATGGTATTCGTTTGAATGAATCAACCCATTCATTCGAACGAATGCCATCTGAGGGAAGGACTGTCATTTTCCAGATACATTCGTTCGAATGAATGGATCAATTCATTCGAACGAATGCACTTCTATATGTCATTCGTTCGAATGAATTGATCCATTCATTCGAATGAATGTCATATAGACGTTCATTCGTTCGAATGAATGGCTCAATTCATTCGAACGAATGACATCCGAGAGAAGGACTGTCATTTTCCAGTCCTCTCTGATACATTCGTTCGAATGAATCAAGCCATTCATTCGAATGAATGCACGTCTATTTGCCATTCGTTCAAATGAATGGACTGATTCATTCGAACGAATGACATTCGATCGAAGGACTGCTATTTTCCAGTCCCCTCTGATTCATTCATTCGAATGAATGGATGGATTCATTCGAACGAATGAACAACTCCTGCTCATTCATTCGAATGAATGGAATTTACACTGGGGAATTCGTTTGAATGAATTGTTCATTCGAATGAATGGATATTGCACATGTGCACTCGTTCGAATGAGTCAAAATCTCGGCAGAATGCATGTATTCATTCGAACGAATCCGAAATGAACTAAGAATTCGTTCGAATGAATGAAAACAGAGGGGGTATGCGTCCATTCGTTAGAACGAGTGAGAAATCAACTGAGCATTCGTTCGAACGAATGGGAACGTGGGGGCAAAATGGTAATTTGCCACCCGCACCCGGAAACAGGTGTGTAGGGGCAGAAAATCAGGGTGTGTAAACGGATGGCCCAAATCACTTTATCAAATCAATTTTCTGTTTTTTTAACAAAAACAAAAACTCTCTCTTCACCGTTCTAAATCAACCCACATCTAGATTCAAACGGTATTTTGAAAATAAATAAATAAAACAGAAAAAAAATACCTGCAGAAGGAGGAGCGAAAGAGGGATAGAGCAGTGAATGAGACGAGCGGTAAGATAGAGACTAGAGAGCAGCGGCTAGTGAGAGAGGGAGAGCAGTCGCTAGTGAGAGACGGAGAGAGGAGCAACAACTCAGCAACAGGGTCGGCCCTGAGATTTCACGGGCCCTAGGTGAGTTTTTAAGATGGGCCCTTATATACTCACAAAAAATAAAATCATACAATTTTTTTTTACAATGTGTGAAACTAAATAAAATATTATAATCAAATTTATAACAAAGTATTATTTAAAATTTATTTTTATTTTTAGATGCAAAATTACTAATTAAATTACTATATTCAAGCTTTTTTAACATTTATTTTTCAATAGATAAGATAGCTAATCCATTCAATCTTTCTTATGACATTGTAGAGCGAAGATAAGATTTTATCAGTTTTAACTTTGAAAAACTTATTTCTGCATAGGTAACTGTAACTGGTATAATCAACATTATTGTATAAGCAATTCATACATTTGGAAAACAACAATTCATTCTTTTTAGATAATTTGGCAATTCATTCTTTTGGTACTACATCTTTTATCATATTCGAGTGTGACACTAATGCAAATTCTCATTTGAAACGAAGATATTATTATTATTTTAATTTTTCAATTTTTCTGTATTTTTTAAAAACTTAAAAATTATCTTAATTATAATGATTTATATTTGTATATTACTTCTAATAAAATCTACATTGATCAAATGAATAAAGCTATGTTTTTTCATCTCTTCAAATTTTAAAAACTTTAAATTATATTTAATTCAAAATTATCAACTCAATATAAATTTCTCTTTCTCTTTATTTAGATGATAGATATATTTTAAAAGATTCTTTATTAATTAATATTATTTTATTATTATTATTAAACTCAATAAAATGAGGATTATAATAATAATTATTATGATTGTTACTATCATTATTTTAATTTTTTAAGAAACCTACTCTTTAAATAGAGTAGAAAAATTATCAAATAATCAAATGATTTCAAGCAGCATTAAGTCAAATTATTGTTATTTTTCATTATTATTATTAAATAACTTGATAAAAATAAAAGAAATTATTATTAATAACACAACCCAGATTTGATCCCGGGTCCCGAACTTACAAAAAGACAAGTCTAACTGACTGGATAAGAATGAACTTGTGCTTTAATCGTACATTATTAACTATTTAACAATAGTAAAGGAGCTTATGGACTTGGGGGCCTCATTTATTTGGGGGCCCTAGGTGACCACCTACTTTGCTTATAGCCAGGGCCGGCCCTGCTCAGCAAGAGAGGAACAACGGAGTCAATAGAAGTTTAGGAAACTATAATCGAAAATGGGGTTTTTAAGTTTTATGTGTATCTATGAGTCTGCGTGATTGCGTCGGCCTCACCCGTGCTAGACGAGCGAGAGTCTCTTGAATAGTGCGAAACTTGGTATTGTGGAAAAAATCACTGGTAAGAACGTGTTTTTAACGCAAGTTTATCTTTTCTCGCGTTAATAATGATAAATTCTCGTTTTTAATGGCAGTTGCAATAATAACGTGTTTTTAATGCGAAAATGTAATCTCGTCCACGAAAATATCGACGATATTTGTTATAGTGGGTATAAGAAGCTAAAAATTGAAAAGCATAGTCGAGAAAAGGAGAAAATCGAATCATAGAAGAAATTGAAAAGGATTATGTACAAGACCTTCTGTTCATCAAACTACACTAAAAAATTACTCTACAGACTTCAAAAATTGAAACAAGATGAAAGGACTGTAGTAGACTACACTGAAGAATTCAACCTCGTGTTAGCTCGAAATAATTTGGCTGAGACAGAGGAATAGAGTGTAACAAGGTATATAGATAACTTTAAACCATCCATAGCTAATACAATGGGTCCGTTCGACTTCTGTTGGCAGAAGCATATTGGAAGACACTCCAGTTCTGGAATATTGAGAAGAGAAAGGAAAGATCCAACTTTCCTAAACAAATCAGATCTACACTTCCGAGCAAAACAACAACATAACATCGCACAACATCTAAGGCACCAGTCAGCTAAAGAGTTCAACCTACCGCCTCATATAAAAAAGGCAAGTCTAAGATGAAGTGTTTTAAATTTAATGGTGTAGGACATACAACATCTGAATGTTTTAAGAGGAAATCTAGTACAAAAATATGGTGATTATGCAATCAATGAGTAAGATGAACAATCTAGTGATACAAATTCCTTCAACAAGAATGAGATATTGTATGGTGATTGGGTGAAAGTTTTATGATCTGGCATACTCTTATGGCACCTAAAGTTGAATCTAAAGAAGATTGCCTCAGGCATAGTATTTTCCATACCAATTGCACGATCCAAGAAAAGTTTGTCACTTGATCATTGATGGCAGCTGTTGTAGACAGTTGATAATAATCTAAAATTGAAGTCTCGCAAGCATCCTCATCCATATTCGAAATCGTGGTTCAAGAAAGGAAGTGATGTAACTATAGGATCAACAATGCTTAATTTCCTTTTCTATTGGTAATCAATATTTTGACGATGTTTGGTGTGATGTTTTACATATGAATGCATGTCATTTGTGATTGGGTTGACCTTAGCACTTTGACATGAATGTAATGCATGATAGCCAGTGGAACACTTACACTTTTAATAAAGATGAGACTAAGATAGTCCTTGGACGAAATAAATGACTAGCGCAAAATTAGCTTCAAGGAACGTAAGACTTCTAGAGCCAGTATATGTTTAGAAAAATAGAGTCACCATAAAAGAATCATCAACTAAAAGAAGAAATAGAAAAGGTCAACTCCAATTTGAGCAGAAGTTAAAGACTCAAGCAATTATTCAACCTGCCAAGGTAGACAAAGAGTTGACTACATTGGAAATTGAATCGAAGACAGTAGAATACATGAACATCATTTATTCATCAACAATTAATCGTGAATTTCCAGTTGTTGAGAATGTTGATCATGATACATGAAATATGACTTTTGTCACGGACTTGCTGCTTTATGGACTTGTTAGATCCTATATGGGCACAATTTGTAAGCAATTATAAAAAGAATCTTACATATTCTAACTTTGTGATTGATTGACAAATATCAACCACAAGTTTCTAGGTTTTTCAACTATGCTCTTCAACAAGTTATCATGACAATTCCACATCAATCGAAGGAAAAAAAAAAAACCGATAGAGATTAAAGATTTCGTCAATTCTCTCATATGAAGATTCTTTAAATTAGAATAAGGAGTTCTTTCCAGGGGAGAGGAAATAATGAGCGTATCAAAAGCTCAATTAGAAGAATTGGAGCTCAATTGAAGATTGAAGCTAAATACTAGTTTTCCCAACGTGGAAGATTAATGAATCAGGAGAAATTAAAGATTTCATGCATAAAATTATTGAAGACCATGCTCAATTGAATGACCTTAAAGATGAATTGAGTGATGAAATTGTTCAATTAATATCAATTGAGTATGAAGAATTTATTGGTGGCCAAAACCCACAATTCCAAGCTTAAAAAACAATTCGAATTGATGAAAAGTCAGTCTAGGGTGATGACATATGGATCCAATTGCCCGATTAAATTATTTTCATGCCTAATTGGCACAATTGGAGACCCAAATCCAAAGGATATGGTCTCTATACGAATTTCCTTGCTCACAAAGGAGTGGTCCCAAGGAAGGTGAACCAAAGAGAAAAGGAAAAGGGCAAAATAAGAGTATGATTTTAGAATGTTTAATGTATGGCAAGGATTTAATCTAATGTAAGTAGGTGGAAATGGATGGCTAAGATTGCATCCTTTGTAGTTATTTTCTTTCAATTGTGTATATTAGGCCATTGCATGGTGTCAATTTCGCTTAAAAAAGTTATAGATCTCATTCCATTATTGAGTCAGAATTATGGGGTTTTGATTTATCTTTTCCAAGCTTTATTTGTCCGTAAATCTCGAGGAATAATTGAGAGGCGTTATTTTATCGAAGTTGATCCAAACATCTCTTTAGACATCGAGGTTCTTTGAGTTTAAGTGTTTTTTAATCTATATTGGATTCAAGTCAGATTTTTGCGAAATTCTTTATTTTCTATTTTCCTTTATTTTCTATTTTCCTTTAGTGTAAACATTAAACCCGATCTTACTCTACATCATGATCCATCCAAATTATTTACAATTTGGAATATTAAAATTTTGGTCCATAGTTCATTTGGGGGTGAAAAAATTCTTGCACAAGTCGGAAGATCTGAAGGTCACATTCGTCAATTTATATAAATAGGTTGCGACTGTAATGTGTACCATTCTTGTTCACTTTAAAGCGATGACTTAGGTGGAATAGATCTCCACTTCTGCTGGAAATTTTCAAAGGCAGACAAGCTTACAGAAGACAAAATAAGTTTCAGACTTTAAAGATATTAAAATTACATTATTTAGGCCGCACCATAGTATGGGCTTAGGTGATACTCTCCATTTCTGAGTGAGATCCAATCAAAAAAGCAAAATAAACCATTAATTAAGTGATCAACACTATAACATATTAGAAAATAGATTAAGTGATTAGCATTCTGCTTGAACACATTTAACGGCAGATCAGCTCATTTCATGGACTCTAATTAACGAGTCTATTACCCAATCAAGTTGTCGATCCTTGCTTGGACATTTCAAGTATTCAATCCTTGCTTGGACAGTGGTAGATTTAAGTTGTTAAGAATCTGTCAAATGGATTGAGTTGTCAAGAGCCCCATCCAGACATATTTATGAAGGCCAATAGCCAAAGGTTGAAAGTTGAAGGAAAATTCAACAAAGGGTCTTCTGGGGCTTTTATACCAAGCTCTATGATCCCATCTAGGAGAAACTGAATTAGGCTAAATTAACTTTGAGAAAACCCTATTCAGTTCCACCAAAGAATCATGGAAATATCCTTGAATCTCTCTCAACTCTCAATAAAAAAAAGGCCATTGAAAAAAAATGTACTATCCAAATATGTACCAAACTTTTTAATGATTCACCTAAATTCTAATCTCACTTTGAAGAACAGAATATTAAGTTCAAGAACTCATTAGGTAATTGACACTATGCAATTCACACACAACGAATTATAAACCCTAATGAATTATAGAAAATTAAAATTCTACAAAATAACTTAGAAAATTAAAATTCTACAAAATAACTTAATTTAATACAAAATTAATTAAATTGAAAATAAAAGACTCAAAATATAAAAACTCACCAATTCTTGGAGAGAACAATTGACTGGAATCACTTGGGTTCTATGGGTGCCCAAAACCCTTATTTATAGCTTTTTACAATACAAAACAAAGAAATAAAGGCGACCTCCTCCTAAGATTGTCCATACATGGATTTGACAAGTGTATGACATCTTACACTAGACTTGGCAAAATTTGATCTGAGCCAACCCATTTAATAGATGACCTTACTTGATCCAAATTCGTTTACAAATGGGTAGACTCGACCCAAACGTAAAAATATATTGGTATACCTAACGACCCAATTATTATCATGCGCAAACAACCATATAAAATCCACACTCATTTAAGGGATATTTTTAATATGTATCTCGTTAGAAAAGTCTTCTTAGTGAAGTAAATAGGTAAACTCGATACGAATTCGAAACATATCTAAATTGACTTAACCCTTTTAAGAAGATCTAAATAGATTCAAACTTGAATAAATCTGAAGTGAATAAGACTCGCCCCGACTGGCCCATTGCCAGATCTAACTTACACCCTTATGCTGCAATAAAAAAGTCGTCATATTGTAAACTCTATTACTAAATAAGTCATAAGATCTTCTATATATGTGTCAAAATTGCACAAACCTAGATTCGTTAGATAGGTTATTGAATAAGATTTTTAATGAATCTAATTTCATATAAACCAAGCATCCAATTTCATATAAACTAAGCATCATTTGAAATATGAAATATGACTGTTCTTATGGACTCGCTCACCTCCATTCATCATCTCCTTTGACTTTGAGCACCTCCTTAGTTTATTATCGTAATTCTACTTATTTCCTTGCACATGGGCTCCAAGAAAAGGTATTTGGAGGACCAAGTACCAAAAACACGGCCCTAGACCTATATACTAGATATTGGACTCTTCATTTTCACAATTTGGAGGCCTAATTTGTCAATCCCATTTTTGGCCTATAAAAATCTTCATAGAACTGCAATACAAATTCTTCAATTTGGGTGTCCTCATCACAGGTCTATAAGCAAATTAAGTTGTCAAGATCATACTTAATCATTTCTAATGGTAGATCAAGCTACCAAGACTATCAAAACACATTCAATGAAGACAACAAAATCACATCCATAACAGATGAAGTCATCTAGACTTTGTTGAAACTCATCCAATGATAGATGACGTCTCGAAGATCTATCAAATAACGTCCAATAGTCTTAAACTCAGAATCCTTTTGGGAATTTGGTAGGAAATTGGGTACAATTGGAAATTAACAAGGAAAATTTGGAAAGAAGAGATCAATGCTGATAAAGTAGGCTAGGCCAGACCCACAAACAAGACCGACCCAAGTCCAAAGCCTGACAACGACTCAAGCGAAAAAATCAAACCCAATTCTATCAATCTATCCCAAACCAAAACCTAAAATCTGACACCGACCCAAGCCAAATATCAAATCCAATCCTAGCCGATTTGTTCAACTCAACCCAACCCAAAACTCAAGCTTTCCACCAAAAAACCCAATTATCACTTAGCCCATTTGCCCACCTGCGAATGATATCAACCCATCCACAAGCCCGGAGGGAGAGAGTGATACTGGTCGATGATTGGAGGAAGTGAAAATGGAGACGGAAGTGTGGAATTAAAGTGAAGAGTCAATTAACTTAGCGGATGTTGGAAGAAGGGGAGTTGAAATCTTGAACTCTAGCAAAAAGAAAGGAGAGGAAATGGAAGTTCCATGCGTTCTATCCTGATTGAGGACTAAGTCATTGCCAACTGTGAGAGAGAGAAAAAGTCTGAAGGGATTTAGGAGCCAAGCTAAGGCAAAAAAGAGGAAAACATAATGCACAAAATGTAAAAAGGGCGGGTTCCATTGGAGAAGACAATATTAGCAAAGAAGCTAGGCTACGACAGAAGTGATGCCAGGAGGATCTTGTTTGCAGGTAGCAGAATGGGTATCAAATTCCTTAATCTTAATTCAGTAGAGGAAGCATTATATTCGATAAATGAGTGAGATAGATCCTCGCTGGAATTAAGACACTCAAAGAAAAAAATCAAGTTTCGGTCATAGTTGGGTACATTTAGTTTTATGAAAAATTTCTAGTTTCCTTAAGTTGGGAAGAGATGTTTGGGAACAATGCTGGATAATAAAGACTTTATTGACAACGTAAAAGAGTGGTGAGGAAGCTTTCAAATTGAAGGATGGGCAGGCTGTATCTTGTATACGAAGATGAAGTTGCTAAAATTAAAGATCAACGAATGGTAAAAAGTCAGCTGGAAGATCCTTAGAGGAGGAGAAAGAATATTGTTTTAGTGTGGTGGAGGAATGGGAGGAATTGAGGACAGGAACCTATTGGACGAAGAGTTGAAGGAGAGGCACAGGTATATGGAAAAACTTTGGGGGCTTTTAAAATGAGAGGAAGTCAAGTGGAGACAAAAGTTAAGATTTGTAGTGACCCAACACTTGTTATTTTCTATTTTTCAGAAAATTATTGTTTCAGCACGTGTGTATGGTTTGTGAACGTGTGTTCACTGTATGTTTTGTGGATTGGTATGTGTGGGCTTTTCGACGAGTCCGAGGTTATCCAAGTCTGAACTCAGGAGCTCGAGAAGTGGTCCGTAGAAAAAGGGAGAAAATATACATTTCTCTGAAAATTTCTAAAGGCCCGATGGGAGGGGACGGTGCATCCTATAATCGGATGGACCAATTGGATCGTCCGATCACCTTCCGGACGTTATATTAGAGTGCAAATTGTATGACAGTAAATTGCCCATTTGAAGATCCGATGACCTTTGGATCGTCCGATATTAGTTATTGGATCATCCGATCGAGCATAAATGAGACCAGTATATATAGTGAAATATGTCCAGAACTTGGCCCATTTCTCAAACTAAACCCTCCTTTTCTTGTAAGAGAGCTTTCCCTCCCCTCCTCCTCCATCCCCATTTGTATGCATTGGCAAGGAGATCAAACCATCTCCAAACGTAACACACATGGAGACTCCCCTCGGGTTGTTCTCCTCAGAGGTAAATCTTCAACTTTTTAGCTCAGGTTTTCTTGGAGATATTTTGTTTGAACTGATACTAAAGAAGAAATGATGGTTTAAGAAGGGGGATTAACAATTGGAGGAGGGATTTGTAGCAAAGGAGCACCCCAAATATTGCAAAGGGCTTTTGGTCGAATTGGGAGAGGGATTTGACTCTTAGTGGTGGAGGCTACTCACTAATGAGATTATTGAACTAAGATGGGTTGATCTTGGGATGAATTGAGAGAAAACTTGGGGAGAGACTTGAACTTCCATTTTTGCTTAGGCAAATGGAGACTAATTCCCTTGTATATGGGGCATTTAATCTTGATTAGGGCCATTTACGCTAAAGTGAGGTCACTAGATATGATAAATATGGTGTGTAGAGCTTGTGTCATGATTGTGGGTAACTTAAAGTTAGAGTTTGAGTTGCTAGTTGTGGATATGATAGAGTTCAATGTCATTTTGGGCATGGACCAGTTGTTCGCTCACCGAATGATTATAGACTATCATTAGAGAAAAGTATCGGGCCGATCCTTTACCGGAGCTGAGTTTGTAGGGAAGTTGAGTCCACCTTTAGATTTAACTCTGATTGAGTTGCTCGTGATGTGAGTTTGCACACTATCGTGGCCCGTATCGGTTGGGAGGATGCCGAGACCACGGATGTTGATTTGCCTTGGGTAGAGTGTGAGTTCCCAGAGGCATTTCCCGAGAGGTTGACAGAATTACCCCCACAACGGGAGGTTGAGTTTGTGATTCACTTGCTTCTCGATACCTCACCCACCACCATTGCGCCGTATCAGATGGTGCTAGTTGAGCTGAGAGCGCTAAAGACTCAGTTGGACGACCTTCCGGAGGTGGGATTCATTCACTCAAGTACCTCACCTTGGGGCGAGTTGTTCTATTTTAAATTTATACTCGCAAGCGCACGAACCATTTATAATATAGTTTAGGAGTGCGAGGTCGAACACACGGAATTTAGGAAAATATATCATGAAAAACATACCATTGAATTATATACTTTAAGAAATTAAAAAAATCATAGAAATAAATCTTAAATATGGAATTAATTCTATAATCTAGGAAATCTAATTTAATTTAGAAATATTCTAAAAATAGAAATCACACCTAAATATAGAAACTATCCATTAAAGAAATCTAATTTTCATGAAAAACACAAAATTTAATCTAATTTCAATTAAGATGGTGGAATTAATTTAAAACTATGAATAATCTTAATCTAACTTAGAATACAAAATTAAGATGCAATTAATTAATTACCGACCCAGTTCCACAATTTTCAAGAATTTGAATTTTATAAACAAAAATAAAAATAAAAGCACATAAAATTAACATATGTACATATTTACAATGGAATTGGATCAGAGAATCAATGATGCATTATTATCCATATTTTAACTATAAAATAATGGGCTACAACATATAGCTCACGTAAATTATTTAACACACATTCAAATCTCTAATTCATTAAAATTCTAAATATGAAATTTATGAAACCATTAGACTAAGAAAATTCAATTTCGGCCTTAGGCATAGGTAGAATTTCTATTTGGAATTCCAAATCTAAAATAATCTCACTCTTAAAAAGAGTCTTAAACTGGAAAAATCAAGTTCTACCAATCCTAAATAATCCCACTTTCCTTGAATTTCTTGCAAAAATAAACAACATAAATTCATAAAAAGAATGAAAATAAATTGAAATTTTCATTACACATGAAAGAACAATTGGAAAACCATAATTCCTAATTCTCACATTGTCTTATTAATTAAAACATGGAATAAAGATTACAACACAATTGGAATTTTTTGGAATAAAAAGAATACAAGAATCAATGAGAAAATTCAATACCACCAACCTGAAATCCACTATGATTGCTGAAAAATCCCAAATTTTCCTTTTTTTTTTTTTTTTCCTTTCTTCCTCTCCACAGCACAAGCCTTGAAATTCTCTGCCCTTGTTCAATTTTCTCAATGGGAGAGGGATAGTATTATAAATGAAAGGAGGTGGAGTGAATGACTTGGATTTAAAGATTTAAATAAAGAAAATGACACTTGGAGGGCTGATATGATTTGTGGTAAGCATGGAATGGCTTAAAGGATGTGGAAAAACCACTATAGTTCGTATAAGGTGTGAACATATAGGGGTTGAATCGGCCATGGTGTGAACACACCATAGAAAGTGGGTGCAAAATCCCATTTTTTACACATGTACTACCTTGCAGCTCAATTTTGACATAGTTAACATTCGAATCACGAAATGTCATAAACTACAAAGTTTTATCCCTTGACGTATTCTTTGTAATTCAAAAATAATCAATGCAATCGGATATAGGAGTAGAAAGTTATGGCCAAAATACTGAAATTGTGTCAAAATATTCCTTCTAAGCTCTTCCAAATTTATTAATTATTATTCTCTTTTCTCTCTCTTCCAAATGGCCTTGTGTGAATTTTGCATGGTTGAGCTCCTTGAATTTTACGTGCTTGAATTTGAATGTTTCATTTCTTCATATCTTCAATTTATGAAATTTAATAATTTATCTCACCACTTGAAAATAATAAAAAAATCTAAAAAATTACTAAATTATTTCAAACTCTCATAAATGGATTTGAATTAATTAGTTTACAATGAAACCCTAAATTGTGGTGAAATAAATATTAAAAATCCATTCATTCCAAGAATATCTCTTTAAAAAAATAGCAGCTTCCAAAAATAGATTTTTTCTCAATTTCTCCATTTTTCTTCCATTTAATCCTTATATCGTATATTTTCCAAACATATCTATAAAACTCTGAAAATTCCATTAATGATTTTAAAATCACTGAAAAATAAGTGCGAACTTATCCAAAATTCAGGAGTAAAATAGTCAATTTCCAGTGTTCATCACGCGTCAGCTTTGTTTGTGAAGAAAAAAGTTAGGTCGTTAAGAATGTGTAATACCCCAGCCCAATTTAGAGATTAATTATAATTAATTGTGATTAATAAAATAATTTTTAGTTGTTAATTATGAATTATTTTCTCTAGTAATGAAGATTATCAAATAAGTTTTCCAACGGATCTAAGTTTGACTTGATCCGAATTCGATAGCTCTTTTAAATTAAGTTTCAAAGATATATGGGTGAGTTACGAATATAATAATATTATTATTTTAGACTTAAACCTTAGGTGCTATAGAAACTTAGTCATTTGACATAGTTTGAACTTCAAATTTTAGATTATACATTCCGGACCTAATGACATGCTAATCTCGTTATAATTTCGCTAATTTATTTTACTCCTAAGTTTTAAAGTGGTAAAATCCCAATTTGACAGGGTAGAGGAAGTCCTAAAAATATATAGAGAGAGTCAGTACTCAATCCGTATTATAACTAAACTGTTTATTTCTTTACACTCTAAAATAGTGAGTTTTTGATATTTATTCTAAGCCATGAAATATGGACCGTTGAATATTCTTTCACTTAAAAAAAATACGATTTTTGAATTCAAAACACTTTGAAACTTTAGAATGTTTTTATCAGACAAATTTACTCTATCAAATTATAAGGTTGGATACTTTCAAAAAGAATTTTGAAGATTAAGAGATTTTGTTAAAACGGTGATTTTTAGCAAAAACACTGGGTTTTTTCGATAGATTTCACTCCAAATTTTAATACCATGCTCAGTTTTTAATATCTGAGCCAGTGAACCAATTGTATCAATATAGTGAGACCCTGAAATACTCAGATGGGAGAGAGGACATATATGTAAATAGTAAAAAGAATAAACTAATATTATATTAATAAAAATCTTGATAATGTAGCCATCAACCTACCGTTGCAGGTTTCAGTTATAGCTGTGGGACGTGTGCGGTGGAAATTTCACCCGCATGGCTATAAATTGAGGAGGAAGGCAGGGAGGTAGGAAAAATAAAAACTTAAAATTTTCCTGCCGTTTCTCTCTTTCTTCTTTTGTATCATTACCTCCTTCTTTCCATCGTCTTTCTTCAAAAACATCATCAGAGAGCAATTGTGAGAGAAAGAAAGAAAAAGTTATGACTTTCTCTCTCTTAGTCATTTCCTTTTTCTTTGTTTGTTCTTCTTCGCTTTACTCTTCTTTAGTCCGACCAGTAGCAGAGACATCGGGTTTTCCCGCGTATCTCCTCGGATTTTCAAACTAAGTCTATTCTTAGCGAAAATTTGCACCCAATGTATCAAAACGATCCTATTCTTATTTTTATTAACTCAGAGCAAGTTAGGAGTGGAATGGCTTAATATTGGGGTTTAAAAATGAGATTTTTTGTAAATAAAGAGAAAAATAGATTTTCTCTTAAAATTTAAATTTTACCCTCAAGAATTTTATTATTTTACGTTTAAAATATAATTTTTGACCCTAAGTAAAATCGGGAAAAAGATTAACCCCAGCTGACTATTGTGTGTTTATTTTTCCGCCTTGTGTGTTTAAATTCCTCTACTGTACCCTCTGGGCCAAATTCTCAATACGTCTCCATGGTCTTCTTCCAGAAGACAATACGATGATAGGGCACTGAGTACTTTTATTTACTGTACTGTCTCTGTACCCTTTGGGCCTCTAAAATACGTCTCCATGGTCCTTTCTCCAGAAGACAATACAGAGAAGGCACTGAGTACTTTACATTTTTCATTTTATTGTAATGTTTTGTATGGCTGACAACTAACTTTCTGACATAATTTAAAGGAGTAGAAAGAGCCTACGTGACTCATTACACATATCATGTTTTTTTTGGAAAAATAAGACGGGGTTTGGGAAATTATTATGTGTATATGCTGATAAATAGAAAATTTATACATTTTACTCTATCTTACAGATTTTTTGTGAAAAACTGAATCGGAGAAGGTGAGGAGACTCGAACCAACACTTGTATTGTGTTATATGTTAAACCCACTAATAACAGACTGAAATGGGACCTATGGTCAATTAAAGATGGAAAAGGCTATATAGGTCCAGAATACGAGACCTGATACTGTCTACATATAAGGGATGTAAATGTTCTAACTTTTTAGAACGTAGGCGTTAAAATGGTGTCGGGGAATCGAGGACTTGTAGTCTCTAACGCAGTATGGACCCATAGAGTGTCTGGGAATTGTCGGGTAAAAACTGGGTGAAGGCATTCGTGTTATTAAATCCAGTTTTATATGTTATGTGATATTAATTATTTTATTGATCTCTTGTATTGGTATTGGATACACCAAATGGTAAGGCTAGAATATGGTGGTTCTCTCAGAATAAGTCCCTGTGTAAGGAGGGCACTGGAAATCATGCATTATCATGCATTTGACATTTACATGTGATAATTATGTTCATAAGTTAAATCTGTGGAAGATAATAAATTTGTAAAGTTTGATATTTGCCGTTGGGCTATAATTGCTGAGATTAGCCGAACACCGTTTGCGAACCGTTGGGTTGGACGTGTTAGTAGGCTGTGGTCGACCGCCATCAGCCGTTGGCGTTGGATGGGCTAGTAGACTGGGTCGTGGAGACCTTATGCACTTGCAAGTTGCTATATTATTTCCGTGGTTGAATTAATATTAGTTCTGGTTGGAACTTTAAATGGGGGCTGACCCCGGTGTTATAACATGGCTGGGGACCGACCCGGTGTTAACAATACAATCTGAATAAAAACCTTAGAAAGTGATCTAGGGTGAAAATGGGTTAAGTGGATTAACCGCATTGCATTCATGAGACATGCATTATTATTTCATATATTATGTTGGATGTTATGGTGAAAATGAGTTAAGTGGATTAACTGCATTTTATTCATGGAACATGCATTGTTATTTATTCTATGAATATTGTATGTTAGATTTTATTGTGAGTTTTCCTCACTGGGCTAGTAGCTCACGTCCCTTACAATGCAGGATATGAGCTGAAGATGGAATGGAGGAACCAATGGTGCCTCGTTAGGAGTCGGAACTTGGGAATTGTCTGTGGTTTTCCGCACGTGGAAACTAAGCATACCTTTGGCTATTTTGTGTGTTTTTATTATAAATATGCCTCATTTAGTATAAGAAACTTATGTTTATAAGTTTTAATGTCGTATATATTATATCCACTATATTTCGTTCGTAACACTGATGAGATAAATAAAAATATTCGTTGTGTGATATGGGTTTGTATATGGAGACATATGGTATATGTTTGAGTCCATGAGTGAAGAGCAAGTGTGACATTTTCTATGATCGAGTTTTTGTAAACTTGAAGATCCAGCCCAGTTATGACGTTGAGTGATTAGAGTTTATTGTTAAAAAAAAAAAATTTAGTCCCGTTCCGGGCCCACATTTGGGTTCGGGGCGTGACAGAATGTGTATAGACTATAGGTAGCTAAATTGAGTCATAGTAAAAAAGATGTATCCGCTACCAGGAATTGGTGATCTATTTTACTAGTTGCGAGGGTCTTTGTACTTTTCGAAGATAGACCTTCGATCAAGGTACCACCCGTTGATGGTCAAGAAGAGTGGCATCCCGAAGACAACGTTTCGCACCCAGTTTGACCACTATGAGTTTGTCATCATGTCATTTGTAGTGACGAATGCACCGTCCACATTTATGGACCTCATGAACTGCATTTTCCGACCATATCTCGATCAGTTTGTTGAGGTGTTCATTGATGATAACTTGGTGTACTCTACCATAGAGGAAAAGTATGAACAACATTTGAAGATTGTATTGCAAACCTTATCGGACCATAGGTTGTACGCCAAATTGAGCAAATGTGAATTCTGATTGAGTGAGGTGTAGTTTCTAGGGCACATGGTTTCGGAAGAGGGTGTTACCGTGGATCCCACGAAAGTGGAGACAGTTTTGAACTAGGACATGTTGAGAAATGTGTCAAAGGTTCATAGCTTCTTGGGTTGGTCGGGTATTACCGTCAGTTTATACGAAACTTTGCTAAACTAGCAACCCCGATAACTCAGTTGACTCGCGAGGGGGTTGAGTTTATTTGGAGTGAGGCATGTGAGCAAGCCTTAAAGGGGTTGAAGGAGAAACTAGCCACCTCACCCTTGTTAGTTGTGCCTGAGCGAAGACGGGGATACAATGTGTATTGTGATGCCTATAGAGATGGCCTCGGTTGTGTGTTGATGTAGGATAGAAGAGCTTTGGCTTATGGGTCCCGATAGTTAAACCCACACGAACAGAACTACTCGACCAACGACTTAGAGTTGGCCACAGTAGTGTATGCACTTAAGATATGGTTGCATTATCTATATGGGGAGAGGTTTGAAGTGTTCTCCAACCACTATGCTCTTAAATACTTGTTTCCTCAAAAGGACCTAAATATGAGACAACGACAGTGGATGGAATTCTTAGGAGACTATGATTTCCAACTCTCAAATCGTCCCAGTAAGGCAAACGTAGTGGCGGATGCCTTAAGCCAGAAATCTCACAGCACAGTGGTAGGCCTGGCTATTCGAGAGTGACAGCTGCTTGAAACAACAGTCGACTTTAACTTACAATTGATTTGAGGACAGAGGCGCACTATCGGTTCAGAGTATTGTGGCACAGTCTGTTTTAGCTGACCAAGTACTGATAGTGCAACAGACTGATGTGGAGGCAATTGGACTTAAGGAACATGTTATTAGTGGACATGGTTTGAATGAATGGTCAGTCAGAGCAGACGGCGGGCTAACATTTCAAAGTCGATGTTGTCCCCTCAATAGATCGGTGCAAGGAGGAAGTACTCCACCACTTCCATCATTCCCAGTTTGTTTAGTGCACATTGGTTGCACCAAGATGTACCATGATTTGTGATGATACTGTTGGTGGAGTAGTAGAGTTCGTGACCCATTTCCTTACATGTCAAGAAGTGAAAACCGAATACCAACACCCTTGTCAGAAGCTACAACCCATTCTGGTGTGCGAGTGGAAATGAGAGCAATGGAGTTTGTGACAAGTTTGCCCAAGACACCTAAGGGAGAGATGCAGTGTGGGGATCGTTGACAAGGTAAAGAAGTCGGCTCACTTCTTAGCTATGAGGACGGTTGATTCCTTGGGGTCATTGAGTCAACTGTATATCAAGGAAATTATCAAATTGCACAGGCATGTTTCCATTGTTTTAGATCATGACTCGTGGTTCGTATCTTGGTTTTGACAGTCTACAACGGGTGTTAGGAACCTAATTATTTTTTAGTAAGACATTTCACCCACAGACGATGGCCAGTCGAAGAGGACTATACATATCTTAGAGGATATACTCCGCGCATGTGTATTGGATTTGAAAGGGAGTTGAGAAGACCATCTACCCCTGGTTGTGCTTGTATACAACAATAGCTACCAATCCAACATACAGATGGCGTCGTATGAGGCCTTATATGGAAGGTCGCACAGGTCACTCTTGTGTTGGACGGAGGTTGGTGAGAGGACGTTCTTAGGTCCCGACTTTGTCAGAAAGATGACAGACTAGATTGGGCTGATTAGACAATGTTCGTTGACAACGCAGAGTTGGCAAAAGAGTTGTACTGACAGAAAAAGAGGGCATTAGAGATTGCAGTAGGATACCATATGTTCCTCCGAGTGACACCATGACATGGCCTCTGCAGATTTGGGCGCAAAAGGAAGTTATCACCTCGATATGTTGGCTCGTTTGAGGTCCTAAGCGGATTGGTGAAGTGGCGGCTTGTAGGCTAGCATTGCCGCCACAACTCGATCAAGTCCACGACATTTTTCATGTCTCCATGCTCCGAAAGTATCACCCGGACCCATTCCACATGCTGAAATGGGAAGGCGTGGATGTGTTTTAGGATGTTGCATATGAAAAAGGGTCGGTTCGGATATTGGACTTGCGGGAGAAAGTGTTTCACGACAAAATAATCTCATTAGTCAAGGTATTATGGCAGCACCACGGGGTGGAAAAAACCACTTGAGAGAGGGAGTCAACAATGTGGGAGGCGTATCCCACTCTTTTCATCTAGAGAGGTATGCTCTTGTTTTAAATTTCGAGGAAGAATTTTTTTTAAAGAGGTTGGGTTGTAGTGACACGACCCTTGTTATTATCCATTTTTGAGAAAATTACTGCTTTAATACGTGTATGGTTTGTGAAAGTGTTTTCACCGTACGTTTTATGGATTGGTACGTGTGGGCTTTTTTATGAGCCCGAGGTTACCCAAGTCTTAGCTTAAGAGCTCGAGCAATAATCTGTAGAAAAAAAAAGAGAAAATCTGCATTTCTTTCCAAATTCGGAAGATCTGATGGGAGGGGTCAGTGGATCTGATAATCGGACGAATCGATCGGATCATCTAATTGCCCTTCGGACGTTATATCATAGAGAAAATTGTATGACAATAAATTTCAGTCTCTAACGGAAGATCCAAAGGAGGTTATCGGATTGTTTGATATTAATTATTGGATCGTTCGATCAGGCGCAGATTAGACCTGTATATAAAGAGAAATCTGTTCGGACATTGATATCATACCCTCATTTTCCCATAAGAGGGCTCCTCTCCCTCCTCTCCGGTAATTCTTTCCCTTGAGCTCAGGTTTTCTTTGAGCTGTATTGTTTGAAATGATATTGAAAAAGAAGTGATGTTTTAAGAAGGGGGATTAACCATTGAAGGAAGGATTGGTAGTAAAGGATAATTTTAAAGTAAGGAGGGGAGAAATTTGATGTAGAAAAAGGGTTTTTGGCTTGTGCATGGAAAACCCTAAATATTGCAAGAGGTTTTGGTTGAATTGGGAGAGGAATTTGACTCTTAGTGGTGAAGTGCCAAATACTAATGAGATTATTAAACCAGGATGGGTTGGGCATGGGATAAATTGGGAGAAAACTTGGGGAGAGACTTGAACTTCCCCTTTTGCTTGGGAAAATGGAGACTAATTCCCTTATATATGGGGCATTTAACCTTGAATAGGGACATTTACCCTAAAGTGAGGTCATGAGGCATGGGGGAAGTTTTTGACTCTTAGGATTAATAGGTGACGGAAATTCACGCTCAAGCATCCTTATTTTAAGTTATGTACATGATGTGACGGATTCCATACTTCGAATGTGATAGTGTCAGGATGATTTGCTTGAGTTGCATGACGGTGATGTGTATTGATTGAGATGAGTGTATGATAATGATGATGTAAGTATGAATGAGATGGGTAGAGTTGGACCTCGTCCTATGAAAGGGTATAACTCGCACAAACGATGAAATTGTAAGAGATAAACCATTGAGAGAAAAAGACTAGCTAGATGGGAATGCCCCCAAAGGCAGGGATTTGGGTCACCTCTCAAAGTGATGTGATGTGTTTGTAACATGGTGAATGCACCTAGCTTGAGAATGCTAGTGTATGTGAAAAGTGTTTTGACTATGAGTAGTAACATGTTAAGCATGTTGTGTGATGATATGTTTGGTGTGAATGCCTCTACGGTACATGAAACCATGTCTCTACACTGTAGCATGTTTAAATTGTGAGGATTATGCTCAAGTGAAACCCAACATGATGTGTGGGAATTTACCCGATTGTAAGCATGCATACATTGTGTGTGGGTGTGGGTGGGTTGGGGGTGGGGGGTGGGGAGGTTGGGGGGTGGAGCATGGCACATGATGGTATGATGGGTAAGCGGACTAGGATGTGTGTGTGAGTCGCGATGTGTAGTTGTTAGAGCCACAGTTGAACATGTGTTCTCGATTGTCAATTTCGGTCAAAAAAATCTATGTTGTGTGTCATATGTACCTTTGGAAGAGTGAATACCAGATGGTGTGGAGACTTGGATAGAAAAATAGTAAGTGGAAATGGTGAATCAGCTTGAAGGCCACCTAACGTAGGGAGGAGGACCCTAATAGGCTTAGGATGACCGTGGACGGATCTCAGTAGGTATGGATTTAGAATCGGGACTCATATAAGTGGATATATCTTAATGTGTGATTCTAACCATAAATCCATAGTTTTGGTTTGAAAAAATGAGCTCAGAATTCTGACGGTGTTATTCAAAATTCTGGAGATGTTCTAAGATTCAAAGTTTTGAATAGGTGGATTCAAACTTTTGAACAGAACGAATTTGATCAAACCCATGGACTTGGTCTTTATGTGGATTCAGAACTCCGAAAGTGTGTTCAGACTTCTGAAAGCTAGCCGTCAACTTCAAAACTCCGAATGGGAGTTCAGAGTTCTGAATACTATCCATTGGAGCATGTGCTAGCTGTGTATGACGAGCTGGATTGTGTGGAAAGAATTTGATTAGTTGGCATAGCGTTGACTTTGAGCTATGATTGGTTATTCGGAGCTTCGAACTTGGTGTTTAGAGGTCCAAACTGGGAATTTGAAAAATTTATAAATAGACAGCTTTCTTTTCTGTGCAGTTCAAGTTTTGAATTGAAAATACAGTTGAGCATTCTGAGAATACTGCTGAGCATACATAAAAAAATTTGAGATACTATATGCACCTTTAATCAGTAGATCATTTGATAGTCCTATTGATCAATCACTCTGACCTTCATAGATCGTTAATGAGTATTTGAGGCTCTGGCTGTTTGAGTTTGAGTATTTGATGTAGGCCTAAGGTCGAATTTAGTGAAAATCTGCTAGTAGACTCCTAGTTTCAGAGTATGGTCTCTGAAAGACCCACACAGTCGATTACGATTCGTAAAAAGGATTCTGCCTTGGTAAGAGTTTGCTCAAACAACGCTCGAACCAAAAGAACAAGTTTCCCAAAAATTCAATTAAACCTATGGAATTTCTAGATTGAGTTCTCTTCTAATCAAATTTGTTGCTGAATTTCGTGGAAACATGTAATTAAAAGAGAATAATGGAATTCGAATTATGCATTACTTAATCTAACGAAAACCATGTTTAAGTGAATTCCGGTACTTACTTGTAAAGGACGAAGATTGAATCATGGTCCAACTTCAGTGTAGAACGGTTTTCGCTAGGGTTGAAGCCTGGTGTGGAAACACCCAACTCCAAAGTCTTTTTTCTTTAAAAATTCAATTCAATTGTGTAGAATTCTAATGGGGTACAAGCTTATTTATAATATAAAAGTGTAAAAAAATCAAACTGACCCTGCCTAAGATAGAATCTAGTCTAATTATGGCCATTCCATCTCAACCCTTAACTATGCTACATGACTTATTGAATGAACAAGATTGCATCCTAATATAAATAAACAAATAAAAAAAGAAATTAAAATAAATTGCAAGTTGCAAAATTCTTCACCTACTCTTTCCACCTTTATTTGGAACTTTCAATCTCTAGCTAACACTTGGCATTCTAGGAGAGAGTTTGGGGATTAGACTTGGATTAGTGGGCTTGAATATGGATCAGGCATGTTTAGGACATGGGCTTGGATTTACAGGTTGCTCCGAGTCATTCAGATTTATTGGGTCATTGAGCTAGAACTAACAAACTGGATATGATTATTATACAGAGTTCAATGACGTTTGTCTTGATTAAATTGTGTCATGGAAGCCACTCCAATTCTCCATATGATCAAATCCATTAAAAGTTCACCGAATGTGAATCATCGGCCCGATGGCCTCCATCATTCTCTCCTTCTCAGAAGAAACTTTTCCTCCAGTTTGATAATAGGAGTACAATTGCTACCCTCTGAAGAATTGAGGAGGTGCTACATAATGAAGGCCAATATCTGCAAAGTATGGATGATGACCAATGTCTAAGTGGGGTCATGTGTCTGAAATCTACAGAGCTTACTAACCTACTCCTACGATCATTAACTCAATATTGCTCCAATGTTTGCATGCTTGCGAGGTATCATAGTTCATAACAAATTGCGTGGAGATATCTGCACTGTATAGGGCTGCAACTCGGGTCGGGTTTCGGCCCGACCCGCATGACCTGACCTGAGAAATCATGTGGGGGTCATGAATTTCGGGTCAGTGGGTCGGGTCGGGCTGAGAAGATAAAAACCCACATGAAATTCGGGTAGGGTCGGGTTGAGAATTTTATAAGTTAACTTGACCAGACCCAACCCGGCTAAAACTAGTCTAAAATGGATTCAAAATGGAGGTCGGGTCAGAATTTTGGTTGATTTGGGTTAGAATTCGGGTTGGGTCGGGTTGTGAGCTTCGGGTTAAGAATTCGAGTCGGGTCGGGTCGGGTTCTATATATATTAACTAGGGTCGGGTTGGGTTTTAAGGAACATGACTAGCCCGACCTGAGTTGCAGCCTTGGCACTGTAGATGAATACACCCGAGCATCATCTGTAGAGACAAAATAGTCCAAGAGTTTACACTGTTACTGCAATACTGTGTTTCTTGGTATTTAGAATAATATCAGAGACACGTGGTGCCAGACCAGTGGTATTTAAGACACTCTCATCCCTGTGACGATGTCGCATAGTCAGTCCGGTGACTAAATGCCATCACACTTGCGATCCATTGTCCACATAATTGTACCTCTGCATCAAAGCTGAATAGAGATGGTATAAATGCTCCATCATGATCTCCCTCTCACGGAGAAAAGCTATGGCTATTGCATGTTATCCACCGTGCACTAGGTCCATAAAATGTCTCTCAAAGGTTCAGACTTGGGGCAATGTTTTGTGTCGTAGGAAACTACATGTGAATGTTGCAGAGTCTCTTTGATGGTGATCCTGGGATGACTTTAAAAAATGAGGACTTAGGACATGGACAAACTGTTGCATCAAATATGCAAGGTGATCAACTGTCTTGCTAATGTTGTAACTGTCTCTCGTAGGTCAATCATCTCAAATGCATGTCATCCTAGTCTGCATTGCTGGTCTAACTCAGATTAGGGTTGTTCTCAGGAGTGATATCATTGTTTTTGCCCATGTGGTACCCATGAGTCGGGGATATGCGCACAATGAACTAGAAATGTGGTTTGTTGCAAACAAGAAATATAGCAACAAAACTTCCAATATAAATCACACAAAACAACCAGCAAACAGTGAGGGTTTATCCTCAAAATACTATAAAGTTGCTACGAAAAAAATCTCCAAGTATAATGTTGGCCGACTGCTCAGATCTACCAAAAAACAGTTTGCTGTTTAGAAAGTCCTACGTGATGTCACGAAAAATTCTGCAACGGAAGTTACAGAAGTCAAAAAATCACAAAATTTGAACTTCTAGAAGATAACTGATGAATATACCAATTGTAAAAATTTTAGATTTTTCTAGTCCGAATAATATATCAAATCAATTCTGCAACACAGTGAAATATCAGGGGCTGCAATATCAGATTTTGCTCAGTTTTCTTCTATCCACTATGACAAAAAATCATAACTGGAGCTATAGACCTCAGATTCGAGAGATTTTTATATTTCCAAAAAGTAGAGAACAAAATCTAACAACCCTCCAAATTTGAAATTTTTTGGAGTTGAATGATCACCCATATACTTGTTGCAATTGAGATCAAATATAAATCTACAATCTGTTTTGCACTTTCAATATCATTATGCTAGATCAGAAATATCTCGATGTAGGAACCTGGAATAATGCAAACTAATATATGGTAGTGAAGCTAACAAAGATATCTAACCACTATAAAAATTTCATAAATTTTTTAACCTATTTTGGTAGATCAAATATTGTCTACAATCTGAAGAAAAATCCCAGTCTACTCTTTGATAAGTAGTTTGTAACAGTCTAATAAAACTGAGATATCTCAGGCTAGGAAGTTCAGTTTGGGGCAAATAAAATATTTCTGGAATACTCTCCAAAAGATCTATCTTCTGTAAAAAAAAATTGAGAATTTTTTAAGTTTACTAATTATGGCAAAAAATGTTGCAACACAACGTTACTATAGAGACTGTATTGGTTTTTCAGATCTTACTTACACCGACTAATACAACAGTGTCGGATAAAATTCAAAGTTCAGAAAAAAAAAATTTGAAATAGAAATACACTAAGAACTTGCATTGAATATATGTGATTTAAACGAGAAATATAATGATCAACAAACAAAATTGATTTGCCAAGATTCTTGTTCTGATTGCAATTAAAAGCAATCTGAAGCTCTGATGATATGAAAACTGTGGTATTCGCAAAACGAAAATGAAGTTCCCAAGAACTAAGGCTTTGATACCAACTGATGCAGGCCTAGGGTCGCATTCAGTGAATGTTTCAAAGTATGGTCTCTAAACGACACACAGCCGATTACGGCTCGTAAAAATGTTCTTCCTTGGTAAGGGTTTGTTCAAATAACGCCCGAACCGAAAGAACAAGTTTCCAGAAAATCAGTTAAGTCTATGGAATTTCTAGATTAAGTTCTCTGCTAATCGAATTTGATGTTGACTTTTGTAGAAGCATGTAATTAAAAAAGAATAATGGAATTCGAATTATGCATTACTTAATCTAAGAAAAACCTTGCTAAATTGAATAAAATACTGGTACTTACTTGTAAAGGACAAAGATTGAATTCCGGTCCAACTTCGATGTAGAACGACTTTCGCTAGGGTCGAAGCCTGGTGTGGGAACACCCAACTCCAAGAGTATTTTTTCTTCAAAAAATCGATTCAGATGTGTAGAATTCTAATAGGGTAATAGCCTATTTATAGTAAAAAGTGTAAAATGACCAAACTAACCCTACCTAAGATAGAATGTGGTCTAATTATGACCATTTTATCTCAACCCTTAACTATGCACATGACTAATTGAATGAACAAGATTGCATCCTAAAATAAATTAACAAAGAAAGCAAATAAAAGAAATTGCAAGTTGCAAAATTCTTCACCTACTCTTTTCACCACCTCCTTATGGAACTATCATTCTCCACCTGACACTTGGCATTTTAAGAAAGAGTTTGGTGTTAGTGCCCTGATTCATCTGAGTCCTTATATTGTCAATTTCGTGAGTTGAGTCCATTTGTATCTTGCCTTGAATGATTGAAGCTGAATATTTCTAGGATGATCAAGATTATCAGTGGCCGCAACTGGTCAACTCCTCGAGTGATGGGCAACCCTACAGGTAAATGAAAAAAAAAAACCTCTAGAAGACCCTAGGTTGAACCCCAACATACCTTAATTGCATGAACTGAAATTGGAAAATGGTCAAGTTCAACAGACCATTGAGAATATGTTAATTTTCTAGAAGTGTCTTTCTCAAGCCCTTGAGAGTTTGTCGACTTCTCGAGGTGGAGACCTCGGGATCTCTTCGAAGTCTCGACTGTTTATCAGAGAGCAAAAATAAAATTCTAGATTCTTTCTCTCATTTATGCCTCAATTCCTCCAGATTTTCTCGAGCCCTCGATGTGGAGCCCTCGACTGTCTATCAGAGAGCAATTCGTAACAGTCTGTATTTTCTATCTGCTCTCAAGCTCGACCCTGGAGGGACCTTTGAGCCCTCGAGCTCTAGCAATGCTCCTCGACCTCTCAAATCTCTTCCAAAATGTTCACATCTAAACGGCGTGTTAGCCATCTGTGAAGAGGTTTTTGAGGGAGCTGTTCTATGACCCTTTTTGCATCTGAATTCCTAAACTTTATCTTCTGCTGTGGTTTCCCTTTCTCGGAGGATACTCTACATGGAGACCAAAGCTTGAAGTTTTGCTAAAGAACACATCATAAAGAATCTTATGAAGGCCCAAGGCAAGTGTTCTTTACTCTTTCATTATTTCAATTATGTATGGTGGCTTAGATCAGTGTAATTGAACCACCTTAAAAAATAAGCGTCGAGGATTAAACTATTGAGGCCAAACCTCTAAAAAAAAAAAATAGGTTGTACTGGTTGGGTGAGATACCCATTCTTAGTGCTTTTATGGAATAACCCAAGAGTGGGTGATTACGTCAGTGGATGTAGGTTTGCAAAACCGAACCACTATAAATCTCTTGTGCATCTTTGGTTGTCTGCTTTGCATGCATACACTAGCACACACGGTGTTTGTTTAAATTGTTTATATGGTTTGGATGGTGTATAGTGTATTTGATTAACCTTTTATTAAAAAAAAAAAGGTAGGGTATTTCAAGAAAGACATATTCACCGCCCATCTATGTCTATCATTATTCTAGCATCGAAATTTCATTTGGGGATTGGGCTTGGATTAGTGAGCTTGAATATGGATCAGGTATGTTTAGGATATGGGCTTGGATTTACAGGTTGATTTGAGTCATTCATGCTTATTGGGTCATTGGGCTTAAACTAACAAATTGGCTAGGATTATTAGATGGAGTCCAATGACGTTTATCTTGATCAAATCGGGTCATGGAAGCCACTACAATTCCCCATGTGATCAAATCTACTAAAAGTCCACTAAATGTGAATTATCAGCCTAATGGCCTCCTTTAGTAACTGGGTATTTTAGTGAGTGAGATCTAGAGACACTAGTGAGAGTGCTATATCTAGACACCCTTCCTCATATCCTCGGTTGAGCGGCATAGATTGACAAATCTCTTGCAGTTGGGACGTGTGGTGTTGAGGAAGCATTGGGTATGCTAGAGATCACTGAAAAGCTATAGTTGGCTCATCATTGTTGACAAAGTCTGTAAGTACTTTGTAGTTACGTGGGACTTTTGGCGAGTCAAGTTGAGACTCTTGGTGAGTCATTGGACATTGGTGAGCATTGTGAGGACTTGTTTGAGTCAAGTATGTAGACCCAGGTGGGTCAAGTGATATGAATAGTGAGTTAGTCAGATGTCTTGAGTTTGTGAGAGTATGCAAAGTGGACGTAGGTCAGGGGACCGAACCACTATAAAATCCTGCGTAATGGTGATCTTGCTTGTGGTGTGCTTGATTCTTTTATGCATGTTTGTTGAATATTTGGACATATTGATTATATTATGCATGCATAGTTGATCATCTGACTTGTGCCTTATATGGATATTCATCTTAATATTGAGATACATGCTTGTGGTTCAGATTTCCTGAGTATTCATAAGTGCATGATATTCTAGATTTGTCAGTGATCAATTAAATATCAATATCCTTACTTATTAGACTATATATATATATATATATATATATATATATTGATTGCATGTGTGTGGATTGATTTCTTGTATATCTATATTGTTCATACAATTTGATTGATATCTACTTATATCTTGATATTGATGCTGGTTGTGATATATTCTTGAAAGTCCCCTTTCACGGTGGTAGAACAATACAATTGACCCTAGAGTTGGGTGAATAGGTCAATCCTATTTTTCATGGTGTTTACAAATTTCTTGATTGTTTTAAGTACACTGGAATATTAATCAAGAGATTTGGTTAGTGTGATAGATTGTTCCTAATTTCTTTGAACAATCACACTAAGATTATAACTCTTTGCATTTTGCTTGATTATCGATGCTTGTGCACAATATGTAAAATAAGATAATCAACATGCAAAGTGATGTGTGTTGAGAAGAGTATTTAAATAATAAATAGAAACACACAAAGATAAAACACCGAAAGACCAATTTTATAGTGGTTCGGTTAGCCAACCTACATCCACTGTTAGGACTAACTCAACCTTGAGTTATCTCCAAATCCACTAAGTGGGGACTTACACCTTCACAATTAGAGTAAGAATTCCACCTCATTGAATCGGCTGTGAATTTCACCCACCACTGTAGAATATGAATTCCACCTATCCATTTGCTTGGAAATTCCACCCACCACTGTGCCAGAAACGACGCTCTAAAGTTTTTATAATGGTTCTGGGGCAAATCCCCCTTAATCCACTTACGGGACAAAGGTTTTAAAACAAAAAAACACTTGCCTTTGTAGCTCTTATCTCTTGATGTGTGCTTTTTCAAGATCCACCCAATGTGTGCCAACGTTCTGCCTTTTAGCCGTCGTAAAGCAATTACAATCCAGGGCGATAAGGAAACTATTTTTACCAAAGGTTTCCTAGTTTATAATAATTTCTTCTCTCTCACACAAACTCAATCCATATGATTGGTTGTATTAGATTCCCCAAGTGTAAGCATGAGAGAGAGAGTGATCTTCTGTTGGCCCTTGTTTAAGCTCACTGATAATGATGAGGGTCCAACTGATTTTGTCAAAGGATGCTAACTGGTTGTATAAAGATTGGTTTATATAGAGAAGGCAACCAGTTACAACAACTGTAATGTACCGACAGGTCAGACGCACTGAGGGGTCGGTAACTAGAAATGCTACCGCTCAACAACCAGATTGTTGCGCATTAATGCACTCCCAACGGTAATATTCTTTCCCGATCGACATGTTGGTGTCACTGACGGGTCGACAGTTATGGTACCGAGAGGTTGATCCATATGATGGTCTCGATCTGGGGAAACACCATGCTGACAGTAGTTTCAAGTCTAAAAACCTATCTTACCCAGGACGACATGTCACCTTTTACTGAAGGGTCGGTCCTGGTACTTTTAATCGGTCTTGAACTAGCGATATGTCTATTTTCTCGAGAGCGCATCTGAGTTCTAAGTTCTAGAACTCATACATCTTTATTGAAGAGTCGTTGACAACGATGGGTTGTTTCAACCTTTCACTGAGGGGTCAGTGCATACGAGACTCTTGATCAAAGGCTTTTCCAGAACGACAATTCTATGATCCAGAACCTATGTCAATCTGGTCGGCCAGTCTTTGATCACAATGGGTCGATTCTGTCTCTACAAAGGGGTCGGTGAGAACAACTGGTCGAGTTGACAGTGAAACCAAATACATATTTCCAAGTTGGGTTCCAATTCACTGTCAAGCTTTATCAGAGTCGAGTTCAACACTCGGACTGTGTGGGCCTATCATCCTTCCCCTGTAGTTGTTGAGTTGGACCAGATCGAGCTGGGGATGGCTCGAGGCCTTAGGGGGGGGGTGATTGTGATACATTGCCCACTGATGTGGAAGTCCCACATCGGTGGAGAAGGAAAGTGATTGGGGGTTTAAGAGAAGGCCAGCCCCCTTGACTATGTATGAAGCGTTTTGGACCTTAGCCATGTGGGCCCAGGCCCAAAGGCAAAACCGTACGGGTTCGAGCTGTGTGCGAGGCCCAAAGCAGACAATTTCTTGCTGAGTTGAGCCCTAAGCCCTGTATTCGGGTTGGGTCGTTACAAACTTCCTCTCTAGGCTTTTAATGATTTTACCATTTGTTCAACTAAACCTAGGGATGGTCCTCTCTAAGGTGTGGATACCACCTAAAGTCATCTATGGCCATAATACCTGTTTTGTGATTGCCATAACGATGAGCTTTAATCCGGTGGAGCATGATCTCCACTTTGGGTCTTCAAGCTTCTTAGCAGGTGTTTCTTCCCGAGTCATGGAATTGACAAACTAGGGACTCGGCCAAGCCGGGGTTGTAACAATTCTGATATTTGCTTCCTTATTGAATCAACCTTGTGTTAAACAAAGATAGAATTGGTTCTTGTATCTTTATCAGATAAGTTGGATGGGTTGTTAATCAGTTAATTCATTTTAAACAATTTAGATAAAGAATGACCAATTAGCTTTAGGCTTTCATGAAATTAGGTTGATTGTTCTATTCACCCACATTCTAGGACTTTCTGGGGATACGTGTCATGCTTTCATTAGCCATTCATGTTACTTTCAATTGTGCATGTTGATATGTTATGAAAGCCTAAGAGTGGCTGAATATGGGATATGATGAGATAGATTTTATGGCTTGGGTACACATAATAAGCCGCATTGGACACACATTTTAGTACCCCACCCGAGAGGGGGGCCTGGGTGAAAATACCAGAGGGCACCAAAGGAGAGATAAAATCGCCAGGAAGGTGGCTTTGTGTGCCAGTGGGAACGTCCACATCGCCAACAGGGGTTCAGGATCCCTGGTATAGAGGTTGGATCCTCTTCCTTCCGAGCACAAAGCCTTTTGAGGGCTCCCCTAGTGTGGGTCCTCAGAAACAAAGCCGTGCGGACCCGGGTACAGGGCCAAAGCGGAAAATATTGTGTTAGTGAACTGGGGCGTTACAAATGGTATTAAAGCATGGTTCAACTCTTGGCTGGGGGTGTGAGCTAGTGCTTATTTCAACTGGCTTTCGAGTCGGGGAGGCTCTGGTCTTAAGCGGGGTAGGTTGTAATACCCTGCCAAAAGGGGAGCTGGCTGAAAAGACCAGAGGGCACCAATGGAGAGATAAAATCACCAAGGCGCTGTGCGCCAGTGGGAAAGTCCCACATCGCCAACATTGTCTGGGATCCCTAGTATATAAGGATGGATCCTCCTCCTTCTTAGCATAAGGCCTTTTGAGGGTTCCCCTGGCGTGGGTCCTCAGAAACAAAGCCGTGCAAACCCAAAGCAGACAATATTGTCTTGGGTGGACTGGAGCATTATACACATAGTAAGTCGTGCCGAACACGCTTAGTAGGTTGCTACTTTCTGCACTGTAGTAGAGATGTGACTGGACACGCACAGTAACTCGTGTTGCTTTGTGTGGTTATATTATGATGGATGGGATACCTGCGACAGTCAAACGGGGGTGTGAATGCGAGATGCCCACGGAATGACCGGTCGAACATAGGCTAGGGATGTTTCCTTCCGACTACGTCCTTCCTTGTGTGCCGGAGATACAAAGCGAGTGCACCAGAAAAGAATAGGAACTGGGTCGATTTATTCTATGCGAAGTATCCAAAGCATAATTACACACTCACACAGTCTCTGTCGAGAGATAGAAGCATTCGGTGGAACTAGTGAAGTACACTTGTTGGTAATGTGGAGAGTGGTGCACAACATATCATGCATGACTTCTTGCATCATTATGGACAATGCTCTTGATTGTGAATGTAATATGTTTATGGCTATGTGGTCTGTGTGAGTTGCATTTGATATCCTCACTGGGTTTTGTATGCTCACCTTTACAATTTTAGGAACTGTCACAGAAACGAGGTTCGAGAGGCCCCACGGGCGAGCCTAGGAGCCACACTCCTGAAGACTTTAGTGCATATTTTGTGTTTTGAAGTTATTGAATGGTTGAACTTTGTACCATGGTTTGTAAAATTAAGGCTATATAATGTGATACTTAAACAATGTTTATGTGGGTGAATGTATTTACTAATAGAGGTAACCTTATGCATAGGACTGAGACATGCAATTCAAATTTGGAGTGGTGTATGTTTGGAACGACTCGAAGTCTATAATTTGGATTGTTTAAACCACCTGTGATGGACATTGATGATGAAAGTTGGATAAGTTGCGAAAGTAGAAAAATAGTATAAAGTAGTGGCGATTGTGATGCGAATGAGATATTATGCGCTCTAACGGTGGGAAAAGATCATCACAACGTCCAACTTTTAGGGAGACTGTTAAAATTTCAGTAGAATTCTCGAGACTCAAGAAGGCCTAGAGTCCTTAGAAATCCTTGCGCGCATGAATGTCCACATGTGAATGTACTTGTGTGAAAAAAAAATCACGTTTCCTAAGAGGTGAGGTGTGATAAAGCTACATGGCTTAAAAAGGGGGGATATGAATACAAAATTCTTCCATAGAAAGGTTAGTGCTAAAAGAAGAGCAAACACAAGTAAATTACTAGTGAAATAGAGGGGAAAATTGATGTGAGGAATGATTTTCTTAAGATTTTTTCGCTAGAGATAGAAAAGAGTCTACAACCCAATGCACCCCAACCTTCGGATACATCTGAGTCTTATTCCCATGCTCTGTAACATTACTTAGACTCTCAAGCCAGTAATGTTGTTCCTACAGGTACACTAATTCTGAACTCTTTACATACCTATGTTACTTTTATTTCTTGTACTCCATCTTTGCTTATGGGTGTACATATGGGCAGATGTGTGCTTTTGATTTGTCTAAGTACCATATTCAAACGGACGTGTTGAGGAACATAGAAGTTCAAAGAGAGATGTCATTCACATCGACAGAGCTAGGAAGTGAATAGAGACAGTCAGTCAAAACCATAATGTAATGTCCTGACCCGGAAGTGGGCCTGAAACGCTATTGATTTTTTTTTTTTTTGTAAACTAATGTCAAAGACTTCTAACTGGGCTAGATAAAAATTTAGGCCCAGAAATAAATGTCACACATGCTCAAACATGTGGACTCAAACATATACCATGAACCTACCCCCATGCAAACACAATTCACATAATCAAATATTTTCATAAACGAAATATTTCTTATTATCATCAGTGCTACAGAATATAGTGGTTTATACAAGCCATAACAAAACAAGTACCACATGAGGTACTTTACACAAAATATGGCTCGAGTGAACCAAAAGTTAACAGAAAGAAATTCTCATCTGTGGGAATCCCAAGAAGCCGCGACATCTTAACCCTCCTAAGCTTGATACGGAGGTTCCCCCTCCTCTGGTACATCTCCTGAAATGTGAATAGTATGAGCTAACCAGCCCAGTGAAAGAACATAACAATGCAGTTTATTAAACATCAGGTTAGCCAAAATCAATATTATCAACATAATAGTTTTATCCTGCTAAAATCTCAACATCATTCCATAACTACTAACATCCACCGTAACACCTAGACACTACATTGAGACTATAAGTATTAAGTCCGGCACGGTCAAAATACAAATCTTGCAAGTACATCTCCAACACACCTGGGCCGGTACTGACACACGTGAGGCCAGCAGCTGACACACCTGGGCCAGTAGACGTAAATCGACACATCCGAGGCCGGTAATCGACACACCCGAGGCCGATAATAGTTCAATAGTTTAAGGGTACGTGGGAGCAGTTTTATCATCATAACTCATAAGTATCATAATCACAATATATGATAAACATCATAGATAACAATAAGCACTCTTCACAATAGTACATCAAGTCTAGGCATATAAGTGGGTTCATCAAATTGATCCTTAAAACCACTCATTGCGCTAGATCCTCTTAACCTGATTTACTTCTACTGCAATTGTTAAGTTTTCCCACCGAAAATGTGTGGTATCGAAGTATCTGTCAAACATGCAAACAGATATACAATCGATAGTCAGTCAATATACATAGATACACTGTAATACATACTCACAGTATTTCAAATCTTTCTATCCTATTTTCCGAAAAAGTCCAGGGGGAAATGGATCTGAGTTTCCTATTTGGTTATTAACCATACAATGATCAGCAACATATAATAGGGCGCTTAGGCCACTTCTCATATTATCTTCTAGACATGACCAGGTTGACGTATTGAGTTAGGCCTAGAGATATAAGATGCTTAGGCCACTTCTCTTATAACGAGTTAAGCCTAGAAGTCACTTAGTGCCTGAACCCTTCTTTTCTACAGAGCGGCGAAGGTAATCGCTCAGCTAAAGATAACTATCGGGCTGAGTCAGCCACAGATAGAGAGTATCGGCCTGGAAGTGAATACATAAAATATATACACTATAATACCAAAGAAAAGGGGTTAGTATCACTTTTAATTATCAAAATGAATATAAACATCACATTAAAACCTACGATCTAACACATGAAATCCTAATTTAAACCAAGTTTCACAAATCAGAACTGGGTTCCTCGGAACATGTCTCGGAACCAGGTACAGCGACTTCGGACCTTCCGAGCCACTGTCTAAAACTGGATTTACAGTACCTTCGGAACAAGGGTTCTGTCCTTCAGAACTTCCGAGGGTGCTTCCGAACAGAAAATCAGTAAAAACAGAAAACAGTGAGTCTGTGTGTCTCGGAACCTGTAGAGGGAAGTTTAGAACTTCCGAACAGTCTTGGAACATCCCTTCAGCAGAGGCTGAAGGATAATTGGCCTCTGGTCACTTCGGAACCCTGGACCGAAGTTTGGAACTTCCGAAATGTTGGCTTCGGAACATTCGAAGTCCAACTCTCGGACCTTCTTCTTCTTCTTCCTCTGTCTGCAGCAACAGACAGTAACGAGAAGCGGATATGTGAAATTCGAATTCAGAAACAGTGGCTTTTCTAGGTTCGTTTTTCATATCTAACAAGTCAAATGGACTCCTTAGTGAGTCCTCTTGACAAAGGGAATAAATTGAAACATTAATACTAATTTAAAACATCGGATTTTAACAAGAAAATCAGTGTAACACATGAAAATCCAAGTGTTCCTTAAAACTTCAAATCCATTTTTAACACTCAAATCTTAACCAATTTTACTTTTGTTTGATTCTAAATTAACTAGAATTTGAAAAGGAACACAGTGGTTACCTTCGTTTTAGTTCCTAAGTAGAAATCCAAAATTAAAAAATCCTCCACTTCAAAGCTTACGGTGAAAAATTTGAAAACAAAGAGGGACGGTGGTTTGATTTTTAACTAGGTTGATTTCACAGTGGGGGGGTGAATCCACCTGGGAGAAGGTAGAATTATATAGACTCTCCAGCATGGGCAGGTGAAGGACACCTCACCGGCAGCCCACAGGTGTCTGCATGAGTCGGAACGGCCATGTAGAGGTGCAATTAATGAAAATTTTGCAGATAAGTCCCTTGGCAGATTTTGCAAAATAGTCCCTTTTCGTTTTAATTAAATTTTAACTGAAAACATGGTTTATTCTTCTTAATTAAATTAATCCAACTTAACAGAAATGTTGGGTTTTATAAACTCTATTCATCATAGAATTTTGGAGATTTATATTTTATCAAAATCCATATTTTGACACTATTTACTTAATTTAACTTGTATTTAATAAAAGGATTTAAGACCTTATTTTCAAGATTTAAAGAAATAAACTAAACAGTTATAATAAAGCCTAACATCACATATTTTTCTCAAAATTTTCTTATTTCTAAAATTGTTTAATAAAAATTATTTCTTCAATTTTAGGTAGTTTTAATTAACATTTTCTGAAAATAATACAATACTGTATTTATAAATTAAAATCCTTGATTAAGAAAATCAATATTACTCAACAATAATCAAATAATTACATAAATAGTAAAAATAACATTAATAAGTGGTAAATTACCATTTTGCCCTTCCAACTAGATGAGTTGGATCATCGAGCCATCAGGCTCTGACTGGGCCAAACCTGGGTTTTTTGTAAAGCCCTAACTGTAATCTTCAAGATTAACTGGTTAAAATATGATTTAACATACCGATCACACTTAACTCGGGTCAGGGTATTACACAAAAGGCAGGAAGAGGAGATCATATCGCATTCCGCAGGTAACATCTTTCTTGCTCATTCAATTGTAAGCCATAATACTTATGTTAACAAACTCTTGGAGTGCCAATACATGCTCTAATGTAGTAGTTTCTTCATGTAACGCCCGCCCCTTTTCACCGAAAATCAGTCATTTTTTTTTAAAAAGTGACAAAAGGCACGGACGTCACGACGCGAGTTAAGTCCGAGCTTCTAGAGCCCGGCCCTTAACTGGCCAACCCTACGTGTGCGTGGAACGAAGTTCACGAGGAACAGTTCACACGTATAAGTAAGCTTGCGGAACGTTACATAAAATGTGGAATGATAATAGAGGCTAACCTACCAATTTTAGATAGCAGGGAAGATTACATTCATCTAACTAATAAAACATCTCAACATCATCGTATCCAAAACAAAACCAGAATATAGCAAGTAATTATACAGTCCGACAAGCTAAACCATACAAATACACATTTCCCAAAATAAACTTAATTAAAGCAACAGTCTGCCTCCCCAAGCTCCTAAGCTTGGCTCCCGTCTCGTCCTTCTGCTCCGGCATTTCCTGCGTCATCAGCTAGGGTAGAAGTAGGGCCTTACACTTCAGATTCACCCAATATAGGAAATGTTATTTCCAGAAATGGCCTTATAGGATCCAATTCAAGTAGCACTTCCCAAAATTCAACTAGACAATTAATGATCCAGGCACTAGATAAGAGAGTGGCTTTCAGACCATTACTAGAGGGGCTTAGGTTTGATAGTATATCTGAGAAAGAGGGGCGCTGTTTGGAGAGAGAGTTCCTAGAGTAGGAGCTCTTAGAAGCACTGGGGAATGTAGATGGGGATAAAGCCCCGGGATTAGTCGAGTTTCATTTTAGATTTCTCAAGGCTTGTTGGGGGGATTATTCGGGAAGAATTCATGAATTTCATAGTAGGGGGATTATCAATAAGGAATTGAAGAATTCTTTGATAGCCTTGAACCAGAAAAAGATGGTGCATCTGAAGTAGGACACTTTAGACCCATTAATCTCGTAGTGGGTGTGTACAAGCTTCTAGTCAAGGTACTAGCCTCTAGGATTAGGGTCTTTTAAGGAAAGATAGCGCTGGAGACGCAGGGAGCTTCCATTGAAGGAAAACAAATCTTTAATGGGGTTTTAACTGCTAATGAAATAATACATGCTAGGCATAAGGATAAAAAAAAAAGGGATCTTATTGAAGTTGGACGTGGAGAAGGCCTGCGACTATGTTGAATGAGAATTTATAGATTATTTATTTCTAAAGATGGTCTTTCATCCTAAGTGGAGGAGGTGGGTGAAGGATTATGTCCATGGATGAACATAATGTTTTCTCTTATTTTATGATGGGTAATTTTTTTCTTTTTTTGAAAAAAAACTGAGGAATAACAATAGGTTGTTCATTTGTTCAAGCCGACTTAAATAAATGGACTTGGATAGTGCCCAAGCTCGGCCCGTCAGACTTAAGTTTAACTGTAACGCCCCGTCCCGCTACGGGGGCATTATCTCCGACTTAACTCGAAACGTCACAAAGGAATAGATAACGGGTATATTTTTTTTTTAAACGGGGCAACTACCTCCCGCTCAAAAGCTGACAATGAGAATCAACATACCAACATAGCATGAAACAATCATAGACTATTCAAACACAGTTATACATCATCCGAAATCAAATAATTTACAAGAGGGGTCATACAAAACAAGATCTCTCAACTAAGAACAACATGATTATAAAATGTCTATCCCCTGCTCTTCTACGGGCGCTGCTCAAGGGGCCCTGCCTAGTCCCTTCGCAATTGGGTACCTGAAAGGTAAGGGGTGAGCTAACCATCCCAGCGAAGAGATAATACTTAACACAAGTCAGCAATATAGGGGGATATTATACGTATGAATGCAGAATAATATCATAATGACAAAAGTACTCATATGCATGAAATCCAATCACACCACAAAACACTATTACACCGACCAAAACTAAGACATCGTCTCTATAGCCCACATCAGTCCTCCAACAAACTCCTGGAGAGTAAGAGGTGAACTAACTAGTCCAATAGGGGAAATAACCATATCATACCTCAACAACATATACATATCGCATATCGAAAAATAATGGACATCATAATAGAATGCATGTCTACGTATGAGAGTACTCAACTACACAAGTAACCAATGGTCCCGCCGACCAATCAGAGGCATAATCTCCATAACTAACAACTGTCCTCCAACAACCCCAATCTCCCTACCAAAATAAACGGGAGACCGTATGATACACAACCGCCTCGACCGCCGGAATACAACGGGGAAACCCGCATCTCCCTATGGGGGTCTCGACCGCCGAGCCGTAACGGGAAAGTCCTCCCAACAACGAAACTCCTCACATCATCATAAATATATGCACATGTCAACAGTTCCTCCATCTCCACACCCAACGGCGCGTCGTCCATTGTGGGTTACCTCTCATGCATGTGCATGATTTCACGATCACATATAACAACATAAGCATGTATAACAACATGTGCATGTTCTAACATAATTAACCAAAAATCAGTATCATGCTCATCATGCGAGTCAAAATCACACATCGAGTTACTTAAACACACATCTCTATGTTCCACGCGATTCCAATAACATCTAGCGGATAAACATTCAAAGTATCACCAGCAATTTTCCAAGTATCATATTCAATTTCGATTGTCCAATTAAAGTTCTTTACAAAGCATATAGTTGAATAGAGTACCCCCGAGCAGACCCTCTGCCACATATTTATTACGATAGTTTCCCCTTACCGAGTGGCTAAATAAATAGAGGGTCACCCCCAGTCACTCCATGTCCAGAGATAACAGTGTAATATATGTAAGTGCATGCTAAAATAGTGATAAGTCTCCTCACCTTTGTGTGTCCTTTAAATCCAATGCGAGAAAACGAGTACAGGGGTTGAAAGGGCTCAAACTGAAACAAGAACACAATGATAAGTAACTGGGCAAAACGGGTCAAACTAAGTTTGGACTACAAACGGGCCCGAAAGCGAGTCGGATCCAAACCAAACTGAAGTGGGTTCGAAACTGGGTCGAGACGGGCCGGGCCGGAGGTGGACTGGACCAGGGTTGGGCCTAACTGGCAGGGCCAAAGGCTGGGCCGAGCTAGGTCTGGTAAATTGGGGCGAACCAAATCTGGGCCGACTCCGAAGAACCGGGCCCGATTAACGGGGTCCAAAATTGGACCCGGCTGAGTCAACTCGGCGACTCCGAGTGACTCAGCCGAAGGAGAAAGAGAAAGAGGAGGAAAATCGGGGAAAAGGAAAGGAAATGGGGGGGAAAACGGGAAAACCAGAATGGGGAAGGAAGAGAATTGAGAAGGGGAAGAAGAATTGGAAAGAAAGAGAGAAGAGGTGATGGAATCGGAAATACCATCGAAAATACCCGGGGCTAAGCCGGAACTCCCGGAAGCAGTGGCGACGGCCAGTAGCCAGAGAGAGCATCGCCGAAGCAGGGAGGAGAGCAGCACCGGCGTGCGCGGAGAGAGGGAAGAAGGAGCTAAGGGACCGCAACGAGGGGGGTAACAAAGGGGCGGCTACTCCTTTAGGGTTAGGGTTTCGAGGGAAGAGAGAAGAGAGAAGGGAAGGAGGAGCTGCAAAAAAAAAAAAACGAGAGAGAGGTTATAGGGGGTTAGGTTTAGGGTTTTTTTTTTTTCTTTTAAAAAGGTAAACGGCGACGAAATAAAAAACCCAAAATTTTTTTCTCGAATGTTGAAAGTCGAGCGGGAAAAAAAATGTGATTTTCAACAATTTTTTTTATGAGTAAACATAAAAATTTTGAAATTACTAAAATGTCCTTCGAGTTTTCAAACTCGAAATCAGATAACTGGGGCCCACCACGGAGCCCACACTCTCCTCACTGCTACTAAGGTGCCGAAAACAACTCGGAGGTCCAAAAACTCTCCAAACATCGGGAAAACTCGAAACGGGTCGTTACATTAACTGTGTTCGGGCTTAAAAAAATAGACGGACTTTAAGTAAAAGCTCAAGCGCAGCTTGTGTCACTCGAACTTCACAATTCTCGGGCTTAAAAAAAAATAAATGAACTTTAAGTAAAAGCTTGAGTTCGGTTTATTAAAGAAAAATCTCTATCCAAACTCGTTTATTTAAGTCGGAGCCGAAGTTAACTTTTTACTCAAAACCCGTCGAATTTGGGCCCCTTTTATACTACTAATTTTTGTTACGATTTTGAATGAAATTGTTGAATTGTCTTCGATTAATATGCTTCATTCATCTCCAAGAGTTCATTCTCAATTTATTTCATGTAGCTGGTAGTGGTGGCATCATCGATCACATTTAAGCTAATATACACGATATTATGTTACACAAGTGACCTTCTCAATGGAAAGGACTTTTGTTAATTATATGACTCATTAAAATTATAGTTAATTGAATTAATTAATACATTTTTTTAACCCTCTAAATTTTATTCTTTTGAACTTCTATTTTTAAATTTATAATTAAAAATATTTTAATTGATCTGAGAAAAATAATTTTTAATACATCATATAGGAAAATTGTTTCTAATTTATCCATCATTGTTATAAATTTGAAACTGATGAACTTCTTCCCTCTGTATGCACTGTCAAATGTCAACGGATTTTTTTTCCTTTGACGCGGGATACATTATTATACAACGGGAACGGAGGAGGGAGTGGAAATCTGACCCCACATCTACCCATTCATCTGTGAAGGTCACGGTACCATATGTTCATATGGGTGGCTAAAGCGAGCGACAGAGACATTAGACTGAGAAAGAGACTTCCACAGTCGAGAGAGAGACAGGGGAGGGTCGCTTTTGCTTTCTTTTTCTTCTCTCTCTCTTTAGTACACGATACTATTACTGTAGAAAACAAAGAAGGAGCAAGAAGCCGGAGAAGCTCAGGTACGTCCTCTTTCATTTTCTTTTCAATTTCAAATTCATTTCTTCCATCTATCAATCAGTGAATCTCAATGTCCTCTCCACCTTGGCTTTCTCTCATACTCTCTCTCCCTCTCTGACTCTGTTTCTTTCCTCCCAGGCAGATCCAGCACAATCCCTCTCCGCTCTAGAAGTCATCAGCCCCAAAGCGCTACCTAAGGAGGAGGAGGAGGTGAGGATGCCGCCACCTCCTTCCGAGACCCTCGATCTCATCCTTCATCATCTCCTACCCCTCCTTCTCCTCTCTTCCCTTTCCGTCAAAACCTTCCTTGGCCGCTGGCAGCTCCTCCGTTCCAAGCTTTCACACCTCCAGGCCTCCCTCTCCCAAGTCCAGCTCTCCTCTTCCTCGTCTGCTGCTGACAACCCCCTTCTCCAGCATCTCCTTCCCAGCCTCCTCTCCACCCTTCACACCATACAGTCCCTCTCCGATCAGTGCCGCGATGTTTCCCTCCCTGTGGGTAAGCTCCTCACGCAGAGCAACCTCGATATGGCCGCCTCCGCCCTCTCCCTCCACCTACGCGATCTCGATCTCCTCCTCCGCTCCGGCGTCCTCCACAACCCCAACCCTGCCGGGGCCATAGTCCTTCCCCACCCAGCCCCTTCTGCCTCTCGTGAAGAAATTGCCCTTTACGTTCGCGACCTATTTGCTCGTCTCCAGATCGGCGGCTCTGATTTCAAGATCAAGGCCCTCGATTCCCTCATCCACCTTCTCCGCGACGATCCCAAGCACTCCTCTATCGTCGCCTCTGAGGGCGACATCCCCTGCCTCATCCGCCTCCTCGACCGTGAATCATCTGCCATACGGGAGCAGGCTGTTCTTGCCGTCTCCATCCTTGCCTCCGCCTCCGATTCCTCTCGGAGGGCCATCTTCGATGAGGGTGGTCTCGGTCCTCTTCTACGCCTGCTAGACGCTGCATCCACTCCCGTCAAGGAGCACGCCACTGCCGCCGTTGAGGCCATCACTGCCGACCCAGAAAATGCCTGGGCTGTCTCTGCCTATGGGGGCATCCCTGCACTGATCGACGCGTGCCGCTCTGGCTCCCCGGCCATACGGGCCTACGCATCGGGTGTTCTGACAAACGTGGTGACTGTGGAGGACATCAGAACTTCCATGGTGGAGGAGGGGGCCATCCCTGTTCTGGTCGACCTTTTATTGGTGGACAGCTCGTGCAGCAGAAATGCCGCACACTGCCTCTGGATCACTGCTTCTTCAGGGGATGAGCCACGTGAAATGATCATCCGGGAAGGTGGGGTGCAAAAGCTCCTCCAGTTGCTCCAGGAGCCCCCCAACCCAGAGACTATTGAGCACGCCCTCCGTGCTATCTTCTCTCTGTCAGCGTCTCCCACCACTGCCCGGGTGCTTTCTTCCTCTCAGCCCTTCCTTACCCAGCTCACGGAGTTGATCAAACAGGGGAGCGTGGTTCTGCAGCATATGGCCTCTTCACTGATATGCAACCTTTCTCTGAGCGACGAAAGCAAGCGTAGCATCGCAGGGTGCATGGGAGCCCTTGTGAAGTTAATGGAGTTCCCATCCTCGAAGCCTGTGGGGCTTGGGTTGCAGGAGGTGGCAGCTCGTGCTCTGGTGTCACTGCTGGCTGTTCGTGCCAACAGGAAGGAGTTTGTAAGGGATGAGAAGAACGTCCTAAGGCTAGTGCAGATGCTTGATCCCAGGAGTGAGAACGTTCCCAAGAAGTATCCTGTCTCTGTAGCTGCAGCGCTTACTGCTGGTGGAGGAAACGGCTGCCGTAAGAGGCTGGTGGCAGCTGGGGCTTGCTTGCATTTGCAGGTGCTTGTGGACATGGACGTGGTTGGATCGAAGAAGGTGATGCAGAGACTTGCCGGTAGCCGTCTCAAGAACATCTTTACCCGGACTCTGATGAGAGAGTAACCAATTCGTTTATCCATTGCCAAACATCACACTGACCCAACCCATACAGGTAACTCAAAGTTAATTTTTTCCTGTTATTAAATAAAAATAAATAACAATTCTTGCAAAAACCAACTATCATCTGCATTTTGGTTACCCTTGGCATTTTGGTTAATCTGATCCAGTCTTCTATTTTGGCCCTTTCTTCCTTTCTTGTATCTTTTTTTTTTTTTTTGTGTATGCCATTGGTAGTATAGACTATGGAGTCTCTAAAGGCAAATTGAAATTCAGTGGGCTTCATAAAACTCAACCAAAATTTCTCAATTTGATGCAACTGATGATGTTATCGTGTCATCTATGAAATTCTACATTATTTCGACTTTACGAGTTTTAAGAATTATCATTATGTATAATGTTTCTTTGAAATACAAATGTTCATCTATCCTCACACCACCACTGGTAGAGGCCATCAATGATGCCTGTGAGTACCTTAGTAGTGTCAATCTTAGAATATTTGACCTACTAAACATCACTTTTATAATCTCTAAATTTTAATGTATTAAAGTTTTGTTTTAAATTTTAAGTTTTTTAGTTTTAGAAACATGGTTTGGTGGATAATGAAGTTGATTTTTAGTTGGCTACAAATGCTCAAACATGACTTTTCCAACAGAACACCATCAAGTTAGCATCGACATTTTTGAGCTCTACTTATATGTGGGGACAAAAAATTACTTTGCACCCAAATGTTGCATGGGAAGAGCGCTCTAATTTGAAATTTCGAAAATGTGACTTAAATTATGAATTCTCACATCTTGGTTTATAATTGTAAAACCAACTAAACATTGAGAAGGCTAATACATGGATTTTGTAAATTACAAAACTAGCAAAAGCTCTATATTCAGCTCAAACTTCCTGGCAAACAATGTTCATGTAGGTTCTTACCCATGAATGACTCTTCCTTCCTTTCCTCCATCCATCCATTTTTTACTTCATTTTACTTTGCTCTGCTCATTAGCCACCAATGGAAAAGGGGAAAGGAAATTGACTAGGTTTTTCATTGACTACAACTCAAAATTTATAATATAAAAAAATCAGAATTATGCAACTATTGCCTGTGAGCAGCTAGGATTTTCAGAGGTGGCTCCAAAGTCCAAACCAGCAATGGGAGAGAAAAAAATGGGTGACAAAAAAAATCCACTTGTGTGTATCTTGAATCTTGACAGTGGATATTTTATGTGTGACCCTGGTTTCAAGAAGATAGGGTCTCACCCGATTTGTAGACTGTTGACTGTAGAACATAGAATGGAATGGCTTGCTCCTATTTAGTATTGGTTCTGCGATTTTTTTTATACTTACTGATATAGAATAGTTGGTGATGGATTACAGGTATTCGTTGGATTTCTAACTGTTGTGGAGCAATTGGTTCTCTCCGCCACAAGATACTTCGAGGTTGTGTTAATTTTATGTTATTATAATACTTTGGAGATTAAATATATACACTATGAAAGAAAGGGATCACAGATGGTCAAAGAATAAAAATAAGGAGTTTATATTGCTAATACCTCATTTCCAATGATGAAGAAATAGAAGCAGCATGGATGCGGGTTTTTAGGGAGTATCCTGTAATTCTTTCTTTCCTTTAATTTGTTTCGACTCCTTCAGCTGTAGAAGAAGAGAGATCAACTCATCAACAGTGAGAGCTTGTGTGTTTGTTGAGAATTTCACCATGTTTACAGGTGTTGTTTCCTTTTGTTTTCTTATAATTTAATGTACATGATTGTTAAAGAACGACTGGAAAAAAAAGGCCATGTTTTTTGTTTGGCTGTTGAAGATCAGTGATTTTTGTTTTATTTTTTTCCCTCTTGTTAAAGATTAGTGTAATTTTATTTGTTTGTGCATGTTGCATTTGTTTTTGAATGCAACAAGCATTGTATGAGATTCTCAAGTTCTTTGTTAAGAGGTCTGTTTTTACTTTCTTGTGGGATTGGTTTGTCTCTAGACTGCTTTTAGTCAAATCATGTTAAGATTGGAACTTTGAATCTTCGATGCTTGTCACATGAACGTGATGTCCGGCTGCTGTTAAGGTACGGGTGATTACCTCTGTTTGGTAACTAAAGGTTCTCTGTTTGGTATCTGAAGGTTAAGAGTACAAAGTATAGATTTTACTTCTGATTTCACATCTGAAAATCTTTTAGCAGTAAATAAAATTAAGGGTAACTCTTGGTCACAGATAACCCATAATTAAGTTTGGTGTATATGACCTTTTAAGCTTCACTTTTGGTGAGATTGTTTAGATGACCTCCTGGATTTCACTTTTGGTAAGATTGTTTACCTGATGTCCAACTTTTGATGGTAATGAATCTCATTTGAAAAATTTAGGTTAATCTATTAAAGCGTAGCTCATCTAGTTGGATGGGTTGGCATTCGAACTATCGGGTCAATCCATTAATGGCTTAAATAGGTTAGGTTTTGGTACAATTCTAGTTGGTTTAGACTTTTAATAAATGGTCAAAGTTGCATCAACCCATTTAAGTTTAATTATATATTTATTTGATAAAGATTGTGAACTTATTGTGGTTATAAAGTATTAGATCTTTGAGAGTCGAAATTTTAATCTACAAAGTATAAAGTATGTCTTCAACAATAGAAAAATATCAAAAAAAATTAAAGATCATTATAAGAAAATATCTGATATGAAATTTATGTTTTTTAGTATTACACAATGAAAAATTTCTTCAATAACAGTTTATGGATTTGTTTTTATAAAAATCTTAATTTTGTGAGAATGTTAAGAAAGTTAGAAAAATCATACATAGTACAAACTATATCAATACATTAAAGAATTTTCATTTAATTCTATTAACATTTCTAAGTCATTTCATTAAATTAAATCTCAAAATGGAGATTATTTTAGAAAATTCAGATGTTATGATTTTTTTAAGAAATTAGAAAATTTGGACGGACACTACAAATTATATCAATCCCATTAAGGCATTTTCATTCAATTCTCTAAACACTCAATATTATTTCATTAACCTTTTAAAAAAAAAAACTCAAAAAGTCAAGATTATATTAGAGCATTGATAAAATAATTTCAAATGAACAAATCTAAAGGAAAAACCTTTTACAAGTGGAGAGTTTAGTTCTAAATCTTCTTAAAATCATATCGAATGCAAGATTCAAATAAAAAAAATAATTAAATGATATTTAAAAAAATAATTTTTTTAATAAGTCTAACACTATTGTTGTATTAGACAATGTGGTTTGATATATCAATATTTTCTAACTGTTGGTTGTCTTTGAAGGTGTGCTTTGTAAATCTTTTAGAAAGATATTTTCTACTGATAAATTTTTCTAATAAAATTTGACTATGAGATTTCACTTTTTGCCAATTTTTTTTATGTAAATCAATATGGAAACAAATCTTATCTTTTAAAAATAATTAATTCTTTAAAAATGTGTATAGATGAAACATACGTTTTAAGAAATGTTTTTAATCATGAATGGTGAGGATGACAGTCAGGACGTTTGATGAAGTCGTTAGTTGTCGAGTCCATATTTAAAGGTCTTAATTAAAGAAAGACTTAAATAGGATAGCTGTGTTGGCCTTCCGCCAGTTAAGAAAGGGCAATGAGAAAGGTTTTGCCGTCTGATTTATTCGAATGGATTCTTACTTCAACAATCGTCAACGCTTGGGCAAGTGCATACGAATGGTATTATTATTCCTAAAAATGCTATTATTAAAAATGTGATTGGATTTTATTTTATATAGAGAGTGAGACTAGTCAAACAGATAGATAAACTCACATATCACGTGTTATTGACTCATTTTTTTAATTTTCTTAAATTTATCCTTTCACAGTCATTTTTATTAAAAAATATATTGTAAAAGAATAAAATTAAAAGAATTGTTTAAGGAAGTCGGTATTTGGTAATGATATAGAAGAGAGAGCAAGGAGTAAGCAGCAGATTCCGGATGAGACTTCAAAGGCAGACCCACATGCTAGTATGCTACTACCACCCCTCTACTCCCCTCACATGCCCTATGGGAGAGAATAACATACAATTACATGGGGAAGCTAGAATCTCTTTTAGCTTATTTTTACAACTTAAAACAAATTAAATGGTACAGGGCGATTTTTTTATTTTCTATTCTACGATTCCAATTTCCTTGTACATTTCCTCTCCCTGTCTCCATCGCCAATTTATTTTATTTTTCCTCTTATTGTCATCCCTCATCCCTCATCGACCCCCATCAAACAAGAAAAAAAAGGAAACAAGACAACTTCATTTTCGACCTTGGAAAATATAAGATTAAGCTAGTAAGATTGGGGTCAGAATCGGTAGGTTCGGTGCAGGTGGATCCCACGTATAGGCCTGAGGCTCATTCAAGTGCTTAATAGACCTCAATTGGAGGAGGGTCACACGGCCAAAACCCTAACTTAAGCATGGAATTAAGTGAAGCAAAGGAGGAGGCACAACTAACTAAAATTTAGCAATTTAACTAAATTTCCTCATTTGTAGAAAATACCACAACTTTATAGGCAAAAATGGAATATCAAAAGATATCAGATTTGTTGGAAAATTTATTCAATGAACTGTACAACAAGCCTAAGTTTTAGGGCTACAACTCGGGTCGGGTTTTGGCCCGACCTGTATGAAATTTGGGTCGGGTCGGGTCGGGTCGGGTTGAGGATTTTACAAGTTAACCCGGCCCGACCCGACCCAACTAAAATTGGGCTAAAATGGGTTTAGAATACGGGTCCGGTCAGAATTCGGGATGATTCGGGTTAGAATTCGGGTCGGGAGGGGTTGTGAAGTTCGGGTTGAAAATTCGAGTTGGGTTCCATATATATAAACTCGAGTCAGGTTGGGTTTTAAAGAACCCGACCACTCGTCCCGAGTTGCAGCCCTACTAAGTTTGCACGATTTCGATTTACGTAGCCCGAGTTATGAATGTTTTTTTAATAGTTGTCAAGAGGTGGGAACCTGAGCCAAGGCCAACTTCTCTCCTAGTCTCCCAAAACGTGAACAACTTCTTATGGCCGACTTCTCTCCTAAATTGTCTCTCCATTGGCCTGTGGTATTCCTAGTTCACTCATGTGGGCATGTGGGACTCCAAGTCCAAAGTGATCAAGGATTTTCATTCTGTTCGTGCCCCGGCTTGCCGAGTCCCTTGTTTGTCAAATCCATGACTCTTGTGAAGCATTGTCTTGATGTTAGAAGCTCAAGAATCAAGAATCAAGTGGTAGTTGAATCAAACTCAAGTATGGAAGACCAATCAAGATTCAACGGATCATCAAAGTGTATGGCAATCACACAAGGTAAAATTGGCCATAGAAGTCTCTAGGTGGACCCCAAACCTTAGATAACCTTGCCTAGGCTTAGATAACACATCTGGATAATTAACATAGCCTAGTGGTTGTTTGACACCAAAAACCAGAACATGGACTTAATATGCAAATCATTGATTTTACTGTCATGGAGACACATCGTGTCGGCGATCTATGGCATTGAGAGAGGACGATCATTCGTGGTGTAGCGATGCATCGTCCTGGGAATCAAAGGTTCTGGTTGGAAATGGTTTGTCAAACAAATCCTCAGGATGATTGTATCGTGGAGACAATACATCGTTGGGACAGGGCCGACCTATGAGCATAATGATCAATCGGCAGGACTTAAACAAAGGTCAAGACTGTCATGCACAGTCTAGTCTCAGGACGATCAATCGTGTAGAAGATTCTTCGTCTGGTACATGGCAGATCTAGCCCCACATGATCAATCTCCTGGAGCCTGGTTTTAACACACACGTAAAATACAGTTCAGGCTCAGGACGATACATTCGTCAGGTGGGGACCTTTTGTGAGGAATCTATCACGACATATCGGGCGCACAACCAATTGTAGATTCTTCACTTTCAAATGTTACACCAATCGCCAAAGATAGGGCCGACACATTGGGACCACGACCCGTCGCCTTGGAAAATGTTTGAGATCTATCTTGACAAACCTGTTAAGACAATATAGCCTCAGGCCGACACAATCGTCAACCCACGATCTATCGCCAATGGATGGGCGATCAATCGTGGCATACGATCAATCGTGGGGTGATCTTTTTTGAAACGTTGGATTGCATTCAATGTGTAACAGTCATATCCTTGCGATGCATCGCGAGGCCGATCAATCGTTCGTGTTGAAATTGTTGAGCTATCTATTTAAGCTCCGGATTTTGTTGAGGGAGATAGAGCTTTCACTTGTGTTGAGAAAATCTGAAGAAATTTTTTCAGACTCCTCTCCTCCTTCACATTCTCTCTAAACTACATTTGTGGAAAATCTTTTAGAGATCCAATCACCTTGTTGATTGAGATTAAGAGAGAAAAAGTAATGTAGATCTGGGATTCATACTTGCACATCTACAATCCTAGGAACCCTCTCCTTATCTTGTGATTGCTCCACACAAAGGTATATCTTCATGATCAAACAAGATCAAAGGGAGAAGTTGTCAAGAAACACAACTTCATCAAAGCTTGAGCTTCAAAGGCAAGCGTTTCTTTGCATTTTTATTTTCAAACATCATTTGTGAAGTAGACTAGATCATTGGATCAAACCAATATAAAAAATAGAAGGATAAGGACGTAAACTGGGGTTGGTCGAACATTTCAAAATGAGGAGTGTGTAGGTGAAAGGCCTACACTATTAGTGAGGGTGTAATTCGCCACTTAGTGAATTGAGATAGCCCAAGATTGGGTGAGTCCAACAGTGGATGTAGGTTTATTAAACCGAACCACTATAAATCGGGTATCATATGTTTGCTATCTTGTTTGTGTAAATTCAAATTAATTGGCACATCTCTTGTTAACAGAACACAATCCCATGTTGATTAACTTGGCCACTCAAATTCATTAATTGGTGTTAATCAAGAAATTTACTAAAGGACCGAAAAAATTTGAGATTGGTCTATTTAACACCACCCCCCCCCCCCCCCCCCCCCCCGGGAACTTTCACATTCCATGATGGACACTCCATGGGCACAAAGATTTGGTGCATTTTGATTGGCCAATTCCACATCATCATCCTAGGTGTCTTTCTCCCATTGGATAATATGAGGTGTTAGCATCATCTACCATTCCCAAATTCGTGTGCAGCCTTCTCCAAATCTAATTGAAAGACATCAAGTGGGGGCAAGGATGAAGAACTGGATGGGTTGGAATCTTAGTTGTATGCTTATGATTGGTTGCTTTTATTTCTTTCATTTTTCATTGGTTAATCTTGGGTAAACTACGGTTGGTTGGCACCTAAACTAGGTTGCTTCCACCCACCTAAAATCCTATGACAAGAGGTCTTGGGCACCCATCTAAGGCATCGAGTTTGGGTTTGAGTTGAAGCACCTAGCAAAAGCTAAGTCAGATTCCAGAGTGTGGGGCGATCCAAGTATATAAGTCGATTTTTGTTTGAGGCTAAGTCTCTTGTAATTTTGCTGAATTGATTGCTAAGTTAGATTGCATTTTAATTTTAATTTAATTCAATGAGAATGGACTAGCTCTCTAGAACTATTTTTTTTTCTTAAGGTTGTGGGTAGCATTCCTTTTAATTAAAATCACTTATGGTTGACACTAAATTGATTTCCTCACTTGAGTCGTATGGAGACGGATCATAATACTACTTTGGGATACATCAGAAGAATGTGGACCAAAGATGGTTCTTAACACTACCTTCGGCTACATCAGTTGGTCATTAGATCTTGTTTCTGTTTATATATGTGTTCGGCATACACCATTTTTTATACCACTCTATTATTATGTATTTGGAGATGGTTTTGTTTTGTAGCAAGCCATATGACCTAGTTGAAAAGATTCTAGTAGTAACATCAATGGTAGGAGGGTACACCAGGAGTAACCAGTTGGGCTGGGATGATGACAAATCTTAGTCTCATTTAGGGCATCATGAGCATTTAATAAGTTACACACAAGATCTTTTCCATCGATAGTGGATTTTGAGTCAAGAAAATAGGATGATTGTGAAATATGTTGAAGAATTTAATCTTTTTTTTTGGCTCGCAATAATTTGACGGTATTAGAAGAGCATAGTGTCTTAAGGTTCATAGACGACTTCCGACCCTCTATTGTAGATGCGATGGCCCTTTAATTTCTATGAAGTAGGTGATGCTTACTGAAAAACAGTCTAGTTCGAATAGATCAAGAAAAGGAGGGGAGAACCAATCTAGCGTCCACAAGTAGAACCACCAAGCCCAACAAAGTTGTTATCAACAGGGGGACAACAAATTAGACCAATCAAACAGATAAGCAAGCCCTTGACAACTGATTCTAAGGGAAAAGACAAGGCTAGATGCTTCAGATTCTACGACGTAGGGTACATTGCTTTTGAATGCCCTCAAAGAAGAATCATCTTGATAGCATGGACAGAAAAGGATCCTGACAACTGACCAAGCAAAGACGACTTGTGAGACCCTGTCACTTGATTTGACTAATGTGTTTGTTTTGAACCGTTAAACCCTCTTGGTGAACGGTTAATATTGTAAAGTGTTGTGTGAGCTTTCCAAGAAGCTCAAGTCTGACCCAATCTGAGCTTGTTAGCTCAGTAATCCGACTGGCTGAAGTTGGGACGGAAAAATAGTCTTTTAATAATGTCATTTGTCTCATATGGAAAATTAGTGAATAGTGTCTTTAAAACTATTCCAGTGTGTAAAACCTCTCTTCTGATAATATTACACTTTGAAACTCATACACACGCTATGTCTTTTAGTATTGAACTCAGTGGATTTCTCAAAAATTTTTGAACGTTTTCCGGACAGTGTGATGTCAAGTACGACACATTTTGCAACACCTCAGTATTTACACCGTGAACCAAAAATTTGCAAAAAAAGTCATAGTTAATCTAGATTTTATCTAATTAGTGACATTTCTAGAATTTCAGTTCGATGTTTTAAATGCCTGATTCAGGACGTCAAACTCTAAAATATGGCAATCACATAGGTAAAACTGGCCATAGATGACCTTAGTTGGAACCGACACCTTTAGTGGACCTTGCCTAGACTTAGGTATTGGTAAAAATTGATATGTCTAAGTGGTGCCTGGACAACCATAAAACCAGATGAGATAAAAATTGGAAATCTGGTAATCTGTCTGGTCGACACGTCGAGTCCACCGACCCATCATTGAGACAGAACAGACCTATCTAGGTCATCGACAAGTCGATTGTATTGACAAAGGTTCTGGATTGGAAGGACTGTCATTTAGGGTTCGAGCGTATCGTGTCCACCGACCCCTCGGTGAACACAGGACTGACCCATTGAGGTCTTCGATATATTGACTCGATTTATGCAATCTCTGGAAAGAATAGATTGTAAATTCAATCTGCTCTCTGATAATTGGCTTCGACTTGTTAGAAAGCTCGACATATCGACCTGGGTCGAGTTGAGTTCTAGACTTAGAACTCTGGGGTACTCTCAGACAGACACATCAAGGTCATCGATCATTCAAGAGTACCAGGACTGACCCATCAATGGACAAACATGTTGATCAATAATTTCAAAGTTCTGGATGAGCAAGCTTTGTATTTTTATGCTGCTCTCTGATAATCTAGACTGACCCTTGACAAGATTGACATGTTGAACATAAGGATTGACGACCCATCGGTGACTTCGACCAGTCGGTTGTTCTCGTTACTGTACCGTTGGAGTATATTTAATGCACAACGGTCGAGTGGTTGAACGGTCACATTTACGTTCACCGACCCATCGGTTTTGTCGACCTATAGGTGATGAACTGTTTCGAAAAACAACTTTGCCTCTCTATAAATATGAAACTATTTGACACTGTTTTAAAGAGACCTCTCTTGAGCATTGATGGCCCTGATCTACCAGAGTACATTGGTGAATTAATACCCTTGAGTTAGTGAATCATCTCTTTTGTGCATACACTTGGTGAATCAATAAAAAATCCAATCTTCTTAGAATTGGAAGAGAGAGAGAGAGAGAGGGGAAAGGCAAACACTCTAGCATAGACATTGGTGAACCAATTTCCTAGAGGCTTCCCAAGCTCTTGTGATTGCCCTGCACTCGGCGCATCATCGTCATCTTACGAGATCACATTGGGAAGGAATTTTTTGAAGCACATCTACACATTGCAAATCTCCTAAGGCAAGTACTTCTTGGTTTAATTTTTTGTCTTAAATCATCTTGTTTGTAAAGTGGATTAAAAAGGGTGTACTCTTGAACCACTATAAGAAATAGAAGGACTACTCGAGGTATTGGTGTTGGGTGAAAGTCCCAACCAATTGGTTAGGTGGAATTTCTAATATATTAGTGTGGGTATAAGTCCCCACTTAGTGAATTTGGGATATCCCAAGGTTGGGTGACTCCATCAATGGATGTAGGAGGGTTTACTCCGAACCACTTTATATTGGTATTGTGGTGATTGCTTGAATGTTTATTAAATTACAATTGCTATCACACACACTTGATTATCTTGTATCCACTGCAAATTAGTTAATTAATCAAGTAATTTTTTAAAGGACCAACTAGTGTGTAGATTTCCCTATTCACCCCCCTTATAGGGTCATTCTTTGACCGTGTTCTAGAACCCCAGGAACTTACATTTGGTATCAGAGCTTGAGTGCTCTTTATAAAATATTTAACCTTCCAAGTTGATCCAAGCTAGAACACCATGGGAGATAGTCATTCCATTTCGAAACCTCCAAACTTTGATGAATCGAATTATGCCTCTTGGAAGGCCAAAATGAAAAGTGTCTTTATCTCCATTGATAGAACCATTTGGGATTCGGTAAAGACCGGTTGGACCGAACTCATGGATGAGAAAACCTTTGAAACCTCATCTACCAAGGTTTTAACTCCCAAGCCCTTTTTTACTTGGTCTCAAAATGAAAAGGCCATGTATACGAAAAATGGTAGATCTTTGAATGCTTTTAATTGTGCGGTATCCGATAATGATTATAAATGGATCATGACTTGTGAAACTGCAAATGAAGCATGGAAAGTCCTTGAAAGAACTCATGAAGGCACTCAATAGTTAAGAGGTCAAGGCTCCAAATCCTCCAAAATCAATTTGATACTATTAAAATGAGAGAGGATGAAGTATTCATGGATTTCTATTCCAAATTAAGTGACATTGTCAATCAAATGTGGGCCCTTGGTGAAAGGATACACGAGGACAAGGTGTGTACCAAAATTGTGAGGAATCTTGCCGAAAGATTCAAACCCAAGGTGGTGACTATGGAAAACCACAGGGATGTATCTCGCATGAATGTTGATGATATGGTTGGTTCATTACAAACCTATGAATTACATTTTGAACAACCAAAGGATAAACTCTTTGCCTTGAAGTCTTCCGTAAAAACAAAGAAATTAAAAGAAAAAGAAATTCAATCAGAAGATGAAGAAAACTCTAGTGAAGAAATGGCTATGCTTGCTAAGATTTTTTTTTAAAAAAAATTAGCAAACTGAATAGGATGAGAAAAATAAAAAGGGGTGAAACAAGTGAAAAACATCTTAAAAGAGATGTAGCAACTAGAGAGAAAGATAATGGGAGAAGGAAGCCCAAGGAATAAACATGTTACAATTGCGGTGGAAAGGGGACACTTTAAAAATGATTGTCCCTCCGAAAAAGTTCAGAAGGCTATGAATGCTAATGTGACTTATGAGGACACATCCGAATCAGAGAGTGATTCCGATAAGGAAACTCAAGAAAAAGGTTGATACAACAAAGGGTTTCATAGCCTCAATTGTTGGTGATCCGGAAAGCCCTGCAATTGAAATGGAGGAGGATGAAGCAAAGATAAAATCTTCAAGACTCCTACCATGCTTTGTACCTTGAAAGTGAGAGGTTAGCTAAGAAGTTATACAAAGTGAAAAATGAAAACATAAACCTCTCTAGTCAAGTACAACACTTAAAAAATGAGAACTCTCTATTGTCTTCAAAATTAGAACTCTCTAACAATGAAATCACCAAGTTAAAAAAGAGTGAAAGAACTCTTCAAGAAGAGGTCGCAATTCATTGCGAAGATGTTGAAAATTTGTGGGACATCAAGAAACGTCTTGAAGAGGAAATTAAAAGTTTATCTTTGGAATTAAAAGACTTAAAAAACATAAAGAAAAATTTCAAGATAAGTTTACTCAAGGAGAAGAAAGATTGCAAAAACTTTTGAATTCCAGAAAAAGGTATAGTGCTAGGTCGGGACTTGATGCCTCATCCACCAAAGGACCCATGAACCAAGGAGTGTTTGTTAAGGCTAATGTTTCTCACCCTCCAAATGGTAAATTCTTTCATTGTCAAAAGGCAACCTTAGGAAGAGATACATGAGTGGTCAAGCCATTAACAAACCTTCACAAGTAAAGGCTAAAATACACAATCCATCCAAACCTAAGCCTAAAAGACACATACCTCCAAGGAAGATGGAGCAAAGGTTAAACTCCTTGTTAAGACAAGTGGACTATGTCTTGAAGGAGTTGAGGAATCCAAGGTTTGGTCAACAAAGGTACAATCATAGGGGTGTGTATGCAACACCAAACTCAACCATTTGGGTACCTAAGATGTAGATCACCACTCATGTTTTGCATTGGTCTAAGACTCACTTCCATATCTTAGACCATTACAAATGAACATCACAAGATACAATGTGAGTTCACATAGCCCAAGAGCTATGACATCAAAAAAAAATTTGGCCAACTACAAGCTTTGAATGTACTCTTCCTGGCTATAATACATGTCTTGCTTGGAAAGCCAAACATTCCATGAAATATCACTTTCATGTGCATCTTTTCTTACTTAGAAGATTGAGCATGGATTTTTGTGTGCATTGCATAAGTTGGGTGTATGTTCTTTAATGTGTTTTGATCAAAATGTATATCTTGAACATGTGAATTTTGAAGTGTATTGTGCAAGAAGGTTCTAAGGCATATCTGAACACAGGACCGACCCATCGAGGTCATTGATATATATACTGAATTTATGCAGTCTCTGGAAAGAACAGACTGTAAATTCAGTCTGTTCTTTAATAATCAAGTTCGACCTGTCGGAGAGCTTGACATGTCGACCTGGGTTGAGTTGAGTTCTGGACTTAAAACTCTTGGGGTACTCTCAGACAGACACATCTAGATTATCGACCCATCGAGAGTACTAGGACCGACCCATCGATGGACAGACATGTCGAACAGTAATTTCAAGGTTTTGGATGAGCAGACTCTATATTTTTATGCTGTTCTCTGATAATCTAGACCGATCCATCGACAAGATCAACATGTCTAACATAAGGATTGACGACCCGTCAATGACTCCGACCCGTAGGTTGTTCCCGTTACTGTACCGTTGGAGTGCATTTAATGCACAACAGTTGAGTGGTTGAACGGTGACATTTAAGTTCACCGACCCATCAGTTTTGTCGACCTGTCGGTGATAAACTATTTCAAAAAACAGCTTTGCCTCTCTATAAATATGAAACTATTTGGTACTGTTTCATTCACCTCTCTTGAGCATTGATGACCCTGATCTACCAGAGTACATTGGTGAATTAATACCCTTGAGTGAGTGGATCATCTCTCTTGTTCATACACTTGGTGGATCAATAAAATAAATCCAATCTTCTTAGAATTGAAAGAGAGAGAGGGGGGAAAGTTAAACACTATAGGATAGACATTGGTGAACCAATTTCCTAGAGGCTTCCCAAGCTCTTGTGATTGCTCTACACTTGACACATCATTTTCATCTGGAGAGATCACATTGGGAAGGAATTTTGAGAAGCACATCTACACATTGCAAAGCTCCTAAGGCGAGTGGTTCTTGGTTTTATTTTTTGTCTTAAATCGTCTTGTTTGTAAAGTGGATTAAAGAGGGTGTGTACTCTTGAACCACTATAAAAAATATAGGGTTTACTCTAGGTATTGGTGTTGGGTGAAACTCCCAACCAATTGGTTAGGTGGAATTCCTAATCTATTAGTCTGGTGTAAGTCCTCACTCAGTGAATTTGGGATAGCCAAGGTTGGGTGACTCCATCAGTGGATGGTTTACTCCGAACCACTTTATATTGGTCTTGTGGTGATTTCTTAAATGTTTGTTTAATCACAATTGCTATCACACACACTTGATTATCTTGTATTTGCTGCAAATTAGTTAATTAATGAAGTAATTTTTTGAAGGACCAACTAGTGTGTAGATTTCCCTATTCACCCCCCCTCTAGGGTCAATCTTGGATCGTGTTCTAGCACACTAGGAACTTGCAGATTGCAAGGTCGAACCCAAGGGAATTATGGAAAATATATCCAAAAATATTTACAAAATATAAGTCAATGAAATCAAGTGATTATAAAAATCATAAAACCTTGGAGTTAAATCAATTAATTTTTTGTTCTTGGAAATAAATCAGTTTAATGATAGAAAATCGTGCCAAGACTAGAATTTTTAATCTAAAATTGTAGATTAAATGATTTTGAAAATCAAATCCTTAGGCAATCTTAGTTCATATGAAAATCTTAAAATGGTGGAATTAATTAAGAAACTTAGATATAACCTAAATCTAACCTAGATTCAATTAAGACATTTAATTTTAACCCCAACCTAGTTCCATCTTTCAAACAAATTTATAAAAAAAGAAAAAGAAATATAAACGAAATATTTACATATGTACAATTGGACAGCTACTAGTATTCAACTAGGCATCATATCCCATATTTTTAAGAAAATAAAATCAAAGCCTAGACTATGGAGCTCGCTTAAACTTCCAATTTTATTCAAGTCTTTCATCAATTTAACTCCCTTAATCAATCTGAACCTTAAATCTAGATTAATCATGTAATTCTCCGATCTAAAGTGTAGTTACTCAAAAAAAAACCTTAGACCTAGAATAGTAATGTTAATCAAAGATCTAAAATATTGTTGTCCAAATGTTTAACCGAGAGAGGAGTCAGGAACTAAACCAGATCAAACCATAATAATAAAATTGAAAATTGGAAAATCTTAAATCTAAATAAATATGCCTTGAATTTATTGATGGGAAAAAATTGAAAATTACAATACTAGGATGTGAATAAAAAATACAAGTTACAATGCTGAAAATAAAAAATTACCAATCTGAAAACCCTTTACAAAATTTGAACTCTGCACTGCTCCTTCTTGATCGTCTCCTCTCCTATTTCAATGTTCAACTCTAGCTCTTGCTCTGGTTGATTTTTCTTTTATCCAGGACCCATATTTATATTGTGGAGAGGAGTGAATAAATTTGAAATAATCAATATGGGACTATTGCATTACATGAATTTAGGAGAGGCTTTTTTTTTTCATTCAATCGTATGGGGTAGGAACGAATGGGAGAGTGGAGAATCCCATTGACATTTTGCTGCTGACTCATCCTCTATCCAAATCCCATTTTTTTTTTTGCTTCCATAGGATTCTTTTCTTGTGTTTATTTGCTTCATGTGCATATCACATTCCCATGTAAGCCTCATACGACTATTGCTAATGGAAAATTGAGAGATTTTCTCCTTCATTTTCTCTTCACCATTTTTTTTCTCTCTTTTCCTAATCCTCATTTGAATTCTCCATTTCTTTGAACAATTGTCACAATTTCCTTTTTAGCTTCACACGATTTTAGCATATCGGTTTTAGGAGAAAAGTTCTCCACAAGTCTCTCTTCCATGATTTTCTCTCATAATTTGATTCCCAGTTGATCTCTTCTCCTAAATCCCCTCTGCTTCACTCGAAATTCATTGTGCCACCTTGCATTGTACGACAATTGCATTCTTTTCCTTTTGGCTTGCAAGAATTTGAGATGGAATTTGGAGAAACTTTCTCCATTTGACACATGGCACTCACAACTTCAATAGGCTTCACTCGAATTTTGCTTGCCACATCACCAATTTTGTAATTGCATAATCCAAATTTATTGGTTTTAATTTGACTAGGGCTTATCCAAATTTATTGGTTTTAATTTGACTAGGGCTTGGCCTTCAATCTCGCTTGGTTTCTTGATGGATTTTGGCTCATAAGCTTCAATTGCAGGATTGGAACATTGGGCCCACTAGTGTTTATGTTGTAAATTTTACGACCTTTTACGATTAAAATTCTAAACATATTATCATAATTCAAATTCTCACAAGTGGACTTGAATTACAATAATTTACAATAAATCCAAAATTAAGTGGTAAAATCACAACTTTTTAAATTTGTCACTGTGGCCCACTTTCTGCATTTTCTTTAATTTTATTCTTATTTCTTGTATTTTCCAAAATAATCTACAAAACACTAAAATACCATCAAATTATCTAATATACAAAAAATAAGGGCTAACTAGTCAATATCGAGGAGTAAAATAACAATTTTCTAGTGTTCATCACATCAAAATAGATTTCTGATTTTACAAACCTAGGTAAAGCCCATATTCTGAATGCAACTGCTGTGTCAGATTTATTAAAAGGAATTCTAAAGTGCCCAAATTTACGTTACTTAACAGTGAAGTTTGATTTTTATTTTTTTTGGTTTAAATGGAAAAAGAAATGAAAAGAAAAAGTAGAAGAAAAAAGTTGGATCCACCATACACTTCATCTGAGGGATCCAAGGGCAGAGGAACTCTAGGAGATTTTGGTTGAAGCATATAAATAGAGGCTGTTGATGTGAAAATTGTGCAAAGTTTTAAATTTATAATGTCACAAGCGCACGAACCATTTATAGTACAGTATTATGAGTGTGAGATCGATCCCACAGAGAACAAGCAAAATCTATGCATAAGTGAATCAAAATATATATGTTTGTAATCTAGTGCTTGAGTTAATATGTTTCTTAGAAAACATTGAGATTAAAAATAAATCAAATTATTGAAATCAATCCTAATTTTGTAAATTTACTTCTAATTAACAATCCCTCATTTAAAATTCAAAACCAAAAGTTAGACCATTGATTAAATCATGATTAAAATAATGGATTAAGATAGATTTTATGGATAATCTCACACATACATTAAGATGACAAAATTAAAGTTTATTTGGATTAGATCTCAAACTAGCTAACCCGTAATTGAAGGAGTGGTTTGTATACATTAAATAAAATATAAGACTCTTAAAATACAAGATATAAAAATTAAAGAATTTAACATAAGTATTAAAATACAACATACAAGCAAAGAAGAATAAAACAGACATTGAAATTAAATTGACAATGAAAATAAATGACATAAAATAAAATTGCATAATTTAGAGGTGGATATGAAATTATTCTTTCATCTCTCAAAATAAATAAATAAACAAGAAATTTACACTTAAAATTCAACGCATAGAATTCAAAAATATATTGAATAGTCGGACTTTTCAAGAATCTAAAATGGATATCTCTTATTTATTTAATGGAAGAATTAAAGTTCAAAGTATTGGAAACCAAAACAAGAAGACAACATAAAAATTGAATTCACAATGATCACTCACTTATGAAATTCGCATGAAGCAAAATGTCTCTTGGTCTTCAAGGTGTATTCTCCAAACTCAGGTCCTCTTGAGTTCCAGGTCTAATTCAATTTGATCTATGGTCGACTAGGGTATTTATAGGCTCAAGGTTTGGATGGACGACTAAGATTAGATCTAAGTTTATGCTAATGGATTAAAGGTTGGGATTGGATCTAACTTAAATTGTGTGGCTGAGATTAAACGCTAGAAAACCTAGCGTTTCTCTAATGATGTACATGAATTTGGTGTGATGGGTTGGGTTAGAGTGAAGTGCAAGCAAGGAGAGAAAATTGGGATTAGGATTGTGATTTTTGAATTTGCTATGTGGCTTAGTATTTTGGGTTATGCAATGATATGGACGGCTAGGATTGAATGGATGGAAGAATGAATCGATGAGATGTTGAGATGATGTGGAGGAGATTACATAGTGAAATTCAAATGGATGGAGGAAAGATAGGGTAAAATCTTGTGTGCTATGGTGGAGAGGTAGAAAAATCGTGTATGGCTTATTTTTGGATTGGATTGGGAGAAAAGATAGGATCTAGGTGAGGTGGCAAGCTTGGAGAGGAATTATAGGAGTTGCGATAGAGGCTTCCTAAGATTGGGATTTTTGTGTGGAGCATGGTGATATGCGCATGTGATGCTTTATTTTAGGGTTTGTGCATTAGATCTAGGGTTTATGAATGTATGGCTACGATTGATTGGCCTAGGTCTAATGGCTATGATGGGTGATAGAATATCTAAGTGGATGGATGATTAAGTGATGCATGGATGATCATGATCCTAAGATTTATCTATATGATTGATGAATGCAAATGAATGAGATGATAAGATGTATGCAATGAATGGTTTGTATTAGTGCCTCGGCTTGACCGAGTCCCTGTTTGTCAATTAAATGACTCGGGTAAAAACATTTGTCAAGAAGCTTGAAGACTCAAGATAATTGAGGAAGAAGATCATGCACCACCAAGATCAGAGATCATCATCATGGCAATCACAAGAACATGTATATGGCCATAAATGCCCTAGGTGGAACCCACACCTGAGAGAGGACTACTGGGCTTAGTTGCATATGTTGGTAATAAACATAACATGCCTAGAGAGGAAGCTGAACAGTGAATTGGAAGTGAACTTGGAAACATAAATTATGTTCAATGTCAGCACGACCAGTCCATCTCATCAACCCCGCGATCCTCTCATATGGACCTATCCGTCAGTGCCATGACTGCCGACACATCGGCGACATCGACATGTCGACCGGGAAGTAATTATGCCGTTGGGAGTGCATTTAATGCGTAACGGTCGGGTGGTTGAATGGTAATAAATATGAACACCAATCCATCGGTGCCACCAACCTGTCGGTCTTGGACAATCATTATGACCGTTAAATCTCCTCTACAAAAATGAGTGTTGGGTGATCATTTTACTATCTTCCTTGAGCTTAAAAGAGTTAAACACTCTAAGGAATGATCAACACTCTTGAGAGAAAGATCATAAACAATCTATCTTTGGATTGTGTTTGCAAGTGAGAAAGTGAGGAGGAGAGAAAGATCATAAACAACCAATCTTCAGATTGAGTTTGCAAGTGAGAGAGTTATAAACTAGAAAAGCTTTGGTGAAGCCAAGTTTCTTTGTCGCCTACAAGATTGTGATTGCTATACGATGACTGCAAGAAGGAGCGTCGACACAACTTGGGTGGGATCTTCAAGAAGCGCACATCAGCAAAAAAGAGCTTTAAGGTAAGTGCTTCTTGATTTTTAATTTTCCTTTTAAAAACATGTAACCCAAAAGTGGATTAAGGAGAGGTATTCCGGAACCACTATAAAAAACTCTAGAATATTGTCTCTGGCACAGAGGTGGGTGGAACTCCCAGGCAATTGAGTGAGGTGCAATTCCTACTCTAATTGTGAAGGTGTAAGTCCCCACATAGTGAATTTGGGAAAGCTCTCAAGGTTGAGGGAGTCCTAACAGTGAATGTGGGTTGGCGAATCAAACCACTATATCTCTTGTGTCCTTGTGATTGTGGTGTTAGAGCCAATTTCCTGTGTTGATTATTTAATCACATTTACTAACACACACTCTTGATTGTTGTTTCCACTGCATTTAAATTAATCAATCAAGTAAATTAAAAAAGGGCCAACAAATTTGTATTGACCTATTCATCCCCCCCTCCCCCCTCTCGGGTCAATCTGGTTGTTCTAGCTCCCTCAGTAAGGAGTAATTTCAATTGGTTTCAGAGCCTGCTCGTTACAAGGATTTAATCATCCGAGTATATCCAAAGTTAGAACACGATGGGAGACAGTCATGCAATATCCAAACCTCCATACTTCGATGGATCAAACTATGCCTCTTGGAAGGCCAAAATGAGAAGCTTATTTATCTCCATTGATTCACCGGTTTAGGATATTGTAAAGACTGGATGGGAAGAACCCATAGAAGAGAAAACTGCAGCATCCATCACAGCCATAACTCCCAAAATCCTTTGCCTCTTGACCTGCTGAGAAAGCTGCTTAGACAGCAAATGGAAAGCCATGAATGCCCTTAATTGTGCAATTTTTGACAGTGAATATAGGCGGATCATGACCTGTAAAACTGCAAAGAAGCATGAGAAGTTCTTAAGAGAACCCATGAGGGCACTTCAATAGTTAAGAGGTCCAAACTTCAGATCCTCCAAAATCAGTTTGACACCATTAAGATGAGGGAGGATGAAGTCTTCATGGATTTTTATTCCAAAGTTAGCGACATTGTCAATCAAATGTACGCTTTAGAGGAAGGGATACCCGAGGACAAGCTATGTACCAAAATTGTCCAGAATCTTGTAGAAAGATTCAAGCCCAAGATTATAGCTATGGAGGACAACAGAGATGTGTCCTTAATGAAAATTGATGATTTGGTTGGTTCATTGCAAACCTATGAACTACACTTTGAACAATTAAAGGAAAAATCAATTGCCTTGAAGTCTTCCTTCAAACAAACAAAGAAAACTAAAGAAAAAGAAAAAAATTCTGAAGATGAACTCTCAAGTGATGAAATGGTAATGTTTGCCAAAAAGTTTTATAAAAACTTTACAAAGAGAAATAACTTGAGAAGAATGGGTAAGGGTGAAACAAGTAAAAGATACCCAAGAAGGCAAGAAGAAAATAGTGGGAAAGGGAAAGAGAGAGAGGAGGTCAAGGAGCAGACCTGCTTCAATTGTGGAGGAAGAGGACACTACATAATGATTGTCCTTCGGATAAAATAAAGAAGGCTGTGAGTGTGGATATGACCCATGTTGAAACTTCTGATTCAGAAAGTGATTCAGATGATGAGATTCAATGAAAAGTTGATGTATCAAAATGTCTCATAGCCTCGATCATATGTGATTAAGAAATTCCCACAATTGAAACAGAGGAAGATGAGAGTGAAGATGATGGAAATCTTCAAGCTTCCTATAGTGCCCTGTTCTTTGACAGTGTGAGGATGGCTTAAAAACTCATCAAAGTTAAAAATGAAAAATTGAACCTCTCAAATCAAATGGAAGATTTAAAACTGAAAGATCTCTCCTAATATCTAAACTGAAACTCTCTAATAATGAAAATTCAAACCTAAAAGAGAGTAATAAAACTCTTCAAGAAGAAATAACCATTCATTGCAAGGATGTTGGGAATCTGTGGCATCATAATAAACTTCTTGAAGAGGATATTAAAAAACTGTCTTTGGAAGTAAAAGATTGAAAAATCATAAAGAAAAATTCCAAGATAAGTTTACCCAAGGAGATGAAAGGCTTAAAAGACTCCTTGGATTGGGAAGACAGTATGGTGATAGGTCTAGATTTGGTGCCTCATCCACCAAAGTACCTATGAACCATGAAGTGTTAAAAAAAACAGGTATCTCTCGCCCTTCAACGGGTAAGTGCAATTTCTGCCACAAGGATGGGCATTTCAAAAGAAATTGCTATCATCTAAAGAGATATCTGGAAAAGAAAGCAGTAAGGCAAAATCAAGAAAAGCATAAGCTTAAAAATTATTCACCAACATCGAATCCTAAAAGGAATCCAAGGAAGGTGGATACAAGGTAAGACTCTTTGTTAAGACAGATGAATCATGTCTTAAAAGAGTTAATGAATCCAAGGTTTGGTCGTCAAATGTACGATCGTAGGGGTGTGTATGCAACACCAAATGCCACAATCTTTGTACCTAGGAGATAGACCATGAATCATGTTTTGTTGTAGTTTGAAATTCACTTCCATATCTTAGACCACTGCATATGAACTCACAAGAGACAATGTGAGTTCACATAGCAGAGAAATGCTATGACATGACTGGCCAGATACAAGTCTAGAATGTATTTTTCCTGGCTACAATACATACTTTACTTGAAAAGCCATACATTCCATTCAAAGTGTTTTTGAAAGATATAATCTTTTGAATGAGAATTGTTGTGTGTGTGTGCATGATTGTATGACATTGTGTTTGGTATATTTGTGCATGAATATGTGTTGCCGTACTTAGATTAGGATCTCCATCAAGCTGCACAAATAAAGGATAATTGCTCTGCAATCTGTACCTCTCGGTGTTGTCGACATGTCGGTGAATAGATTTTTTGAGTGACCGACATGTCATTTCTGTGCTAAAATTGAGCACTGTTGAAAAAAGGGAAAATGTCGAAGAAGTCGACTGTCTGTGGAACTGGCATATCGGTGAAACCAAAAGTTCAAAATAAAAAGGGGTCACTTTCTGCGAAAGTGACAACATATTCAAATTTGCTATCTCCCCTCTCGCTAAGGTTTGTGGTCCCCCCTTTCTCCTCCCGTGCCCTAGACCAGTCGATAGGACTGCTCGAGGTGATTTCCTGCCGGAAAATCATAGGGCTTTCACTCCTCAAGCCTCTAGAAGCTTGAAAATCACCATTTTTGTGATTTTTGTAGATCTGGTAAGGGTCAGTACCCATCCCATCCTTTTTTGAACCAGTGTTTGAGGATCTCCTCCAAGAAAAACCATGCCAGGAAGATGACAGATCTGACACATCCTAAGCACTCTATAGAGCGAGGTGAATCCAGTCGTGCCAATATATGGACCAAAAGAACCAAAAGAACCAAAAGGACAACCTTTCGGTCTTGCCCTAGGTCAAGCTTTGAAAATCCTATGTATATTCAGGAACAACAAGAATCCCAACTTGAGGCAGGAGAAGACCCCAGAGTTGATAAAGGTGTCATCATCGAAGAACGACGAGAGGAAAGGAGAGAAGAAGCAGATGAGGAGAATGGTCGTAGAACCAGAAATGTAGACCTTGTTGACAGTGAAGAGGAGAGGGACGACTCTGATGACTTTTGGAGTGAATCTGACAAAGAAGAAGAGTCTGAACACTCTTCTCTAGATAATCTGGGTAGAAAGGTATTCCAACTAATAAGGAGAATGGACTATCTTGAAAATAGTCTAGAAAGTATCCGGCTGACTCTGAGTCAAACCCTTTGTATTCTCGGTCAACCTTCTTTTAGTCGACTGAATCATAGATTCAATCGGCTAACTTTGGATCAGATTGACTGTATGCTCGGCCAGTATAGATTCAGTAGGATGAATCCTCAACCAACAACTTTCGTGTTTGATAAGCAATCTTTCAGTCGGTTGAAACATGCCAGAAAATTTTCTTATCCGTTACGTCTTTGTTCAGTCGACTGAATCACAAGATTCAGTCGGCTGAAACTCCCAGAAACAATTTTTTGTTTCAGCTGCCATTAGTTCAATCAACTGAATCCCATGTTTAGTCGGCTGTAACTCCTAAAAACTCATTTCTGATTCGCCCAATACCAGTTCAGTCGACTGACTGTTTGTCAGTCTCTTTTGTTTGATTATTTTGTACATCCTTTCTTCATGGAATTTACTCCTAACAATATTTAAACATAAATAATATCATACATGTAACTCTTATTGAGTTTATTCCACTCTCTAGCCAAAGCTAGAGTCTTTTCATAATTCTTTCCATCCCTGGTTTATAATCTAGATTCGAATATCACCTTCCCTTCTTATTTCAACCCATTGATCAATCCATGAATGGATTCCCAACTTCCATGATCACACGACAGTTTGACCATTTATTCTAACCACTCTTGGAGCCCATGGATTCGACCATCCATGGTCAAATCCATGACTTCCTTAATCTCATTCTCATCAAATTAAATATGGGACATACCTTTGCCCGTCTCCTTCTTTCTTTTGTTTTTTGCTCTGTCTTTGCTCCTCAGTCATTCTCTTCCTTGGTTCTTTAGCAAACTTCTCTAAGCCTAGAGGTGTAGTAATTGAGAGGGGAAGAGGAGAGGAAAGAAATTTCCTTGTTTGCAAGAAATGAATTTCGGCCAAGGGGGTGTGAAGTGCCCCTTAGGCTGGTGTCTCTTGTAACAACCCATGTCCATTCATCTTCCTCTTTAAGTTTGGTCTAATCAAGGAGTCCCTTGGTTTAACCAAGGAGACTCTTGGCTTATACCAAGGTGTCTCTCCACCTTCCATCGAGTTCATGGGTTCCAAGTCCCATGAGATGGAAATCGTTCATTTTCCCACTCAACTCATTTAACTCAACTCAAGTAATTAGCCTTGAACTCACTTTCCAACTCAAGCCAATTTAACTCCATTAAATATCTAACTTATTTTAATTTTTAACTCAATTGAATATTTAACTCACTTTAGTCTTGAATTCCATTGAGTTCACTCATGGTTGACCAAGTCAACCATGACCTAGCCGATCATGTATGAGGTGACATGTGGCACGTGGGTCTCATCCTTGCCATATCACTTGATGATGTGGATTTGGGTCTTAATTGGTTAACTGACCCAATTAAATTAACCTTACCCATTTACTTAAAACTAGCTTACCTATGACCCATTGGGTCCCAATTGGGTAATTGATCCATTTAATTACATTATCCAATTATTTTCAATCAAACTCTACCCATGATCCATTGGATCTTAATTAGGTTATTGACCCAACTCCTTTACGCATCTAAGGTCCATTTCATCCATAAGTCTTAGGATAGTTCTTCGTTGTTTAGAAAAACTATACTTTTCGTATTTTGATTAAGCATCCATAATGCCTCCTTAACAAACACCATATGTACTCAATGCTCATTTTGTTATCAATGCAATATATGGTTTGGTTTAATGTGATGTGTGTATTACTGTGTATAAATGCCATATATCTCTTTTGTATGATAGATTAACATATGGGTTTGAATGAGTTAGTTTTGTATTGGCATATTAAGGGAGATTAGAGATCAGGCAGTAATGCTACACACAACCTTGGAGTATGGGGAAGCACAAAATATGTGCTGATTAGCTGCTGTCACTGATCACGACAACTTGTTGAGAAAGGAGAATGCAAGCTTGAAAGCTTGAAGAAAAATCAACTTAGGGACAACTAAGTTTGTGGGGGAGCAAAGAAGAAAAAGCTAAGAAAAATAACTTAGAGAATGGGGGAGGAAACTCGAAAAAGCTAGGGACATTAGCTTAACCCTTGAAGCAATATGCTAGAAATCAGCTCATGCAAAGGCATACAAACCTTGTTGCACGAAAGGTGTTCACTAATCCATGGGGTGAACCATGTGTGAGATTTGATCTTAGTTAAAGCACCAATGCAAAAAGCATGAGGGAGTGCTTGATCTTGATGCTTGCCTACTAACCCTTTGTCAATTGAATGGGGCAGAAAACAGTAGAAGCTAGGAAGCACATAAAAACCAATTAGAAGAATATTTGGTGGAAGGAAGATCCAATTCAAGGAGATTGGGGGAGTCTAGCAAGCAATTCATTGGTGTATGGGGAGAAAATCTTATTTAGTCCATGGATGCTTATGGTCTGGACTAACCAATCTAATGATTGTCTAGTGTTTCTTGCTTTCTTTGCTTAAATATGAAAATGAAAATGAAGCAAGCTAAGCAAGAATATGAAGATCATAGTCTTGTTAATCCATTTGAATATACATGTAATTGATGTAATGTTTTGTATTCAAATGTGTTGTAATAAAGGGTGTGCTTGTAATTGGGTTAGCTTCTAGGTTTTGTCGTGTAATTGACAAAGGGGGAGATTGTTAGTGCCCCGGCTTGACTGAGTCCCTGTTTGTCAATTATATGACTTGGGTAGAAGCACTTGCCAATAAGCTTAAAGACTCAAGATGATCGAGGAAGAAGATCATGCAATACCAAGCTTAGGTATCATCATCATGGCAATCACAAGAACATGTATATGGCCATAGATGACCCTAGGTGGAACCCACACTTGAGAGATGACTACTAAGCTTAGTTGCATATGTTGGTAATAAGCATAACATGCCTGGAGAGGAAGCTAAACAATGAATTGGAAACATAAACTGTGTTCACTGTTAGCACGACCAGTCTATCTCACCGACCCTTCGGTGTAGTTAGGATCGACCCATCGTGGTCAAAGATTGGTTGGTTCTGGAACTTCGAACTGTCAATCTGGATATGCCTCTGACCGAGAGTCTCGTATCCACCGACCCTCGGTGATGAACTTGAACGACCCCTCGTGGTTAACGACTCGGCGGTATAAAACTTATAAGTTCTGGATTGAGAACTTTTTAGGGCTCTCGACAAAAAAAGAAATCTCTGTATATCACGACCGATCAAGAGTAACAAGACCGACCCCTCGGCAAAGGGCGATGGGTCGTTCTGGGTAGCAGGTTTCCTAATTGGAAACTACTGTCAAGCATGCTTTGCACAAGACTGCCTCTTGTATGGACAGACCCATCGGTGCCATGACTGTTGACCAATCGGCGACACCGACATGTCGACCGGGTGGTTGAACTGTAATTAATATGAACAGCGACCCATGGGTACCATCGACCTGTCGGTCCTGGACAGTCAATACGACCATTAAAATCCTTTATAAATATGAGTGTGGGTGATCATTTTACTATCTTCAGTTAAACACTCAAAGGAATGATCAATACTCTTGAGAGAAAGATCATAAACAACCAATCTTTGGATTGTGTTTGCAAGTGAGAAAGAGAGGATGAGAGAAAGATCATAAACAACCAATCTTCGGATTGAGTTTGTGTAACACCCTGGATTTCCATTACGTAGAAATATATTGGCTTGGTCTATTTAAATTGTGAATGAAAGGAATTTGAGATTTAAATAGTTGAAAAGGACCTTAGGTGGGTAAGGAATTGGGTCAATTACCCAATTAAAGACCTAATGGATCATGGGTAAGGTTGATTTTAAATTAATTGGGTAAAGTCTAATTAAATGGGTCAATCATCCAATTGGAACCCAATGGGTTATAGTGAACTTAATTTTAAGGTAAATGGGTTAGGTTAAAGTAATTGGGTAGCTACCCAATTAAAACCTAACACATTAAATCCTCCTCATCAAGTGAGGTATCATGTGGGTGATGTGGCATAACAAGTCATCGCATGGAAGCCAACTAGGCAAGGTGCAACATCATCGAGTGACATAGCCAAGGTGGAACTCGAATGCCATATGGTGCATGGTACATGGTCGGCCATGTCATGGTTGACTTGGTCAACCATGAGTGAGTTCAAAGGAATTAAGTTAATGCTTGAGTTGAGTTGAGTTGAATAGGAAGTTGAGAGATTTCCATCTCAAGGTGAGTTGAAGTGGAAGATGGCGAGTTTCCATCTCATGGGGGATGAAACCCATGACTCGATGGAAGTCAAAGGGATGGCTTGGGATGACACCAACCAAGGGGCACACTCCACCCCTTGGCCAAGCACTCTCTCTTTTGGAACAAAGAGATTTCTCTATCTCTATCTCTATCTCTTCTACCTACATCTCTGGACTTAGAGAATTACTGAAGAATAAAGGAAGGAATTCAGATAAAAAAGAAACGAAGGAGACAGGAAAGAAGGTATGGTTTTGAGTTTAACAATATCGGATTAAGACTAAGGGGAAACCATAGTTCTGGCCATAGTATGGCCGAACCTATGGGTTCCATATTTGGTTAAAAATGGCTGGCCAAACTATCATAAGTTCATAGAATTAGATATCCATTCAAGGTATAGACATATGTTGAAAACCAACAACCAAAGGATTGAATTCAGAATCATGTTCTAATGACACAAGATTGAATGAATTAAGGAAAAGACTCTAGCTTTGGCTAGAGGGTAGAGTAAACTCACTAAGAGTAATATGAATGATATTATCTATGTTTAAAAGTGTTAAGGAATGGATTTCATGGAGAAGGACTTTGCAAAATAAACAAACAAAAAGACTAACAAAACAGTCAGTCGACTGAACTAGTGTTCGCCGAAAAAGAAAGGAGTTTTGGGAGTTTCAGCCGACTGAATCTTGTGATTCAGTCGCCTGAACATGGACTGGATTTAAATATGGGATTTATTTGGTGGTTCAGCTGAATATAGGATTCAGTTGACTGAATAAACGTATCAAACAAGCAAAGTAATTTGGTGTGTTTCAGCCGACTGAATCTATGATTCTGTCGACTGAAGGAATGCTTATTGAACACGAAAAGGGTTGGTTGGTAATTTAGCCGACTGAATCTGTGATTCAGTCGATTGAATGTGAACTGGTTGAACAAGCAAATAATCTAATCCAAAGTCAGCCGGCTGAATTTGTGATTGAGTCGAATGAACTGGCATTGACCAAGAATACATGGGGTTTGACTCAGAGTCAGCTGACTGAATCTATGATTTAGTCGACTGAAAGGTTACGAGTCAAGGTTATTCAGTGCCGAGTCGTGTTTCAGCCGACTGAATATATATTTCAGTCAACTGAAAGTCTGCGGGTAAGACAGAGGACTGTATCTGGACATGATTCAGCCGACTGAATTGAAAAGAATAATTTTTGAATATTTTCCAGATGCTACAGTTTATCTAGAAGGATGTAAGGAGTGATTAAAATTAAATGGATCATCAAATTGATTTATTTATGCGATTGAATTTAATAAGGAAAGGAAATTTGCAAAGGGTTGCCATTCGTTGTGACGTGATCGTTGAACGGTATCTTCACAAAACAGGAAAGATAGTATAGTGGAATTTGGTAGGATTCCTACCTTGTTGAGACATTGTGGATTACTGGTTTTATTTCTAAATGTGATGGTTTACTTTGGTTAAACAATTGATATATGTATATGAATTGATTTTCAAAATATTTTATGCAATTTGAAATGAAATGGCATTATTGCATTCATGATCTCATGCATGGCATGGGAGGGAGTATATGGGACAGCAAGTCAAGTTATGAGCTGTCCGGACATGACTTGGGGCTTGATACTAGCTTATATGAACCTATGCGAACTATTAATATGTTGGCTTTGTCTGGGATTGCGAGAAATGGGTACGGCGTAGTCTGGGCCAAAGAGCTCTTGGGTAAGCAGTCCCGAAACCTTGTGCAGAGGGAGGAGTCCACACTCCATCGATAATTTCGATTATCATATGTGGGGAGGTATAAAGTGACCTGGTTGTGCCGTCACAAAACACTGCGGACGTAAATGGCCAAGGTAACACCTTGATATGGCTTTAATTTATCAAGGAAACTATTGATATGATTTGTATTGAGATTGGATATGGAAATTGGGTGAGAGATCATTGAAATATGACACCCATGACATGATACATACATTAGCATGATTTTGATATGAGTATCATGCGCTGGTTTTGGTACTATGAGATGTTTTACAGTTTTGATATGATGTACTTATTTTGATTTTATACTGATCCTATGTGTACATAACCCTATTTGGAATTCTTACTGGGCGCGTTGACTAACGCCCTACTTCTACCATATGGATGATGGAACAGGAAATGACAAGGACATGGGACATGAAGGGAGTCAAGCATAGGAGCTTGGACAGTTTTATGTTTATTTTATTTAGCTTGGCTTTGAAAGTTGTATTGGGAGAACTGTTATGGTGGTTTGTAATAACTTAGAGATTATTTTGCTATGGTTTGATATTGATTAAGTTTCAATTAATTATATGGTAATTGGCTTCCTTGCTTATTGATGTCATGTATATGGATGAAATCTTATCCATATGTTTATTCCGCAATTATTTTGTTAAGCGTTTGAAGTGTTTTAGTGGAATTTGTCCACGCATACGTAAAAGTGGCCAGTTAAGGGTCGGGTTTGGAAACTCGGACTTAGCTCGCATCGTGACGTCCCCTCTCTCACTCTCTCACTCTCTTATTTTTTTTAAAAAAAATACTCTGATTTTTGGCGAGTGAAAAATGGCGGGGCCTTACAATTGGTATCAGAGCGAAATCGGAAGTGTCGAATCTTGCAAAGTATGATTAATACAGTATCATGTCTCACTGACAAGATAAGAATCCAAACTGACATACTCTTCGGAGTCTGCTGCACGGGGGCAGGATTAATTTACTTTGTTGAGAATCAGACTGTAAGCATTAAATCTGAGAACAACACTGGATGAGAAGAATTACAGCAAGGGAAGGACAAACACTATAATTTTGGATTTATCCAACATAGCGAAATTGGACATATCTCCCCCAAACAAGAAACATTAGGATTTTCCCAAAATGAGAAACTATATATGATACATAGAAAAATTTCCCCAACACAAGAAATACAAGATGATGATTAGGCAATTTTCCCCAAATATGTGAACATAAAACTTTATGAGAAAACTAAGTCAAGCAATGTTTCAATGACTTAGGAAAATACCTCCAAGAAGAAGAAATACCCAACAAAGCCCGCATCAGGAAGAAGAGGGATAGAACCCACACTAGGAAGAGGGACAAAATAGTGTGAACATTTTTGAAGTACCACCTGAGCTGCAGAGCCTAGTACAAGCAATAGTCATTTCCGTTCTATAGCAACACCAGAACGGCAATGGAGGCACAACTTCCAATGAATCACAGGACTGATACATGGTCAAGGATTTCCAACAGCAGCGTCCCCCTTATTTCAAAGGGAAAGAGGGACCCGCAGGAGCAGAAAACTGGATTGAGAACATTACAAAGATCTTGAAGCTGCTCAAGATCACAGTGATGAGGACAGGATATTGCTGGCTACTTCACAATTGGTGGATGATGCCGGCAAATGGTGGAGAGTTATAGAGCGCCAACAAGCACAGATTCTAGCGGGGGAAATGACTGAGATGACATGGGACCAATTCGTTGGAATGTTTCTGGATCATTATTTTCCAGAAGAAGAGAAGGAGCGCCAAACCCAAGCGTTCATATCTCTGGTCCAGGGCACTATGACTGTTGCCGACTATTATCAAGAGTTTCTCAGTCTATCATGTTATGCTCTATACATGGTGGACACGGAATACAAGAACGCTCGGAAGTTTGAACAAGGCCTGCGACCTAACCTAAGAGGCAAGGTCACTATCTTCAAGTCAGCTACTTTGGCTGAAGTGGTTAGTCGAGCTAGCATAGCCGAACAAGAATTGGCAGAGACAGTTAGGTTTGTGGATAACCGACGAGGTCAGAGTGGGAAAATACTTTCCGTCTGAACAAGAGATTCAGACCCAACTTTGGAAGGCCCTCACCTTCTACGAGGTCTACTGGAGGTTTTCGTCCCAATTATCCGTCTACATCAGGACCAATCTCTAAGGTTCCTCGAGGCGTTAGCACCTGCTTCCAGTGTGGCCAGCCGGGCCATTCCAAGAGAGAGTGTCCACAAAACAATAGACCTCCTCACTCCAGGGGTTCTTTCCGTCCTCCAGCTCGACCAACTCAGTCTCAAGCATCCAGAGCACATAACCAGACAAGACGGGCACATATTCCTACAGGATCTGGATGATTATATACTTTGGTTCCTCCTCCCGAGACAGTGGATCACTCGGTGATTCAAGGTATGGTAGTAGTTGGTAGTTCTTATGCTTTCGTATTATTTGATTCAAGAGCATCCCACTCCTTTATATCTACTACCTTCATATCTGCTACTGGTACTCTAGTACAACAATTGTCCACTGCACCGCACTTACTATTGTATCCCCTATTGGAGATACATCACTGGGTCTGATCTGCACTTCTATAGACACTGAACTTTGGGTTCAGATTTAAATTCAACTATCTGGTACTCGAGATGACAGAATACGACATCATATTTGGCATGGATTGGTTGGCTAACTTCCAGGTCGGCATTGACTGTCATCTCTGCAGAGTGATATTTTGGTCACCCGAGGGAAAACGATATGTAGTACATGCCGACAGACAGAGCATTCCTATGACCAGAAGATTGCATGAAAAATGAGCCATCTAATTCTGCATAACATCAGGCTAGACAAGGCGCCAATGGCTGAACTACCTGCGGTAGTGAAAGACTACGCAAGGTATTCCCGACAGACTCCCTAGGTTACCTCCAAAAAGGGAGATTGACTTTAAGATCAAGCTATATCCTGGCACTACTCATGTATCATTGCCGCATTATCGGATGTCCCCATCAGAAATTTCTGAGCTGAAGAAAAAAAATTGATGAATTACTCAGAGGATGCAACTGGAACAACACATCATCCTGGGGAGCACCGGTATTATTTGTGAAGAAGAAGGACGGTACTCTTCGGATGTGTGTAGATTACAGGAAGTTGAATTAGCTGACGGTCAGGAACAAATACCCTCTACCCCGAATTGATGATCTGTTTGATCAACTCAGAGGTTCCAGCTATTTATCCAAAATTGATCTGATGTCAGGCTACTATCAAATCCGTGTCAGGGATGAGGACATAGAGAATACGACTTTCAGAACTCGATATGGACTGTATGAATGCACCAGCTATGTTCATGGATCTGATGAACAGAATCTTTCATCCTTATTTGGACAAGTTTGTAATTGTCTTCATTGAAGATATCTTGATTTATTCCACCAGTCGGGAAGAACATGCTGAGCATCCGAGGATAGTCTTAGACACCCTCAAGAAGAACCAGTTATACGCTAAAGCAAGCAAGTGTGAGTTCTGACTATCTGAAGTCAACTTCGTAGGACATGTCATATCAGTAGAAGGAATAGCCGTGGACCCGGCTAAAGTGGCAGCGGTTAGAGACTGGAAAGCTCCAAAGAATGTGACTGAAATCCTCAGCTTTTTGGGATTGGCTGGTTATTATTGGAAGTTTATTATGGACTTCTCCAAAATTGCAGCTCCACTCACCCGACTCACTCAGAAATGAGTCAAATTTGAATGGTCGGATGTATGCAATTGAAGATTTAAGGATCTGAAACAGAAGCTCACCACTGCTCCTATTCTGATTTTTCCGGAAAGAGGCAAGGGATATAAAGTATATTGTGATGCTTCAGGAGAAGGACTTGGGTGCTCTCTCACTCAAAGTCATCATATAGTGGCATACGGTTTAAGGCAACTGAAAATTCATGAACTACACTATCCCACTCATGATCTGGAATTAGCTGCAGTAGTCTTCGCTCTCAAAAGCTGGAGACACTATCTATATGAAGAGAAATTTGAGGTATTTTCAGACCACAAGAGCTTGAAGTATCTATTCAATTAGAAGGAACTCAATATGAGGCAATGCAGACTCTGCAAGATTATGAATTTGCACTGCGATATCATCCTGGCAAGGCGAACAAAGTGGTTGATGCCCATGGTCTAGGATCTTCACCAACATGGTCTAGGATCTTCACCAAAAATCATTCGTTAAAACCTTTCTAAAATTAAAACCATAATTCTATGATTTTGATCCTCCACACTTCCATTAAAATTCACCAAAGTCTTCCATATTTTTCCATCAAACGGTTCATTAAAAACTTCATAATCATCCAATCATTTTCTTCCATGGGGTTCGACCATACATCATGGCCGAACCCTATGGTTCCATGCTTCCTTTTTTAAATCCAATAAAAAATATTAACAATGTCTTTCCATGGGTTTCGGCCATATATCATGGCCGAACCCTATGGTTCATCCTCTTTATTTAAATATCAACATTCATCCCTTCATCTTGTTCCATGGGGTTCGGCCACACACCATGGCCGAACCCTATGGTTCTTTTCTTTAAACAAAACATCAAACTATTTACCGGTTCCGCGACTCCTTCGGTTTTCCTTCGCTCCGATTGGTTCTTGTTCTTCCAATCTTTCTCATCCTTAGCCTTTTTCTCCTCCTAGATCTTTCCCTCTTGCTGGCTACTCTTTCCTTTGTGTATACCGTGAATGATCTTGAGAGAGAGAGAATTCGGCTATGTGCATGTATGTATTGCGCCCTTGCTGCCCTTCTCTTTTATTGTTTCCAATTGGTCCAATATTAGAAGGTGCCTTAGTGCCGTGCGCCCCTTGCCTCTTTCTTTAATTACTCCCTCTTGATCCCAACTTAGAAGGTGCTAAGATAATAATTCCCTTATGCCATGTGCACTAACTTAGTTTTATAGTAGTTCCACTTGGTTCCATATTTAGACAATGTCATGCGCTCCTTGTGTTGCCTCTCTATAAAACCTTCCAATTAATCCCTTCTTAGAAGGTGCCATGCGCGCTTGATGCCCTTCTTTTATTAGAACTTCCTTTTGATCTAAATAGAAGGTGCCATGCGCCCCTTCAATTAGCCATTGCCTTAATGCCGTTTTTAACAAGGAAGGACCCCTTTTTAGATGATCTTATGCACATTAACTTGGATATGCAAATCTCATAATCGGCCAAGCAATATCCCATACACAACCATGCAACTCCTAAAGTCTTTCCATCAACATCTTCCATGCGCATGCAATCTTCCAACTCCTAAAATCTTTCATGTCAACCTCACATACACGCCCCAAGCAATCCATATTTAATTTTTAGACACATTGCATTATTATTTAATTCAGCCCCATTTAATTTAAATAAAACCCTTTCCATAATCCGTTGGGTCAAAATTGGGCAAAGACCCAACACTTTACCCATATAAGATCCATATCTAAAAATTCACAATTTAAATGGGTAATTTCCGTAAATATTTATAACTTGAAAATCCGGGGTGTTACACACCTTGATTAGATAAAACATAAATGAAGGAAGATGGAAGGACTTGGGCTGTTACAAAGAGACATCAACAAAGGACCCCACCCCTTGGCCGATCACTCTCTCTTTTGGAACAAAGAGATTTCTCTATCTCTATCTCTATCTCTTCCACCTACATCTCTGGACTTAGAGAATTGCTCAAGAACAAATGAAGGAATTTAGATAAAAAAGAAATGAAGGAGAAAGGAAAGAAGGTATGGTTTTGAGTTTAACAATATAGGATTTAGACTAAGGGGAAACCATAGTTTTGGCCATAGTATGGCCGAACCTATGGGTTTCACTTGGTTAAAAAGGGCTGGCCAAACTGTCATAAGGTCATAGAATTAGATATCCATTCAAGGTATAGACATATGTTGAAAACCAACAACCAAAGGATTGAATTCAGAATCATGTTTTAATGGCACAAGATTGAATGAATTAAGGAAAAGACTCTAGCTTTGGCTAGAGGGTAGAGTAAACTCACTAAGAGTTATATGAATGATATTATCTATGTTTAAAAGTGTTAAGGAATGGATTTCATGGAGAAGGACTTTGCAAAATAAACAAACAAAGAAGACTAACAAAACAGTCAGTCGACTGAACTAGTGTTGGCCGAAACAAAAAGGAGTTCTGGGAGTTTCAGCCGACTGAATCTTGTGATTCAGTCGCCTGAACATGGACTGGATTTAAATATATGGGATTTATTTGGTGGTTCAGCGACTGAATATAGGATTCAGTTGACTGAACATAAACGTATCAAACAAGCAAAGTAATTTGGTGTGTTTCAGCCGACTGAATCTATGATTCTGTCGACTGAAGGAATGCTTATTGAACACGAAAAGGGTTGGTTGGTAATTTAGCCGACTGAATCTGTGATTCAGTCGATTGAATGTGAACTGGTTGAACAAGCAAATAATCTAATCCAAAGTCAGCCGGCTGAATCTGTGATTGAGTCGACTGAACTGCCATTGACCAAGAATACATGGGGTTTGACTCAGAGTCAGCTGACTGAATCTATGATTTAGTCGACTGAAAGGTTATGAGTCAAGGTTATTCAGTGCCGAGTCATGCTTCAGCTGACTGAATATGTATTTCAGTCGACTGAAAGTCTGCGGGTAAGACAGAGGACTATATCTGGACATGATTCAATTGATTGAATTGAAAAGAATAATTTTTGAACATTTTCCAGATGTTACAGTTTATCTGAAAGGATGTAAGGGGTGATTAAAATTAAATGGATCATCAAATTGATTTATGAACGCGATTGAATTTAATAAGGAAAGGAAATTTGCAAAGAGTTGCGATTCATTGTGACGTGATCGTTGAACGGTATCTTCACAAAACAACAAAGATAGTATACTGGAATTTGGTAGGATTCCTACTTTGTTGAGACACTGTGGATTATATATTTGTTACTGGTTTTATTTCTAAATGTGATGGTTTACTTTGGTTAAACAATTGATATATGTATATGAATTGATTTTCAAAATACTTTATGCAATTTGAAATGAAATGGCATTATTGCATTCATGATCTCATGCATGACATGAGAGGTAGTATATTGGACAACAAGTTAAGTTATGAGCTGTCCGGACATGATTTGGGGCTTCATACTATGAAGCTATGTAAACTATTGATATGTTGGCCTTGTTCGGGATTGTTAGAAATGGGTACGGCGTAGTCTGGGCCAAAGAGCTCTTGGGTAAATAGTCCCGAAACCTTGCGCAGAGGGAGGAGTCCACACTCCATCGATAATTCCGATTATCATATGTGGGGAGGTATAAAGTGACCTGGTTGTACCGTCACAAAACACTGCGGACGTAAATGGCCAAGGTAACAGCTTGATATGGCTTTAATTTATCAAGGAAACTATTGATATGATTTGTATTGAGATTGGATATGGAAATTGGGTGAGAGATCATTAACATATGACACCCATGACATGATATATACATTAGCATGATTTTGATATGAGTATCATGCGCTGGTTTTGGTACTATGAGATGTTTTACAGTTTTGATATGATGTACTTATTTTGATTTTATACTGATCCTATGTGTACATAACCCTATTTGGAATTCTTACTGGGCGCGTTGACTAACGCCCTACTTCTACCATATAGATGATGGAACAGGAAATGACAAGGACATGGGATATGAAGGGAGTCAAGCATAGGAGCTTGGACAGTTTTATGTTTATTTTATTTAGCTTGATTTTGAAAGTTGTATTGGGAGAACTGTTATGTTGGTTTGTAATAACTTAGAGATTATTTTGCTATGGTTTGATATTGATTAAGTTTCAGTTAATTATATGGTGATTGACTTCCTTGCTTATTGATGTCATGTATATGGATGGAATCTTATCCATATGTTTATTCTGCAATTATTTTGTTAAGCGTGTGAAGTGTTTTAGTGGACTTAGTCCACGCACACATAAAGGTGGCCAGTTAAGGGTTGGGTTTGGAAACTCAAACTTTACTCGCGTCGTTATGTCCCCTCTCTCTCTCACTCTCTTTATTTAAAAAACATACTCTGATTTTTGGCAAGTAGAAAAGGGCGGGCGTTACAGTTTGCAACTGAGAGAGTTATAAACTAGAAAAGCTTTGGTGAAGCCAAGTTTCCTTGTCGCCCAAAAGATTGTGATTACTACACGACGACTTCAAGAAGGAGCGTCGACACAACTTGGGTGGGATCTTCAAGAAGCGCACATCAGTAAAAAAGAGCTTTAAGGCAAATGCTTCTTGGTTTTTAATTTTACTTTTAAAAACATGTAACCCGAAAGTGGATTAAGGAGATGTACTCCGGAACCATAAAAAACTCTAAAGTGTCTTCTTTGGCAGATAGGTGGGTGGAATTCCTGGCCAACTGAGTTAGGTGGAATTCCTACTCTAATTGTGAGGGTGTAAGTCCCCACATAGTGAATTTGGGGATAACACAAGGTTGAGCGAGTCCTAACAATGTATGTAGGCTGGAGAACCGAACCAGTATATAGCTTGTGTCCATGTGTTTGTGGTGTTAGATCTAATTTCTTATGTTGATTGTTTAATCACATTTATTAACACACACACTCTTGATTGTTGTTTCCGCTGCATTTAAATTAATCAATCAAGTAAATTAAAAAAGGACCAACGAATTTGGATTGACCTATTCATCCCCCCCTCCTCTAAGGTCAATCAGGTTGTTCTAGCTCCCTCAGTAAGGAGGACTTTCAGTTTGGATGGCATGATTGTGTTAATGGATGGTGTGGATGAGTGATTGGAGATATGGATGGGAGGTTCTAAGGTTTACCTACAGGGATGAATATAAATGGATGGAATACATGAAATGCATGATATGTATGGTGGAGATTCATGCATGATTTAATCGATGATGGATATTAATGCATGATGAAATGGATTGCTAATATGAGATGGGATAGGCTAGGGTATGTGGTCATTGAAATTCTGCCATGGACATGGGCTTTTTGGGTTTGTACCTAAAGTGGATTTAGGCTTAGGATTGGTGAAGTTGAATTTGGACTTGGAGCATTGGATTTGAACTTGGACTCGGACTAGAGCTTGGACTTTAGCTTGGACTTGGCTTGCTGGGCTTGAATTCACTTTGGCCTGGCCCACATTGGCAAATACGCATGGAGTTCTTGGCCTGGCCTAGTGTCTGGCATCTAGAGCAAAGCTTGTTCCAATTGCAGTGGATCGCTGGCCCATGGATCTTGATTCTCAACTCTTGGCCTCTTTGATTGCAAATTTACTTTTAAAATAAAATAATTAATCAAACCACTTGAAAATCTAAATATTGAATTAATCTAGACTCTCATAAACGGATCCAAATTATCCAATTTACATTTAAAACCCTAAAAGTGGCATGATTTAATTATAAAGTTTTAATTCTTTCATTTTAAGCTCTCTACCGACAAGTATCCACTGTTTTATGAAGATTTTCTATTTTTGTAACACCCCGCCCTTTTTCACTCGCTTTCCGAAAATCAGAGTCTATGTTTTTTTTAAAAAATGATAGAGAGCGGGACGTCACGACGCGAGCTAAGTCCGAGCTTTTAAAGCCCGACCCTTAACTGGCCAACCATACATGTGCGTGGACCAAGTCCACAAAAATGGTTCACACGTACTCAAGTTAACATGTGGAATAATCATAATTGCGGTATTACAATAGGATAACAGTCCTATTCCATTTTAGATAGCAAAGTAGTCCAACACTTACCAATAATTATCTTAAGTTAACATTCAAACCATAACAAATAATCTAAGTTATTAAATAAGTCCAAGATCATTCATCCTTGCTTCACACATCTAATCACTTATACAACAATTATTTAACATTGATAATAACCTAAGTCCATAAAAATATTCCCCATGGGGTTCGGCCATACACCATGGCCGAACCCATGGTCTTCATTTCTGTGATTCATTCATACATCTAAGCCATTTGTACAAATCCATATCCAATAACACCACCCATGGGGTTCGGCCATACACCATGGCCGAACCCATGGTCCTTCAATTTTAACTATTTACCTTTTTGCCATTATGCTATCCATGGCTAATTACCTAGCTTACTTACATATGACTTATGTTCCAAAAATGATCCATACATAATTCATTAATCTTGGCCATTCTTTCTTTCCATGGTAATCACATATTTAAGTCCATAAACCACGGTCCCTCCATGGGGGGTTTAATCATATACTTTAGATTCATCAAATACACCCAAGAATCCATAATATATCCCTTAATTTCCTTCCATGGGGTTCGGCCATACACCATGGCCGAACCCATGGTCCATGATTCTTTCACCATTTACCACCTTGATACCATTTTAATTGATTAACATCCTTCCTTATTTTCCTCCTTTAAAACCCTTTTTAAAAAAAACTTAACATACATGTATACTTTTCATGATTTGAAATCCATTAACACAACCAATGTCCTTCCATGGAGTTCGGCCATACAACATGGCCGAACCCTATGGTTCATGCATAAGGTCCTTTAACTATCACAAGATTAGGGTTCGGCCATGCAATGGCCTAACCATGTCTTTGACCATCTTTTTCCTACTTATGCAATCTTAACGAGTACTTACCGATTGCGCGACTCCTCCGGTTTCCTTCTCTCCTTCTAGTTCCTTTGATATTCCTCTTCCTTTGCCTTTTCTTCCTCCTTGATCCTTAGCCGAAGTTGATCTTACTGAAGTCCCTTGAAGTGGTTCGGCCAAGAAATATATGTTTGAGAGAGAGAGAGAAGCTTGCGATAGAAAACTCTTTAAGCCTTTTCTCTTTTGTCCAAGAGAGTGGTCGGCCTTGAGAGAGGGAGAGAGTGAGATGACAACCAATCTTGTTTTGCTCAATGAGGGTGATCGGCCAAGGGTGGTGCTTTTTAATAAAGCCCTTTTGTAACTTCCATAATTCATGACCTTCTCATTGATACTTACATTGGGGGTTTCATCCTTGAAATGAAACTCCCAACCGTATTGCCCCTTGGTTACCTTGTGTACAACAAAACCGTCCCCTCCATTCATGACCCATTTGGGGGTTTCATCCATGAGATGAAACTCCCAAGTCTCCAACGGTGTAAGCTTGGATTTGAATTGTGTAACCCCCAAAACCCTTTCATCTCCTCATTAATTAGCCTTTGGAGTTTCATCCATGAGAAGAAACTCCCACACCTCCAACGTGTAACCCTTGACTTGGTCTTGGTGGGATTCATCTCCCCACCTTTATGTTTCATTTTGGGGGTTTCATCCTTGAGATGAAACTCCCATGTATCCAACGGCATTGTCTTGACTTGGACAATAAAACCACCAACCTTCATTGATGATTCATTTTGGAGTTTCATCCATGAGATGAAACTCCCATTCCAACATGTATGCCTTGGGTTGATTTTTGAAACAACCAAAAACCCTTCATCTACACACTCCACTCACTTAAGATGGAGGTCCCAATAACTTTCATCCAACTCACCATAATTCAATCATTTTTCATTCTTTTAAACTCAACTCACTTAACTCACTTAAAATCAACTCAAGTATATAATTCCATTTCCAACTTAATTCAGCCCATTTAATTAAGCTTGAACTCACTTGGTGGTCAACCAAGTCAACCACGACCCATTGGGTCCCAATTGGGCATTTTGACCCAATTGCCAATTTTAATGTATGATTGAATCTTTATTATCAATACTATTTTGGATACGATGTTTTACAGATACGACATGATGTATTATATCTGGATTTTTATACTAACCCATGTATTTGACCCTAATTGGAATACCTACTGGGCGCGTTGTCTAACGTCCTACTTCTACCCTAGTTGATGATACAGGGAATGGACTGAACGAGGACGTGATCGGAGCCAAGCTTAGGAGCTTGGATGATTAAGTTTCATTTTGTTTAAGTTACTCATGGATAATGTATTTGAGTAATTAGTTCGTGGGAATGTAATAACTTAGATTATTTGCTATGGTTTGAATATAAACTTCAGATAATTATTGGTAATTGTTGGACTACTTTGCTATCTAAAATGGAATAGGATTGTTATCGTATTGTAATACCGCAATTATGATTATTCCGCATGTTAACTTGAGTACGTGTGAACCATTTTTGTGGACTTGGTCCACGCACATGTACGGTTGGCCAGTTAAGGGTCGGGCTTTGGAAGCTCGGACTTAGCTCGCGTCGTGACGTCCCGCTCTCTCTCACTCTTCTATTTAATCAAAAAAAAAAATAGAATCTGATTTTCAGAAAGTGAGTGAAAAAGGGCGGGGCGTTACAGTTGGTATCAGAGCGAAACGGGAAGGTTGAATCTTTCGAAATAAGATTCAGACGGTTTCATGTCTCACTGACAGATAAGAATCCCAACTGACCGAGTCTTCGGAGTCCGCTGCACGGGGGCCGGATTAATTTTCTTCATTAGACTCAGACTGAAACATTCAATCTGAGAACACTTAAAGAAAAAAGGAATGATAGCAAAGGAAGTACAGTCACTATAACTTGGATTTATCAAACATAGCAAATTAGGAGATACTTCCCCGATATCCCCAAATTGAGAAACAAACAATTGATACTTAGGAAGTTTCCCCAAAAACAAAGAAATACAAAGAGTGATGATTTGGCAATTTTCCCAAACGAGAGACATTATGTGATACATAGGAAACTCCCCAAAATAAGAAATACAAGATGATGATTAGAAAATTCCCCAAAACAAAGATTAATATGATTTGAACTACGGTTGTAATTGATGTGCTTCTGTTGTTGTGATACAGATACGTCGAGCAACATAAAGTATATAGAGTTGTGGGACAGAGGGACCCCTAGCTGTCCAATAGATTTGGTTTCTTCTTACGACGATTCTAGCGTGCCAAACTTCATCAATGAAGTTGTAACCAGTCAGGACATGGAAGTAGAATCGCCCGAGTACAATGTTGGGGTTGCTCCAGCCTTTGTACCCGAAGAGGACGAGGAAGATGTCCCAAACTTAGAAGAATCCGTAGGGGAGATAGGCTCGCCCGAGTATACTCTGGCTACTCCCGACTTCGGATGAGTTGACAGATTATATGTGCGAATTATGCAATCGGGAGGGGCACAACTGTACTTATTACCCCCACCCTATTGAGGTTATTTGCCCTGTTTGTGGACTTCACGGGCACGGGAAGGAGAGGACTAATTGTCCATACATTGGGGGACTGGGACTAATACCTTGTCTGACTTGTAGAGTGTTGGGTCACACGTCGACGACATGCCCTGACAACTTCTTCGATTTTGGTGATGATGCAGGGTCTTCTACGGAAGATTAGGCTAAGAGATTGTAAGAAAATGTCAAGGAAATGGGAGATTTTTGTAAGGGTTGTGGGTACGTGTTGTTCTTTGAAGGGTTTCTCTAACCCTACCACCCTTGTGATGGAAGTTGAAGGATTTTTTTTTAATAAAGTATGCAACCTTAAGAGTTCATGAGGACTTTGGCATTTAGATGTTTGTGACAAGGTCACCTGATAATATTGAGATGTGGTATGGGTGCGTCCCTCACGTGATGTTGATGAGATAAGTATATAGATTCCATGAGTAAGGCTTAGAGTAGCTTTGAGACTGTGGGAGCCTCGATATGAAATACGGAGACTTGGTCCGGTAGGGTTGCCATTGAGGAGTGGGTCCCTCACATGCTATACGCTGGAGGGCGCTCTCACTACTATTTCTCACATTTGATGTGTATTGATGCGCAGAGCTAGGTACTATTTTACCCTGGGGGGGTGGTGCTATCTTCGTTAGACGCGAATCGACCGCCTTAGAGCTTGACTGAATCACCCTTGGGGTGAAGAGATGTAGGGCTAGTTAGACTTGATCACGTTGGACGTGGGTCTTCCGCTTAGTAAGTCATGGGCCCTAAGTCTTGCTAGGGGTCGGGGTATATTTATGATTTGATATTGATGCCATAGACACATAGTGATTCATTCGAGTGTTGTTCCTACTGATAGAATATCTCATGATAGACATATTGGTTCTACGAATGTATGAGTTATGCCCATGAATGGATTATATCCAAAAGAGGGTTATATTCATGGATGGTTACTAACCATGGATAGATGATACTCACTGATAGAGTGATACCAGGGATGGATGTGTATAACCATGGATGATGATTCCCATGGTGGTTTGGATTGATGTCGGGTATCGGTACCATGGTAGACATGTTGGTAGTATGATGGAACTGTTGGTCTCATAGATGACATATTGATCTAATGATTGGGACATGTTTCGATTTACATCCCACATTATAAGAAAAAGGTGTTAGTCGTATTACGACTTGTATCACAGGAAAGTTAGTGTTGAAAGATACTTGGTATCATAGAAGTTATGAACAAAAGGGTTAGTCACATAGTGACTTATGTGCAAAAGAAGATATGCTTAATTTTGGAGATGTGCTTAGTGGAAAAGATAAGAGTCTAGTGAAACTCGAATGGGAAGCTATGGACGACTACCAAGTTAGACTGATCAACTGAGTCTGTAGTAAGCCGATGGAGTTCCAGGAGAGTGCAGCTAGAAACCTGGTTAAAAAAGGAGTCAGCGAAAGCCTTGAGGATAGGCTCGCATTGGCAGGCTACCTCACTAGCAAATTTTCAATGAGGGGCAAGGTCATCACTAACCTCACATAGAGAGTAGACGAATGAACCTATTGAACGAGTATGTATGGAAAATATCTTGGTAGCAAGTAAAGTGAAACAGAGTGTATTGATCTACGTAAAGTCACAAATGGGCACACGAGGAAAAGATATGACATGAGACAGAACAAAGAGGTTACGGAACAGAGCGATTCAGTTCGTCAAAGTGGTATGGGATCGACATGGTAATGAGGAAGCCACTTGGGAACTTGAGTAGGAAATGAGGACAACTCACCCTGAGTTATTGGTGTAAATTGTTTGGAACCCTACTTCGCTCGATTTTCGAGACAAAAATTTTAAAAAGAATGCTGTATTGTAACACCCCGGATTTTCAAGTTATAAATATTTACGGAATTTGCCATTGAAATTGTGAATTAACGGATATGGACCTTAGATGGGTAAGGTGTTGGGTCAATTGCCCAATTAAGACTCAACGAATATTGGATAAGGTTCAATTTAAAGTAAATGGGTAAGATGTATTTAATTGGGTCAAAATTGGTAATTGGGTCAAAATGCCCAATTGGGAGCCAATGGGTCGTGTTTGACTTCGTTGACCACCAAGTGAGTTCAAGCTTAATTAAATTGGGCTGAATTAAGTTGGAAATGGAATTATGTATTTGAGTTGATTTTAAGTGAGTTAAATGAGTTGAGTTTAAAAGAATGAAAAATGATTGAATTATGGTGAGTTGGATGAAAGTTATTGGGACCTTCATCTTAAGTGAGTGGAGTGTGTAGATGAAGGGCTTTTGGTTGTTTCAAAAATCAACCCAAGGCATACACGTTGGAATGGGAGTTTCATCTCATGGATGAAACTCCAAAATGAATCATCAATGGAGGTTGGCGGTTTTATTGTCCAAAACAAGACAATGACGTTGGATACATGGGAGTTTCATCTCAAGGATGAAACCCCCAAAATGAAACATAAAGGTGGGGAGGTGCATCCCACCAAGACCAAGTCAAGGGTTACACGTTGGAGGTGTGGGAGTTTCATCTCATGGATGAAATGTGGTTTTGCATTAAAAAATTGTGTTTATCATCATGGACCCGCCCACCAAACTCTTCTTTCTTTGGCCGAGAATGGTGTGAGATAGATGTGTTTGCCTTCCCAAATTTATATGCAGAATGGGTGTAAATGTCTTTAGGAGTTTTCGATGTGGGACTCTTAAGAGAGTGGGAGTTACAGGGTGCATTCTCACTTTAATGTTTAGTGGTATTGCTGCCAAATGCCAATGTTCACTACATGCTTCTCTTGTAACAATTATAATTGAACACTTTGGCCAAATGACCAATACCATGTCTTTTATAAAATTTAAAAATTTACAATAAAATGAAAACAATTAAAATATAAAAATGAAAAAATACATGTGTAACTGGAAAAAAAAAACTATCAATTAACAAAAAGTAAAATAATATGAATAATACATATTTACCTTTTCAACATTCAAAAAAAAATATGAATAATACATATTTAAAAATTACTTTTAGTTTCCAATATCATTTAAAAGTAATAGGTGGTGATAACTTCAATAGTTTCTAACTTTCTATAATTATTAATAATGAGTTAGATATTAAATAGGTATTTGTAGTGCAAAAAGAAAATAACTAGCAATTATTCTTTAATTTTTTATTTCAACTCATTAATTAAATCTTATTTATTAATTTAATATTATTTATGATATTTATATTAATTGCACGGGTTTGACCACAGTTGAACCCAATTGAACCTTATTTTACCCAACCTTCTTTGGAGACGGTTCAGTAAACGGTTCGGTTTTGATAACATTGCTTTAAAATATAAAGTACTCAGTGCTTGCTTCGTATTTCCTTCGGACATCCGTCGCAAAAGTATTGAGAGTATCCCAGAGGATACAGAAATATAACAATTGATATAATTCTACCCGTTGCACTAGCCTAGTTCCAAGCATAACGTTCATCACTAAAATCTGCTCCACACTCAGATGGCATACAGACTATGTGGTCTGCAGATGGAGGGGTTCTGCAAGTACTAGGTGCACAGGCCTCTGAGACATTCTGAACAAGTGCTTGCAACTCTAGAGTATATCCCTCGCAACAAGTCCGAGAATGGACACATTTTGCACGTGGCACCTACGGAAACACAATGTGCTGCAAGTTTCTTGAGAAAGGTAGAATTTTGGCCAAATTGACAAGAAAGAGAAAAAGACAGTATTTAAACACACAAGAGTTAAAATAAATACTCAATCAGTGAAATACAAGAATTTTCCTCAAAAGAAATCAATTTCCCAACTTTTAGAAACTTTTTCAAAAGTTACCATTTTGTCCCAAAAATAATGGTTTGGAAAAAATCCCACAAAAATTATCAGAAGTTCGACCAGTCGAAAAGGCCTGTAATAGCCCGGAATTTTTTTAAATCAATATATATGTGGCTATTATTTATTTTAATGATGGAAATGGAGAATTTTGATGGTATGAATGTTAAGTGGATAAAAATTTGGGGCAAAGGCCCAAGTATGGTCCAATGGACCATAGATTGGATTAAATTCAGTTAAATGGTCAATGATGGTTAATTGGGCCAAGGATGGTCAAATTGGGCCCAATACCCATGTGGGACCCATTGGGTCAAGATGACTTAAGTTCTAAGGTAAATAGGTAGCAAATAAATTTAATTGGGTCATGGGCCCAATGGTGACCCAATCGGTTGGAATGGATTGAATTGGAATTAAATCACCTAAGTTAGTGATGAAATGATCAAGATGGCATAACCAAGTGGGGCCCACCCCCACCTCATTAAGTGAGGTGGCGGATAGGCTAGGAGTTAGTGGGGCCGGCCACCATGGTTGACTTGGTCAACCATGGGTGGATTAATGGAGAGGAATCAAGTAGATTAAAAGGAGATTAAATGGGAATTAATTAACCTAAGTTAAGGATCCAATTAATTACATTAATTTAAGTTAGTCAAATGGGTCAATGGGGAGTCAAAAGGAATAAGTCAAGGGGTAGTTTCATCTCACCCAAACCACTCTAAGAAACACAAACCAAACCATTTAAAGAAACACAAATAAAACCATGGGTTAAGGATGGTGGTTTCATCTCAACCACCACCACTAAGGTCAAGGGAGCCCATGCTTGGTTGGTGGGAGAAATGACGGTGGAGTGTATCATAGTCAACCAAAATGAGATGGGTTTCATCTCATTTCCCCATCTCTTTTCCATCTCACTCTCTCCCTCACCCTCCAAAACCGTCCTCCTCTCCCTCTCCCAAGGAAAACACCAAGACTTAGTAGAAAAAGAAGAAAAGACTTAGTAAAAAGGGGACTCCAAGCTTGGCCACCACCCTAAGATCAAGACTTAGAAGATTTTCCATTATTTCCTCATTTCCCTCTCTCAAAACCACTCCATCATTGGTCGAACCCAAACATTGGAGATATCATTTGATCAAGCTCTTCCATTGGCCGAACAACAAGGAAAAGAAGAAGAAAGAAGGCTAAGGAATCAAAGGGAGGAAAAGAAGTCGGAGGAGCCGTCGGAATTGTAAGTATCTTTAAACAAGATGTTACATTTTTAAAGATTAAAAGAGACCATGGAATCCATTTTCCTTGAATTTATTGGTGGCCAAAATATCATGGGCGATGGATCTAAAATCCATCTAAGGAAAGGATGAGAAATGGACAAAATGGGAAAGATAAATTAGGTTAAGAAAAAATAAATAAAAATAAAGGATGTATTAAGGACACTAAGTATTAAGATTTATTCAAGTATAGAAATGTGATTTTTGAAAGAACCATGGACCATAGGGTTCGGCCATACTGGAAGGTGATTAGGAATTTAATGGGGTTCTTAAAGAATGGAAACCATGGAATATGATTAATGGTTTTAAAGGTTTTGAATGATTAAATGTTAGTGATTTTTTTTAAAAGGGGTTTTAAATGAGAAAATCATGGGAGATGTAAATGATTTTTAATGGCCTCAAAAATGGTAGATGGGGATGAACCATGAACCATGGGTTCGGCCATGGTGTATGGCCGAACCCTATGGTGACGTATTTGGGGTTTTAATGGATATGAAAAGATGGAAAATGATGGAGAAGGTTCATTATTTTTAAGTGGAGTTTAAGTATTATAAATAAGGTTTTAAAGGGGTGGAAATGATGTTTTAAAAAATAAAACCATGGACCATGGGTTCGGCCATCGTGTATGGCCGAACCCCATGGGGAGATTTTGATGGTTTAGGTATTTTGGAAACCATGAAAAGAATGGGGAATATGGCATGATTAAATGAGTCATTAATGGACTCAAAAATGTATCAAATGATGATCAAAGTTGATGATTTAAAGGTTTAAACCCCCATGGAGGGACTTATGGTGGGGCTAAATGATGTAAAAAGGTCTATGAAAAATGGGGAAAAGAAATCATGGGTTCGGCCATGATGTGTGGCCGAACCCATGACCCCTTTGTAGGTCATTTTATGGGTTAAATTTGGGATTGTGCATATGTTTAGATGAATGGAAAATTAGGCTAAGTTAAGGACTGATTTTTAATGTGTACATATCATGGTTGATGGATCGTTAATAGATCTAAGTTATGGATCAGTTATGGACTTAAGTGTGCATGGTTAAATAGGTAATTAGCTATGGGAAGGAGTAGTGGCAAAATCGTAATAAAGGCCAAAATGAAGAACCATGGGTTCGACCATGGTACATGGCCGAACCCCATGGAGATTAGTCATGGACTTAGGTGTTTTAAAGATGACCTTATATATGGTTAAATAAAGCCTAGGGTGGCTGGTTTTTAGACCCATGTAATTAAAATAATTAATGGATTAAATGGGACCCACAAACCTAGTTAGTGAGGTTCGGCCATGGTGTATGGCCGAACCCCACTAAGGTATGATTAATGGGCTTAGAAATGGTTAAAAACATGGGCTGATTATTCATATATAATAAGGTATCAGACATCGCAAGCGGTGAGCGTATCGGTGACCGGATTATCGAACGGAAACGTAAAGGGACATTAGTCGGTATTCGGTAGGATTCCTACCTTATTGTAAGCCATGGATTATGTGTATTATGTGCTTGTTTACTTGATTTATTTATTTTAGTAATCATATGACTTGTTTTATGATGGGTTTGAGACTATGATTTATATATATTACATGGCATATTGCAATTACATCTCATACATGGCATGGGCAGGAAAATAATGGAACGGGAGTCCATGCTCCGTCGGGGCGACCGAGAAGCAAGCATGGGGATATCTTGATGTATTTTATCCATCAAGAGTGGTACTATAAGGTACAACCGGAGTCCATGCTCCGTCGGGGCGACCGAGAAGCAAGCATGGGGATTCCTTGATGAGGTTTTGCCATCAAGGGGGATACCTAGTGTTAATCATACCTTGATGAGGCTTTTCCATCAAGAGGGATTTGACATAATGATGGTATGGATAATGGGTGGGACTCAAGACATAGACACCCATGCCATGGCATTGATTTCATGTTTTTTTGATATCTTATTATCTATATGCATTGTTATCACTAATCCATGTGTTGGCCCTACTCGGAGTACCTACTGGGCGCGTTGTCTAACGCCCTACTTCTACCTTAGATGACGACGCAGGAAATGGAGGACATGACGGGAGCCAAGCGTAGGAGCTTGGGGAAGCGGGCTAGATGTTTATTTAAATTTATTTTGGAATGTAATTTGAGTAACTTAGTTTGTCGGACTATAATAAGTTAGATTACTTGCTATGGGTTGGACTTCATTTTGGACATTATGATTTTGAGGTATTTTAGTAATTTAAGTAACATACTTCCTTGCTATCTAAAAAATTGGTAGGATAGACTCTATTATAATTCCGCATTTAGTTACATATCCACGAGCTTACTTTTTACGTGTGAACCGTTCTCGTGGACTTCGTTCCACGCACATGTAGGGTTGGCCAGTTAAGGGCCGGGCTTTAGAAGCTCGGACTTAACTAGCGTCGTGACGTCCCGCGCCTTTGTCATCTTTATAAAAAAAAAAGTAGACTCTGATTTTCGGTTAATCAATTTAAGAATAGTGAAAAGGGCGGGGCGTTACAAGGCCAACCATGGCATTGTAGACCCTCCATAGATTTCGACATGTCGAAAAGTTTTGATCTAGTTGATCAGTTTTCCAATCTTTCTCTATTATCTTCTGGCATTTTTTCTGAAATTTCTACCGGGTATTTTTCTTCAAAAATTTGAATAGAGCTTTGCTATAACTTAATCTAGGAATGGAGAAAAAGAAATAGAGAGGACACACCTAACTTCCTAGAAAATCAACACAAGTAACAACGCTGTAACTTTCTGTTTGCAGAAATAGAAAATGAAGAACAAAAGCATAGAAACTGAAAACAGAGATGAAGAACTGAAAGCAAAGGAGAGTGTGGGGCGTGGCTCAAAACATCATCAATGTGGCCCATGTGTATGGGACCACAATCAGTTTCATTGGAGGTTAAGTGGTTGTTTGATCTTGCACATTAACTAAGTCACTAGAACTTTAGTTAACCAAGAATTCTACCCATGGTGGGACTTTAGTTTCCTTTGAGGCTACACCTACACATTGCATATAGCATAGGACTTTTGGATGTGGTTGTAGTTGGTGAGGACTCTAATAAGGTAGTGGCACCGACTGTATGAAGAGAGAGACGTGCACAATCTCTTAAGAGAGTTAATATACGGAATCTTATAAGAGGCATCGTGAGTGCTACTTGAACGAGGAGATCAATCAGCAGAAGGTGTGCTTGGGACGGCTCTTCAAAGACTACTACAATCGAAGGAAGGGCAAGGAGACTCAAGCTCAAAGAGAAGGAGAGATGGCTGGAAGAGGTACTCAGGTTGAAGCAGAGGAGGTGCTGCAGCAAAGAATTCAGATCTAACTAAGTTCTGACTGAAGGCTGGCTGTGTTAGAAATGTGCACGATGCAGAGAGAGCTCAGTATCAGGTTGACAAGTGCTAATCTGACTGGATTCTGAGCAACCACACAACTTGACAGATAGTTGGATACTTGAGTTTGAGTTTCAAACTCTTTAAATATCTCTTGTTATTTTAAATATCTCATGTTATTGTATGTCTATTCTCCTCCTTTTCTCTTAATAAAATATTCACATGCTCCGTGAACTTAGGCCGGGTGGGGCCAAACCATGTAAATTTCCTTGTGTTGGTTTGTGCTTGTTTTTCCCATTCGATTTTTCTTGTTTCTGCTGACAATGCTAACAAGTGGTATCAGTAGCTTTGGTTGGAGACCAGGGACTCGTGGGTGAACGGGATACAACACAGTAAGAGGCTTCGGGTTGTCGGAGGTGATGGAAATTAACACCGCCCGAATGATTAAACAAAATGAAGCAAATTACTTATTGTGGAAGGCAAAGATGAAAGATCTTTTGTATTATAGAGATTTCTACAAGCCAATCGCAGGGAGACCGAAGGTGCCAGCGGCGAAGTCTTCCGATGACAAGGGGAAGACAAAACTGAAGGTTGAGATGTCTGATGATGACTGGAACGATCTTGATCGGAAGTGCCTCGATTTTATTCGACAGTGGATGGATGACAGTGTGTTTCATCTGGTGTCCACTGAGACGACGGCGCAATCTCTTTGGACGAAATTGGAGGGATTATATACGAGAAAGACTGCGGGCAACAAGGCGTTCCTAATCAGAAGGTTGGTGAATCTAAAGTACAATAAAGTACTTCGATTGCGGAGCATCTAAATGAGATGCAGAGTATAGTCAATCAACTCTCATCCATGAATATGGTTCTTGATGGTGAGTTGCAGGCCCTACTACTTCTCAGTTCCCTATTTGACAGTTGGGAGACCTTGGTGGTGTCACTCAGCAATTTAACGCTAGAGGGTATTGTCACTATGATGTCTGTGACAAGCAGTTTGTTGAACAAGGAGACAAGAAGAAAGTCTCTGGTGGGTTCCTTTCAGACACAGTCTCATAATGGGCTCTCTTAATAGAGAACAGAGGGAGAAACAACAGCAGAAAACCTCTAGACCATGACAAGCTCAGAGGGTCAAGGTCAAAATCCAGAGGGAGATGTGGAGGAAAGATGATGGATTGCAACCAGAAGAAGCGTGATCTAGAGGCCAGATCAATCAAACGCCGTACAAAGTGACACAGACAATGATGTAGGTGTTGTCGTGTCACAGGTACGGATAATCTAACTGATCGGTGGATTCTAGATTCTGGGTGTTCTTACCACATGTATCCACGCAGAGAGTCGTTTGACACATACAAATCCTGTGATGAGGGACCTGTCTATGTGGGCAATGGTGCGAGTTGCAAAACCATTACCATTAGGATAGTCAAAGTCAGGATGTTCGATGGCATGGTGAGAGAGTTGGAGAACGTGCGGCATGTTCCTGAGTTAAAGAAAAATTTGATTTCTTTGGATACACTGGACACTGATGGGTTTACCTTCAAGGCGAAGGATGGGGCTTTTAGAGTGACTAAAGGAGCCATGATTGTCATGAAGGGAAAGAAGGAAAATAATTTGTACACACTGGTGGGGAGTACAGTAATCGACCGGCAGAGGGATCCTACTTGTCGGGCCGCAAATAGAAAGAAAAGAAACAAAAAGTCAACAGACAAGCATGGCTTGAAAAACAAAGTTTCTTTTGCAGGTAGTGATGTTTCGTCTGGGTTCCATGGTGCTAGCGAAGATGGAAAAGTGAAGGAGACGAACAATCACATAGTGAAAAATGGGACGGGTCCAACAAAGCCGGTGACAGGCATCAAGTTCAAGCGAGGCTTGGGCTTGGCTAATTCTTCTAATTGAAGAAGATAGGTGGAGCATCCCAGAGCGTGGGGATGCACACATCTCACACAGAGATGTAAAGCTGCAGCTGCAGGTGGAGCAAGGCCGAGAGCGGCCAGTGTGTAGAGAGGTGCAATAGAGGTCAATTGTCATAGATAGTCTCTGGGGTGGATGGAATTTTCACCAAGGACTGTTGGGCGTGGCCGAAAACATCATCAATGGGGCCCATGTGTGTGGGACCACAATCAGTTTCGTTGGAGGTTAAGTGGTTGTTTGATCTTGCACATTAACTAAGTCACTAGAACTTTAGTTAACCAAGAATTCTACACATGGTGGGACTTTAGTTTCCTTTGAGACTACACCTACACATTGGATATAGCATAGGACTTTTGGATGTGGTTGTAGTTGGTGAGGACTCTAATAAGGCAGTGGCACCGACTGTATGAAGAGAGAGACGTGCACAGTCTCTTAAGAGAGTTAATATACGGAATCTTATAAGAGGCATCGTGAGTGCTACTTGAACGAGGAGATCAATCAGCAGAAGGTGTGCTTGGGACTGCTCTTCAAAGACTACTACAGTAGAAGGAAGGGCAAGGAGACTCAAGCGCAAAGAGAAGGAGAGATGGTTGGAAGAGGTGCTCAGGTTGAAGCAGAGGAGGTGTTGTAGCAAAGAATTCAGATTTGACTAAGATCTGACTGAAGGCTGGTTGTGTTAGCAATGTGCACGATACAGAGAGAGCTCAGTATCAGGTTGACAAGTGCTAATCTGACTGGATTCTAAGCAGCCACACAACTTGACACATAGTTGGATACTTGAGTTTGAGTTTCAAACGCTTTAAATATCTCTTGTTATTGTATCTCTATTCTCCTCCTTTTCACTTAATAAAATATTCACAAGCTCCGTGAACGTAGGCGGGGTGGGGCAAAACCACGTAAATTTGCTTGTGTTGGTTTGTGCTTATTTTTCCCATTCGATTTTTCTTGTTTCGACTGACAACGCTAACAAAGAGAGACATATTTTTAAATAAAAAAACCAAGGGCCAATGCACCTATTTATAGATGAGCCTGACAATCCCCATCCGTTGGATGTGTTGAGTGAGGTGGACAGCCAGGAAAGGTTGCCTCCACCGATTTTTTTTTATTTAATTCCAATTTAAATTCATTAGCATGTTTCGTAATTTTGGGAGATTTAGAAATTCTTTTTACAAAATTTGACACAGCAGTCGGGTTCAAAACACAGGCTTTACTTAGGTTCATGAAATCATAAAATTGTTTTGATGCAAAAGGCCCATCAATATGACGAAAATGAATTTTTTAAAAGATCGACAATCCACATTTTTTAGAGTTTGACATCCTGTATCAGGCGTCTAAAACGTCGAATTGGAATTTTGAAAATGCCACATGGTTAGATGAAATACACATTAAACGCCTGACTGTCTTTTGCAAATTTCCAGTTCACGGGAAATTTTAAAATGGAGGTTTTGCAAAATGGGTCGTTTCTTGACATCTAAAATACACTGTCCAGAAAATCTTCGAAAAAATCTGAGAAAACCATTGAGTCTGATACTAAAAAACATAGCGTGTGCATGAGTTTCAAAGTCTGATATTATCAGAATAATGGTCTTCTACACTAGAATAGTTTCAAATGCACTATTCACCATTTCTCAAATGTGACAAAAGACATTTATGAAATGACTATTTTGTCCTTCCAACTTCAGCAAGTCGGATTTCTGAGATAACGAGCTCTAATCGGGTCAAAATTGAACTTTTCGGAAAGCTCACACAACAATCTACAAAGTTAACCAATCACAAAACAGGTTTAACGACTTAAAATTCAGACATTAGTCTAAATCAAGGGTCAGGGTCTCACAGCCACAATCTAACCGGCTTGTCACTCCAGTGACCCAGGATCTAGTAGTCACAATTTGGTTGGCATGTTACCTCTAGTGAACCGAAACCAAATAGTCATCATGACTGACATGTCGCCTCCTGCAATCCAAGACCCAGTAGTCACAATTTGATTGGCATGTTACCTCTAGCGAACCAAGACCCAACAGTCACCGTGACTAGCCTGTCGCCTCCTGTGACCTTGGAGTCATCAACGACAGGTCTTTCACCCAACAAACCTCATTCCATTTCCAATCTCAATGAATATGAGAATGCCATGCTCTCTGCCATGCCTAACATGAAATTGTCTCCAACAACATGCTCTATCAATCGTGATTATTCTAGCATGATCCGTAACTTCTATGCATATTCAATAATATCAAAATCATGGTCTCTATCACCAAAAGCTTGGATAATATCCCAATAATGAAGCAATAACCAGATTCAAGCATAATTGCATCATAACATGTAATTATGTCAATCACGCCATGCACCATTCATCAATACGCAACATCAAAACTAGAAACTCCAATAATCAACAAAGTATCATCTCAACCACAATCCATCGAATATAAATGTTCGACCTTCCAATGAGGTTAAGAGTTGGTCTCCACAATCCGGACAGACTGAGTCTACTCTCATGCTAAGCGAACATTTTAGCCCAAATTCCCTTTACATTACCGTGAGCTTTCGCATCGGATTCCAACCATTATTCTAATGGATACTCAATTTATATTCAGGCCCAACATTCATATTCCAAACAACACAACATACAAACAATACAAGTTTCAACTATTGCATATTCAAACAAAAATCAACGGGAGTGAATTATTCTCTTCACATGTACAAACAAAATATGTAGTGAATTGTTCCCCTCACCTAAAGATGCATGAAGTGTTCTGTACGATTAAGAAATCCAAAAGCTTCAAACAATCTCAAAACTCAAGGTCTAAGGTTTGCTCCAATAATATTTCAAAACAGTTCCAAATAAAAATCTAGTTTATTTAATATCAATTTGAAAGGCTCTAAACATGGAATTGCCATGAACTGGCCAACATGTAAATCTACAAATTCCAATTTATTTCTAAGCCTTCTAAGGTCATAAACACACTAAACCAAGGTCTAGGGCTACTGGTCCATCTATGATTCACAGATTAACCTAAAACATAAGGTTAGGGAAATAAAAATTAGGTCTAAGCTATACACAGCAGAACCATGCAAAATCCACGTTATGACAGAATTTTCTGAGATCTATACGAATATCCCAAAATTCTCAGAATTTTACAATAGATAGGTTTGTCTGTGAGAATTCCAGAAATATCTTGTTTTCCCGTTCTGAATTTCCTAAACGAAGTTATGACCATTTTACTCAAACTGTTACATATTACAATTTAGATTGCAGTTTAGGACATCTCTTCAACTTACAGATGATTTTTTAGCCATCTCTATAAATCCAAAAGTTCTCAAAATTTTAATAGCAGATAAATCTATTCTTAGCTTCATAATGATATTAAATTTTGCATCATTTTGATGTCTGTAGGTAGAGATAAAATTAAATTAGTGGACTGCTACAAAATTTCTTACAGACTGCATATTTGAAATTTGATCTGTCTTGCAGACGAGATTTGGAGTATCAGTCCCATTTAGAAAATTCTCAAATTTTAGGCATGAATAGTTCCCTTTGTCTACTTTTCGAATATATAAATTTTATTGAATTTCGAGTTAGGTAACCTTAGCTATGATTTTTTTTTCCTCGCTACAAAGCATAAAAAGTAGAACAAGAGAGAACCTGATTAGCAGTCCTTCAACAATCCACTGAAAGGGTTTTGTTTTCTCTCATGGCCGAACCTAGGGATGGTGTATTGTGCTCTCTAAAATTTATGTACAGGTTAAAGTTCATCTCTCTATGGTCGAACATGGTGAGTCAATGGTCCATGGTTGAATATCCATAAAAAATGGATGGAATAGTCTCTCTTACAACATGGCTGATTCTACATGGTAATTCATGGTTTCTCTCTCTGAGTTCGAACTTCTCACTGAGGGGATAGGAGGGGCGGGTCTAAAATTGAGAAGGAGAAGTGAGAGAGAAAGAATAAGGTGAAAGGAATTGAAAGTTGAATTAGAGAAGAAGAACATACGTGAAGGAGAGAGGGAGACTTGTGTTTTTCACCCAAAGATAAGGAGAGGAGAGGAGATTTTTGAAATTAGCATAGGGATTTTTGAATGAAAGAGAGATTATATACAGAGGAAGGGCGGGGGGGGCGGCGGGGGGGCGCGGGGTGCGCATTCTACTCTATCTTTTTCTTCCACTCTCAAGCCGATCCTATCGCCACTTGGTGACGCATCGCCTGAAGTGTCACTACCCATCGTGAGGATGATCCGCCGCCCTGGGAATACTATTTCTTTAGGTGGAAAATTCTGTATTTTTAAGTTACTCAGGCCGATACCATCGGTAGGCGATGTATCGCCTAGATCCTCACGACCCATCGTGAGTACACGATGCATTACCCTGGGTTGTTCAGTGTTTCCAATAGTTACCAGGGCAATGCATCACCTGTTGGCGATATGTTTTCATGCTAACCCACGATCCATCACATGTCGGCGATGCATCGCAGGTCACAACAGATGCAATTTTTCCAGGTTTTCATGTTTTCCCCTTTTTTTTGATATTTTCTACCCTAATCCATTCTACACTACTTCTACACCCTTAAATTGAGTTCTTATCACTAAAAATCGCTATAAAATCAACATATCTCAAAGGATTTGCGATTTCGTTGAAGAATTGAAAGGGGGCTCGGGTTGGATTTGAGATTTTCTTTCTCCTTCTTTGTTTTCTTCTTTCTTTTTTTCTTCCTTCTCTGGTTTTCTTCCTTTTCTCTTCTTCTCCTTACTTCGGATCTTTCTTCTTTCTTTCTTTTTCTTCTTTTTTTTTTTTTTTTTTTTTCTCTTTCTCTTGTTTTCCTTTATTTTTTTTTATCTCCTTCCTTCATTCCTCTTGCTTCAGATTCACTCCTCTATTTTGCTTTACTCCTTGGGGTACAAACGATGGAGATGACGGAGAGGAGAGAGAAAAAGGAAGGGAACCGATGGAAGAGGAGAGAAAACAAGGGCACCACCAATTGGAAAGAGGGAGTGGAAACAGAGAGGAAAAAAATTAGCTTTTTCCCTCTTTTGCTTTTGGCTTGTGTAGTCAACTGGTAAGGGTGAGGTGGAGGCTTGGATTGGCCAAAAGTGGAGGTGAAGTGGTTCTTGCATTTAATGCAAAGGTGGGGTGGTTAGAGGTCACATCTTGTCATGTGGCATGCCACCTCATCTTATCCTACCACATTATCGCTTATGTGGGACGCCCGCCATGTCATCAATTAATTTACATTAATTATATTTCATTCCACTTTTAAAATTATTTAATTAAATTCCCACTTAATTTGGCCCCTCTTAAATGTCACTTAATTTCTCCATCATCCCTCTAATTTCACATCTTAGTTTCTTATTTCTTCCCTCTTTTGACTTAATACATAGTATCAGTCCTATTCATTCCACATCATCAAGGGAAAATCACATTGATTTATGATTTTAAAATTCTGAGGTATTACAAATGTAATGTATGATATATAGACAATAAAGCATTCATCACAGAATCACGGTCCTCCTTCAAAGGATCCATCCATAGGTCAAAAAAAGGGTCTCGGCCGATACAATATATTGACCGATATCTCGTTATCGGCCGATATTTTTCTCTCTGTAATTTTTTTTTTTTTAAAAAAAAAAAAGGCCGATATCGGCCGATATTGTGATATGAGCCGATATAATGCGGCCGAGATATCAGCCGATACGAATCATATCGGTCGATATTCAGACCCCTGGATCCATCTCATTTCCCCATATTTTATGCATCACTCAACTTTGAGTGATATTTTCTCAATTAAGTGCACTAATATGTTTCCCCGTGCTTCATGCTTCTATTTGAAAATATATAAGTTATTAACAAGAAATGAAGCACTTCATATCATGAAACAGATATAGGAATGCTAAACACTTCATGATAAAAACAAGTAGATGATCATATAAAATTATCTGATACTAAGAGCATATGATCAGTATCCATCTTAACATTTAGCATATTGGATTTTAAAGTATGAAGAAAGATGTTTCTCTTCCATGTGTATGCTAATAATCATTTAAGCTCATGATCCCTTGACTCCATTTGAGGACTGTAAATAGAGATTCATCAATCATTCAACATCCTCATAAATTTCAACTCATCTTTCCATTTGAATTTATCAAGCAATGGCAAAAATGTATTGAGAACATAGCAAGCCATTCAAGAATAAATACATTAGGCAAATGGAAGACATAGTGGATATGCATTTGTTTAACCATGGAGTTCATCTTCTATTTCTCCTTTACTCCCTTTTGTCAACCTCAAAAGATTGTGAGTGCAAATGTATGAGGTAGGGTGCGAATCAATGACCAAGCCCAAACTTCATAATATGAAAGTGAAGATCATTAGTTTAGGCAGGCAAGAGTTTAGAGCCAAGACTCTAAACAGATACCAATCTTCAGCAGTTCTTGGTGAAGCAGTCGTTATTTGTCCATCAGTTCCAAGTAGACATTTGAGTATATGTCAGATATGAAGATTTATTTTGCATTCACCCGATGCCTTATCTGTTCAAAAGTGCTAAATCAACCGAGTGGGTTTAAAGAACAGAGAGCTGAAGACAGTCATTGATCATTCATAGTTGGCAAAGTCCTTTTTGATTCAAACATCACCAAGATAGGCTTTTTTCATTTTAAGCATAATGGTTTAACATTTATCCAGCACCATATCATTTTAATCAAGCCATCAGGTCAAAGAATAGATGTTGTATCAACAAGATATATGAGCATAGAAAGCAAATGCATTTGAGCAAGACAGGAGAGTGGAACAAGCATGTTGGAGTGAAACACAGATGAATTTATATTCAGTTAGCGAGTGTATGAAGGATCATGATTTGAGCATAGTTTTTCATGATGGATGTCCATTGAAGTTTATAGACATGAAGCATAGGCAATCATGAGCAAAGATAAGAATGAAGAACGTAGTTTGGGCATATCTAATCAATAGCCTGAATAAAGTTTGCCTAGACACTCCATGATTAACAGAGTAACAGTCGACTGTATGTTATCAAAGACCAAAGCATTTTTGTAGTCAAATGGACAGTCGATGATTGCCATTACAGCAGTCGACGGTTTGCAATTTGAAACTTGATTGTAATTTCCAGTGTGGTTCACAGTCGATGGTAAGGAGTGTACCAATCGACGGTTTGGACCTGAAACATGACTAGCACAAATTTGGTCTTATACAATCCATTATGATATTCAACGGTTTGGAACTGAAGCCCACAGTATAATGTTCAACACTCAATATCAGTATAATGGTTCTCGTAACATGCTCAAGAGAGTTCAACTCAGAATTTTTGCTACTTGCATATTCAACGGTGAAGGACAATGTTCATAATCAATGTGGTCATTCAGCTAACAGGGAGGCTGAAGAATAAAGTATGAATAGCATAAGTTGAAGTAAAAAAAAAAAATCCTAAGCATAACTCAACAAATCATTTCAACTTTCCACCAATTAGGAGATTACAAAATATTGTTCATATAACAGTGAAAACATTCAGTCTACAGAGGAGTATGAACGAGATATACGACAATGGAGCAAAAAGAATAAGAGTGTTGTGCTCCAATTAGTCAAAATTTAAGGGGATGAAAGCAATAATGCATGATATGAGAGGCATGTAGACAAATCAAACTGATCAAAGCATGTGAGGGAGACACACATAGAGCGATGTTATATGTGGACATTCCATTTTCTCCTAAACCTTTTTTTATTTTTCTTTTCATTTGTATTGTCAAAAGTAGTGATCGAACTCTAGATGGTTATATCAAATAAACAAAGTTTCCAAGCTCTGATACCAATTGTGGTCTAGATATTAACCCAAGTGGGGGGTGAAGTGGGTCATTGCATACTTTTGACAATTTATTATTCTTTAACAAAACGTGTGTGCACAAGATAAAGCAATACGAGCAATAGCACAAACTACGAAGAGGAGATGAGAAGAGATGGAGAATAGACACAGGCATTTTAAAGAGGTTCGCCTATTCCTGCCTACGTCCTCGCCTTAGGCCCCTCCTAAGAATTAAGCCCACTATTCTTCTTCTCCTTCTGAGTGGAGAAGAAACCTTCACACCAACACACCTAGTCCCAAGGGTTCCCTTTCCAAGATCAGGAATGACCTTTACCCTTTTCCTCCAGAACAGGGTCCACTGACCCTTTTCTACTTCCCCTCCTTTCAATACAAAATATTACAAGTTTAAGCACATGAGAACTCTTTCAAAAATACAGATTTCACCTCACATTAGAGTTAATCAAAATGTATGAACAAGATGGCTCAAGGCACTGATATGCAGGTTTTGGGTTTTCTTTGAGCTAGGCTGATTTTGATTTAATTTTCCTCTCTTCTTATTCCTAGGTTGGTCAGTTTTCTTTCTTGTTGTGGACTTATATTAATGTGGCAAGATATATAGATATTTCAAATATTGTATCGTTGCCAAACATTAAATGTCCAGATAGATGATTAATGTTACATCAAGATGAACATTCCTGTTAGTACCCCGGCTTGCCGAGTCACCTGTTTGTCAAGTTCGTGACTCAGGAGAAGGTTTGCCTTGAAAAGATAAGCTTAAGACTCAAAACTCGAGTATTGGTTGAAGTATGAAGACTCAACGGATCAACATATATATGGCAATCACGGAAAGTAATTGGCCATAGATGACCTTAGATGGAATCCAAACCTGAGGAGGACCATCCCTAGGGCTTAGACATCATATCTGGAAAAGTAACCAAGCCTAAAAAGTGTTTGACACCAAGAGGAATCCATCTTGGAAATGTGTAAACAAACTGTCAAGGATAACACATTATCTAGGCGACCCATCGCCATTGACAGCATTCAACCGGTGATGGTCATACGACCCCTCGTCTACATGTCCTCCGACCCATCGATCACAACGACCTGTCGGGGGGACTTAGCCATGATCTGGACTATCATTTACAATCAGGCGACGATCAAATCGTCTGGCAGCGACCCTTCGTGTGGTATAGCACGAGCCATCGATCCTTCAATCAATCACCAAGATAGGGCAGTATTACATCGGGCACACGACCTGTCGTCCTGGGTTCTGGTGAGGTCCATCTTGACAAAGAACTGTCATGACAGGATAGCCTCAGGCCGATTCGATTGCAAATCCACCATCTGTTAGCTAGAACATGGACGATCAGTTGTATCTACGACCGATCGTGTGGTTCTGTTATTCGAAAATTTTGTTTTTTCCTATAAATACTTCATTTGTTGGTGTGTTTAAGTGAGACCCTCAGATCATAAAAATAACCATATTCTCAAATAAAAACTCCGAAGGAACAAAAGAAAAACCTTCTGGCTTATTCTATCTTGGCAAATCATAAGCAAATCATTCAAGTATCCAATCCAGTTGTGATTGAGATTAAGAGAGAATGATTAAGCACATTATTATAGGATAGATATTGGTATATCCAATTTCCTAGTCACCCAAGGATTGTGATTGCTCTACACGAGTAGTCTACAAGGCAGAACGTCGAGATTGTGCGAGCACACATTGAGTGGGTATTCAAGAAGCACACTTCATCGCAATCGAGCTTCAAGGCAAGTGCTTCTTGGTTTTAATTTTGTTTTTAAAACCATATCAGTGTAAAGTGGATTAAAAGGGAGTTGCTCAGGAACCACTATAAAAAAACTCTAGAGCGTCGTCTCTGGCACAGTGGTGGGTGGAATTCCCAGTCGATTGAGTAAGGTGGAATTCCTACTCTAATTGTGACGGTATAAGTCCCTACATAGTGAATTTGGGGATAGATTCAAGGTTGAGCTAGTCCTAACAGTAGATGTAGGTTGACAAATCGAACCACTTACATCGTGTGCATTGTCTCTTTGTGTGATTGACTGATTGTTATCTTGCGCACTTCCAAAATCACACACTTGATTAACTAAGGTTTAAATCTACCCAATTTTACATTAATCAAGAAAATATTGAAAAAAACATTAACGTTGGGATTGATCTTGTCACGCCCTGACCTGAAAAGTGGGCCCGGAACGTCACTCATTTTAAAAAAAAAAAAAACTAAACTCAAGAATTCTAACTGGGTAAGATCAACGGTTAGGCCCAAAGGTCACACATGATCTCAACATGTGGACTCAAACACATACCATAAGTCTACCCAAAAGAAACAAATACCAACACATAATTCCATCAATGAATTATTATTACAACATCATCAGAGTAACTGCGAAACACATAGTAGTTCAATATATAAAGTTAATACAAACTAAGTACCACACACGGTACTTTAAATAAGCAAAAGGTTCAAGGAACCAAAAAAATGCAAATATAATGGAATTCCTCTCAGTGGGAATCCCAAGGCAACGCAGTAGCTTATCTATCCGAAGCTTCATACGGAGGGTTCTCCTCCTCGGGCACATCTCCTGAAATGTGAGTTGTGTGAGCTAACTAGCCCAGTGAAAGAAATATAATAATGCAGTCTAATGAAACATCATATTAGTTAAATAATCAACATTTGCAATATGATATCCCATGCTTGTCCAAAATAATCTTAATCATCAAATATAATCTCACAATCATTCCATTACTGCTATCATCCAACGTAACGCCTACATACTATGCTGAAACCATTGTATTAAGTCTCGAAATGGTCAAAATGAATCCTTGCAAGTACATCTCCGACCCTCACATGGTCGATACTGACACTCCTCAAGCCAGCAACTGCCGACACCCCTGGTCCAGTAGACGTAAACAATCTCACACACATGACCGATATTGGTTTAATAGTCAAGGGCACGTGAAAGGAGTATTACATATCTCAACATCATAAACATTTACAATCACCACAAACACTTCTTACAACAGTGCGTTATTTCTAAGCACATGGGTGGGTTCATCAAACTTGAAATCACTCATTACTCAAGATTCACCTTACACCTACTGCAAAGTTAAGTTCCCTCACCGAAATTGTGTGGTATTGCGGTCTATGTTCAACATGCAAACAAGTGCACAATCAATAGTTGGTCAATATACATAACATTCAAATGCATACATACAAGTAGTATTTCAAAATTATACTGTTTTCCCAAAAATCTCCAAGGTAAATGGAATTGAGTCTCTTACTTGTTTTCTAACCATTTTAAGTTACAATAATCCACAATATATAATAACAGGGTGCTCAGTCAAAAACTCATATTGTCTTCTAGGCATGACCAGATTGACGTATTGAGTTAGGTCTAGATACTCAGGTCACTTCTCGTATTGTCTTTTAAATAGGACCAGATTGACATGTTGAGTAAGGTCTCGAGGTCACTCAATGCCCGACAAATATAGCGTCGGCCTGGAAGTGAAGTCACTCAGTGCCCTACAAATAGAGTAAGCATGGAAGTGAATAAACTATTATATACACTATAGTAATAAGAGAAGAAGGGTTAGTACACTTTTAAATTATTAATGGGGTATAAACATCACATTAAAACTTAGGTCTAACACATGCATCACCAATCAATCAAGATTTTACATTCAAAAACTGGGTTCCTCGGAACATGCCTCGGAAATAGGTACTGTGGCTTTGGATCGTCCAAACCACTGTCTAAAACTAGTCACAAACTTCGGAACTTAGGTCTGTCTTCGGACAGTCCGAAGGTCAGGTATCGGATCGTCCGAAGGTCCTTCCAAACCGAAAAATAAAGAAAACAGGCTTCGGTGGGTCTGTGTATCTCGGATCATGCCGAAAGAAGCTCGAATCATCCGAGAGGGGTTTGGTCCTTCCGAACAAGACTCGGAACGTCCGGAGCAGAGGCGGGAGAGTGGCTAACCTCGGACGCTTCGTGACTCCAAGCTGAAGCACTCCGAAGGTCACTCTCGGACCGTCCGAAAGGGGTTACCCTCAGACCGTCAGAAGCACAACTCTCGGACCGTCCGACAGTCGTCTTCCTCCTCTGTCTCCAACAGCAGACAGTAACGGGCAGCAACTCCATGAAATACGAAACCAGAAACAATGGGTTTCCTGGATTCGGTTTTTACATCCAACCGATCAAATGGACTCCTCAGTAAGTCCTCTTTCCATAGGGAGTGGTTTAAAACTTTAACATTTAATAGGCCATCGGATTTTAACATGAAAACCACACTGACACAAGAAATCCCATGTTTTTCCTTAAACTTGAAATCCATTTTACTCACTCAAAACTTAGCCAAATTTACTTTTACTTAATTCTAAACCAACTGAAATTTAAAGAGAAACACAGTGGTTACCTTCACTTGAGTTTCTGGGTTGAAAATCCAAGCTTTTGAAAAACTTCCTCTTTAAGCTTACGGTAAACAAAGTTTGCAAAACAGGGAGAGCGAGAGAGGTGATCGGCTGGGTTTCAGAGCAGCTGAGAGAAATGAGAAATACTTGAAGGATTGAATCAGCTGATGGAAGGGCAAATTTATAGAGCTAGCTGATCAATCGGAGGTGGCCAGCTGGGGGCTGCATGCAGCTACTGCTTACGTCCCCAACAGTAACGGCACTGTTTGAGTGTCTGGTTGCAGATAAGTCCTTGAAAACTTCAGATTTTGCAAATAGGCCCCTTTTTTGATAAAAAAAAAATCAATTTTTAACTTAAAACAATACTTTTAAAGCTTAAAAATTTTAATCCAACTTGACAGATAAGTTGGATTTTAAGAACTCTAATCATTATAAAAATTTGGAGATTTAAAACTCATCAAAAACCATAGATTTAAATAAAATTCACAATTTAACACTATTTACTTAATTTAACCTGTGTTAAATAAAACAATTTAAAATCCTCGTTTTTGGGGTTTGAAAGAATAAACTGGACCATAATAAAATGGTCTAACATACTATACTTGTTTCAAAAAAATTCTCATTTCTAAAACCATTTAAAAATAATTATTTCTCCCTCTCGGGGTTTTGACGGGCAGTTTTAAATACTATTTTCTGAAAATAAAACTATTCTAAAATCAGAAATAGGAATCCTTGATTAAGGAAAATAATCATCCAATAATAATCACAAAATGACACAAATAATAAAATAATAACAATGAGTGGTAAATTACTATTTTGCCCCTCCAGCTAGACGAGCTGGATCACTAAGCTATCGAGCTCATATTGGGCCACACGTAGGCTTTTCACAAAGCCCTAACCTTAATCTTCGAGATTAACCGGTCTAAGAAGGATTTAAACTAGTTACGCCTAATTTGGGTAAGGGTATTACAGCCTATCCCCTTAAAGAAATTTTGTCCCGAAATTTAAAACAAACCAGTACCTTTTTGGCCAGTGAACAGACCAGGGTACAGCTTCCATATCGTCGATTCAGGTTCCCACGTCTCGTATTGCACATCGTGATGTTGCCACAGCACTCACACTAGAGGAATAGACTTCCTCTTGAGCTCTTGAGTCCGATGGCCTTGTATCTTTACTCGCACTTCTTCGAAAGTTAGATCCTCCGAGACTTCAATGTCTTCAAAGCTTATCACATGCGACGGATCAGGCTCGTACTTCCTTAACATAGACACGTGAAAAGTATTATGCACTCTTTCCATAGCTTGAGGAAGGTTCAACTGATAGGCCACTTCCCCTATCCTCTTAATGATTTCAAAGGGTCCAACATATCAAGGTGATAGTTTTCCCTTGCGCCCAAACCTTTGCACTCTATGACGTGGTGCAACACGTAAGAAAACTCGGTCGCCAACTGCAAACTCCAAAGGTCTTCGCCTCTTGTCAGCATAACTCTTTTGTCTACTCTGCGCTGTCTTGAGATGTTGTCTTATCACTTGAACTTGTTTCGACGTCTCTCGTAATAGATCAGGTCTTAGAAGTGCTTTGTCTCCTACCTCTGACCAACAAAGAGGTGATATGCAAGGTCTACCATACAGAGCTTCGTATGGTGTCATATGGACACTAGAGTGATAACTGTTGCTGTAGACAAACTCGATTAAAGCCAAGTGATCTTCCCAACTTCCCTGCATATCCATAACATAAGCTCTTAGCATATCCTCAAAGATTTGAATGGTTCCCTCTGATTGACCATCCGTGTGAGGATGAAAAGCAGTGCTAAAACATATTTTAGTCCCCAACTCCTCTTGCAGTCCCTGCCAAAATCTTGATACAAACCTAGGATCTCTATCAAATACAATAGAAACAGGTACTCCATGCAATCTAACTACCTCCTTTAAATACAATCTACTTAGAGTAGTCAAAGAATCAGTCTTCTTGATTGGCAGAAAGTGAGCTGATTTTGTCAATCGGTCGACTATTACCCAAATAACATCGTTCTTCTTAGAAGACTTCGGGAATCCGGTTACAAAGTCCATTGTGATGTGCTCCCACTTCCATTCGGCCACTTCTAAAGGTTGCATCTTTCCACCAAGTCGTTGATGTTCTACTTTCACTTGTTGACAAGTTAGACACTTTGATACAAAATCTGCTACCTCTCGCTTCATACCTTTCCACCAGAACAGTCACCGCAAGTCGTGATACATCATTGTACCACCAAGATGCACTGCAAAGCGAGAACCATGAAAGTGATCAAGCACCTTTCTCCTGCACTCATCCGACTTTGGTACGAAAAGTCTATCTTTGAACGTAAGACCTCCGTCAGCCTTGATCTTCCAATCCTCCAGGGTCACTCCTCCTGAAAGCTGAGTCGCCAACTGCTTTGCTTCTGGATCATTCTATTGTCCTTCCATTACCAATCAAATTACCTCGGGTTGCAAAACCAAACTGTGGATTCTCGCTGACCCGTTCCCTCCGATTAGCTCCAAATCATACTCTGACAGAACTTCCAACATCTTCCACTATAAGGATGCCATTCTCGCCACGTTGCTATGTGACTTTCTGCTTAAGGCATTGGCCATTACGTTGGCTTTTCTTGCATGATAAGAGAGACTGAAGTCATAATCTCCAAGATACTCCATCCATCTTCGCTGCCTCATATTCAGATCCTTCTAAGTGAAGATATACTTGAGACTGTGGTGATCAGAAAACACATTGAACTTCTCACCATACAAGTAATGTCTCCACAACTTCAACTAGAAGACAACGGCTGCCAACTCCAAATCATGAGTCGAGTAGTTCTGCTCATGTCCCTTCAATTGCCTGGAAGCATAAGTTACCACCTTCCCCTCTTGCATCAGCACACGACCCAAACCAAACTTAGACGTATCGCAATACACATCATAACCTCATCCTTGTTCGGGTATTATCAAAACTGGAGACGTAGTCAACTTCTCCTTCAACTCCTGGAATGCTCTTTCACAAGCTTCGCTTCACTCAAACTTAACGTTCTTCCTCGTCACCTAAGTCATCGGCACCGCGATCTGGGAGAAATGTGGGATAAACTTTCGGTAATATCCTGCTAATCCCAGAAAGCTTCTGATCTCAAACACGTTCTTCGGACTTTCCCAAGTCTTCAATGTTTCTACCTTTGCTGGATCTACCAAGATCCCTCTTGGAGACACCACATGTCCAAGAAACTGCACTTGAGTCGACTAAAACTCGTACTTGCTCAGCTTAGCGTATAGCTGATGACCTCGAAGAGTCTGAAGAACAATGCGAAGATGAAGCTCGTACTCCTCCTCGAACGACGAAAAGATTAAGGTATCGTCTATGAAGACTATCACAAACTCTCTTAGGTACGGTCGGAAAACACGATTCATCAAGTCCATAAACATGGCTGGCGCGTTGGTCAAACCAAAAAGCATCACCACAAACTCGTACAAATCATACTACGTCCGAAAAGTAGTCTTAGGAATGTCTTCCTCTCGAATTCGTAACTGATGGTAACCTGACCTCAGATCGATTTTCGAAAAACATCTCGGTCCTCTCAAAAGATCAAAAAGGTCATCTATTCTAGGCAAAGGATACTTATTCTTAATAGTTACCTGGTTGAGTCGCCGGTAATCTATGCACATCCTCATCGATCAATCCTTCTTTTTCACAAAGAGAGCAGGTGCACCACACGGCGAGTTGCTCTGACAGATAAAACCAAGTTTAAAAAGCTCACCTACCTGCATAGCTAGCTCTCTCTGTTCAGTCGGCGCCATCCGATAAGGAGCCATGGAAATTGGAGATGTTCCTAGCTGTAGGTCTATAACAAACTCTATCTCTCGGCGTGGAGGTAGCCCAGCTAACTGGTGAGGAAACACATCCATAAACTCACACGCCACTCGAGGAGCAACAGACCCTACACCACCTACATCTTCCCAACCCATACTCACCACCACACTACCAGGATACGCCCTAAGGCCAGAGAAAATGACTCTTATCTTCTCATAGGGTACCAACTTCTTCATAAACCTCTCATTGGTTGAGGAGACCCCAAAAATTCTCCTCTGAGAACAGTCTATCAAAACCTCAAAGACTGACAACCAATCCATGCCAAGGATGATGTCAAAGTTCGTCATTTCTAAAACAAGAAAATCATAGGACAACTCTACACCGCTAATCCTCAAAATACAAGATCTACACCTTTGGTTTACCAAAGCTTTCTTTCCCAATGGTGATATTACCATTAGCGGGTTAGCTACTTCTACCGGTTTCAAACCCAATTTATCACAACAAGCACTAGAAATAAAGGAGTGCGAAGCACCGGTATCAAAAAGCACTCATGCCAAAAGACTGAAAAGACTAAGGGTAGCTTCCATCACTGTATTCTCCATCGGCTCTTCCTTCTGAGTCCCAATCGTGTAGACTCTCACCTGAGTGGTCTGAGGACATCCCTGTCCTCTCCCCTGACTCTTCCGAGGTGGTCCATTCCTAGGTGCCACCGAGCCTCTAGAGGTTTGCTGAGAACCTCTACCAACAGATGGTTGTGCCACAAAAAAAAAAGCTCTTGTGCCTTACGAAGGTGCAGCTTTACCGAGATAGGGGCAGTCCCTAAACAGGTGCCCGGTCTGCTTGCAATGGTAACACGCCTTCTCTCCTCCTGATGGGCAGAACTTAGAAGCATGCCCAGGCTGGTTGCAAGTGTAGCACACAAATTGTCGAGTGTTCGGCCGACACGACTGTCCCGCTCTAGGTTGGCTCTTCTTGAAGAACGACCTCTTCTGGTTGAACTTGGCCTTTTTGTTGGAGGAAGGTTTCTGGAAGTTGTCTGCTCTCCAATTGATGGAATCCACCGCCTCCACCTTCGAAGCCCGATCGATGATCTCCCCCAAGGTGTCGAAAGTTAAGCCGACCACTTGCTACTGCAGAAAAGTTTGGAGTCCATTCCCAAAGTGCTGGATCTTCTCCTCCTCATTCACAGCTATCCAAGGCACGAACTGCATCAGATCGATGAACCTCATGGCATACTGTGCCACTGAGTCAGAACCTGCTGGATATTGAGGAATTCTCTTCCTCGCTTCTTGGACAATCTTCGGGAAGTAAAGGGCCAGGAAGGCGGCTGAAAACTCTTCCCACGTCATCGGCTCGTGGTTACAAACCAAAATCTTAGCTTCCAACCATTCGTAAGCGTTTCTCTCCAACTGGTACGTCGCCAAAGTTACTCTCAGATCGTCTGCAATGGCTAAAGTGTTTAGGATTCGGCTAATTTGGGTTAGCCAGTTCCTTGCTGCACTAGGATCTTCTATTCCTGAAAAGCTCATCGGGTTCAGTCGCTTAAACTCTTTTAGAGCCGAGGTGGCTCTCTCTTCTTGCGTTCGGATGGGAGGGCGTCGAATATTTTCAGCTATCTGTTGAAATGCTTCCATCGCTGTGCGAATGGCTTCATTGGGTTCCGTTAGGGCCTGACATCTGTTATTTACACTTGTAAATATCACTTAATTATTTAAGAAACTTGTTAAGACAAATCACAAAAGTTGCACAATTCATTAGAAATCATTCAAACTTGCATTACAATTACAAAGGTTGGTAGGGTTAGAAAACCCTTCAAAACAACAAAACATGACTCATAACCCTTACAAAATCTTTCAATTCCCCAACACTCTCTTAACATCTCTAGTCTAATCTTCCGCAGAAGACCCTGCATCATCACCAAAATAGTAGAAGTTGTCAGGGCATGTCGCTGACATGTGCCCCAACACTCCACAAGTCAAACAGGGTATTATCCCTTATCCCCCAACATAAGGACAGTTAGTCCTTTCGTTCCCATACCCATGAAGTCCGCAAACAGGGCAAATGACATTAATAGGGTAGGGGTAATAAGTACAGTTGTGCCCCTCTTGATTGCATAATTCGCACATATAATCTGACAGCTCATCCGAAGTAAGTGTAGCTGGAGTATACTCGGGCGAGCCTATCTCTCCTACAGATTCTTCTAAGTTTGGGACATCTTCCTCATCCTCTTAAGGTACAAAGGCTAGAACCATTCCTACAACTTCGGGTGATTCTACTTCCATGTCCTCACTGGGTACAACTTCATCAATCAAGTTCGGCATGCTGGAATCGTTTGAAGAAGAAACCTGATCTATAGGACAGTTGGGGTCCCTCTGTCCCACAACTCAGTGTACTCTACATTGCTTGACATATCTGTATCACAAAAACAGACGAATGTCAATGACAATCGCAGTTCTAATCCAAAAATAAGTCCAACTATACTGTAACCCATCACAGTCCTAGAGTTTGAGTCCTACTCTAATACCAAGCTGTCACTCCCCGATCCGAAAAGTGGGCCCAGAACGTCACTATTTTTTTTTTTTTTTTAAACTAAACTCAAGAATTCTAACTGGGCCAGATCAACAGTTAGGCCCAAAGGTCACATATAATCTCAACATGTGGACTCAAACACATACCATAAGTCTACCCAAAAGAAACGTAAATACCAACACATAATTCCATCAATAAATTATTATTACAACATCATCAGAGTAACTACGGAACACATGGTAGTTCAATACATGAAGTTAATATAAATTAAATACCACACACGGTACTTTACATAAGAAAAAGATTCAAGGAACCAAAAAAAAACAAATATAATGGAATTCCCTTCAGTGGGAATCCCAAGGCAACGCAACGGCTTATCCATCCTAAGTTTTATATGAAAGATTCTCCTCATCGGGCACATCTCCTGAAATGTGAGTGGTGTAAGCTAACTAGCCCAGTGAAAGAAATATAACAATGTAGTCTAATAAAACATCACGTTAGTTAAATAATCAACATTTGCAATATGATATCTCATGCTTGTCCAAAATAATCTTAATCATCAAATATAATCTCACAATCATTCAATTATTGTTGTCATCCAACGTAACGCCTACATACTATGCTGAGACCATTGTATTAAATCCCGACACGGTCAAAATACATTCTTACAAGTACATCTGGCCCTCACATGGCCGATACCGACATTCCTCAAGCCAGCAACTGTCGACACCCTTGGTCCAGTAGACGTAAACCATCTCACACACATGGCCGATATTGGTTCAATAGTCAAGGGCACGTAGAAGGAGTATTACATATCTCAACATCATAAACATTTACAATCACCACAAGCACTTCTTACAACAGTGCGTTATTTCTAAGCACATGGGTGGGTTCATCAAACTTGAAATCACTCATTACTCAAGATTCACCTTACACCTACTGCAAAGTTAAGTTTCCTCACCGAAATTGTGTGGTATTGCGGTCTATGTTCAACATGCAAACAAGTGCACAATCAATAGTTGGTCAATATACATAGCATTCAAATGCATACATAAAAGTAGTATTTCAAAATCGTACTGTTTTCTCAAAAATCTCCAAGACAAATGGAATTGAGTCTCGTACTTGTTTTCTAACCATTTTAAGTTACAATAATCCACAATATATAATAATAGGGTGCTCAGTCCAAAACTCATATTGTCTTCTAGGCATGACCAGATTGACGTATAGGTCTAGATAGGACCAGATTGACATGTTGAGTAAGGCCTCGAGGTCACTCAGTGCCCGACAAATATAGCGTCGGCCTAGAAGTGAAGTCATTCAGTGCCCGACAAATAGAGTCGGCCTGCAATGAATATAATAGTATATACACTATATTAATAAGAGAAGAAGGGTTAGTACACTTTTAAATTATTAATGGGATATAAACATCACATTAAAACTTAGGTCTAACACATGCATCACTAATCAATCAAGATTTTACATTCAAAAACTGGGTTCCTCGGAACATGCCTCGGAACCAGGTACTGTGGCTTTGGATCCAAACCACTGTCTCAAACTAGTCACAGACTTCGGAACTTGGGTCTGTCTTCGGACAGTCCGAAGGTCAGGTATCGGATTGTCCGAAGGTCCTTCCAAACCGAAAAATAGAGAAAACAGGCTTCGGTGGGTCTGTGTATCTAGGATCATGCCGAAAGAAGCTCGAATCATCCGAGAGGGTTTGTTCCTTCCGAACAGGACTCGAAACGTCCGAAACAGAGGCGGGAGAGTGGCTAGCCTCGACGCTTTGGGACTTCGAATTGAAGCTCGGAACGTCCGAAGGGAGTTACCCTCGGACCGTCCGAAACACAACTCTCAGACCATCCGAGAGTCGTCTTCCTCCTCTGTCTGTAACAGCAGACAGTAAAGGGCAGCAACTCCATGAAAATGAATCCAGAAACAATGGGTTTCCTAGATTTTGTTTTCACATCCAACCGGTTAGATGGACTCCTCAGTGAGTCCTCTTTCCATAGGGAGTGATTTACAACTTTAACACTTAATAGGCCATCGGATTTTAACTTGAAAACCACACTGACACGAGAAATCCCATGTTTTTCCTTAAACTTGAAATCCATTTTACTCACTCATAATTTAGCCAAATTTACTTCTACTTATTTCTAAACCGACTGAAATTTAAAGGGAAATACAGTGGTTACCTTCAGTTGAGTTCCTGGGTTGAAAATCCAAGCTTTTGAAAAACTTCCTCTTCAAGCTTCTGGTAACCAAAGTTTGCAAAACAGGGAAAGGGAGAGAGGTGATCGGTTGGGATTTAGAGCAGCTGAGAGAGATGAGAAATACTTGAGGGATTGAATCAGCTGATGGAGGGGCAATACGAGCACTGTTTGGGTGTCTGGTTGCAGATAAGTCCTTGCAACTTCAGATTTTGCAAATAAGCCCCTTTTTTTATTAAAAAAAAATCGATTTTTAACTTAAAACAATACTTTGAAAGCTTAAAATTTTAATCCAACTTGACAGATAAGTTGGGTTTTAAGAACTCTAATCATCATAAAAATTTGGAGATGTAAAACTCACCAAAAACCATATATTTAAATAAAATTCACAATTTAACACTATTTACTTAATTTAACTTGTGTTAAATAAAACGATTTAAAATCCTTGTTTTTGGGGTTTGAAAGAATAAACTATACCATACTAAAATGGTCTAACATACTATACTTGTTTCAAAAAAATTCTCATTTCCAAAACCATTTAAAAATATTTATTTCTCCCTTTCGGGGTTTTGACAGGGATTTTAAATACTATTTTCTGAAAATAAAATTATTTTAAAATCAGAAGTAGGAATCCTTGATTAAGAAAAATAATATCATCTAATAATAATCACAAAATGACACAAATAATAAAATACTAACAATGAGTGGTAAATTATTATTTTGCCCCTCCAGCTGGACGAGTTGGATCACTGAGCTATCGAGCTCAGATTGGGTCACACCTGGGCTTTTCATAAAGCCCTAAACGTAATCTTCGAGATTAACCGGTGTAAGAAGGATTTAAACTAATTACGCCTATTTTGGATCAGGGTATTACAGATCTATTCACAATCCCCCCCCCCCCTCTTTCCCTTTTTCTAGTCAATCATTTCTAGCACACCGGGACTTTCATTTCGTAAACTATATTTCATTTCGTTACCCACTTTCCCTAATGGAGATGAGATCCCTAATCCATATTAAAAAAAAAAAAAACTATGAAAGCTCGTGAGTTAAGTACAAAGAATATGAATGGAAGAGAAAAATGTACCTTTAATAGAAGATTACCTCTCATGAGGGGTTTCCCCTTTGCCTTTTGCCCAAATCTTTCTCCATGGGATTCTTAATATGTCTTTATGCTTTGATCCCATGTCTCATCCTTCTTCTCTACCTTATCCCCTCTTTCTTCTCTTCTCTCTCTCTCTCTCTCTCTCTCTCTCTCTCTTTCTTATCTTCCCCATTTTTCTTCCTCTACTCTCTTTTCTTTGTTTTTTTCATTTTCCTCTATTTCCTTTTATCTCTCTCTAATCTACTGAACCCTAAGAATACCCCAAGTCTTGCTTTTATAATCCATTTCAAGAATATGACCGTTGGTGGTCAAATCAAGCAAGAGAGACATTTAAATCTAGTCGTTTATGTAAATTGTCGACTGTGACTTATCAGAGAGAGAGGTTTTTATTTTGTTAGTCAAACGGTCGACTGTTACATTGTAATGATAGACTGTTTGTAGGAAGTTCTGCACACCTTCACTCAAAAGACCATAAATTTGTCTATGGGGCTCGAATTTGGGCATTCTAGTGATTTTCGCAAAGATATTTGAGAGATCTAACTGCTCACAAAATTTTAGCGAATTTGACGTTTATTTGATATCTCAAATACACTCTCCAAGTGATGGTAAATTTTATCCTACCCATGAATCTCCTTGATTTGTCTTGTTTATACCCATTTATTAAAATGCTCACAACTTGAGTTATACAACTCAGATTTGGGTAAAAAAAGACAATTCAAAAATTTCTAACAGTGTTCAAACCAATAATAAACATTTCATCCATGTTTGCGAAATTATGATAAATGCAAGAGCTTCCCAAAGTAAGAGCAGATTCCAATACCCTAAGAGTGTAACGCCTCGTCTCTCTATCCTCTTTGGACCCACAAACGGACCCGTACGGCTTTGTTTCTAGCGAGTAGACCTAAAGAATGCTCCCAAAAGGAGAAAGCTCCACACATTATATACCAGGCGAATACACTAGCAATTGGTGATATGGGACTTTTGAGAACGCTCAGCACTCCACACATGAAGTGCCCGGCGATTTTCTCTCTAGGTTGGACATCTCTGTTTCTTGGCAGGGCCCCCTTTTGGGCTGGGTATCACAACCTAACCCCCTTAAGACCAGAGCAGTCCCCGGCTCTATCCACCGAACCATACATTGCACACACCAAACCCTCAAACCGAGTGTTGAACCGTGCTCTGTTTCTAATAGTAACGCCCGTCCCTCCAGCACAATGTCCGCTTTGGACCCGTAGACGGACCCGTACAGCTTTGTTTCTGACGAACAGGCCCAAGAAATGCTCCCAAAAGGCCTTGTGCTTGAAAGAAGAAGATCCACACATTATATACTAGGGAATCCAGTGGGAATTGGCGATATGGGATTTTCAAGAACAAGCCCAGCGCTCCACACATGGAGCCTAGTGATTTTCTCTCTAGTTTAGACGTCTTTGTCACTTGGCAGGCCTTCCCTTTAGGCGAGGTATCACAAAGAGTCCAATTATTTTTTATCCTAGGGTCTCTTAAGGTCACGTTAGAACCAATGTGTTCATCTTTTTTAGTAACATTTTACATGAATTCCTAAACACTCTTGTCCTACACCTACCAGACAAAACTTGGACTTGAACTTGAAAGGTCTTCAATCTGCTTGTTGGATTCAAGTCGCAAGTGCTCCATCTTCTTCAATAGCCCTTTGATATGAGTTGATGATTGATCTGTCACGGGCCTAATCTTCTTCTTCAAAAGCCTTTTGAAAGTCTTTATGCTCAGTCTTCACAGGATTTTCTTTCTTCTTCATAAGCCTTTTGATCTTCTTGATACTTGGTCTTGCACAGGCTTATCTTCAAGAGCAACAGTCCATGGTCTTCAAATTTGTGCTTAACTCTACTCTTCCGTCTTCAGGTCCTATGGAGTAAGTTGATATTACATGTCTTATAGCACAACTCCATGAAATCATTACTACCACAAGTCTGGTTTTGTTATCATCAAAATACCCTTTTAACCTTGGCTTGAAAACTTGGGTTAACAATAAGTAATAATATTCCACCCGAGATTTAGAGAGCACTTCTCCACATTTAGTAAAATTTATTTTAGCCCAGCAAAATCATTCCCTTTCACATTTTGAGATCATCATAGGCATATCTTGAGCGTTCAAAGCTCTCTTTGAATGTGACAAGGGAAAATCTACTCTTTCTAAGGAAAAGATCAAATCAATAGGAATATCCTCACCTTCCATAGACTCTTCATCTCCTACAAACTTGGTTGTGCATTCATTTGAGTATTTCAATCACCAAGAAGAAAAGCTAGGAGTTGATTTTCATGAATGCTACAAAAACATATCAAGCTACAAGTGGCAAGGGTTCCAATTTTTATTTTTTTCTTTCTCAAGTACTATTGTATGTGGATTTGGACTTGATGTGTGAACCACTCAAAATTAAGATTATAGAGGAGTTGGTGGAATAGGCCTGTGTGACCAAACCACCCCGTAAAAAAAAAAGTGGTTATTGGTCTTGGTGGAATAGGCATGTGCGACTTAACCATATTATTAAAAAAATATTCTGTAATAGTTTCAGGATGTTTATCCCATTGAGTAGTGAATTTTGGATAACCTGAGTTTGGGTTGATCCAAGAGTGGACGTAGGTTCAAGAGGAACCTAACCATTGTAAATCTTGGTGTGCATATTTCATTTGTGGTTGTGAATTGATTTATTGTGGTGTGATTTTTACTTGTATGCATATTTGATTGATTGATTTTTTAGAAACTTTAATTTTTACATTTAGTCCTTGTGAGAACCCGACCCATAATTGGAATGATGAATAGATTTTCGAACCATTAATCCGGCTTTGTGACCAGTTAACATTGTAGAGCACTAAGAGAACTTCCCAAAAAGCTCAAGTTTGACCAAATCGGAGTTCATTTACGTAGTAATCCAGCTCGTTCAAGTCTGGAGGGAAAAATAGACATTTCACAATATACTTTGTCTTATATGAAAAACCCATGAATAGTGTTTTGAAAACTATCGGAGTGTACGAGACCACTCTTCTGACGTGGTCAGACCTTGAAATTCACACATGTGTTATGTATTTGACTACTCTACTCAGTGATTTTTTCGACGATTTCTCAAAACGTTTATTTTAAACGTGCATTATCTAAAAACCCCTGTTTTTCGAATACCCGGTGGTCTGAAAATTTGTAAACTAAAATCATTGTCAATCTGTGTTTTAATAAAACTTTTGGTATTTTTAGAATTTTGATTTGACATTTTAAAAGACCCTATTTTGAATATCAGATGTGGACCGTCTATTTTGATAAAATATTGATTTTGTGAAAAATACCCTATTTTAGTATCAAAATGAAAATTTGACTTCACCACCCACAGTAAACCATGCGTTCTCAACACGACTACAGTGTTGGATTTTACGAGAGGAATTTCTAAAATGTCAAAATTTATAAAACTTAGTGGTGAAGAAAGTTACAGATATTTTTAGATATTTTAATTTTAAAAGGATTTACAGAATAAGGAAAAGAAGAAAAAAACAGCAAAAGTTATTGCTCCTGACCGTTCATCTCTTCTAATGAATGGACGGCTGGGGTGATATAGAAGATATTTGTTTGAAGCCTATAATTGCAGACATTCTGATGAATTTTGAAACTTAAAACCATCACTCTCAGTTACTGCCTTGTCGGTCCTTCACTTCATCTTCTTCATTCCCAGTTACTATTATCCTGAGTTTCTGTAACTGAAAAACCAAAGTCCAACAAGCTTGTTTTTGTGTTGATTTTCTCGAAAATTCTGAAGGTTTTTTCTATTCTTTCCTCCCTAGTTAGTATTTTTATTTTGTAGACCTAAATGAGAGGAAGCTATGGTCAAAATATCACTGGAAAATACCATGTAGTTTTCTTTAGAAAAATTGGCGAAGAAAATGTCTGGAAAACGAAAAACTGCACCACTAAGTGGAGAGACAGTCGACCCATCGAAATTTTAGATGGAATTTTCCCTCTAGTCGACTGGTCAACAATGGCCGACCAGTTTGTTCATTTTCTGGGTATTTTTTAATAGTGCCAATGGCAAAATGGTAATTTTGCAAAAATTTGGAAAACTGAAAATTATGTTGTTTTGACTTAAAATTCATGTATTTGACCACTTTGGTGTTTATTTTAAGTCTTGTAATGTTTAAATATTGTATTTTACTTTGGCCATTTGGCCAAACATTCTGCATTTCTTAGAAACGTGCAACACTCTGTGTTTCCGTAGGTGCTACGTGCAAAATAGGTCTATTCTCGGACTATTGTCATGAGGGGTAAGCTCTAGAGTTTCGAACACCCGTTCTGAACGTCTCAGAGGCCTATACACCTGGTACTTGCAGAACTTCTCCATCTGCAAGCCTTCTAGTCCGTTTGCCCTTTGAGTGACGAACAAATTCTAGTGAATAACGTTCTGTTGTGAACTAGGCTAGTTCAACGGTAAAATTGTATGTGTAACTTAGTTGTGGATAAATTGTTTTTCTCTTTATTGACTGGGTCAGTCTCAATATATCACGATAACGATCACTCGTTGATAATACAAGATAGGCACTGAATTTTATTTCCTTTGTGTTTTATATGCCGACTCTTCTTAAAACGCCATGATTCAGTGTTATTTTATTTTATTCCTTTTTGGTCATTTTTGGTTGTTCACTTGAAAGTCGCTGTAGTATTTAGCGTATATTATCGCGGGAGTTTTACTCTACAAACTTGCACTTGCGCGTCTTAATTTCTTGATTAAATAAAGAACTAAGAAGAAAAAAATATAAGACATAGGCTTATTTTGGACGTTGTTATTATCGTGCATTTTTTATTTACTCAGTTTTAACGCTTTACAGTTCATCTAAACACTCGCATGTTTAAAAGGTGACTATATTCAACCACACAATGTTATTTTAAAATGCATCGCATAATTGCATTTAAAGACTGATATTCTATATCGTTGGTCATACGGCAATGAATGGGGGTCTATGGTTATTGTATTGACGAAAGAGATGTGAACGGGACCAGAATGCGATACTGACACTGTCCACAACATAACGGGATGAGATGTGTGTTTCCATGTGTGAAACGTGAACAAGAGTGTGCAGGATGCCGAGGCCTAGACATCTTGAAACAGACTATGGAATCCACTGATGTGCCTCAAGGCTGACTGATCATCTAGTTGGAGATCTTGTAATAGATTTTGTTCTAACTCGTGGTTCCGATTGGAATGCACGTATTTCTATACTTGTATGTTTAACGGTGTGTTGCAGGATAAATACCTTTACGCGGTAAACGGTAAACAGAGGGTAGACGTACCCGACTAGAGATGACAGTAACGGTGATGGTCTTGTTAAATGAGAGTTAAATTCCAATCGTTATACTGCAATTTATTTTACCCGTTGGTGGGGTTTGAACTGTGTTTAATTTCAGCATAGTATAGTTAAATACAAACGGTTGATTTGTTGTGTATGATTCCATGCGAGTGGGCTTAGGAATTCACGTTAGCTGAGTGGGAGATATCATGATTATGTGAGATGTATTAATAGGTTAAACGGGGATTTAATTCATTGTTGGTATACATTGGTTGATGTGTTGTGCACATCAAATTATCCTCACACACTATGTGAAGCATTAGGTTGTGGATCACTCAGGTGTAGAGCATAGAAACGTATTGAGGTGAAGCACTGAGCCCTTAAGGCCGGTGTTGTATAGCGTAGATGTCGATAGATAAGGGTATTTTTTTAGAAAGAAAGAGCACGCATTTGGATAACTATGTTAGACGTTGATCTCATAGTAAAAGTGGCATGATTTCTGAGTGTATAAAGTGATAACATGTTTATGATGATAATATGTTTTATTATCAGTTGTTTTCTCTTCACTAGGTTGTTTAACTTGCATCCCTTACATTGCAGGAAACTTGGATGACGATGGCTTGGATGAGCCTCAACACTAAGGATGGAGGTCCTCTATTATCTTCCCCATTGTTGGGAACTTATTTGCATATTGTATTTATGAACTTTGTGATGTAATAAACCCCTAATTTGTGTCTGGTTGAGGCACAGTAGACATGTAATGAAACTGCTACGTTTCCAATGAGCAATTCTAATGTTAGATGAGTTTTAGATGTCTGTGTTAGTATTCTCTGTGAGTGTTATGGTACATGTTTGACTCCACATGCAGAACATGTGTGACGTTTTATTATGGGTTTAAGAAGAATTGAATTCAAGTTGGACATTGCAGTCTGACTAGTGGTGTATCCTCATACCGCGGTATTAGGTGGCTTCTGTCTATTGGAGCTGGGGCCTAGGACTATTGTGAGCCCTCTAGTTTCAGGGGAACTTAACCTGCAGTGTGATGGTTGGGTCCGAGACTATCGGATTTGGTATTTGAACTTTGAGTAAAGCTCATAATGTCGAGTTAAGACTTCCGGTAAGATGAGTGCTCAGTGCTAGAAAGAAAAAAAAATTAGTTCATGTCTCGTGCTCAGGTGGAGCAGGGCGTGACAATCTTATTCACCCCTCCTCTAGGACCTAGTATTGCTCTTGCTTGCACTTTCATATATAGCATGCATACTTCATGTAGCATGTGCAAAATGCTCTCTGACTCAGTGGCTTGTTTGATACATTTCCAAGCTTGGGCTTTGCTTGTTGAGCTTTTTCATGGGTTATTTGAGTAGGCCCATACCCATGCCCAAGCCCAAGCCCAAGCCCATGTGGGAGGGCCAATTGTGTGGGCCCAAGCCCATTTGTGAGGGCCATAAGCATCAATCTATAGCTCCAATTAGATATTTTTGAACCACCTTTATTTCCGTCAAAATCCTTATACCAAGCCAATGAAATTGCAGCAATCTTGTCAAACTTCATTTTTGTCATCATTAACATCTATGTCCTCATCAAACACTCACTGTAATTATATTAAGCTTTTCACTGAGAAATGGAGATTATCTTAGAGCAATTTTTTTTTAAATGGATAAAACTTAATTAAAATTAATAAATCTACAGAAAAAAATGAAAATGAAATATAAAATACCTTTCAAATGTGAATTATTTACTTGCAAAAGTTTATAGTTACATCAGTGCAAACTTTAAAATGAAAAACATTGAAATAAACTTATTTTTGTAAAAAATTTAAAAATTGACTATAACAATCATATTGGATTTCTTACAGTATATCGTGTCGTATTACAGACCATAAAACAACAATATGTAACAATAATATGTCTCAACTTTCTTTTATCCTTGGCTTTGAAATGTTGTATTCTACGTTGAGTCCATTCAAGACTACCAAGATAAATTAGGACTGTATTTGGATGAGGAGAAGGAAGGGAAGTACAATAAATTCCACTCTTTACTCATATTTGGTATTTATTGGTTGGACGAAAGTGAAGCCCCATTTAAATTTGGTTTCTTTTAGGGAAAGAAAAGAAAAGGGGAGCAATATAGACACCCAAAAAATCTTTCTCTACACTCCCGTTTTCCAAAAGTGGATGGAAATTAACTTTTTGTCCTTCCACTTAAAAACGCCGCATCCTCCCAACAGGTGGAAAAAATTCATTCGGACGAATTCAAAAATTCGTTCGAATGAATGGGCAGTGTAGTGGGATTTTCAGACGAAATCGTTTATCGACCAATTTCTATAAATAAGGTATCAAAATTCATCTACTCTAAATTTTATGAACTCCGAGACTCATTTTAAGTGAAAATGGTATAGTTTTGGACTTCAAAAAGCGTATTCAAAGAATTAAGGAACTTCCCTCTTAATTCTTTGGGTATGTTTTCTGAATTCCAAAACTATACAATTTTCACTTAAAATCAGTGATGGAGTTCATACAATTCAGAATAGATGAATTTTGATACCTTATTTGTAGAAATCGGTGGAGAAACGGGCTCGTTTGAAAATCTCACTCCACAACTCACTTCCTTCAAACGAAGTAATTCCAACTTCATTTGAACAAATGAATTCCTTTGTTCAAAGGAAGTGGGTTGTAGAGTGTGATTTTAAAACGAATCTGTTTCTCGACCGATTTCTATAAACAAAGTATCAAAATTCATCTATTCTGAATTTTATGAACTCTGCGACTAATTTTAAGTGAAAAAGGTATAGTTTTAGACTTAAAAAATCGTACCCAAAGAATTAAGGAACTTCCCTCTTAATTCTTTGGGTACGATTTTTGAAGCCCAAAACTATACTCTTTTCACTTAAAATGAGTCTCGGAGTTTGTAAAATTCAGACTAAATGAATTTTAATACATTGTTTGTAAAAATCAGTCGAGAAACAAATTCGTTTGAAAATCCCACTTTACAGCCCATTCGTTCAAACAAATTTTTTCATTCAGTGGATCATCCGTTCTGAGGATACGGCGTTTTTAAGTAGAAGGGCAAAAAGGTAATTTCCATCCACTTTTGAAAAATAGGTGTGTAGGAAAAGATTTCTCCGAGTGTTTATATAAGCTCCCAAAGAAGGGAAAATATGATTTCTTTTTTCTCTCCTTGCTCAACTTTTTAAATATTTTATCATTATAACTTTTTCCTAAAATAACCAAACAAATACAAGAGAATCCAATCCCTACTCAAGCATTCCCAGAAAAGCTTTCTCCATATCCGAACATAGCCATCAAATTGATTTCTTTGATTTCTTCATAGTTTTGGGATTAAGTCTAAGAAGAATGATTTTAAAGAGAATGAATATGGAGAATGACATTTAAAATTATCATTAACGTATGCAATTGTGTGAAATGTGCAAGCAAATACATGCATAGAAGTGGGTACTTTCATGCCTATTGAACCATTCTACTTTATGAAACGAGCCATGTAAATTCAATGGTCACAGTATTGTAATTTTTGAAGATCAAGATAACAAGACTACAATGATCAAATAAAAGTATAATTTTATATATATTCTATTCATATAAACTTATACACATTTCATTTGATTATATGAGTCTCTTATCAACTTTAAAGTCATCCTCATTATTTTATTCTTTATAGAATTGCTATAGTTTTAAATACATATATAAATGTTATATATATATATATATATATATATATATATATACATATATATATATATAAAAAGTCAGTATAACGGTACACTTTTGTAATTCTTAAGTTCAAAATTAATATTTAATATTTTGAGATAGGTATATATGATAAATTTTGTAGAGGGCAAAAAATACATAAACTGAGAAAGGCATTTTTACGAAGGAAGCTTCTTACGTCATATTGAGTGTCTAAATGAAAGGAGAAATGAAAGAAAAAAAAAAGAGGCCTAATAGGTAGGGTCCCACTCCACCAGACAGAGCCAGTGCAAATGGGTAAAGAAGAAGAGTTGTCCAGGAAGAGATTATAATATAAATAATTCTGTGGGGCCCTATACTTTCATGCCCTGTCCACTTCCCACCTCCATCATCCTTTTTACACTGAAAAGTGTGAGACTTTCCTTGCATATTTCCCGTGACAGAGAAATAAGAGGTAGCTGCACAAACAAGCTGTAAAGATACACTCCCCCACCTCTCTTCCGCTCTGCTTTCAATGTCCCTGTCTACCCCAATTCCTCCTTCATTATTGCACCTCGCTGCTTTCTTTTCCCTTTCCCGCCATTTGCTTGGCAGTTAGCAACGGCAGTTGTTCGAGTTCTGAACATAATCTTTCCCGCCTTCTTTGCCTTCAGCCTTTCTAGTTATTGGAGTACGTCCATTTTAATATAAGTAAAATTTTTTAAGAGAAATTAGATTGAATCAATTTTTCATTTTATTTTATTGATAGTTCATCAAGTACTAATGAATTGATAATATACTGCTATATATATATATATGTTTTGTATATGTATTTGATGAGTGGTATACTATATATATATATGTTTTGTATATGTATTTGATGAGTGGTATACTGATATTGATAAAATAAGAATTTCAGTCAATTATGTATTTCTTAAATAATTTTACCCATATTAGGATGACCAACCTTATTTAAAGTAGTAGATAGATTATTATTGTTTATTATAAAATTAGTATATGAAATTGTTTTTTGCTCACTTTCTAAAAATAACATAAAAATATTACAATCATTTTATTTAATTAAATATATTAAAATTAAATTGTACACTTCATAATTTATGGTTAGAAAATATGAATTATCAAAATAAGAACATAGCTTTATTTAAGTCTTGATATATTGTCGATGTTAGTTTGATATTTAAGTTATCCATTGGCTAATGTTAGGGTCCATTTCAAGTAAATAACTGTTAAATGTCCCTTCTATTTTTAAAATGTTTTAACATGTGGAATAATATGACTAGCAAAAGGCCAAGGTATGTGATTTGAATTGAAAAAAAAAGACAGAAAAATATGAAACCCAATCATGCTTGAGATCATTGCAGATTCGAGACCTCTTATTCAAATAGAAAATGAATAAAGTAAGAACTTTAATTAAAATGCTCAAGCCAATGTTCACAAAATTGTTCTCCAATGCAAAAGATTTTATCAAAGAAAACTCCAAAAAATACCAGATTACTCTTTTCCGTCCTCTCATTGATGTATACTTCTCTATCTCTTTCTATATTTTTCTTTGTCCCTCCAATGATTAAAATGCTCTTTTCATAGCCTTTAGGAGGTTGGCTAGAAAATCCTAACATGAGTGTCCTTCTAATATGGGTATCACATCAGAAGATAAAAATAAGAGAGAAAAATATTTTATTCTTTAATGTGAAAAAATTGAAGTTAAATAATCAAATTTTAGACCTAAACAATGTCTTTATTGCATGTGAACTACACTTATGGGCCCAGGCCAACATTAGAGTATGATGGACCCCACATATGGGGTTGCTTCGTCAAAACCCTAGCATTATGGGTGGAAAACGAATTCCAAAAGCTTGAGGGGCAAGGTTCTCTCTAAATTTGGCATTCTTACTCTGCACGTGCATGCAATTAATATTTGTGAATGGACTCTCCTTGAAAACTCTAACTGCACCTTAGATTTTATTTTAGACATCTATGACTTGGAAGCATCCTATTGGTTGCAACACATCATGTTCTAAGTTGGCAAACTCCTATTTGGATAGTTGCTCTCTCCTCCACATCATTTTCAAGGTAGCAAAGTCTCATTTGTTGCTTCTCTCTCACATGAAGGCTCTCCAACAAGTTTTGAACCTCCAAATGTGAAGCACAAGCCAAGCATTGGCATGGGGAAGGCACATGATTGGTGGGGACATGTTACTAGTCACATGTGTTAGCTCCAGGGTTTCACAGCGATGAATATATTGATGATTTCGATGATAACAAAATCATTGATGTACTGTGCTAATCACTATATGTTGATTTGTCTTAAATTTATAAATCTCGCAAGCACATGAACCATTCATAGTACATCGATTGAGTGCGAGGTCGAATACAAAAGAAACATTTAAAATATATGAAATTTAAAATACACATGCCTCAATTTTTATGTTTCTTAGAAAACCAAGATTCATAATTAAATCTAGGATAGAAAATCAATTTTAATCTTTAAAAGTATATTTCCAACTAATCAAATCTTCAATCGAATAAATAGATCTTCAATTTTAGAGCTTTAATTAAAAGTGATTAAAATAATATTTTAATTAAGAGTTTATAAACAATCTCACCACACATTCTAATTCACAAAATCTAGATCTAATTAAATTTAATTCTAGCTAGTTAATCAAGTTGTTAGGGAGGTTTTAAATACATGAAATAAATACATTTTAAAAGAATTAAAGATTTAAAAAGAAAAACTAAAATACAACATTCAAGTGAAATAAAATAAACATGAAAAATAAATCGGCAAGAAATAAAAATGCGGTAACATAAAAGGTGGTTTTTGGAAAAGACCGTTCCTCGCCAAAAAATATTTAAAGAACAAATGACCTAAATTTGAAATTCATGTAAAAATCTAAGTTTCAATTCATGGTTATCATCAATGTTAAAATTATATACTTTAGATTATAAAACCAAACCTTAGTAACTTAGATCTAACAATTTTAACCAAGTCCTAACTATTTCATGTCCGATTAAATAACTAAAGCATTCAGTCTTAAAATTAAATCAAAGACAATCATAAAAGGAATTTAGAAATTGGATATTTCAAGATTCTAAAGGGGTTGTCCTTTGATTATTTATTGGAAGAATTAATAAAGGATTATTGAATATAAGATATTTGGAAATTAAAATTACAAAAAAAGCTCACTTGTGAAATTCGAATTCTCTGTGTATCCTTGAGTCTTCTCTTGGTATTCTCTTCAATCCTTTAGTCCTCTTTGGCTTCAGAGTCAAATTCGAGTTTGGTATGTGGGTTACTGGGCTATTTATAGGACTTGGGATTGAATGGATAGCTAAGATTAAATCTAGGTTTAAGTTGATGGGTGAAAGGTTGGGATTAGATCTAACTTAACAGGGGTGACTAGGATTAAAAGCTAGAAAACTAGGGCTTCTCTATAGGGTGTACACGAATTTGGTGTAATGGGTTGGCTTGGAGTGGAGTGCAAGTAAGCAAGGAGAGAAAATTGGGATTGGAACTTGCTGTGTGATTTTCGAATTTGGCTAATTTGGTTTAGGGTTTTTGGGTTATGCATTGATGGATCAATGGATGATTAAATGGATGGATGAATGAATGGATGAGATGTTGAGATGATGAGGTGGAGGGTTGATTATGAAATTTGAATGGGATAGGAAGGAGATAGGCAAAAATCGTATATGGTTATGGTGGATTGGGTTGATGAGATGTGTAGGGATCCTAGGAGTGTATCTAGATGAATTTTTGTCCAAGTACATGGAGAGGTTTTAGGTGCTAAAATCATGTATGGTTAATCTTGGATTGGATTGGGAGAGAAATTATGATCTAAGTGAGGTGGCAAGCTTGGAGAGAAATTAATGGGATTTACCACGGAGTATGTGCATGAATGGATCTCTAGAATGTGTGTGTCATGTGATGGGGATGGGATATGCGCATGAACACCTAAATTCTAGGATTTAATGAGATGCCTAGGATTTTAATGAAATGAAACATGAAATGGAGGGCTAAGATTACTTGGCCTAGATCTAACAACTATGATGCATGATGGATGATCTAAGTGGATGGATGGATACATGGTGCATAGATGATCCTAATCCTAAAGTTAATCTATATGATGGATGGTTTGGATGTCCTAAATCTAATCATGATGCATGTCACGCCCCGACCAGAAGGGTGGGCCCGGAACGCGACTAATTTCTTTTTTGAAGATAAACTAACTCAAGCATTCTCACTGGGTCGGATCAACAGTTGGGCCCAAAGGTCACATATAATCCAAACATGTGGACTCAAACACATACCATAAGTCTACCCAACAAATAGACATAAACAACAACATCAATAAACATAATTCCAAACATTGAATTATTATTTAAAACATTATCATCAGAGTAACTACAGAAACGTAGTAGTCCTAGTACAACACATTAACACGTACTAAGTACCACACTCGGTACTTCAAAAAGAAAATGGTTCCAAGAACCAGAAAGCACAAATACAAGGGTATTCCCCTCAGTGGGAATCCCAAAGCAACGCCGCAACTTATCCACTCTAAGCTTCAGAAAGAGGGTTCTCCTCCTCGGGTTCATCTCCTGAAAGGTGAGTGGAGTGAGCAAACTAGCCCAGTGAAGGAAATATAACAGTGCGGTTTTAAGTAAACAACATGTTAGTATAATCAACAGTTGAAATATAATATCTCATGCTTGACAATAAATAAGCATAATATCATCAATAGTCCCATAATTCTTTCCATCACTGCTGCTATCCAACATAACGCCTACCAACTACGCTGAGACCATTGTATTAAGTCCCGACACAGTCAAAATGCATCCTTGCAAGTACATCTCCGGCTCTCCCATAACTGGTACTGACACCCTTAGGTCAGCAACTGACGCCCATAGTCCACCCATGGTCCAGTAGAAGTAAATCATCTCCGATATGGCCGATATTGGTTCAATAGTCCAGGGCACGTGGAAGCAGTCTTACACATTTCATATGATCAACCCCATAGCACTCTTACCATAGTGCGTCAAGTCTAGGCACATGAGTTGGTTCATCAAATCTGAAACCACTCATTGCTCAACATCCATATCAATAAACCTGTTTACATCAAGCTGCAAAATTAAGTTCCCTCACTGTGATTGTGTGGTTACGCGGTCTCTGTTCAAACAAACAGACAAGTGCATAATCAATATACAGATCAAATACATACACACAAGTAGTATTTTGAAATCTCACGTTTTCCCAAAAATATCCAAGGTATATGGAATTGAGTCTCCTACTAGGTTTTTATCCTTTTTAAATTATCATAATCCACAATATAATAATAAATAAAAAGGGGCTCAGTCAAAACTCATATTGTCTTCTGGGCATTGACTACATTGACTTATTGAGTTAGGTCTACATCTCGGGTCACTTCTCGGTTGTCTTCTGGATAGGACCAGATCTGACATTTTGAATTAGGCCTCAAGGTCACCCAGTGCCCGACAATATAGCGTCGGCATGAAAGTGAGATCATTCAGTGCCCGACCAATGGGGTCGGCCTGGAAGTGAATATAATAGTATTTACACTATAAGTAATAAGAGAAGAGGGTTAGTACAATTTTAATTAACAAAAAGGGGTACTAACACCACATCACATAATCCAACAAAAATATTAATTTTTTTAATAAAATAATAATATTTATTTATTTATTTATTTAATTTTTTTTTTCAATGGGAACTAACATTACAATTCACAAGCACCAACAATATCAAATAAAAATAATTTTTTTTTTCTTCTTCTTCCTCAACAGACAGTGAACGGCTGGGAATGTATGAAAAACGAATCCGAAATGGAGGGTTTTCTAGATTCGATTTTCATATCTAACCAGTCCGATGGATTCCTCTGGGAGTACTCTTTCCATAGGGAGAGGTTTGGAGCTTTGAAACTCAGTAAGTCATCCGATCTTAGCACCGAAAGCTCACTGATACAAAAAAACCCATGATTTTCCTTAGATTTCAAACTGGATTTTCTTGCTCAAAACAAGGCCAAAATTAGTTTTTCTTTATTCTAAACCACCTAGAATTTGAAAAGGAATATAATGGTTACCTTTAATTGAGTTCCTTGGCTGAAAATCCGATCTTTGAAAATTTTCCTAAAAGCTTACGGCTGGAAAAAAACAGAGGTTGGCCTGGTTTTTGGTCTGGGAAAACTGAGAGCTTGAGAGACTCAGAGAGAAGAGAATAAATACTGGGAGTTAGAACTGCAAAGAGGGGTTCAATTTATAGAAAATCCCTCGGAAAAAGGGGCCGGCAAGCCACTGCATGCGGCTGCATACAATGCCTGCTATTGTATGCTACAGTAACAGAAATTATGGTTGCAAATCAACCCTTCATATTTTCCATTTTTGCAAAAAGGTCCTGGTTTTAATAAAAATCTGATTTTTAACTAAAACATGTTTTTAGAGGCTCCAAAATTTTGATCCAACCTTACAGATAGGTTGGGTTTTAAAAACTTTAGCTACCATAAAAATTTTGGAATTTAATTCTCACTAAAAACCAGTTATTTACAAAAAAATCACAATTTAACACTATTTACTTAATTAAACAAATGTTAAATAAAACAATTTAGAAACATCATTTTGGGGTGCCAAAGAATAACTAGACCATTCTTAAAATGGTCTAACATAAAATACTAGTTTCCAAAATTATCTCATTTTCAAAACCATTTAAAATAATTATTTCCCCCTTTCGGGGTTTTGACGGGCAGATTTAAAATACCAATTTTTGAAAATAAAATTATTTTAAAATCAGAAATGCAAATCCTTTATTAAGGAGAATATTATCCACCAATAATATTCACATAACAACATAATTTATAAAATAATAACTATAAGCAGTAAATTACCAAAATGCCCATCCAGCTGGACGAGCTGGATCACTGAGCTTACAAGCTCGGATTGGGCCAAACCTGGGCTTTCCTTAAAGCCCTAACTGAAATTTTCGAGACTAACCGGTTAAACAAAATTTTTAATCTAAAACACGCCTAATTTGGGCAGGGTTTTACATCGTACCCCCCTAAAAGAAAATTTCGTCCCGAAATTTAAAACAAACTTATACCTTTTTGGCCTGTACACAAGCCAGGATACAGCTTCCGCATCGTCGATTCGGGTTCCCAAGTCTCATGTTGCACGTCGTGATGTTGCCACAGCACTCGCACTACAGGAATAGACTTCCTCCAGAGCTCTTGAGTCCGATGTCCTTGAATCTTGACTGGCACTTCTTCAAAAAGTTAGGTCCTCTGAGACCTCAATGTCTTCAAAACTTATCGCAAACTCTCGTAGGTACGGTCAAAACACGCGGTTCATCAAATCCATAAACATGGCTGACGCGTTCGTCAAACTGAAAGGCATCACGACAAACTCGTACAAACCATACTGCATCCGAAAAGCAGTCTTAGGAATGTCTTCCTCTCGAATCCGCAACTGATGGTAAGCCGACTTCAAATCGATTTTCGAGAAGCACTTCGATCCCCTCAAAAGATCAAAGAGGCCGTCTATTCTAAGCAACAGATACTTACTCTTAATAGTTACATGGTTAAGCCGCCGGTAATCTATGCACATCATCATCGATCCATCATTCTTTTTACAAAAAGAGCAGGTGCGCCCCACGGAGGGTTGCTCTGACGGATGAGCAACGGATAAAGTCAAGTCTAAGAAGCTCATCTACCTGCGTAGTTAGCTCTCTCTGCTCTGCCGGCGCTATCCGATAAGGTGCCATGAAAATTGGAGATGTTCCTGGCTGTAGGTCTATAACGAACTCTATCTCTCGGCGTGGAGGTAGCCTAGCCAATTGGTCAGGAAAAACATCCATAAACTCACACACCACCCGAGGAGTAACAGACCCTACACCACCTTTATCTTCCAAACCCATGCTAGCCACTACGATACTAGGATATGCCCTAAGGCCAGAGAAATTGACTCTTATCTTCTCACAGGATACCAACTTCCCAAAAACCTCTCACCGGTTGAGGAGACCCCATGAGTTCTCCTCTGAGAGCAGTCTATCAAGACCTCAAAACTGACAACCAATCCATGCCAAGGATGATGTCAACTCCGTCATTTCAAACACAAGAAAATCATAGGACAAAACTACACCGCTAATCTTTCAAACACAAGATCTACACATCTGGTCTACCAAAGCCTTCTTACCCAAGGGTGATACTACCATTAGCGGATTAACTACTTCTACCGGTTTCAAACCCAATCTATCACAACAAGTTCTAGGAATAAAGGAATACAAAACACCGGTATCAACAACCACTTGAGCCAAAAGGCTAAAAAGATTAAGGGTACCTTCCATCACAGTATTCTCCATCGGCTCTTTCCTTTGAATCCCAATCGTGCAGACTCTCCCCCAGGTGGTCTATTGAGAACCTCGATCGACAGACGGCTGCGCCACAGAAAAAGAAACTCCTGCTCCTTCCGAAGGTGCAATTCCACCGATACGAGGACACTCCTTAAATAGGTGTCCGGTCTGCTTGCAGAGATGGAACGCCTTCTCTCCTCCTGACGGGCAGAACTTAGAAATGTGCCCACGCTGGCGGCAGGTGTAGCACACAAATCGCCGGTAGTCAGACTGACTCGACTGTCCTGTGCTAGGCTTGCTCTTCTTGAAGAAAGGCCTCTTCTTACAAAACGGCTTCTGCTGGTTAGACTTGGCCTTCTTGTTGGAAGAAGGTCTCTGAGAGTTGTCAGTGCTCTGGTTGATGGTGTCCACTGCCTCTACCTTCGAAGCTCGATCAAAGATCTCTTTCAATGTATCGAAAACTAGGCCGGCCACTTGCCGCTGTAGAAACAGTCGGAGTTCATTCTCAAGAAGCTGAATCTTTCCTCTTCATTCGCCGTGATCCAAGGCGCGAACTGCATCAAGTCGATGAAGCGCATGGCATACTGTGCCACGAAATCGGAACCTTGCTGGATGTTGAGGAATTCCCTCTTCCTCTCTTCCTGCACAGTCTTTGGAAAGTAACGGGCCAGTAAGGCTGCAGAGAACTCTTCCCACGTCATTGGCTCGTGGTTACGAACCAAGTTCATTGCTTTCCACCACTCGTAGGCGTTCCTTCAAGCTGGTACGCCGTCAAGGTCACTCGCAAGTCGTCAGCGATAGCTAAGGTATTAAAGATCCAGCTAATCTGGGTCAGCCAGTTCCTCGCAACACTAGGGTCTTCTGTTCCTGATAAACTCATCGGGTTCAGACGCTTGAACTCCTTGAGAGCCGAGGTAGCTCTCTCTTCTGGGGTACGGATTGGCGGCCGTCGCATGTTTTCAGCTATCTGCTGAAATGCTTCAATCGCCGCTCGAACGCCCTCATTGGGTAGGTCATGGGGTGGAAGACCAGTCCTCCTCCCACGGTAATTGGTTCTGTTTGCGTTAGATCCTGACATCTGTTATTTACACTCGTAAATATCACTTAACCATTTTACAACATTCAAGACAAATCACACAAGTTGCAAAATACATTAGGAATCAAAAAGCATTACAATCACAAGGATTAGGGTTTGAAAAACCCAACAAAACAACAAGACAAGACTCATCCCTTTCAAAACAAAGTCTCCCGATTCCCGACACACTCTAATCTAATCTTCCGAAGAAGATCTTGCGTCAACACCAAGGTAATAGAAGTCGTCCGGACAAGTCGCCGACTTATGCGCGAACACTCTATAGGTCAAATAGGGTATGATCCCCGGTCCCCCAACATACGGACAAGTCTAACTAGGTTGTAACCCATCACAGTCCTAGAGTTTGAGCCAAAGCTCTGATACCAAGCTGTCACGTCCTGACCCGAAGGGTGGGCCCAGAACGCAACTAATTTTTTTTTTTTTTTTTTTAAAGATAAACTAACGAAGCATTCTCACTGGGTCGGATCAACAATTGGGACCAAAGGTCACACATGATCCCAACATGTGGAGTCAAACACATACCATAAGTCTACCCAACAAATAGACATAAACAACAATATCAATACGCATAATTCCAAACATTGAATTATTATTCAAAACATTATCATCAGAGTAACTAAAGAAACGTAGTAGTCCTAGTACAATACATTAACACGTACTAAGTACCACACTCGGTACTTTACAAAGAAAATGGTTCCAAGAAGCAGAAAGCACAAATACAAGGATATTCCCCTCAATGGGAATCCCAAAGCAACGCCGCAACTTATCCACTCTAAGCTTCAGAAGGAGGGTTCTCCTCCTCGGGTTCATCTCCTGAAAGGTGAGTGGGGTGAGTAATTAGCCCAGTGAAGGAAATATAACAGTGCGGTTTTAAGTAAACAACAGGTTAGTATAATCAACAGTTGAAATATAATATCTCATGCTTGACAATAAATAAGCATAATATCATCAATAGTCCCATAATTCTTTCCATCACTGCTGTTATCCAACATAATGCCTGCCAACTACGCTAAGACCATTGTATTATGTCCCGACACGGTCAAAATACATCCTTACAAGTACATCTCCGGCTCTCCCATAGCCGGTACTGACACCCTCAGGTCAGCAACTGACGCCCATAGTCCACCCATGGTCCAATAGACGTAAACCATCTCCCATATGGCCGATATTCGTTCAATAGTCCAGGGCACGTGGAAGCAGTCTTACACATTTCATATGATCAATCTCATAAGAACTCTTACCATAGTGCGTCAAGTCTAGGCACATGAGTGAGTTCATCAAATCTAAAACCACTCATTGCTCAATATCCATATCAATAAACGTGTTTACATCAAGCTGTAAAGTTAAGTTTCCTCACCGTGATTGTGTGGTTACGCGATCTCTATTCAAACAAACAGACAAGTGCATAATTAATATACAGATCAAATACATACACACAAGTAGTATTTTGAAATCTCACGTTTTCCCAAAAATATCCAAGGTATATGGAATTGAGTGTCCTACTGGGTTTCTATCCTTTTTAAATTATCATAATCCACAATATAATAATAAATAAAAAGAGGCTCAGTCCAAAACTCATATTATCTTCTGGGCATTGACATTGACTTATTGAGTTAGGTCTACATCCTCGGGTTACTTCTCGGTTGTCTTCTGGATAGAATCAGATCTGACATTTTGAGTTAAGCCTCGAGGTCACCCAGTGCCCTACAATATAGCATCGGCCTGAAAGTGAGATCACTCAGTGCCCGACCAATAGGGTCGGCCTGGAAGTGAATACAATAGTATTTACACTATAAGTAATAAGAGAAGAGGGTTAGTACAATCTTAATTAACAAAAAGGGGTATTAACATCACATCACATAATCCAACAAAAATATTAATTTTTTTAATAAAATAGTAATATTTATTTATTTATTTATTTAATTTTTTTTTCAATGGGAACTAACATTACAATTCACAAGTACCAACAATATCAAATAAAACTATTTTTTTTTCTTTTTTTTTTCTTCTTCTTCCTCCCTTCACTGTCTGCAACAGACAGTGAACGACCGGGAATGTATGAAAAATGAATCTGAAAACGGAGGGTTTTCCGAATTCAGATTTCATATCTGACTAGTCCGATGGATTCCTCTGGGAGTCCTCTTTCCATAGGGAGAGGTTTGGAGCTTTGAAACTCAGTAAGTCATCCGATCTTAGCACCGAAAGCTCACTGATAGAAAGAAATCCATGATTTTCCTTAGATTTCAAACTAGATTTTCTTGCTCAAACCAGGGCCAAAATCAGTTTTTCTTGATTCTAAACCACCTAGAATTTCAAAAGGAATACAATGGTTACCTTTAATTGAGTTCCTGGGCTGAAAATCTGATCTTTGAAAATTTTCCCTAAAAGCTTATGGATGGAAAAAAACAGAGAGAAAAACAGAGGTTCGGCTGGTTTTTGGTCTGGGAAAACTAGAGCTTGAGAGACTCAGGGAGAAGAGAAGAAATCCTGGGAGTTAGAACTGCAGAGAGGGGTTCAATTTATAGAAAATCCGCTGGAAAAAGGGGCCGGCGAGCCACTGCATGCGGCCGCATGCAGTGCCTGCTATCGTATGCTACAGTAACAGAAATTATAGTTGCAAATCAGCCCTTCATATTTTCCATTTTTGCGAAAAGGTCCTGGTTTTAATAAAAATCTGATTTTTAACTAAAACATGTTTTTAGAAGCCCCAAAATTTTGATCCAACCTTACAGATAGGTTGGGTTTTAAAAACTTTAGCTACCATAAAAATTTTGGAATTTAACTCTCACTAAAAACCATTTATTTAAATAAAAATCACAATTTAACACTATTTACTTAATTAAACAAATGTTAAATAAAACAATTTAGAAAAATCATTTTGGGGTACCAAAGAATAACTAGACCATTCTTAAAATGGTCTAACAAAAAATACTATTTTCCAAAATTATCTCATTCTCAAAACCATTTAAAATAATTATTTTCCCCTTTCGGGATTTTGACGGGAGGATTTAAAATACCATTTTCTGAAAATAAAATTATTTTAAAATCAGAAATGCAAATCCTTTATTAAGGAGAATATTATCCACCAATAATATTTACATAACAACATAATTTATAAAATAATAACTATAAGCGGTAAATTACCAAAATGCCCCTCCAGCTGGATGAGCTGGATCACTGAGCTTACGAGCTCGGATTGGGCCAAACCTAGGCTTTCCTTAAAGCCCTAACTAAAATCTTCGAGACTAACCGGTTAAACAAAATTTTTAAGCTAAAACACACCTAATCTGGGGCAGGGTTTTACAATGCATGAACGGGTTGGATTGACGAAGTGGATCTCGTGTTTGATGATATGAAATACATGGGATAAATGAGATGCATGAAGTGAATGGTTTGGATTGGTTGTTTGGGTTAATGAATGGTGTGGATGGGAGATTTGAAATTGGATGGTTAAGATTAGATGGGTAAGATGGGTCATGGACATGGGCTTTTGGGTTTGGACCTAAAAATGGATTTGGGCTTAGGGTTGGTAAACTTAGATCTAAACCTGGAGCATTGGATCTTTAAATTGGACTTGGACTTTAATTGGAGACTTGGACTTAAGCTTACTGGGCTTGAATTCACTTTGGCCTGGCACACATTGGGAAATGCACCTGAAGTGCTTTGCCTGGCCTAGTGTCTGGCATTTGGAGCAAAGCTTTGGCCAATTGCAGTGGATCTCTAGCCCTTGGATCTTGATTTCAACTCTTGGCCTCTTAATTACAAACTTTGATTTTAAAATTAAATAAATAATCAATACCACTATAATTCTAAATATTGAATAAATCTATACTCTTATAAATGGATCAAGATTATTCAAGTTACATTAAAAACCCTAAAGTTGCATGAATTAATTATGAAATTCTAAAATTTCTATTTTAAGCTCTCTTCCGGCTATTATCCACTTTTTTATGCATGAATCATGTATTTCCTTCTTCTTATCTACAAAACTAGAAAAAACCATTATACGTATCTTTTATTTAAAAATTCAAGGCTGACTTAATCATAATTAGAGGATAAAAATGTACGATTTTTAGACTCAACACTCTATAAGCGTGATCTTATTAGTATAGGTAAGGTTAACCTTCAAGGCAATTAAAGAGACATGTATTGGATATCATACTTTTCAAATTGAAGATTAATGATGTCGATGACATTCCTCCTAAGCCTTTATCAAAGCTATCCATTGAAGAACAAAAAGGCTTGTGGAAATGGCAACTCAAGAGTTGATGAGCACCAAAGCCAATCATTGAAGTTCAAATGGCTCAAGACACGAAGACCCAAAGATCGAAGATCGTAGTATGTGTCTTAGATGTTTAAGCCATGTGTGTTTTGTAATGTCACTTAATTGTAATAAACACCTTGGCTCAAATCTTACTCTAGATGGACTCTAGGACCTTGAGACTTCCTTAATTCGTTTTTATAGGTCCCTAGAAATATTGGTTTAGTCCTTATGACTTATTAAAAATTATGTGAGGACTTGATGAGGCTTGAATACTGTCAAAAAAATTCACTAGGATGTCGCAGACGACCGAATCCCTCGGAACAGATGATTGAAATTCATATTGAAAGAGTTCTTCAATATCTATTATTGGCTCGCCGAAAGTGGTAATCCAGACGACTAAAAATGTTTTTATAGTATGACTTTAGTCACTGATAAGATGGTGGACCGGAAATGAATATACGGACGACCGATATATACTAATTGTAAAGACGTCTCTGATAATTACGGTTGACCCGAAGTGGAAAGATGGACGACCGTTACACGTATTGAAAGTTCAAATCAAGAACTTTCAGACAACTGAAACTTTGTTTTCGCCTACCAAAGTCGCGATAATGGCTCCTGAGTGAGCATTTAATGCACTTTAACGGCTATTTTCCTAGCCATTAATGCTCTCCAACGGCCAAACTTCAATTCCAAGTATTTATCGTGGCATTAATCACTTGGAAACAATCATCTATCTCTTCCAAATCAAGAGAAATAAAATATCAAAGAACTTAGAGCTCAAATCCCCAATTCCATTCAAATCATTATTGAGCCTTTCTGTTTTCCCAATTAAGTGACTCTTTGAGATACTTATTTCTACATCATTCAAAAGTTTCTAGTGTGCTTACAATTCCATTTATTACTCATCATTGTGCTTTATTGTAAACGATTGGTCTCCAATCTCAAAAAAGAAATTGTAAACAGTTGATCTCCACCCTCGAAAGAGAAATTGTAAACGGCTAACCTCCAACCTCGAAGGAGAAAGCGTAAAAGGTTTCTTCTCCACCTTAGAAGGAGAAGTGTAGTGAATTTGAATCATTTTCTCCCGTAGTTGAGGCAAGGAAGTAAGTGGGCTGCCAAACCTCGTTAAATCATTGGGTTAAATATTTCCATCTCTTCTCATCTCTTTCATTTACCTGTGATTATATTATTGTTGTTTTCATTTTATATTTCAATTTGTGATAATTGGTAAAGAGTAGAAGTTTACAAAAGACCCAATTCACCCCCCTATTGGGTCATTTTTTGTGCAACACTATGTGTCATGATTTGATTGTATATAAATTTTCTCTTTTCATTCCCATTGGTTGATGTTATGTGGCACATCCTTCTGCTTTTTTTCCAATTCTATGCATTATACATAGAGGTCATTGCTAGCCTTGTACATGATCAAATTTAGATCATCAAGTCTTGGAGTTGTAATTTGAATTCAATAAATCCAAATGTGGATTTGTGTTCTCGTAAGTTCTTTCTTTGATTTCTAGTTTTCAAAGTTGATTGAATTAAATTGTGGTTTGCATTTTCTCTTTACAATTCATCTTCTTTTCAAGATTATTAAATTTCAATTATCATTAGAAATTTCATTCTTTTCAATTTCTTTAATTGAACTTAACTATTTTCGTTAGAGGTGATTATCATAAGACTTAGTTGTAGCTTGTCTTTGGTTCAGCACCACATCGAACCAAAGTTTGATCAGTACCATTTGTTTGAGGTTGATACTATCTCTCCCTTCGACATTCATACGATTGAAGGCTCAATACTACCTTGGTCTTCATCAAATTGGTAATCAGAGCCTTGACCTGAATACACATGTGCTCGATACACCTTACTTTCATTTGCATTCTTCTGTTGTGTTTGGAGACGATGTTGTTTTGTAGCAAGACACCTCGTCTTGCCAGGAAGATGCACCATACTTCAAGCATCAATGGAAAAAAAGTATAATCTACGCAAATGACAAGGTAGAGATGATGACGAATTTCAGTCAAACCCACCTCAATATCCCAAGAGTACACCACATAATGACCAGAATGGGTCCTTGTGGAACCAAGTTCAATCACAAAGAACCGAGCTTCTTGAGATGTGAGAAATGATCGCCAGCCTCACAAGAGAATTGGTTAGGATGCGAGCTAATCATACAACTCATGTACAAACCAGTTCACCCTCCAACCGATCCTCTAGAGAATCTTCAGAGGAAGATGAAAGACCATTTCTGAATCCTAGATAGAGGCCTATACATGCGAAGAGAAGGCCTGAGAGAAGACATGATCATGATCATGAATCCTTTGGCATCAAAATCGTCATCCTCAAATAATTCGGAGGTATGATCGATGACAAATTCATTGATTGGATTGAAACAGATGAAAACACTCTTGAAAGTTCCCGGGTGCAAGAACACAGTGCTAGATTATCCCTAGAGGGGGGTGAATAGGGCAATCACCAATTTTAATGGTCTTTTAAAATATTCTTGATTAATCAAATGATTTGTAGTGGATTAGATTAGATTAAGCAAGTATGATAAAATAGAGTGCCAAATTAAGAATAATTACACAAAAGGCTCAAACACCATAAGACCAATTTATAGTGGTTCGGTTAACCAACCTGCATCCACTGTTAGACTCACCCAACTTTGGGCTATCCCAAATTCACTAAGTGGGGAATTACACCCACACTAATAGAGAAAAACTTCTACCTACTCAATTGGTTGAGAATTTCACCCAACTCCTATCCCTTTATTTTTTGCAGTGGTTCAGACCCCTTGCTTTAATCCACTTCACAATGATGATGATTTAAAAAATAAATCAAACCTAAGAAGCACTTGCCTTGTGATAGCTCAACCTTGTAGATGTATGCTTCTTGATGATGTCATTCCCAATGTGATGTCGACAATGTCGAAGATGTGCCTTTTGTATGCTCAATCACAAACCTTAGGTAAGGGCTCTAGGATTTAAGATATGCAAGTTGATCCTAGATCTATTTTTCTCTCTCTAATCACAATCAATATGATTGGATTTCAAATGATTCTCCTAGTAAGGTGCATAGAGAGGAGGTGGGATCTCTAGAAATGCCTTGGATTTTCCTCGTAAGAGTGTCCAACCAAAACACAATAAGATTTGGTGTTTAAATAGACAAACAAGACAATCCCGGACTTTACAACAGACGATAGATCGTGAGGTGGCGATCGGTCGTGTGGAAAACATAGTCGTTGTAAAATGACAGTTGAGCTCTAACGGTAACATCCTAGACACGGACGAATGATCATCCCTACAAGATTGGTCATGCTAGTCCATAGGTGATTGATCGTGGGGTGGCGAACCAATTGGCCTGAGGCTATCCTTTTTTGAAAGTGTTGTCAAACAGACCTCAACTAAACCCGGGGCGATAGGTCATGTGCCTGATGTGTTTCTGCCCTGTCCTAGAGATAGGTCGTGAGCCCGATGTATCGTTCTCAATACCATAGATGGGTCGCTGCTTGACGAATGTATCGTCCTGAGACCAAACTGAATGAAAGTCTTGATTATGCCTGAGTTCCGTCGGTTGATCGTTATGTCCGATGGGTCGGTGTCCTGTCTCAACGATTAATCTGTTTGTATGATTGGTCGTATCCTGAGACAACTTATGTTTGACAAACATTTCCAACCAGAACCTTGGTTTTTCCAGACGATGCATTGTTGTACCACGATTGATCGTCCTTGTGATTGGTGATATGTCGTCGGGCATGATGTATCGGCCAGACAGTAAACACAATGGTTTTATATATTTTCAAGTTCGGTTCCAATTCGTGTTAAACACCCACTAGCTTTGTTAATTATCCAGATTGTTTTCTAAGCCTAGGCATGGGCATCTTAAGGTGTTGGGTTCCACCTAAAGTCATCTATGGCCAATTTACCTTTGTGTGGTTGCTGTACACTTGGTGATGATGAATCTTCAACTTGATCTTCCATCTTAAGGATCTTGATTCAATCTTCATCACTCTTTGAATCTTGCTTCATTGCTTCAACCTTCCGAGGCAAGGCTTCACCTAAGTCATGGAATTGACAAATAGGTGACTCGGCAAGCCGGGGCACTAACAATCTCTCCCTTTGTCAATTTCCATAACAAAACACCTGGAAGCTAAAGAATTATAGACTCAATGACTTAGCCCAACCCAATATACATACATTTGAATACAAATGATATAACCATTATAAGTACATATTCAAATGAAAATTTCCTAGACTCTATGCCCCAAGATGCAACATTCATCTTGCTTAGCTTGCACGCTCCATTGTGATCATGTACATATACATGTACACACAAACAATGCAAGCAATGGTGGAAGCATAGACCTCTCCCTCAAATGTGAGTCTCATATATAGTAATATAAACAATATTTCTCTCCCTAAATATGTGAGCTAATTACCTCTTTAGTCAATGATTAAACTCCCCCTTAATCATAGATTAACCTCGCTTAAAGATCATCTTCCCCTAATATCTTTAAGCTTCTCCTTCTAAGCTTAGACCAATAGACTAACCTCGCTTAAAGATCATCTTCCCCTAATATCTTTAAGCTTCTCCTTCTAAGCTTAGATCAAGCTTCTAAATTTTTCCTCAAAGCTTATATCAAGTTTCAAACATTCTCCCCCTTTTTGTCATAAATTGACAAAGGATGCCAAGCACGAATACATCATTTTAGTGTGCTTCAACAAATCTGAATTGTTGGACTGAAGATGGAGACGAAGGGGCTCATGCATTTGGTTTTCAATAATGTCAATATGAGACCAACTCATACATGCTCTAGGGAGGTAATCACTCATACAAGAAATATTCCATGAAAGTGCATATGAGTGACAACAACATGAACTAAATAGATTATACACCAATTTGAGCACATAGTTCATGAAAATAGAGATGATGCAAAATATTTACCAAATACAAGCACAATTGTAACAAATCAAGAAACAAGTTTATTCATGTCAAAAGAAAGATTAAGTGAATTAGTTATATTATCAATTGAAAATGATATTTTAGCAAAACTTAATTAGTAATTTTGCTTCTCAAAAAGCAAGAAATCTAGATTTTAGATAAAAAAATTATATATAATTAAAATTTTAATTAAATATGACTTATAAATAATATATTAAATACCAAAATGCCCCATTTAGAGTTTTCGCCTTAGGCCTTAATTTGTGTCGAAATGGCCCTCCTTACATGCCAAGCAAGGTAAAGGAGCTCTTCACCAAGGTTCAAAGCTTTAAGGACACCTGGAAGAATAATGTGAAGCTTCTTCATGAAGCTTGAAAAACAAGTTCAAATAGAAGGTCTGGCATGATTTCTTCACTATCATTGTTATAAATATTATTTTAAAAATATTAACAATTACGAATAATATCAAAATATTTTCAAATTCTTAAATTTATATTGAAAAATTAATAGAAAAATTTCACTGAAAATATAAATATTTAAATAAAAATAAAAATATTAAATAGAGAAAAAACCCACTCATCCAGTGAAATGGGGAAATGAATTGGTGACCATGAGTGGTTCCGCCAATTTGTCTATCATTTTGGCATTTAAATACCAAACAACTGCTGTTCCTGGCCAATGGAAAGCAACTGGCTACTTGGACAATTTTTCCTCGATTTTCGGCACAATCAGTTGCAAAACTTCAAGCAAATCGCCGATCCAATAAGAGACCTAGGTTAGCTGTTGGTAACAGGACCACGATGAGACTTGGTCGGAGCGTGAAGTTCGCCAGAGATGTAGGCTTCAGCAGGCACTCACGCATTTGGTTGCGGGAACTTTGAATATAATCCCTTTGGGAAGAATTCTAAAGAGCATAGGGATTTTTGGATTAAAATATTTTAAAATTTGTGAAATCTGGTCAAAGTGTTTGAAACTTTTTGTCATTTGCGGTAGTGCAACATAGCACAATTTGTGCCAACTTGCGCCAACTTCACGTGTCAACTTGCTCCATCGCAATCTGTGCCATCTTTCATCAATGTTACTTCTGCCATTTTGCACCAGTGCAATCTATGTGATTAAAATTGCAATATGCATCCTTGACAAGATTCATAGTAAAACAATTCCTTAAGCACCTTTCCAGCTGTGGAAATGATGGAAAACTATTTTAGGGCGTTTAAGATGAAGGGTAGGATCAATTTTAATACTGATCTGGATCTTCAAGATAAACACAAATAAAAGTATGTAAATCCGGCTCAAGTTCACTATGAAAGTTGAAATAACTTGAGCTCAAAGACTTCCCATAATTTATGAAGTTCCTTTAATCTTCTTTGACTCAAATCATCAATTGATCATTCACTCTGGTTGTAGTAACAAATGGGACCTCAATTGAATAAACTATCACCATGAAAAATCACCGAACGGAGAAAAAATCTAGTGAAACTAGAATTGAAATTGTATGAATTAATTTCAAATTATGCTATGGTAGAATGTAAAAAGAAAATTTAAGAAATTTTGGCATGTAAAATTCCAGTGGCAATAGCATAAAATGAATTTAAGTTCAAACAAAATTCAACTTAGAATCAAAAGAACAAGTTTACTTGCATTAGGCAACAAAGGGACATTTCTCTTCACTTTGGATTCACTCCAAACACAAATTGAATTCACTGAATTTCTCTACTGTACATGGACATCCCTGGCTCTCTTAAATAGAGTTCTGAAATGACGAAAAAAGAAAAACAAAATATCTCCTAAAGGCTTGCACGTCCATTCTATTCTAACTCTAGAACTTCCCCAAATGTTACAACCAATTAAAAGCTACCAAATGGAATTTTTACATCAGAAACTAAATAATAATAAACCAAAATTACATGTTTCTTGATCATCTACTGCCGAATCGTTTGCTGCTATTTGTTGGTGATTTCCTGCAGAAAATCTTGGAAGAAATCCTGTTTAGGTGAAAATGGGAGATTAGGGAATATTCTGTTACTTTATTTTTTTATTTGGACTTGGATCTCCTCTCCCAATTAAGTTGATCACTTGGGTGAACTCTGTTGTTCCTCTCTATTGTTCTGAATTTAAAATAGGAACTAGATTCTTGAAATAGAATGGAAAAGAATCTGAAAGAAAGTATACGGAAGGAAAGGAGATGGAATAATTATGTGAATTGCATTATCGCTGGATTTTGTTGCAGCCAGCAAATTGACCCTTTCCTTGACCTAACTGAAATTTGAAATTTGAAGGCCTAGCCCATTGTACCAACTCAGGGGCCATTAACTTCGACAATTTGGACACCAAACAGGGGTAGAAAAATTGGCTGGGCCAAAATATCGGCCGATATCTCGGTTTGGCCGATATATCGGCCGTACTTTTTCTCTCTTCTACCCATTTTTTTTAAAAAAAAATCCAAAAAAATTACAGTAAATGCAGATAATTATGGGCTTATTGAATATGTAATTTTTTCATAAAATATCTGACATTTACATCTTCTAATATATTTTTGAAGTTACGATATTAGGAAATTATATAATTAGTAATAAAATGGTGAAAATTAAAAGGAAAAACAGTTAAATGAGGAAAATTCGTAGAAATAATTTCATAATTTATTTTCTTAGTCAATGAGTGTTATTTTAAGTTATGAATTATAGAAATAAAAAAAATACAAAATAAAATGGTTGAAAATTACATAATAATGTAGAAAAAATATTAGAAAATGAAACTAATGGGGTCCTAATCACTTGAACTAATAACCACACAAATATCATACATAATAATATAATGTTTTCTTTCATTTGAGAAAATAGATTTTATTTTTCATTAATAATAATTAGATAAATAAAATTATTAGATAAAATTTTGAGCTATAGTTAATTATGTTAAATTGATATAATAAAAATAAATAATACCTTCTAAAATAATGACAATGGTAAAAACATTAGATGGTAAATATCATATTAAATTATTACAATAAGATAAATAAAAGAAAACATTATACTTTCAAAATAAGTAAATATTGTATTTAAAATAAAAAAATTATTACTTTCACATTAAAAATAATTTTTTGATAAAATATAAGAGTACACACATGAGCTTTCAAGTGAACTCTTTAGGAAGCTCACTGAGCTCTTTACTTCTTTTCATAAAGATAAAAATGGGTTTTCACTTAGAAACCCTAATGCTCATCTTTTAATACCCTTCTTCTCTTTCACTCTCTCAACTGAACCCTAAATGCCGCCGCCGCTCTTTGTATTTTTCCCATCAACGAAGAAGAGTAAGGAAAGCTGTGAAAGGTGTAGATTTTTTCTTCAATCTTTTCTCCATATTTTCTTTTTTCTCTTTCCATTATTTCTTGTTCGATATTTCTAAAAAAAAACTTTTTAAAAAAAAAAATAACAAACAACCGAATTTTTAAAATTCGGCCGATATATGACCGAATTATCGGTCAAAAATTCGGTCATATCGGCTGAATTTTTTTTTGTACGGCCGATATAGATTGGTGGTCGAAAAGCCGATATAGTGTATCGGCCGAATTTTTTACCCCTGGCACCAAAAGAATCATTTTGACGCCGTTTTGACATGCTAAAATCCTTACACGAATTATACTAATTTTCTTTGAATTTTTTACCCATTCTTCCATCAAAACTAAATTTTATTTATTAAACTATATTTTGAATTGAAATCCTCATGATGTGGACATGAGGACCGGATCGTAACATGTCACATGAAGACATGAAGTCCCTTGAAAAGTCCGAGTCAACTAAGTGGACCAAACTCGTCAACAGTTCAAGACTGAGTAGACGCATCAACTCCACTCGGGTTGGAAGTCCATGGAAAATCAAATCAGCCAACTCAAACAAAATGTTGACAGGACCGTCATCGAGTCACACCCGACCAAGGAGTCCATTAAAAATCAAACAAGTCTTGCTGAGTTACAACGTAATTCAAAGGAGTTTGAATTTTAAACTGGCTGGATTATATAAATTTCAAAATGGGCAAGACTCGTTGGTTAAGTATAAAACCCCATTAGATGACCAAGTTTGAGAGCATCCTAGAACGAGTTGAAGAGAGACTAGAACGAGTCTAGCAGCAGCCCTTAGTGGCGAGCCAGACCTAAGAAACAGGTTCAGAGATCGAGCCGAGTCAGGCCTTATAGGAACTAGTGAGTGGAGGTCCAGCCAAAAGTGGGAGACCGTACTGCGTACTGGCCCTGAGGGGTGCTGAGTTGAGCAGAGTTGCTTTTAATTTCTTAATGAAATTAACTGATTAACTGAGTCAAGAGGGCTCACTTTCAATCCCAGTATATTCTGAATTAATTGGCTTTATTTGTTTAGGATTTTGATTAGCCAGAACTCAGTCACGTTCAGTGTTTTATTTTCTGAACGGAACTGTAAAACAGTTGGTTTGTTGTACCTGAGGTTGAGTTACGAGTTCGTCCTTGAAATGGTGTTTGAAACAGCAATCTGTTGTTGTGTAAAACTGAGTGGAACTTTCATTCTACTGTGTTTAAAACTGAGCTGTAAAGTTTTGGGCTGGGCTGAAAAAGAACCAGTCTGAACCGTGGGTAAACTGGCAACTTTATTAGTTTGAGTCAATGTATTAACACAGGCAGCAAACTGTTGAAAGAGGCCTGGATTTACCATGCTGGGTTATTACCTTGTAAACTCAGCTTGGTCAAGTTGTTAAAGCCGAGTGGAGACTCGCTATGGAAAAACATTTTGTTTTCTGCAGTATTGGCTGACATGGTGTTGAAACCAGACTTGTTAAAGAGGCCTGGACTGTAAAACGTTGCACACACCCAACCAGCTTCGGTCTGGGTTATTGCCTGCAACTCGTTCCAGAACCCAAGATGTTGACCATCAGAATTGAGTTGTAAACCGTAATTAAATGGCTACTTTATTTACTGTTTTAGAGCCAGCAGGATCGTGTAAAACCAGTTGAGTTATTGTAACTAATTGGGCATGTACTCAATCAAGTTGGTTTGGTCAGTAACTCAGTGGACTTTTGGTTCTATGTGTACAGTCTCAAGTCCAGCCACATTATGGGCCTGCACTGTAGCAAATGGGACACTGCAACCCAATTAGAATCCAGTCCAGTTAACAGTGAATTAAAAACCGAGTTGAATTAAACATTCAAAGTTAAAGAGGTAATCTAATTAGCCATTTAATTTAATAATTTATTGTCACAACCCGCACTTGCCCTCGAGAAGGGAAGCGTGGCTTAATTTGAGGGGGGAAGTGACTAATTATTTTTTTAATGCTTCTTACCACTCGTGTCTCCAACAACGGAAATTTCTACTTTGGACTTCTCCAAAAAAATTCTACAACCTGTTTAACCTACATAAAGCACTTCTATAATCCATGCCACATTCATTCACTCCCCTTTCTAAAATGGGACCTCGTGTCCCCTCCAAAAATCATTCACCACCCATGAACAATCTCATACACCCTAGTTAATCAAATCAGGGCCTCTGGCTCCCGTTAACATTCACTTCTAATAATATTACATTCACATCTAATAATATTTTACAAAATTAAATAAACACTCTCAGAACATGAAACACAATCATTCATATCAAAAATAGGATCCGGTCTCAATATAGTTCTTCAAGATAACTCGGGGACATCTTTTGTCCCTTCCTCCGGCTCTTATACTGAAATGGAAAAAGGGGTGAGATTACATGCCTAGCAGAAAAAATAATTTCTTATGATACAAATCCCAATTTAGTTATGTAATTCGAAAATAAACACATACATATATTCATTCATTCAATTCCAACTCAGTCATGTATAAAAGTGAACACATACACATTAATCCAACTCATTTGCTCATAAGAGTAAACACATACATATACATTCATGTAATTTCAACTCAGTTCTGCAATCAAAAATAAATTCGTGCATATGCATTGATACGGGAGATCTTGCATTTAAATTCACCAAACTTTTCATGAAAAGACCTAACTTGTTTTCAGAAGTCATATTGGTTTACCAAAACCATTTCCCAAAGACTCACCGGCCGGTTTCCAAAACTACTAGGTAGGACCCAATACCTCAGATTTTGCCACCAAGTATACCTCGCATATCTGGATACACCCGCATACGCAACCCCCAGATTATGTCACCGTGAACATCGCATATATAAAATGTTTTAGATTTTGGGAACTGAAAACACCTTATATACACGGGTACACCCATATATACAAGCCTCAAATGATGGTGCTGAGTACCCCTCGCATATGGGAAACCGCAACATATACGACGTCTCAGATTTTGGAAACCAAGAACATGATGCAGTCCTATGGTCGAATTCGTTAAAATCCACCAGTAGGCTTGCAGTTTCAGAGTATGGTGTCTAAAAGACCCATGCAGCTGATTACAGTTCGTAAAAGGATTCTCCCTTGGTAAGGAATTGCTCAAACAATGTCCAAACCAATTAGACAAGTTTCCTGGAAATTCGAATTAGTCTATGGAATTCTCTAGATTAGGCATTTTCTAATTGGATATAATTAAGAATAGCATAAGCAAATTAAAAGAGAAGATGATAAATTCAATAATTGCATTACCTAATCTAATAAAAGCATGGAACAAATTGAATTCAGAAATTAAACGGGTACTTACTTGCAAGATAGAATTGGTCCCAATCCAAGGACTTGGCTTTCACCAAGGGCCGAAGCTTGACGTGAATCCATACGACAAATCCAAGAGTCTTTTTTCAAAATAATCTTATTCAATTGTTTTAATGGTAACGACCCGTCCTGCTCCCACAACCCACACCAATCAAGGGCAACCCATAAATAAACCAAAAATCGTAAGCATCAAGTATAATTACAAATTATAGCATCATCCCATTATTACATTTATCCAGCTCAACGAAAAGTACATAAATCTCAAATACGTTAGTAAATCCTTAATTACAAAAATGGAACTATGAAAAAGTACAAAGCTGCAGCTGCCCAACGTCCGATTGAGAGTTTCGCCGACCCTCCCTCTATGAGGTACCTGTGAGGCAAGGGGTGAGTTCTACATGCCCAGTGAGGGTAACACATGCATCATATGTCATCAAGCATACACTGCATATAATCATAAGGACACTTCAATGTTTATGATGTCTACACGCACGACCATACAAACTTGTGCCCTACCCGTAGCACACGGACCTACGTCAACCGGGCCTCCAGTACATCCTCTAGAAAACTCAATGCAACTCGAGGGCAACTCCCTCATATGCTCACCCACTACAGTCATATGACCCTCACAGGACAACCCGTACACGTACCACAACTACCCCATAAGCCGGGCTCACTAGAGTCCCAAACAGACTATCACACAAGGTAACTACCGCGCTAGTCTTCGACGGGCTGCCAACCAGGCTCATTTGTGGTCTCCTCGACCGAGTACCAGACCCCTGGTAGTCACACCTGTGACCTCGGACCCCGCTCGCCGGTCTCCACACAACCGGCATAAACACCCCCAACGGGATTTTATAGGTCTTTAACCGAGTGAGCCAGCCGAACTCACTCGTTAGGCTCCCATAAATTCTCCGTGAGTCAACGCCCACAACACAATCTCAATGTAAGCACACTACCACACCACACCACAGGTTGTCCCCACCATACAGGTGTCCTAGCCTAGAATACCAAATCTCAGACTGTACCCACCCTGCAGGTGTCATAGCCTGGAACATCATCTCACACCACGCCGCAGGTTGTCCCTACCTTACAGGTGTTTTAGCCTAGAATATCTCATCACATCACACCGCAGGCTGTCTCCACCCTACAGGCATCCTAACCTGGAACATCTCATCACATCACACAGCAGGATGTCCCCACCCTATAGGTGTCCTACCCTGGAACATCTCATCACATCACTCAGCACGTTGTCCCCACCCTACAGGTGTCCTAGCCTGGAACATTTCATCACACCATCCATCGACCAATGAGCAGGCGAACACGCCCTCAACCTACTCAGTCATCCGGGGACCAGCGAGAGTTGTCCCTCACAGCACCATCCTTTGACAAATGAGCGGGCGAGCACATCCTCAACCTACTCAATCGTCCGGGGATCACAAACCATACCAGCGGGAGCTGTCCCTCACCGCGCCATCCCTCTACCAATGAGCGGGCGACCACATCCTCAGCCTACTCGGTCATCCGGGGATCACAAACCATACTAGTGAGAGTTGTCCCTCACCGCACTATCCCTCAACTAATGAGCAGGCGAACACATCCTCAGCCTACTCGGTCATCTGGGGGTCACAAACAATACCAGCGGGAGTTGTCCCTCAGCGTACCATCCCTCGATCAATGAGTAGGTGAGCACATCCTCAGCCTATTCGGTCATCTGGGGATCACAAATCATACCAGCCGGAGCTGTCCCTCACAGCACCATCCCTCGACCGATGAGCGGGCGAGCAATCCTCAGCTACTCGGTCATCCGGGGATCACAAACCATACCAACGGGAGCTGTCCCTCACTGCACCATCCCTTGACCGATGAGCAGGCGAGCACCTCCTCAGCCTACTCGGTCATTCGGGGGTCACCTCATCCATCACGCACTCGAGTACCGTAACAGCGAGGCCCCCCAAGTCTGCCTAAGGTCAACCAACACCCAACCCAATGGCTTCTCTTAAGATTCAATGACTGCCTTACCACTTGTCCCGACCGGGACTCCGGGGCACCTCGCCCTCTAACCCAGACGACGCCTCACCCACAAACGTGTCTGAAGACCACTTACGGTAGACCTAATAGTCTAACCCCTTACTAGGGGGAAACACATCTATCATCTATTAATCTATTACCAAACCACGTTTCCTAGTATGGTTTCTCATAATCTCTCAATCCGAACTACCTACAAGCTATGGGGAGTCTCTAAATCCTAGTCTGGCCTAGTACCCATGCAAACCGGCATTCCGAATACAGTAGCTACATGCATGGCAAGTTATCTCTATGCATGTTATCAATATATCATATCACATAATAGTCAAGTATATACTATCATCTATCGCAAGTTATCAAACGAACATGTGACATGTTATTCTCTAAAGCATATCATTTATTGCCACATGTTATATGCGTCATGATACTACACAGTCCATCCAGCATGTTATCATATTGTCAAGTCCAGCACATTATAATATCTACCAGTCCAAACTAATTATCACATGATCATAGAGCATATGATCAACATGACATATCACACCATAATCAGGCATATACCACCAAATATAATATGTTCGCATGTTGGCATCTTAACATATTTTCAATAAAAATAAGCTTCAATCGGTCACCACACCATCAATCAATTATGATCAAATAATCAACTCATATATGCCTCTTCGGGCATCGGATACGAATACACCCAGATGGGGACCCGCCACATAATGGTATCAACAGTTTCCTTGCCGAGTGGCTCATAATACTGGGGATCCCCTATAACGCCCCGCCCTTTTTCACTCACTTTTTCCTGTAAATTCAGAGTCTAATTTTTTTTTTTTTATAACAGAGTAGAGTGATAGAGCGCAGGACGTCACAACGCGAGCTAAGTCCGAACTTCCAAAGTCCGACCCTTAACTAGCCAACCCTATGTGTGTATGGACTCAGTCCAATAAAACGGTTCACACATAGCAATATCAACTTGCGGAATAAAATCATAACCTGCAGAATCATAACATCAAAATGCGGAATATAATAGAACCAAGTTCTATTCCATTCAGATAGCAAAGTACGTCAAGTCATTAATCATCATTATCATAACATAATTATCCAATAAGACATCCAACCATATCAAATTCATCTAAGTTATTACATCCGAATTCTAGATACTCAAATACAAGCCCATGAGTATCTTTAACAAAATATAAACTAAAAGCGTTCCGAGCTCCTATGCTTGTCCTTTTCCGCATTTAGCGTTTTCCTCGTTTCCTGCATCATCCACTACAGTACAAAGCGCCCAGTAGGGTTAATAAAGTCCAATTAGGGTTAACACATGGGTTAGTACAAAAAATTCAGATATAATATATAATAAAACCAGTTATAATAAATCATGTCATACTTATAAAACATCGTATTCAAAACAGTGTATGATAATAAAGATCCAATCATACCGATAAAAACCAAAACCTTTCATGATAATAAAAATCATAATCATGCCGATTCAATGCCATGCCATGCTATCATATGCAATGAGTCTCACCCATCACATATACATAAAAGTACCCCTCCACATAGGTCTTTCGGATGCCCCGACGGAGTGTGGACCCTTCCGGCTACATTTCATACATAGTATTCTCTTGATGGAATTCTCCTCATCAAGGTATCCCCCACGATTGTTTTACGGACGCCCCGACGGAGTGGTGGATCTCCTGCTACATAGTATTCTCTTGATGGAATTCTCCTCATCAAGGTATCCCCCACTAGTGTTTTACGGGCACCCCGACGAAGTGTGGGTCCCCGGTTACCTGTCATCCCTCCCATGCCATGCATGAGATGCAAATGTCCATATGCTATGCAATTATACAAATCATAGCATTTAAAAGCTCATATTTGAAACATATAAAACACATGTTATTTTATTAAATAAATATAGCATATAAAACTAACATTTTAAACATATCCCTTACAATATAAAATCATCAAAATAAGATAAGACAATGTACATAAACCGATGGTTTCAAAGAGGTGGAATCCTACCAAAGACCGCTTCGTGTCCTTGCGTCTTTCGTCCGGTAACCGCTCACGATCGTAAACACCTTGTGAGGTTCCGTTACCTTAAAATATAATAAAAAATCAAAACCAAGTCCCACTTGATTTACAATATTTTAAGTCCATAAACCATTCTTCATTTTTTATCCTTTATTTACCAAATTGCCATTGATCTCGTTACCTAAGTTTTATGTCCCAAAACATAGGTCTATTAATTCTCATATAATTACTAAAATGCCATCCATGGCTAACCTTTCATTTTTAGCAAGTATTTACAACTTTGCCATTGCCTTTGACAATTCATGTTTAGGTTCCACTATTTTACATACATGGATCCACCAATGATCCACAACCATGGAACCACAAATAAAACCTTCCATAGTTAGAATTTTCCAAATTAATCTCTTTCTTCTATAATTGGAAACTTTCTCAATTAAACTCTAACTTTCCCTAATTGAATGCTTTCCAAATATAGATTCCATAATTAGATATCATATTCCATAATTAAACATAATCTAGCATCTTAGCCATTATGGTTCGACCATGCAATGGCCGACCCATGTCTTTATTAGAAGCTTATCAAGAATAATAATCACCTTCCATACATGAAGTTTTCTAAAAATAATCTTCATGGTCTATAATTAGATATTTTCTAATTTCAATATCCATTTTCCAAGAATAGGAACTTTCCTATAATAGACAAACTTCTATAAATAGTTAGTTTCCTAAATTAGAAACTATCTTTCCATTATTGGATGCCTTCCAAGTTTAGCAACTCCTTCCATATTTGGAAGCTTTCCATATTAAGCAACCAAATCCATCTCCATTCCAAAAACAACCTCATGGGGTTCGGCCAAGCACCATGATCGAACCCTATGGTTCATGATCTTCATCAATGGCTTATATCCATTAAAACATTCAATAATAATACTTACATAATTTAAACTCTAATTGCATTAACATCATCCCAAAATTCTCTATGGGGTTCGGCCATACACCATGACAAAACCTTAAGGTCCTTGGTTCTCATCATTCTTTAAATTTAATAAATCAGTCCACATGATTTAACCTCTAAGAAAACTTAGATCCATAAAAATATTTGGTGGGGTTCGGCCATACATCAGGGCCGAACCTCACCCCTTCTTTTTTATTCTTTTGGTCAAACATATCAACCTTTCCAAATTATCATGATCCTTTTTCCAATCTTCTTTCATTTAATTAATCATCTATATTTTTTCATTAAAACAAATCATAACTTAACCCATGTCTTTCCATACTTCTAAACCAACATTCTTTCATTACCAACATTATTTCATGGGGTTCGGCCATGCATTGTGGCCGAACCCTATGGTTCATGTTTCCCTTTATTCCCTTCAAACTTCATTTAAAATTTATCTAACACTTTCCATGGGTTTCCATCATTCAAATCCATTAACTTAAACCATGACTTTCCATGGTTTTTAACCCACAGAAATAACCAAAGTTCCTCCATGATTTTCCATAATTAAAGACTTTCTAAATTAAGCATCCATGTTTCCATAAATAATCCCCACCTTCCATTTTAATTTAAGATCCATAATTAGAAACTTACTAATTTACTCTCCAGCTTTCCATTATTAGAAGGTTTCCATAATTAGAAACCAAGTTTCCTTAATTGGATGCTTTCCAAATTTAGCAACTTCCAATTAATCCAAGGTCCATGATTAATTGCCCCTTGCCGTGAGCCCTTGTGTTCCCCATCTTTTACACATATACCATATTGTAGATCAATTTTGACCTTGTTAACTTCCGAATCAGGAAAAATGATAAACTGCAAAGTTGTAGCCCTTGAAGTCTTCTTTCCAACACAAAGAAAATCAAAGCAATCGGACATCGGAGTGGGACTTTATAATCAAAATACTGAACATATATCAAACCTTCCTTATTTTTCTCCTTTTCTCTTTTTTTTTTCTTTTTCCTTAATCCCTATTTAGAATGTGCTATGCGCCCTTGCTCCCTTCTTTAATTACCTCATGCCGTGTGTACTTGTTTGTCTCTTATAAAACCTTCCCTAAATCAATAATAGAAAGTGCCATGCACCCCATTCTTGTTGCCTCTTCCATTTTATTAAAATCTTCCTTAATTGCACTTCCCATTTTAATTTCCAACTTCTAAACTTAGAAACTTACCAACTGAATAACCATTCTCTATATTTAGACACTTTCCAAATTTAGCTTCAATGTTTCCATATTTAAACACTTTCCAAATTTAGCTTCAATGTTTCCATATTTAGACACTTTCCAAATTTAGCATCTATATTTCCATATTTAGGCACTTTCCAAATTTAGCTTCAATGTTTCCATATTTAGACACTTTCCAAATTTAACATCTATATTTCCATATTTAGGCACTTTCCAAATTTAGCAATTGCCTTAGTTAATCTCCCATTGGTTCATACTTAGAAGGTGCTATGCGCCCCCTTCCCTTTTGTTTTATAAAAACTTTCCTCTTAATTCTAATTAGAAGGTGCCAATCCTCAATCTTAGCAATTCCTTTAATTCCACTCTTAACCAAGGAAAGACCCTTTATAAAATGATCTTATGCGCATTTACTTGGATATCCAAATCCACATTCGGCCATGCATCCTTTATTCTTTTAGATTAGAAAGTCTCATGCGCATATCTCATAGATTTCATATCTCCCACACGGCCATGATAATCTATCTTATTCCAAAAAACTTTCCATGATCCCTCATTTAATTTTTATTGAAAACATTTACCAAAACCGTTGGGTCTTAATTGGGCAAAGACCCAACATTTTACCCATCTTAGATCCATATCTAAATTTCATAATTCAAATGGGTAATTTTCGTAAATATTTATAATTTGAAAATCCAGGGTATTACATCCCCATTCACCGCATTCCGTACCCGCACATCTAATAGAGTAGTAATATGCATGATGCATGCTAAAAGCGGTGATAAGTTCCCTCACCTGTGTGTCCTTGATATCCAATGCGAGAAAAGGAGTCCGGGATTGAAGGGGCTCAATCTGCTGGAACAAGAATAAGAGGGTAAGAAATTGGGATGAAACGGGTCAAACTAGGCCTAGAATGCAAATGGGCCCGAGAACGGGTCGGGTCCAAATCGGGTCGAATTGGGCCCAAGACTAGGCCGACCCTGACTGGGCCAGGCCAAAGGCTAGGCCAAACCTGGCAAACCGGGCCGGATCTGGCGAGCTGGGCTGGGTGATCGGGTCCAAAGTCGGACCCGACTGAGTCAACTCGGCAGCTCCGAGTGACTCAGCCGAAGGAGAAGGGGAAAGAGAAAGAAAATCGGGGAAAATCAGAAAGTGGAAGGAAGAGATCAAGAGGGGAAGAAGAAGAAATCTGAAAGAATGAGAGAAGAGGAGATGGAATAGGAAATACCTGGGCTAAGCCGGAACTCCCGGAAGCAGAGGCGATGGCCGGCAGCAATGGAGTGGGAAGCACCGCCGAAGCAGGGAGGAGAAAGGTGAAGAAAAACGGCAACAGCGGCGCCGGGCGTGTGCGAGGGAGGGAAAAAGAGATGAGGGGCCGCAGTGAGGGGGAAGGGGCGGCTACTTCTCCAGGGTTAGGGTTTGGAGCAAGAGAGAAAATGAGAGAGGGGAAGGAGAAGAAAACCGAGAGAGAGAGCAGTCTGGAGGCCGAAACCGAGGTAATACGCGTTGGTTGGGGGGGGGGGGGGGGGGGCGGGGGGGTTGGTTTCGGAATTCTTTTTTTTTCCTTTCTTTTTAAATAAAAATCTCCAATTTTCAAAATATTTTAAAAAGCCTGAAGAAATCAAATGACAAACGTCGGGGGAAACGTGTGATTTTCAAACTTTTAATTATGACAGAATGTTCAATAATTCAAATTACCAAAATGCCATTCAAGTCGTCAAACTTGAAATCGGGCAAATTGAAATCCACCATGGGGCCCACTGCTACTAAGGCCCTAGAATCTCGAAAAATTGGGTCTGGTTGTTACAGTAATACCCCACACCAGAGGGGGTCTATATACTTTGGAGCGTGCCTATGAGGAAAAAAAAAAAGTCCCACGTTGCTAGTTTCGTTGGAACTAGTATATAAGTGGTAGCCTTCTCCCTTCTATCATGAGGCATTTTGGGAGCAACTAGGTTGGCTCACTAATTGAAAGTCGTGTGTGAGCCCCAGAGCAAACAACATAATGCTAGCGGGACAAGACTAATCATACATGGGAATTATGTGAGTTGGACACGGCAAGTTAATTGAAATATTCCGCACTCTGATAAATACAATATTGTTATTTGAATGATTGAAAAAAAATGTCTATCTAAGAAACTCCTAAAATAAGCAACCTACTTAAGATAGAATATAGTCTATTTTGGCAATTATATCTCAACCTTAGAAAATACCACATGGCTTATTAAATAAACAAAATTAAAATCTTAAAAAGCAAAACAAATAAAGTAAGGAGGTCGATTGCATCTACTCTTTCCACCTCATTTCTCCACCTACTTTTTCCACCTCCATTCTCCACCTACTCATCCCACCTTCTTTCTTGTCAAATCCTCTCTTTTGCAAGCATGTGGATTACAATCCCATATGGAAAGGTTTTGGGTAGGTTTAGGGTAGCAAAACAAGCCAATTGGGACTGACTTAGGTGAATTTGACCCATAGGACCCAAATGTAATAATCTTAAGGCAATTTTGGCTCAAATGAGTTGGCTTTTGGGCTTGTGGATGCGGGTCTTGGGCACCAATTGATTTATTATGTTCAATTAGGGCTAATTGGGCTTCATGGAGCTTATTGGAAGTTGGGTCAGGCCTGATGATATTTGTGCTTGGGCTTAAAAGCTTAACTGGGTCATTCGGGCCTATTAAGTAATTGGGCTCAGGCTAACAAAGTGTTCAAGTTTATTGGATGAAGTCCACTAATGAATGTTTTAGGCAATTTGGTTCATGAAAGCCAAGTCAATTTTACCAATGGTCCATTAGGCTTGACGTCTCCATCAGAACATCTCACATATACAAGTACGCTTGTATATGCAACCCTTAGACTATGGTATCGAGTACCCTTCGTACATATAGCCTTATTAGGTTCAGGGTCTTTCACCCAAGGGAAAACTTGGTCCCTACTTAATAATTTTTTCCAGGCCTAACCAGGTTTGAAATCACTCAACAAATCCAATACTTTTCCATTCAACTTTGTAAATGTAAAACTGATCAAATCCATATGTTTGTAAAATATTTTTTAAATAACTTCATAATTATAAAATTGACAAGGTCAAAATGCAAAGCACATTCCAATCCTTACAACCAACATAAATAATTAACAATGAAACTAAATAGTAGCATTTAACTAAATTGCCTTGATCAGTGTTATGAAAACCAGACCGACCCAAGTTGAACCAAATGCTCAACCGCGACCGGCTTGAGCACGGTCCAATTTTCTTAAAAAACCTTCCCGTGAATAAAACCATAAAAAATGGTCAAACTTGTGTGTTTGACCGGTTTTTCTTAATAAATCGTGAACCGACCCCTAAAAGAACGTTTAAAAAAAATTAAAGCAGGTTCCTAGTGAAAGCCCCATATTTCAGTTTAGTGATTTTACCATTTCCATGCGTCACCTTTGAACATTTGATAAGTTGGAAAAACTAAAGGGATATTTTACCCCTGTGAACTCTATCGATCTGTAAGAAAAGCAAGAAGAGAGAGTTGTTAGGGTTTGGCCGTTTTGTGTTCTAAAAGAAAGGAGTGAAATGAGATTTTAGGGCTTTGAGGCATTATGACATTAGGGTTTTCACTGTTTAAGCTTGGTGTCATCCAAGAAGTCTAAAACTAACAAAATGAAAGTGAAGATCCACTTACACGTGTTTTATTAAGGCTTGTAGTGTCGTTAGGGGTATAAATCTCGGCTGATACTGTGCGTATCAGCCAGAGATAAAATAATTCGGCAGGCTGATTTCTTTTTTTTTTTTAAAAAAAAAAGAATCGGTTTTGGGCCCGGCAGATATTTGTCTATATTGGACGAATATCAGTCGATATTTGAAATATTAGCCGATATTTATATTCCTTTTTTTTTAAAAAAAAACCTTTTTTATTTTTTTTAAAAAAACCTTTTTTATGTTTTTTAAATGATTTTTTTTCAAAAAAAAAAGCCACCGAGATTTAAAAAAAAAAAAATTGGGAAGAGAAAAAAAATCTCAGCCAAGCTGATTTTTAAGATGCAAGTGTCCAACTTTCACTTATATTACTTTTATTCAAATTCTTGTTGGTGACAATAAGAGACTGAAAATTAGATCCAATAAAATGTGGTTATGTAAATTAGTTAAATGAGAAAATTCAATTTATTCTTAAGAATTTTCATTTGATGTAAATTTATGAAATGGGTGATTCAAATAAAAAGGATTTATACCCCTACTGGTTGTTTATTTATAATTTTATAATAATATTATGAGATTGTAATGGATTATATAGTGTACAATTTTGGTATTTGAGTATGTTCATTTTCCAATTCAAATTTGGTTTGAGATTCGTCAAACTTGTCATAAATGAATTAAATTTTAAAGGATGATGCTTTTATAAAAAGACACAAAAGTCAATCGGCTTTCAATCTACTTAGCCATTATGTATGACTACATCTAGTGTATTTTCTTCTTTTTTTAATTATTTTAACATGATTTATAAAAATAATATTGGATTAAAATTAAATATGGCAAGCCATAAGTAGATCAAAATTTGAACCGAAAATTCAATTTTTGGCCACTTAATTTACTAGTCAAAGTCTCATTATAATTAAAAAAAATTGTTTAAAATTTTATTTCAACTCATAAATTAAATTTTAGTTAATAATGTATATTATTTATAATATAATATTCATGGCAGGAGCTTAGTCGGGCTTGACCATGATTGAACTCAATTGAACCTTATTTAACTCAATCTTCTACTGAGACGGTTCGCTTCACAATCCGACTTTCAAAATATTGGCCTTGAAAATAAAAGGACCTAGTAGAAGTATATTGAACTTAAAATAAGTCTTATTTCCATAAGTGATAAATAGAAATTCACCATGCTCATAATTGGTATTTCAATCATCCTAATAGTAAACATCAAACATTAAAAGAATACAAACTAAATTGAGTGCATATTAAATTGAATATTAAATTGGTCTAAAAGCATAAGTACATATAAAATTTTGACCTCCCTAACTAACACATATTTAACTAAAGCAAATTAAGGGCATATTAAAATGAATTAAATGAATAAACTAAGTAAGAATTTATATCATTAATTCATATTTTATTCTCTCTACATAATAATTATCATTAAAGACAATGAAAGGATTTAAATTAAGTTCTTATGCTAACTCAGAATTTAAATAATATTTGAAACTACACATTAAACTGAAGCAATGCACATACAGTTTTATTTTTATACAGTTTTCGAATGAGAGAAAGGGTGAGAGGAGAAAGGCAGTGTTGTCGAGACCATAAGGCGACCAAGGCGGTCGCCTTAGGCCCCCCCTAAAAAACCCATTAACGTTAGGCCTCAGGAAAAAAACATCACTCAAATTAGGGGGCCCACTGGTGCTTTGGCGCACTGCGCAGTACAAACCCACACTATGCAGTACAAAACCTAAAGATTAGCCAACAAGAAAAAAAAAAAGAAAAAAAGTTCCGCATACCCTATCTGCTCTCACTTCTATCTCTTCTCTGTTCTCTCGCTCCCGACTCTCATGACACTGCTCTCTCTCTGTGTCTCGCTCTGACTTCTCGCTCTCCTCTCTCAGTGCTCTCTCTCGACGAATGTCGATCTGCCCGGCTGCCCCTCTACTTGGAGCCTAAGTATTCCTAATTCCATATTTCCATCTTAATTAGGGATTAATTGAATCAGTTGGTATAGATTAACAGTGTTCTGGAAATTGTTTTGGAAAACCTGAATTGAAAATTATATTTTGTGCCTTTACATCAAAAGGGCAAAAAATAATTCAGTTTGAGAAATATTTGGGCTGATTTTTATTTCAATTGTTCTCAGATCTGAGATGGGTTTTCAGATCTGAAAAAAAAAATTGTGGCATCGAAACTACATCTGGAAAACAGATCTGATAGGGGATGGTCGACGCTCTCTGTGGCCTTAGAAATAGAGGCACGAAGCCTTGGCACCTTGCTCGGTAACTTGTCTGGATCAACCTCAAATAGATAGAGTTCTGAGTGATAATGACGATGATGAATGTTTTGACTTTGAGAAAGAGATAATAGTTGAGACATGTTTAACTTTGATTGTTTCATAAATGTAAATTGTCATTTAGTAATTTAGATGTCTCTGTCATTGTGGGATAGTTGAACACATGGGCTGCTGCATTCTTTTATCAGTTTGGCCATAATATGTATAATTTGAGCATGTTTCATTTTAGAGTATTTGGGTACTCTAGACGACCCTTTCTCAGATCTCACGAACAGAAAAAACTGGGTCAAAGAAGGAGAAATAGAAAGAGGAGAGATGGACAGGGGCGTAGGGCTGATTATACAAAGAGAAAAATAATAGAATAGAAAAGTTGGATTGATTTAAAATCAAGATTGTTAAAAAATAAAACAATCGATAAAAATATTCAAGAACAAATTAACAAAGAGAAAGAGAAAGAATATTGGAAAAAAGTAGTCTTAAGAATTATTGTTGTTGTGGAAGTTCCTACTAAAAATAACATATCATTTCGTGGAAATAATGGCAAGATATATGAAGAAAATAATGGAAATTTTCTAGGTTCAATTGAAATGATTGCAAAATTTGATCCAATAATGCAAGAACATCTTCGTCTTATTAAAAATTGTGAAATCAGTAATCATTATCTTGGACATAATATACAAAATGAATTAATACATATTTTAGCATGTAAAATTAAAAGTACAATTATTAAAAAATTAAAAAGGCAAAATATTATTCAATTATACTTGATTGTACTCCGGATGTAAGTCACCAAGAATAAATTACTCTAATATGGCGTTGCATGAATGTTTTAATAGATCCAATAAAAATTGAAGAATATTTTTTAGAATTTTTAAAAGTAGACAATACATCTCGAAAATGACTTTTTAATGAACTTTTAAATGCAATAAAAAATTTAAGACTTGATATTAATGATGTAAGAGGACAATAGTATGATAATGGATCAAATATGAAAGGAAAACAACAAGGTGTACAAAAAAGGCTATTAGATATAAATCCTAGAACTTTCTACACACCATGTGATTCTCATAATTTAAACTTAGTACTTTGTGATATGACAAACTGTGTCCTAAAGCTATATCTTTTTTTGGAGTAGTACAACGTATATATACATTATTTTCTTCTTCTACAAAGCGGTGGAAAATTTTACAAGATAATGTATCTACTTTAACTATAGAGTCATTGTCACAAACACGTTGGGAAAGTCATATTGAAAGTGTTAAAGCGATAATATATCAACCTCCAGAAATTATAGATGCTCTACTTCAATTAGCAGAAACTAGTGAAGACCCTAAAACAAGAAGTGAAGCTGAAAGTTTAGATATATATGTGATCGAAAATTTTGAATTTTTATTGGGTATGACTATTTGGTATGATATATTATTTGATGTTAATTTAGTTAGTAAAACTTTACAATCTAAAAATATGCATATTGATGTTGCTATAGATCACTTAGAAGGTCTTATTATTTTTTTTAATAAGTATAGAGAAAATGGATTTACATCAACTGTGACTGAAGCGAAAGAGATTGCAACTAAAATGGATATAAAACCTGTATTTAATGAAAGACGTAAAATTCGTAGAAAAAAACAGTTTGATGAAAATGTCGATGATGAGTCACGCAATCGGCCGAATAATCTTTTAAAGTTAGTTATTTTTTATATATAGTATATATAGTAAATCAAACGATTCCTTCAATTCAAAGTAGGTTTGAACAATTTAAAAAATATGAAGATATTTTTGATTTTTTATTTGATTTTAAAAAATTAAAATCATTAAATGATAATAGTTTGAAAAAATATTGTCTTAATCTTGAATGTCTTTTGAAACATAATGAGGTTTCTGATATAGATGGTTTAAATTTGTATTCAAAGTTAAAAGTCTTAAGAGAAATTTTACAAACAGAAATAACTCAAATTGAAATTTTGAATTATATTAAAAGACTAGATTCGTTTGCAAATACTGATATTGCATATCAAATATTATTGACAATACCTGTAAAAGTTGCTTCTGCAGAAAGAAGTTTTTCAAAACTAAAATTGATAAAATCGTATCTACGATCAACAATGTCAGAAGAAAGATTAAGTGAATTAGCCATATTATCAATTGAAAATGAAATTTTAGCAAAACTTGAATACAATAATTTAATTAGTAATTTTGCTATTTTGCATCTCAAAAAGCAAGAAAAGTAGATTTTAGATAAAAAAATTATTATATATAATTAAAATTTTAATTAAATATTATTTGTAATAATATATTAAATATCAAGAAGGCCTCGTTTAGATTTTTTAACTTGGGCCTCAATTTGTGTCTAGATGGCCCTGGAGAAGGGCGTTCCACTGTGGGTGGGTGAGAGAGGGAGAGTGAGGCGTGTGGTTGAAAGAGGGAAGGGACGGGTATTTATAGGGAGAGGGTGAAAATCAGTGAGGGAGAGGGATGGGGGAGGAGTGGAGAAGCCAGGAAAAGGGTAGGAGGGTGGCAAGACTAAGATAGGATGGCCAGGGAGAGGGATGGACCAGGACGGTTGTCGTCGTAACTTGTAGGTGAGGGATGTGAACAAGAAAGGTCAAGCGAGATGAAAGAGGGGAAGAGGGTATGAGTTTTGAGCGTGCAAAGGAGAGAGAAAATGAGTGCGAGGGATTTTGAGTTTTATTTTTTATTTTTATCTTTTCATTCATTTAATTTATTTTATTAAATATAATTAAGTTAATTGTTTATTTAAAATGTAAGGATTATTTAGTGAATAAAAATGTAATTTAATTTAATATTATTATATTTTCTAAAGTTAAACTTAAATTCACAAATTAGGTTTAATTAAAATGTTAGAAATCATTATTTAAAATAATTAAAAATTCAAGGCTAAGAATAATTATGCAAACATTATTCATAATTAGGTCTAATTAAAAACTGTAAATCAATTTAAGTTTAATTAATTAATTCTTTTAAATCGATATTGGTTTTAATTAAAAACATTGAATCAATAAATTGGAAAATGTAATCCCAAGGAGGAGTCGTGTGAGCACGATTGTTGTCCAAATTACAGCCTTGAAGTGACCAGAGTTATCCTGACTTTTAACATGGATCGAGGTTAGAGACCCTACCCCTCCCCAGTTTGCATCACTTCGTCACTTTACAATCCACTTTAAAAGAAATTAGATCTCAGACAATTAGTGGATAATTAATTGGATATCTGAAGAGGTCTATATGGTATAGGTTTTATAGTCTAACTCTTGCTACTAAAAATGTTGAAACCAATATGTTAGCATAATTTCAATTTCCAGATCTAAACTTGGGCATTAAGAAACGATTAAACTTTGTACCCAAGTTTCATAAATCAATCCGTTAATCATTCGCTGTCAGGATCTTGAATCAAATAATTTTTCAATAATTAATTTAACGTTCATTATGCTGAAAACATTATTAATAAAATAAATAGCGTACCCGAATCCATCAGATCTACAGTCGTGCGGTCGATTCATTGTCCGTGCGCTGTCTCCTTGTTGTTTTCCTGTGAAACTTGAGAGCACCTTTTCTCTGATTTTCCCTCTTAATTCCACTCTAGAGCCGTACGGTGATGGTGAGAAAATGAGAGGATCGAGTATGGGTAATCAGGGGGATTCTACTGCTGTGTTTTTATTTATAAGCTACTTTCCATCAAAATAGCAAGTCAAGTCCTAAAAGATCTCTCTAAATCCGTGAATAGTAATCCATGTGGGTCCTACTTGAATCCTAAAACTTGAATGGGTCTTATGTGGGTTACCAATATCGGTTTACATTCTCCCACTTAACCCACGTTACATCGTCATTGGATTCAAATAAGAATAATATAAGGCGCGCACATAATCCACACTAGAATAATCATAATACGATCATCATCATAATGCTAATATTAAATGAACCACAAATGCGAGCAATGGCGGTTGCACATCAACTTATCCGACATATTCCCTTTCATCAGCCACAACACAAGTAACCCGCTTAACACAGCCCTTAAGCTAGAGATCCTTTCATAATGGTCCACCATAAATGTCTTAATACAAAGACTATTTTTGTTAGTAATAAAACATATATAATTTGTACACACAAAACATAATAAAACCGAAATATAAATCCAGAAACTCATACATGAGTACTCTAGTGTCAAAATCATATATAAATGCATAAAACAGTCCAAAATACGTTAAACCATAAAATAAAATACATCAATCTGAGTTACGACAAAGACCCATTCTATTGGCATGTTCTTTAAAGGTCTTGACAGGTAACCCCTTTGTCAATGGATCTGTTATCATAAGCTGAGTGCTTATGTGCTCAATTCACACTGTCTGTTTCTGAACTTCTTCTTCTACAACAAAATATTTCAACTGCATGTGTTTCAACTCATTAGAATACTTGTCGTTCTTAGAGAAGAAAATTGTTACGGAATAATAAATTCTCAGCAGCCTAGCAATACAGTTAACAATTCCAAGTCCTGAGATAAAGTTCTGCAACTTCATTATCTGAATAATGGCCTCATAACACGCCACAAATCCTGCTTCCATGGTTGATGATGCGGTGATAGTTTGTTTGGTACTTTACATGAGATTGTTTTGTCAACCATAATGAACAAATAGCCATATATCTCCCACTGTCAACGCATCCACCAAAGTTCGAATCTCAGTAGCAAATAACATTGAGATTCGCAGACCTTTTATATGTGAACATGAAGTCTTTGGTATCCTTAAAATACTACATAACTTTCTTTACAGCTTTCTAGTGATCCATCTCTTGATTACTTTGATATATGCCCATCATACTGACAACAAAGATAATGTCTGGGCTGGGGTAGATCTGTACATACATAATACTACCTACAGTAAAAGCATAAAGGTTTTCCTCCATTTATTTCTTTCAAATTCATTTTTAAGGACATTGCATTAGACTAAATTTATCTCCTTTTCATATAAGAGAATCTTGAGAGGAACAATTCTACATACTAAATCTCTCATTTTAAAATTACTAAAGAGAAATTCCTTGATTTCAAACATCATACCAAGGTTATTAATTACAAGCAAGATATCATCAACATACAATATAAGAAAGATATAGTTGCTCCCACTGACCTTCAGATTGCGTTTTCCTTAAATCCGAAGGAGATAATGGTATCATTGAATAAGGTACCATTGTCGGAAGGCTTGCTTAAGACCATATATTGACTTTTAAGCTTGCATGCCATATGTTCCTTGCCTTCTATCGAGAAACCCTTAGGTTGATCCATATAAACATTTTTTTATAGATTACCATTCAGAAATGTTGTTTTAACATCCATATGATGTAGCTCTAAATCATAATGAGCCACCAAAGCCATAATAATTCTTAAAAAATCCTTCCTATATACAGGAGAGAATGTCTATTTATAATCAATGCTATCTCTATAAGTGAAACCCTTGGCCACAAGTCTGGCTTTATACCGTTCGATATTGCCCTTTGAGTAACGTTTAGTCTTAAAGACCGATTTACAACCAACTTTCTTGCATCCTTGGGGCAATTCTGTTAAGTCTAAGACTTCATTCTGGCTCATGAATTCTAACTCATTTTCATAGCATCTATCCATTTATTAGAATTTTCTCATCCTATGGCTTCTTCATAAGTGACCGGATCTTTAACAGTCCCTATATCATAATCCGATTCTTGTACGTAAACCATATAATCATTCGAAATTGTAAGTCTTCTTTGTCTTTGAGACCTTCTTAATGCAATTTCTTGTAATTGTTTTGCAATCGGCTCATCAATGGTGATGACATCTCATGAAATGATTGATCATTCAAGTATTGTTCAGTTTCATTATGTTGTTCAATAGCTTCAGGAACAACAGCACTGTCTGAAGTTGAGGGTATAGGGACTTGCACCCTCACTTCTTGTATACTAACACTTCTCATCATATCACTCCCACTGGTGTCACCATTATCAATAAATCTTATATTTTCAGTCTCAACAATTCTCGTACTATGGTTCGGACAATAGAACATGTACCCTTTGGACTTCTTAGGGTAACCTATGAAGTAACCATGATTGTCCGCTCATCAAGTTTTTTTTCATATGGATTATAAGCTTCCGCAGGATAGCCCCATACATGTAGGTGTGTCAGACTGGGTTTCCTTCCTATCCACGGTTTATAGGGAGTCTTAGGAACTGACTTACTAGGAACCCGGTTAAATATGTACGCTGCGGTTCTCAATGCATACATCCACAACATAATAGGTATGGTACTATTGCATAACATACTCCTAACCATCTTTATAATTGTATGATTTCGTCAACAATCTGTTGAGGCATACCTGGTATTGTGTATTGTGCCACTATGTCACGACTTTCTAGTAATCTAGCTAAAGGTCCCAGGTGTTGACCCGTTTCATCATACCTACCATAATATTCACCACATGTATCAGATCTAATGACTTTTACCTTCCTATCTAACTGCCTTTCTACCTCAGTGATAAATATCTCTATAGAATTCACCGCTAGAGATTTTTCATGCAATAGATAAATATAGTCATAACATCAATAGTCATCTATAAAAGTGATAAAATAAGTTTCTCCACCAAAAGATGGAATATGAAATACCACATATGTCATTATGAATCAATTCAAATATCCATTTACTTCTTGTGGCGCCTTTCTTAGTGTGTTTAGTTTGCTTACACTTAATGGATTCTATGCACACACCTAAGTCAGTAAAGTCAAGATTTGATAGAATCCCTTCCTTTACCAAACTTTCAAATCTATTATGGGATATGTGTCCCAGACTTTTATGCGACAAAATTGAGGAATTTTCATTAGTCAACTTACATCTAATACGATATTATGGTGTAGGGATACAACTAATTAGAAGTATGAGTTTTAGGTCTAGAATCAGGCCACCAAGTCTTAGAGGAACCTTTAGTTAAGTTAGATTCGAAACAAACAAAATTGAAGATATATATTTTCTTTTCGAATCAAGTTCTCCTCTTATGACAATCTTTCTGGAAATGCCCTTGCTTTCTACAGAAATGACACCTCACACACCCTTTCTCTTGTTATAAGCTCAAGAACCCATACTAGGCTCATTTCTTTCGTTTTCATTGGACCTTGATTCATTAGATTAAATGACTGATGGCCAATTTTCTTAAGTCTAGTCTCCTCTTGCATCAGTACATTTGTCAATTTATTAATTTTCCATTTATCCTCTATAGTATAAAACTAATTTGTAATGACTCGTACTGAGGAGACAGAGAGATCAAAATAAATCGGATAAAAGAGAAATCATTCACACTCATTTCAATGGTTCTTTAATTGAGCATCAATGGTGGTCATTTCGATCAGATGCTCATACATTCCTTAGCCCATCAAAATTCATAATGGTAAATCTTGTCATAAGCGTCCCAGCCAAAGACTTGTCCATTGATTTAAACTTATTTCGTACATTTTGGAGGAAATTGTAAAAATTATCTGTTTTGGGTAGTGATGATTTAATGTTATTCGTTATTGTCATGCGCATAAATATAAGACTAAGTCTTTATTAGGTTTAATCCACACTTCATAAGATGATTTCTCTTGAGTACTACTTTCATTAGTTATAGTAGGCTAATCCGAAATAATTTCTTTATCAAGATTGAGTATGCTAATGATGAAACTCTACTTGTTCTTTCCATTCAGAGAAATTCATTCATATTCAGTGTGGGATTAGACGAATCGTGCGCCTGAAGTGTAACAAGTAAGGTAGTTGCAAAAAAATACATGATTTTATGATCACTACATAATGCTATGAATTTGAAACAAAATATGAAAACACAAACAATTTATTTGACCTTCGTGAACAGTGTTATCTGATCTACCTTTGGGTAATCTAATGATACACCATTCTAAACGTTGTGCTGATTCCCAGTCACCGATAGGTTTAACTAACTAAGTACAAGTGGCTAAATACCGTAGTCACATTTGGGTGTCCGTACTAATACTAACCACAAGTACCCGTCAATTATCCCATCCCAATCCATTAACTACTCAGAACGGTGCACATTTGGGCCAAGCTAATATCTTTGTGAGTTAGGGATTGCGATTTGTAAAGCCATTATTATTTAACACTTGTTATATGACTGAATATTCAACCCATTCCGGTCAGGCCACTTTGGTGACTAACAAACCGTATCATAATTTTGAATTTAAGTCAAGAATAATGGCTTCACTATTTAATTGAATCGAACATGATTCACATCTAGTTCATAAAACTTAAATATGAAATTTACTGTTGGGTGTAGGTTCGACCGATAAAACAATTATTTTAATTCAATGAACACTTAGGGTATCATCAGGTGATCACATATTTAATCAAAATAAAATATCAATTAGTAGTGCATACTAAGGATCCGGATCGGTCAGAGACCAAAAGGAAAAATTACTGTTTCTTTTCTAGAATTCTTGAGAAAATTTAACGACACATTGTAATGGGCGATCGGTCGTATATTTACCGGACGATCGATCGTTAGTGGGCGATCAGTCGTATATTTTTCTGGCCGATGGGTCGCTACTGGCCGATCGATCATCGGTGGTCAACCGAAACAGAAATCCGAAAATAAACTTGAGCAGGTTTCCTCTTTCTTCGACTGATTCCTTTATGGAAAAACAATTTGTTATGGGTCTTGATTGAAAACATTAATGATTCATAAAAACCATACGCTCTGAAACCAATTGTTAGCATAATTTCAATTTCCGGATCTAAACTTGGGCTTTAAGAAACTATTAAACTTTGTACCCAAGTTTCCTAAATCAATCCGTTAATCATTCGCTGTCAGGATCTTGAATCAAATATTTTTTCAATAATTAATTTAACATTCATTATGCAGAAAACATTATTAATAAAATAAATAGCATATCTGAATCCATCATATCTACAGTCGTGTGATCAATCCATTGTTTGTGCGTTGTTTCCTTATTGTTTTCCTGTGAAACTCGAGAGCACCTTAGAGTTTCTCTGATTTTTCCTCTTAATTCCACTCCAGAGCCGTACAGTGATGGTGAGAAAAGGAGAGGATCGAGTATAGACAATGAGGAGGACTCTAGGGCTGTGTTTTTCTATTTATAAGCTACTTTCTATCAAAATAACAAGTCAAATCCTAAAAGGCCTCTCTAAATACATGAATAGTAATCTGTGTGGGTCCTACTTGAATCCTGAAACTTGTATGGGTCTTTTGTGGGTTACCAATATCGGTTTACACAATAATGCTAGATTCTTAAGAGAGTGATGAAATTAATGGGAGTACACAACTGCATAATATGGTATGCGAAGAACAACCAGTATTGTCCTAAATACTAGTCACACAAGAAGAGGTTATCACACATGATGTTCTATATTTTGAACCAATTGCACAACCACTTTCTAATATAGAACAACCACAAAATCATCCAAAAGCTGTTGATAATGTGATTATAGATGATGAACATCCAGTACCGGCCCTAAAATTTCAACGGCCCTAGGAGCAGTGTATTGCTGGGGATCCTAGGCCTGAGAGCAGTGCAAGTGGGGGCCCTATAGTCCATTGGTCACATTGGAGCCCCTAGACGGCGGCCTAGTTGTCCTAAAGCGAGGACCAGCCTGTGAATATCTACAACAAAATATAAATGAAAATATAACTTTAAAAGGTCTCAATGAGCTAAAAGATCTACTATATCATATGACTACATTATGTATCTACAAGAATTTGACTTTGACTTTTGTATAGGAAAATGATCCCATTACAATTTTGACAATTCAGATAAATGGTTAAATGCCATTGAAGAACAGCTAAAATCTATGAACAAAAAACAAGTTTGGGACCTAATTCAACTCCCTATAGTATCTAAAACAGTTGGTTGTAAATATGTATATAAAACAGAAAGATATTTAAAAAAGAATGTTTAACCATTGAAAGTCAAACTTATTGTTAAAGGTTTTACTCATAAAAAAGTATTGACTATAGAGAGATTTTGTCTCCAATTTCTAAGAAAGGCTCTTTTAAAATTGTCATGACTCTATTACATTACAATTTGGAGTTACCTCAATTGAAAGAAAAACTATGTTTCTTAATGGGAATCTAGATGAGGAATATCTATAAAACAATTGAAGAAGGTTTTATTGTAAAGAAAGAGAAAAATATAGTTTACAAATTGAAAAGGTCAATATGAACTCAACCAAATTTCTAGATAATGATATATAGAGTTTCATAAAACTATTATATCTTTTGATATTAGATTCAAAGAGTTGACCACCTTCAATTTAGGAGGAATTTATTTTATTTTCCTTTTTCATTCTTCCAATTGTATATCCTTTCCAATTTAATCTCTTGTAAATTTCTATTTAATGCAATGAGAATAGCCTTTCACCTCTCATAACAGAGAGAGATATCAAAACCTCTGTTTAATTTGACATGGTATCATGCTAGGTCAATTTTTTTCTGCCTTTTTTTTCAGACGGGATTTCTCTTCAATTTTTTTTGCTGCAGTTTCCTTCTTCCCGTGTTAGGGAACGCCCTCTACCGATCGGCTTCCTCTAGCTGCTCTTCATCTCTCAAACCACAGAATCTGAGACCAGCCTGCAGCCCTTTTCGGTGTCCCTTCCTTCGGATTCATCTCGGCTCCGGTTTACAGACCTTGTCGCTTGGGCTTGCTATTGCTGCCGCCCCTTTTTCTCTGTTTCTCCGATTTCAGCCCTACCCGTGGCCGGAACAGTGACGATCTCCTCTCTGCTCTTGGATTCTCTCTGTGCCGAACGTCACCGCTGTTGTTCGCCGTTCCCCAGGTCTGAGTCCTTCTCTGCCACGGCCTCTCTATCGGATCCTTCTTACAGCTACATCACCATCTTAAACTCTACCTGGCCTTTATCAAAGACTGGCCTACTGTCGCCGCCGTTCTGCCACTTATTCCTATGCCTCTCTCAACGAAGATAATGCTGCCTTGACATCTATCTGCTTCTCAGATCTAAAATCCGAACCGGAGAGAGAGCCCTTATCTGCCCATGTTCTGTCAATGACAACCCCTGTCACGCCCCGACAGGAAAGGTGGGCCCGGAACGAGACTGATTTTTTTTTTTTTTTTGAAAACTTAACTGACTCAAGGATTCTAACTGGGCCGGATCAACGGTTAGGCCCAAGGGTCGCACATGATCTCAACATATGGACTCAAACATATACCATAAGTCGACCCCAAAGAGACACAAACATAAACACACATAATTCCAAACATCGAATTATCATTGAAACATCATCAGAGTAACTACGGATACATGGTAGTTTAATACATCACATTTAAACAAACTAAGTACCACACTTGGTACTTTACATAAGCAAACGGTTCCAAGAACCAAAAAGCAAAGATAAGGGAATTCCCCTCAGTGGGAATCCCAAAGCAACATCTCAGCTTATCCACCCTAAGCTTCAAACAAAGGGTTCTCCTCCTCAGGCACATCTCCTGAAAGGTGAGCGGGGTGAGCTAACTAGCCAGTGAAGGAAATATAACGGTGCAGTTTAATGAAATATCAGGTTAGTACATAATCAACAGTTGCAATATAATATCTCATGCTTGATAATAAATTCTCAATATCAAGTATAGTTTCATCATCATGTATATTCTCATCATCTTTTCCATTATTGTTGTCATCCAACATAACACCTACATACTACGCTGAGACCATCGTATAAAGTCCCGACACGGTCAAAATACATCCTTACAAGTACATCTCCGGCCCTCACATGGCCAATACTGACATCCCTCACGTCAGCAACTGTCGACACCCATTGTAATGACCTGACCCGATATTTCGGAGTTTTGAGGTCTTGGTAGCAGTGAGGAAAGTGTAGGCCCTGTGTTGGGTCTTGGTTTGCCCAATTTTGAGTTCAGACACTCGAAGGGCACTTTGGTAATTTTGAATCATTAAATATTTTATCATGTAAAAAGTTTGAAAATCACACGTTTTTCCCCGACGTTTGTCATTTGATTTCTTCGGGCTTTTTAAAATATTTTGAAAATTGGAAGCTTTTATTTATTTATTAAAAAAAAAACAAAAAAAAAAACCCTACACGTAGCCCCTTATAACCTCTCTTCGGCAGCACTGTAGCTATGCGCTACAGTGCCGCCGCCCCAGCTCTCTCTCTCTCGCCTCTCTCTTCCTCTCCCTCCTCTCACCTCTCTTCCTAACCCTAACCCTAAGCTTTCTCCTCCCCTTCCCCTCCCTCAAGCCGCCGCCGCCGCCACCACTTCTCTCTCTCCCTCTCGATTCTCTATTCTCCCTCTCCCTGATTTCTCTTCTCTCCTCCCTTCTCACGAAAACCCTAAAGCATTGCAGTCGCCGCAGCTCTTTCCCCTTCTGCCCGAGCAGCCACGGGTCCTTCAGATCTGCCTGACGCCAGTCGCCGCCGTCTAATCCGGGGTACTTCCCGTTCTCCTTTTTCCCCTCTTTTCCGTGTTTTCCCTTCTCTTCCCTTTTCTTTCCCTCATCTCTTTCATTCCCCTTCTCCTTCGGCTGAGTCACTCGGAGCTGCCGAGCTGACTCAGTCGGATTTGACCTTGGACCCGATGACCCAACCCAGCTTGCCCGATTCGACCCGGTTCGCCGAATTCGGCCTAGACCTAATCTGGCCTAGTTTGCTAGAGCCGGTCCAGCCCGCCTCAGGCTCAGCCCAGTTCAGTCCAGCTTTGGGTCTGGCCCAGTCTGGTCTGGCTCAGTTCTGTTCGGCCCGGCCGAGTTTCCTGATTTTTGGGCCCAACCCAGTTTCAGGCCCGTCGAGCCCATTTACACTTCAGGTTTTGTTTGACCTTTTTTGCCCGATTGCTTATTCCCTTGCTCTTTTTCAACAGATTGAGCTCCCTTCAACCTAGCGTACCGTCTTTCTCGCTTTGGATTTGAGGCACGCACAGGTGAGGGAACTTATCACCGTTTTTAGCATGCATCTATGCATATTACTACTCTATTAGATGTGTGGGTACAGAATGCGGCGAATGGGGGTCCCCGATATTGTGAGCCACTCGGCAAGGGAACTGTTGATACCATTATGTGGCGGGTCCCCCTCCGGGTGTATTCATATCCGATGCCCGCAGAGGCATATATGAATTGATTATTTGATGTCATAATTGATTGATTGTGTGGTGACATGATTGGAGTTTTTTTTCATTGACAAGATGTTAATATGCCAACATGTGAATATGTGATATGTGGTGGTATATGCCTGATTATGGTGTGATGTATTATGTTGATGATATGCCATATAATTATGTGATGATTAGTTTATATTGTTAGACATTATAACATGCTTGGATGTTAACATGTCAGCCCGTGACAGATAGTGATATATATATATATTATATGATGAGTTATGTTACTAGTACGTGCAGTGGTAACTGTGAATGCATATAGCTAACATATGTGGGATGCCGGTGGGACATGGGTACTGGGCCACATCAGGATCTAGAGACCCCCCCTAGCTCGTCGGGTAGTTAGGGCGGAGACGTCATGTGGGACCACGCAGTGGACGCGTGGTTGGGATGCGGACTCTCTTGTGATTGGAAATGGATAGTTGTACCCCCTTGCATGGATCAAATGGTCGGTCCATCTAGTGTTTCTCAGACACACCTATGAGAGAGGTGTAATCTGATTTAGAGAACAGGTGTCTGGGAGTCCCAGATAAGGACGAATTGGGAAGTAATTATGTTAACCCTAGATAGGCCCTCAGGCTGAATGTTGGTTCACCCAAGGTAACCTTAGAAGCCCCTTGCGGTTCCGATACCCGAATGTGTGACGAATGAGGTGATCCCTGGATGACCGAGTAGGCTGAGGAGGTGTTCGCCCGCTCATTGGCCAGGGGATGGTGCGGTGAGGAACAGCTCCCACCAGTATGCCTTGGGGTCCCTAGATGACCGAGTAGGCTGAGGAGGTGCTCTCCTAGGTCGAGGGACGATGCGGTGAGGGACAGCTCCCGCTGGTATGGTTTGTGATTCCCCAGATGACCGAATAGGCTGAGGAGATGCTCGCCTGGTCATTGGTCGAGGGATGATGCGGTGAGGGACAGCTCCCGCTAGTATGACTTGTGATCCCCGAATGACTGAGTAGGCTGAGGAGATGCTCGCCTGGTCATTGGTTGAGGGATGATGCGGTGAGGGACAGCTCCCGCTAGTCTGACTTGTGATCCCCGAATGACCGAGTAGACTGAGGAGGTGCTCGCCTGGTCATTGGTCAAGGGATGATGCGGTGAGGGACAACTCCCGCTAGTTCGACTTGTGATTTCCTGGATGACCGAGTAGGCTGAAGATGTGCTCGCCCACTCATTGGTCTAGGGATGGTGAGATGAGATATTCAAAGCTAGGACACCTGTATGGTGGGGACAGCCCGTGGTGTGATGTGATAGTGTGTTTACCCGCGGTTGACTTTAGGGTTCATAGTTAAGACTTGGGTTGTGGGTGTTGACTCACCAGGAATTTATGGGCGCCTAACGAGTGGGTTCGGTTAGCTCACTTGGTAGAAGACCTATAGAATCCTGTGAGGGGTGGATACGCCAATCGTGTGGAGACCAACAGATGGGGTCCGAGGTTATAGGTTTGATTATCGAGACTCTAGTGCTCGGTTGAGGAGACCATAGATGAGTCTGGTTGGCAATCCGTTGAGGACTGGTGAGGTGGTTACTCCCGGGTGGCAGTCAGTTTGAGATCTAGTGAGTCCGACTCTTGGGTTGGTCGTGGTATGTGTGCAGGTTGTCATGAGAGAGTCAGAGGTCTGATCGAGGATTATGGATCCTGATCCGGTCGGAGATCAGTCTATGTACCCGAGGGTGGGTGAACTGCAGCGGATGCATAGAGTTGTTTTGAGTGGTTAAAGGATGTACTAGAGGCCCGACAGTTGTGGAGCCGTGTGTTAGGAGTAGGTCACTCACCTGTAGAGTCAGGTATGTAGGCATCATAGATATTGATGTGTTCATATGATCATATACGGTGTATGCTTGATGATACATGATGTGTGTGTTACCCTCACTGGGCATGTAGAACTCACCCCTTGCCTCACAGGTACTTCATAAAGGAAGGGTCGGCGGGATCCTAAATCAGACATTAGGCGTAGAGTTGCAACTTTGTACTTGTCATGGTTTTATTTTGTAATTGGAGACTTCCTAATGTATTTTGAGATATGTGTACATTTCATTAAGTTGGATGAATGTAATAATGAGCCAATGCTATAATTTGTAATTCTGACTGATGCTTATGCTTTTTGGTTTATTGGCGGATTGTTGTGGTTAATGTGAGTTGCGAGAGCGGTGTCTCCCATTTAAAAAAAAAAAAAAGTAAATCCGATATCAGTTTTAATGTGCCCGTAGCGGTACAGGTCGTTACAGTCATGGTCCAGTAGACGTAAACCATCTCACACACATGGCCGATATTGGTTCAATAGTGAAGAACACGTAGAAGCAGTATTATATAACTCATATGATCAACATCATAAACATTTCACAATTAACATAAGCACTTCTTACAACAGTACATCATGTCTAGGCACATGGGTGGGTTCATCAAATCTGAAACCACTCATTGCTCAAGATCCATCTCATTAAAAACCTGATTACACCTACTGTAAAGTTAAGTTCCCTCACCGAAAATGTGTGGTATCGCGGTCTCTATTCAAACAAGCAAACAAGTGCACAATCATTAACAGGTCAACATACATAGCATTCAATGTACACATACAAGTAGTATTTCAAAACCATACTTGTTTTCCCAAAAATCTCCAAGGTAAATGGAATTGAGTCTCCTACTTGGTTTCTAACCATTTTAAATTAAAATAATCCACAATATAGAAATAATAAGGTGCTCAATCCAAAACTCATATTGTCTTCTAGGCATGACCAGATTGACTTATTGAGTTAGGTCTAGATACTCAGGTCATTTCTCGGTTGTCTTCTGGATATGACCAGATTTGACATGTTGAGCAAGGCCTCGAGGTCACTCAGTGCCCTACAAATATAACGTCGGCGTGGAAGTGAAGTCACTCAGTGCCCGACAAATAGAGTCTGCCTGGAAGTGAATACAATAGTATATACACTATAGTAATAAGAGAAGAGGGTTAGTACACATTTTAATTTATTAAACGCATAAACATCTTATGAATCATCAAACAATCAAGAGTTTACATTCAAAAACTGGGTTCCTCGGAACATGCCTCGGAACCAGGTACTGTGGCTTCGAATCATCCGAACCACTGCCTAAATTAGTCACAAACTTCGGATCTTGGGTCTGGCTTTGGACCGTCCGAAGATCAGGTTTCGGATCGTCCGAAGGTCCTTCCGAACCGAAAAATCAGAAAAACAGGTCTCGGTGGGTCTGTGTGTCTCGGATCATGCCGAGTGAGGCTCGGATTGTCCGAGTGGGGTTCGATCCTTCCGAACAACTCGGAACATCCGGCTGAGAAAGCTTGCCTCGGACGCTTCGGGGCTTTGGGCTGAAGCTCGGAACATCCGAAGGGTTACATTCGATAGTCCGAAGGGTGTTACCCTCTGACCGTCCGAAGCTCGACTCTCGGACCGTCCGAGAGTCGTCTTCCACCTCTATCTGCAACCGCAGACAGCAACGGGCAGACACTACATGAAATACGAATCCAGAAACAGTGGGTTTTCTGAATTCAGTTTTCACATCCAACCGGTCAGATGGACTCCTCAGTGAGTCCTCTTTCCATAGGGAGTGGTTTGGAGTTTTAAAACTTAATAGGCCAACGGATTTAAACATGAAAATCACACTGGTTCAAGAAAAACAAGTTTTTTTCCTTACCTTCAAATCGGTTTTTCTTACTCAAAACTTGGCCAAAATTAGTTTTTCTTGATTCTAAACCACTTAAAATTTAAAGAGGAACACAGTGGTTACCTTCACTTGAGTTCCTGAGTTGAAAAATCCGGTCTTTGAAAAACTTCCTTTCTAAGCTACGGTTAAAAAGAACTGGGAACAACAGAGAAGGGTGATCGGTTGGTTTTGATTTCTCAAAGCAGCCGGGAGAGAGAGATAGAAAATTTGAGGGAGATTGAGAGCTGAGCTGAGGGATAGTCTTATAGGAAACTTTGGGCAAACGGTGGAAGCCAGGTGGGAGCTTCATGCAGCTACTGCCGACGTCCCCAACGGTAACCGTATTGTTTGGGCGATGGTTGCAGATCAGTCCCTTCAGACTTTCAGTTTTGCAAATAAGTCCTCTTTTAAATAAAAACTCGATTTTTAACTAAAACATGATTTTAAAGGCTCAAAAATTTTAATCCAACTTGACAGATAAGTTGGGTTTTAAAAACTCTAATCACCATAAAAACTTGGAGATTTAAAACTCACCAAAAATCATAGATTTAAGTAAAAATCACAATTTAACACTATTTACATATTTTAACTTGTGTTAAATAAAATGATTTAAAATCCTCATTTCTGGGGTTTGAAAGAATAAACTAGACCATACTAAAATGGTCTATCATACTATACTTGTTTCAAAATTTATCTCATTTCAAAAACCATTTGAAAATATTTATTTCTCCCTTTCGGGGTTTTAACGAGCGGTTTTAAATACTATTTTCTGAAAATAAAATTATTTTAAAATCAGAAATAGAAATCCTTGATTAAGGAGAATAATATCATCCGATAATAATCACATAATAATACAAACTATAAAATAATAACAATAAACGGTAAATTACCATTTTGCCCCTCCAGCTGGACGAGCTAGATCACTAAGTTTCGAGGTCAGATTGGGCCACACCTGGGCTTTTTATAAAGCCCTAACCAAAATCTTCGAGATCAACGGGTCTAAACAAGATTCATTAAGCTAAATTATACCTAATTTGGGTCAGGGTATTACAACCCCTTTCAAGCAACATCTGATATGCTCTGAGATCTCCGATCAGACAACCTGCTTGGGTGTGACAAGCTACCGAAACACCAAGTTTTGCCCCATTTTAGGAGGAAAGCAGCAACATTTTGCAATGCCTAAATCTCGTCCGTGGCTGTTCTCTTCGTCGGATCTGCAACCCTACAAACAACAACCTCTTCGACTGTGCATAGCTGCCGAATCACCAGCTACACATTGCCATGGATCTAGCAGTCGATTTGTATTATTCTTCATGACTACGACTACTCCTCCTGATGCGACCCTGGACAGTGGCTCTGGCAATGGTTCTTCTGCAATTCCTGTGCCCCCGTACGATTTATTCACTCTCCATCACTCCGACAGTCCTTCCATGGTGCTAGTTTCACCCCCATTAAGCGGTGATAATTTTGGCACCTAACTCCGTGCTGTCACGATTGCGTTATGCGCCAAGAATAAATTTGGTTTTGTGGATGGCATTTTTATCAAACCAACTACACAACCTGCTCTTAATCATTGGGAACGCTGTTATGATATGGTCATTTCCTGGCTTCTCAACTCCATTTCATCTGATATTCGCAGTAGTGTTCTATATGCCACCACCGCCCGTGATATTTGGGTTGACCTTTCTGAACGCTTCTCTCAGTTGAATGCTCCTTTACTTTATCAGTTGACACAATCTATTACTCACTTCAGGCAAGATGACTTCTCTGTTTCAGCCTATTACACTATCCTCAAGACCATGTGGAATGAACTTAATTCCATTCTTGCACTACCTCCATGCATTTGTGACCATGGAAAAGTCATTGTTGACCATTGTGAGCGGACTCGGGCTATGGAGTTCTTACAAGGTCTCAATGACCGGTTTAACCCCATTCGCAGTCAAATTCTCCTAATGGAACCTTTTCCAAGCGTCACAAAGATTTATTATTTGGTCCTCCAAGAGGATAAGCAACAGGAGATCCATTCCTCCTCTCCTCATGTTCCTGATGTGGCGGCTCTTGTTACACGACAACATTCTCGTGGGGGTTCTTCTTAGCGCACTTCCTCCTTCAACAGCAAAACTCGTCCCCACTATACTCATTGTGGGCGAGATGGCCATTCTCGCGACCGATGTTACAAACTCATTGGGTACCCTCCACGCAAGTCTGATTCATCCCCGCCTCCATCGCGTGATCACGCCTTCGTTACCCAGCCAACTGCTCACCCTGGCGAATCCTCCACTATGCCTCTGCCAGCTCTCACACAGGAGCAGTACACTCAGTTATTGGCTCCGATTTCTCCAGGTAGTAGCGATATCTCTCGTGCTCATCTCACAGGTATTGCCCTCTCAGTCCCTTCTCATTCTGTTTGAATTATTGACACTGGTGCCAGCAATCATATGTGCACTTCCCTCTCTTTATTTTCTTCATACACACCATACCATAATCCCCTTACTGTGCACCTTCCCGATGGTTCCACTACACATGTCACTCATGTTGGTACCGTCCACCTTTCATCCACTTTTACGCTTGAGCACTTGTTATTTGTTCCCTCCTTCAAATTTAACCTTTTGTTTGTCACTCAATTGACTGACTCCAAATCTTGTTCAGTAACATTCTCTTCCACTCACTGCCTTTTTCAGGACCAGTGAAAGAGGAAGACGATTGGATGGGGTAATGCTCATGACGGCCTCTACTACTTTCATGCCGCGTAGGCACTTGCGGTCGTCACACCACCTTCCCTTGATCTATGGCATTTCAAGCTTGGCCATTTGAATAAAAAAAACTTACATCTTTTAGCTAAGGATTTTCCTTGCATTTCATGTTCTCCGAATAAATATTGTGATGTTTGTCTTCAGGCTAAATATTAATGATTGTATTTTCCTTCTAGTTCTATTACTACTAAACGTCAACTTGTTTTACTTCACTGAGATATTTGAGGCCCCTTCTCTCAACCTTCTTTAAATGGTTCTAAATATTTTCTAACTATTGTGGATTATTTTACTCGATGCACTTGGCTTTTTCTTATGCATGTTAAATCTGACACGCACTCACTTTTAGCATCTTTTCTTAACATGATACAAACACAATTTCATTCCCACATTCATGTTGTTACATCAGGCACTGGTGCGGACCTCTTTCCCGTTATTCAACAAATTCGTTCGGATAACGGTACTGAGTTCCTCTCCACAGCCATGCAACTCTTATTTTCCTCTCATGGGATTATTCACCAACGTAGTTGTGTTTACACTCCCCAACAAAATAGTGTCGTTGAACATAAGCACCATCATCTTCTAGAAGTTGCACGTGTCTTTCGTTTTCAACAAAATGCCCACTCCTCTTTTATTTGGCAAATCACCTCATGGGGTCCTCTTCAACTCCAAACCGCATTACTCATCTTTACGAGTCTTTGGCAGTCTCTGTTTTGTCACAACCAATCCCCCAAGCATAAGTTTGACCATTGGGCTAAACCAGGTGTCTTTGTCGGCTACCCCTATCCTCAAAAGGGTTACCACATTTTTTATTTAGCCTCCAAACTTATCTACACTTCTCGTGACGTCACATTCTATGAAGGCATTTTTCCATATCGTGATTTACCTAACACATCCGCCTCCTTGCCTGTCACCCCCTTTCCCATCCCTGATGACCCTCTTTTGGTTTTTCCTCCGGTCATTCCCTTTAACTCCACCATTTCTCCCCTGCATTTGGGACAGTCCCCCCGTTACACCTCCTACTTCAACACCTGTTGATCGTCCTCGCCGCACTCGTCGACCACCGCCACATCTGCCTGATTATGAGTGCTCCACAGCCTCTCATGAGCATCGACCCTCTCCATCTCCTTCCACGTTGACAGGTACACCTTACCCCATTCATCATTACATCTCATCCTCTTACCTCTCACCCAAGCAGTTTAATCCCCACACTGGAAGGAGGCCATGGAATCTGAAATTACTGCCTTGGAGAAAAACAACACCTGGAGCCTCACCTCTTTGCTTGCCAATAAGAAGCCTATTGGATGCAAGTGGCTATATAAGATCAAGTATAAATCTGATGGCTCCATTGAACGTTACAAAGCTCGCTTGGTGGCCAAAGGTTACACTCAGATTGAAGGATTGTACTATCATGATACTTTTGCTCCTATCGCTAAGCTCGTCACTGTAAGAATTGGTTTCTTCATCAACTTAACGTCAATAATGCCTTCTTAAAAGGTGATCTTGACGAGGAAGTCTATATGACGATTCCAACCAGTTTCTTGCGACAGGGGGAGCAACGGGTCTATCGCTTAAACAAATCTCTTTATGAGTTAAAACAAGCCTCTCGACAGTGGTTTGTAAAGTTTTCGTCCACCTTCCTTCAAGCTGGTTTTTCACAGTCCAAGTCTGATTATTCTTTGTTTACTTATCATCAAGGCAGCTTCTCACATTTGTTCTAGTTTATGTGGATGATATCATTCTGACCGGTAATGATGTTTTGGTCATTCAACGCCTAAAACGGTTTCTTCAAGAAAAGTTTTACAACAAAGACTTGGGGAGACTAAAATATTTTTTGGGCATTGAGGTTGCCCGATCTAAGAAAGATCTTTTCCTTTCTCAACGGAAATATATTCTGGATATTCTCAAAGACACTGGACTCATAGATGGTCGTATTTCAGATTTTCCAATGGAACAACAACTGAAATTATCACCTGATGATGGGACCTTGCTGCCCGACCCCACCATATATCGTCGCCTTTTGGGTCGTCTCATCTATCTTACTATCACCAGACCAGATCTTAACTATGCAGTCCATATTCTCAATCAATTTATGTACTCCCCTCGTAGTGCTCATTTGGATGCTGCACATCGCGTCATACACTATTTGAAAGGATCTGCTAATAAAGGAATCTTCCTCTCTTCATCAAGCACTCTTCGCCTCCAAAGATACTGTGATTCGGATTGGGATAGTTGTCCAACCACTCGACGGTCAACCTCTGGTTATTGTACATTTCTGGGCTCCAATCTTCTTTCTTGGAAGACTAAGAAGCACACTATAGTTTCTCGTTCATCCGCTGAGGCCAATATCGCTCCATGGCCACTTTGACATGTGAACTTCAATGGTTGAAGTACTTACTTAGCGATCTTGGCATTCATCATTCTTCGCCTATCACTTTAATCTGAGACAATCAAGCCACTTTGCACGTTGCCAACAATCCGGTTTTTCACGAAAGAACCAAACATATTGAGCTTGATTGTCATTTCGTTAGGGAAAAATTGCAATCTGGACTACTTGTTCCTCGTCATATCCCTTCTTCTCATGAACTTGCTGATGCCTTCACGAAACCGTTGGAACGAGATTTGTTTCATGACTTAGTAAGCAATTCACATACAAGCTCCATCTTGAGGGGGAGTATTAGAATCAAAGAGTTGACCACCTTCAATTTAGGAGGAATTTATTTTATTTTCCTTTTTCATTCTTCCAATTGTATATCCTTTCCATTTTAATCTCTTGTAAATTTCTATTTAATACAATGAGAATAGCCTTTCATCTCTCATAACATAGAGAGATATCAAAACCTCTGTTCAATTTGACATTTGAACTTTTAGAAAATATTTTTGATCAATGTATACATAAAAAATAGTGGGAGTAAATTTATTATATTGGTCCTATCTGTAGACAATATTTTGTTAACTAGTAGTGATTTGAGTCTTTTGTGGGAAATTAAGTTCTTTCTTGTTGAGAATTTTGACATAAAAGATTTAGATGATGCGTCTTTTGTTCTTGGTATTGGAGTATTTAGAGATTGATCTTCATGAATAATAATACTATCACAAAAAGCTTATATTGATAAAATTCTCATTAGATTTGACATAATGGGATGTAACAACACTGCCTCACCAATAGTAAAGGGAGATAAATTCAACGAGTCAATATTTGAAACATGAGTTAGGAAAAAAAAATGATCGGACAAATTATATGCATTAGTTGTAGGCAGCTTGATGTGTGCACAAAAATTATAATGCAACTAATTTTTTCTCTCAAAGGATAAGATAAATGATGCATAAAGCATATCAACATACAATATCTTGCTATTAAAGATTTTTGTTTTGGAATCATTTAGTTTCTATTGAGCATGTTAGTATTAAGCTATTCTATTGGGCAAGCTTCCCTTCGTGTTCCTTGGGTTGCCAGTTGGTGGCAACCCTAGATTCAAGACTTTTTGGGCACCAGTTATTGAAAAAATTGAAAGAAGGTTGGTGGGTCGGAGTAAGCAGTTTCTTTCCTTGGAGGGTAGAGTTACACTTTTGAAATTTGTCCTAACGAATTTACCCACATATTTCTTTTCTCTTTTTGAAATCCCGAAAGGGGTGGCCAACACAGTGGAGAAACTCTTTAGGCAGTTCCTTTGGGGGGATAGGGTGGAGAAAAGGAAAGTTCATCTTGTGGGTTGGCCGAAGGTCTCTTTGCCTAAATCTAAGGGAGGTTTGGGCCTTGTACCCATATACATGCGAGGAATGCGGCTTTACTCTGCAAATGGGGGTAGCGTTTTGGTAGAGAGAAGAATGCTTTGTGGGTCCAAGTTTTGAAGGCTAAATATGGAATATCTGATATCAATGGTTGGAACTTGGGTGACGAAGTGGAAAAATCAGGGTCTCAAATTATTAAGGCTTGGTGGCGGTTATGTAAAGGTAGGTCGGAAATGGGTAACCTCTTTAAAGGATATTTGCGCCATTTAGTGGGTAAAGGCAATCGAACTTTCTTTTGGGAAGATTTATGGCTGGGGGGATAGAACGTTGAAGGATTGTTTCCCTAGGCTGTATAGAGCATCTCGAAATCGGAAGGAGTTGGTGATGGATGTCTTTCAGGCGAACAGAAGTGAGGAGCTTTGGCTTTTTAATGTTCGTAGAGAGCTCAGAAGTTTTGAGGTAGAAAGATTGGTTGAACTCAAGGCCATGCTGAAAGAATTTTCCATGGACTTAGAATGTGATGATGAGCTTATTTAGATAGGGAACTCCTCTGGGATTTTTTTCTGTGAAGTCTCTAGTTGATTTAGCTTCTCAGGACTTGGCTGGGTCGAAGGTTCTTAAGACTCTCGTTTGGAAAAGTTTAGCACCACCTAGAGTCCAATTGTTTTTATGGTGTTGTGCAAAGCGGAAGGTGTTGATGAGGTTGGAATTGAGGAATAGAGGTCTTATTAATTCTGAGGGGGATGTTAAGTGTCCCCTTTGTGAGTTGGCTGAGGAATCTATCGATCATCTCTTTGTCACTTGTCCAGTGGCTTGGAGACTCTAGTGTAGTTTCTTGGATCTTTTAGGAGTCTCTTGGGTTTGCCCTGGATCTTGGGTGGGAGTTATTCAATCGTGGTTTCTTGTTGGAAAGAGGTCAAGGAGAAAATGTGTTTGGAATACGATACCTGCTGTGGTCTTATGGTCCATATGGAAGGAAAGGAATTTAAGGACTTTTGAGGGGATTGCTGCGGAGTTCAATGACTTGTTTCACAATGCTAAATGGAGATTATGTACGTGGTTATGTGCTAATAAGGATTTCAGTGACTGCAAAGCTGGAGACTTGTTTATGTCTTGGGAGGGCTGCCTGAAGTCCTACCCTCGTAGGAGGAAGCTTCGGGAGGTTTGGTCACCTCCGCCATGTGGCTCTTTAAAATTTAATGTCGATGGTGCGTCGAGGGGTAAGCCTGGACCTGCTGGGATTGGGGGAGTACTTAGAGATTATTTGTGTAACACCTCGCCCTTTTCACACGAAAATCAGAGTCTATTTTTTTTAAAAAAAAACAAAAGTGATAAAGAGCAGAATGTCACGACGCGAGCTAAGTCTGGACTTCTAAAGTCCGACCCTTAACTGGGCAACCCTATGTGTGCATGGACTAAGTCCATGAGAACGATTCACACATACTAATTTATTATCAATGCGGAATATAACATAACTGTTTACGGATTATAATAGAACCTAACACTAGTCCATTTTAGATAGCAAAGTACTTAGTCATTAACCAACTTAACTTAGATTAGATATCCATACCAAACCATTCACAAACCATAGCAAATATCTAATTATTACATGTCCATGATAACTTAACAAAAATATAATAAATAAAATCCAATCATATATCCAAGCTCCTATGCTTGGCTTCTTTCACGATCCTCGACCCCTTCCTTTCCTGTTTCATTCACTAGGGTAGAAGTAGGGCGTTAGAACAACGAGCCCATTAGAAATTCTAAGTACGGCTAACATATGGGTTAGTATCACAAAAACATGTATAATATTATATCATCAAAACCATATGAAATCATGCCATGCCATATGACTTATGCAATGAGTCACACCCATCACATTCTATGTAACCTCTTGATGGAATTCTCCTCATCAAGGTATCCCCACAGTGGTCTTTTGGACGCCCCGACTGAGTGTGGCCTCCGGATTCTTCTAGATGGCATTATTCACACCAAGGTCTTCCCACGATTGCCTTACGGACGCCCCGATGGAGCGTGGCCTCCGGTTACAAATTACCCTCCCATGCCATGCATGAGATGTACATGTCCATGTGCTATGTAATGTAAATACCATAGCATTAAAAACTTCACTTTGAAACATAATATAATTGCAACATAAACCATCAAAATAAGAAGTTAAAAACCATATACATATCCATGTTTCAATAAGGTAGAATCCTATGCAAGACAACTAAGGTGTCCTTGAGCTTTAAACCAGCAATCGATCACGATCGTGTCCCACTTGTACGGTCTTGTTACCTTATTACCTATCAACAAGTCAATCCATAATCCATTTGATTTACCATTTAGTCTAAGTTCATAAACACACCCTTGTGGGGTTCGGCCATACACCATGGCTGAACCTCACTAATTAGGTTTTTGGGTCCCTTTTTGATCCATTGATCATTTTAATCTTGTGGGTCTAAAATCAACCACCCTTTGGTTCATTTATCCAACAAATAAAGCCATCATTAAAAGTCCCTAAGTCCACAACCATCCCCCATGAGGTTCGGCCATACACCATGGCCGAACCCATGGTTCTTCATTTTTTGCCATATTTACATTTTTGCCACTCGTTCTTCCATGGTTAAACACTTCTTCCATTCACGCACATCTATGTCCATAACTGATCCATAAGCATGGATCCATCAATGACTCATCAACCATGACATAAAAATCATTATACATCATCTATTTCCTTAACTTAATACCCATTCATTTTAGTACATGCATAGACCCAAACTTAGCCCATAAAATGGCTTATGGGGTTCGGCCATACAACATGGCCGAACCTATGATGTCATTTTCCTCATTTTTCTTAGATCATTTACCACGTCTTTGATCCACAACTAAGTCCCTTCTTGAGGGGATTTCATCATACATTTTGGTCTTTCTTTCCCTTAGATAATCATTTGTACAACAATTGTTTAACTTGCTAACAACCTATGTCCACAAACATTACTCTATTTAATCCCTTCAAAGTATTCTTAAGCCCAAACACCTTATTCAAATAACTTATTCTTCTAAATGAACCTTGGTAGGGTTCGGCCATACAACATGGCCGAACCTTACCACTTTGGTTTTGGCCGATCTTTCTTTTGAACATTTCATTCATTATTACAATCTTGCCACTAGCATAATCCTTTGTTCTTTAAAACCAAAGTCCATAACCAATCCACCTTAGTGGAGTTCGGCCATACAACATGGCCGAACCTCACCATCTTAATTTGGTCCTTTAAATCTTTCATACATACATACATCTCCATTTGATTTTGCCCAAATACATTATATGTTAACTATTAAGTCCACCAATTACCATTAGTGGGGTTCGGCCATACTACATGGCCGAACCTCACCATACTGATATTTGTCCATCTTTCCATCATCTATGGTGGCTAATTATTTACCTATACTAAGTCCATAAACATGAGTGATTCTTAAATCAAAAGCATATCATCATCCATAATTTCCAACCATGTTATCACTCTAAGTAACCCATAAAAACAGTCCATGGGGTTCGGCCATACACTTAGCCGAACCCTATGGTTTTCCTTGATGCAAACCCTCCAATATTTGTCCATGGTTTTGATCAGCAACTTAGCCCTAACATCAACATGATTTAGCCATGCCATAGACGCTCCAAAACAGTAAACTTATCTCCATTTAAAAACCCTTTAAACCTTCAAAACATGGTATGGTTTTTATCTCTCAAAAATCATAAAAATTACCAAGTCTTTTCATGGGGTTCGGCCATCCAAAGTGGCCGAACCCTATGATCCATGTGTTACCCTTTTTAAACAGCATAAACCATGCTCCAAACCTTTGATAGATTCGGCCATACAATGGCCGGATCATGTTCCCTTAGTCATTCCTTTTAACAAGTGTTTATTGAGCACTTACCAAAACCGCGACTCCTCCGATTCTTTCACTTTGTCTTGATCCTCTCCTTAGTCCTTCCTTCCTTCTCCTTTAGCTGAGACTGATCTTGCTTGGAGACTCCTTGAAATGGTTTAACCAAAGTATTGATTTGAGAGAGAAAGATAGAACTTTGGCCTTGGATGAGAGTGATAACCTTGATGCCAAACTCCTTTGCTGAATTTTGTCTTGGTGAAAGGATTGGCCAAAGAATGATTGGTATGAGATACAACCAGCCAATGCCTTTGGTCTTGAGAGGTGAAAACGTCCAAGGGAGGGAGAGGGAGAGAGAGAAATGAGAACTCCTTTGGTTAATGAATTTCAGCCCATGGTGGTGTCTCTTGGTGGCACCACTTGTAACTCCGCTCCCCATTCATTTCCTTAACTTAATCCATTTGGGGGTTTCATCCTTAAGATGAAACTCCAAGGCCCCCAATGGTGCTGCCTTGTTTGAATGGTGTAACCTCCACCAACTTTTCTCCTCCCATTAATGGTTTATTTGGAGGTTTCATGCATCAGATAAAACATTCCCACCATTGACCCTTGGGCTTCCATCTTGAGATGGAAACCCTCCATGCTTCCAACGTGTGCCATGGTTAAATTGTGTAATAACCACAAAACAGTCCACCTCCCACTAGTGATACAATTTGGAGTTTCATTCTATGAAATGAAACTCCCATCTTTCCAACATGTGCTAAGGTTAAGTGTAATACCCTGCCCCAAATTAGGCGTGTTTTATCTTAATTAATCTTGTTTAACTGGTTAATCTCGAAGATTACGGTTAGGGCTTTGAGGAAAGCCCAAATTTGGCCCAATCCGAGCTCGTGAGCTCAGTGATCCAGCTCGTCCAGCTGGAGGGGCATTTTGGTAATTTACCGCTTGTTGTGTATATTTTTTTAAATTGTGTGATTTTGTGATTATTATCTATTGATAATATTCTCTTTAATAAAGAATTTGCATTTCTGATTTTAAAATGAATTGATTTTCAGAAAATGGTATTTAAAACCCGCCCGTCAAAACCCCGAAAAGGGAGTTTTAATCATTTTAAAATAATTTCGGAAAAGAGATAAATTTTGAAAATGGTGTTTGGTGTTAGACCATTTTAAGAATGGTCTAGTTATTTCATTTCACTTCAAAATGAGATTTCTAAATCTATTATTTTAGCAATTGTTTATTTAAGTAAATATTGAGAAATTATGGTTTTTATTTAAATAAATGATTTTTAGTAAGAGTTAAATTCTGAAATTTTTATGGTGACCAAGGTTTTCAAAACCCAACCTATCTGTAAGGTTAGATCAAGTTTTTGAATTTTTAAATTAATACTTTCAGTTTAAAAATCGGTTTTTATTAAACCCAAGGACTGTTTTGCAAAACCAAAACTTGCTGAGGACTTTTTTGCAACCATAAAACCATTTACTGTTGTAAACGTCAGCGGCGCCTGCATGCGAAGCATGCAATGGCCACCCGACCGTCCCTTCCGGCGATTTTCTTATAAAAACCAGCTGAGCCATCAGTTTGCAACTCCCAGCAAATCTTCTGTTTTCCCTCCTTGTCTCTGCTCTCCCTCTCTGCTCTCTTTGAAAACCAGCCGAGACCCCTGGCCTAGCCTCTGTTCTTCTAGATCTTTCAGTAACCGTAGCTTAAGAAGGAAGGATTTTCAAATTCCAAATTTTCAAACCAAGAACCTCAGCCAAGGTATCCATTGCTTTCCCCTTTCAATTTTAATCAGTTTTGAATCCAGAAAATCAAATTTTGACCCTGTTTTGATTGAGGAAAACCAGTTTTAAATCTAAGGAAAAACCATGGGTTTCATGTACCAGTGAGCTTTCACTATTAAAATCCGGCGGCCCAGTGAGCTTCTGAGCTCCAAACCATTCCCTATGGAAAGAGGACTCTTAGAGGAGTCCATCAGACCAGACGAATGTGAAAACCGAGTCCTGGAGACCCTCCATTTCCGGGATCGCATTTCACTGCTCGACTGCCGTCACTGTCTGCTGTTGCAGACAGTGGGGAAGATGACCTTCAGAAGGTCCAAGAGTCGTTCTTCGGAAAGTCCGAACCTTCGGACGATCCGACATCTTGACCCTCAGACATTCCGAGCTTCACCCGAAGCCCAATTACGCCCGAGGTGAGCCAGACCATTTCGGACGCACCAAGCCGAGCTCAGAAGGACCGAACCCACTCGGAAGGTCCAAGACCCAACCTTTGGACGTTCCGAGCATGCAGACCCACCGAGACTTAGTTTTCCTGTTTTTCAGTTCGGATGGACTTCGAAAGGTCCGAGACCCAACCCTCGGACGATCCGAAGTCAGGCCCATGTTCCGAGGTCAGTGACCTAGATAAGGTGTGGTTCGGATGATCCGAAACCACTGTACCCGGTTCCGAGGTGATGTTCCGAGGGACCCGTTTTTAAAAGTTAAATTATTATTTGATTTATTGTTTTGTCTAACCTTGATTGATTATTAATGATGTTGATGGTTTATGATGATTAATATCCCCCTTGTTAATTAAAAATGTACCAACCCCTTTTCTCTTATTATTTATAGTGTAAATACTATTGTATCCGCTTCCAGGCCGACCCTATTGGTCGGCACTAAGTGATTCACTTTCAGGCCGACACTATAGTCGGGCACTGGGTGACCTCGATGTCTAACTCAAAATGTCAGATTTGGTCCTATCCAGAAGACAACCGAGAAGTGACCCGAGGATCTAGACCTAACTCAATAAGTCAATCTGGTCAATGCCCAGAAGACAATATGAGTTTTGGACTGAGCCCCTTTTTATTATTATATTGTGGATTATGATAATTTAAAAAGGTTAGAAACCAAGTAGGAGACTCAATTCCATGAACCCCGGATATTTTGTGGGAAAACGTATGATTTCCAAATACTACTTATATGTACGTATTTGTTATGTATATTGATTGTGCACTTATGTGTTGTTTGAACAGAGACCGCGTAAACCACACATCACGGTGAGGGAACTTAACTCTGCAGATTTTGTAAACAGGTTTTATGATGAGATGAGTATTGAGCAATGAGTGGTTTCAGATTTGATGAACCCACTCATGTGCCTAGACTTGATGCACTATGGTATGAGTGCTGGTGATGATTGTAATATTATGATATTGATCATATGGTTTGAAAGATTGTTTCCACATACCTGGGCTATTGAACCAATATCGGCCATATGGGAGATGGTTTATGTCTACTGGACCATGGGCGGACCATGATGTCGTCAGTTGTTGACTTGAGGGTGTCAGTATCGGCTAAGTCAGAGCCGGAGATGTACTTGTAAGGATGTATTTTGACCGTGTCAGGACTTAATACTGGTCTCAGCGTAGTCGGCAGGCATTACGTTGGATGATAGCAGTAATTGATAATTTTGATGTTTTACATGATATTATGCTTAATTGTTATCAAGCATGTGATATTATTGAACTGTTGCTAACTTGTTATGTTTTTACTTAAACTGTATTGTTATATTTCCTTCACTGGGCTAGTTAGCTCACCCCACTCACCTTTCAGGCGATGAACCCGAGGAGGAAGACCCTCTTTATCAGGTTTAGGATGGATAAGCTGAAGCGGTGTTTCGGGATTCCCCCGGAGGGGAATGCCCTTATCTTTTCTTGTTGGTTCTTGGAACCATTTGCTTTTATTAAGTACCGGGTGTGGTACTTAATTTATTTCAATGTGATGTATTAAACCGTTTGCCTCTATAATGGCTTGAGACTATGTTTTGAATGTATGAATCAATGGTTGATTTTGATATGATATATGTTGATGTTGTTATTTTAGTGGAGTAGACTTATGGTATGTGTTTGAGTCCACATGTTGGGATCGTGTGTGACCTTTGGGCCAACCGTTGATCCGGCCCAATTCATATGTTATGTTAGTTTATCTTTCAAAAAAAAAATTCAGTCGCGTTCTGGGCCCACCCTTCGGGTCGGGGCGTGACATTAAGGCTTGTGTAACCTCCAAAACCCTTTCATCTCCCCATTAATGATTCATTTGGAGTTTCATGCATGAGATAACCTCCCATGCATCCAACGTGTGGACCACCTTGAGATGATCTTGGTGAAGTGCACCTCTCCAACTTTCCATCAACTCATTTAATTTACCTCATATATTTAACTCAACTCATATATTTAACTCAACTCACCTTTTTAATTTAATTCCTTTAATTCATTTGAACAACTCAAATATTTGATTCCATTTACACCTCACATCAGTCCCAAGCTAATTAAGCTTGAACTCACTTGGTGGTCAACCAAGTCAACCACGACCCATTGGGTCCAAATTAGGCATTTTGACCCAATTAACAATTTTGACCTAATTAAATAAAACTTCACCCATTTGATTCACTTGAACCAACTCAATTGTTTGATTCCATTTCCAACTCAATTCAGCCCCAACCTAATCAAACTTGAGCTCACTTGATGGTCAACCAAGTCAAACCCGACCCATTGGGTCCAAATTGGCCATTTTGACCTATTTCACAAACTTTGACCCAATTAGTAATCTTGACCCATTTGATTAACTTGAATCAACTCAATCATTTGATTTCCCTTTCCAACTCAATTCAGCCCGAACCTAATTAAGCTTGAGCTCACTTAGTGGTCAACCTAGTCAACCACGACCCATTGGGTCCCAATTGGGCCTTTTGACCCAAATAACCACCTTGACCCAATTAAATGCACCTTACCTATTTACTTTAAATTGATCTTTATCACATGAACATTGGGTCTTAATTGAACAATGAACCCCACAACTTACCCACTAAGGTCATATCCTTTTAATTCATCATTTCAATGGCAATTTTCGTAAATATTGATAAACTGAAAATCTGGGGTATTACAATTTGGGTCACACTAGAGTCGTCTTCTCAGATTTTGTGGGGTCTTTGGAATCGAATGAGGCAAAGCTTCTTAGCATTAGGAGAGCCTTGACCTTAGGGTTGGATATGGGGGGAGGTAGCATAGTGATTGAAAGTGACTCATCCAACGTCATAAAATGGGCTAGCGGGATGAAGCGTCCCCCGTGGAGGCTTACCTCTTTGGTGAGGGAGATTAAGGTGTTGATAGCAGGGATGGAGGTGTCTTTTTCTCTCATCAGTCGATCAGCCAATGGAATGGCGAATTTTTTCGCTAAAAATGGCATTGATGGAGCTATTCGGGGATCCTTTTATTTTTAGGAAGGATAGCACTTGTTGGGTTATTTTTGTATCTTGTTGGTTTTAGCTTGTTTTTCTTACATTTTGGTCTATCCTCTTAGGCTTTTTTCTTTTTCTTTATTTTTCTGTATTTTGATCCTTTTATTAATGATATCTTCATTTTCACCGTTCATTTATTACAGTAACATCACCAATATTTATTACTCCCTCCGTCCCATTTTAGTTGTCTCATTTGAAAATTTATATTTTTTAAGGAACTCTCTATTTAAGGCTAGCACTCCTTATGATCTCATCCATTTTCAACACATTTTATGCTAAATGAAACAACTATTTTGGGACAATTCTAAAATCCATAAAGAACAATTAATTTGGGACAGAGGGAGTACATTTTATATTAATAGAAATAATTTTATTTTCTATTCTTGCCTTATCAAATATATACTTATGTAAATTTGTATTTATCTCGAGCAAGAAGTCTATAAAAACATTGTAATATAGTAGACAAAATAGTATATTGTCTACTAGATACCTTATTAAAAACTTGGTTATATGAAACTTTTAGTCTTTGTGATACATATATAATGGAGTATGTTAAAATGCATAATGACCACCACAATCTGCATCAATAGTTTTATCTAATTGAAGTACAAAAGGCCACTCAAATTTGTATGTGATTGATTATTTTGTAAAAGGAGTGCACTCGTAGGATCTTTCTTAAGTTGTGGAATCCAAATAGAGTCTTTTTACAAAATAATATTATTTTTAGAGAAAACTGTTTGTGGAATATATTAAAATGGTCGCTATTGACCAAGTGGAGAATGGAATGTCAACTAAGTGGAAGAATACTAACGTGCGTCGTTGATGGACCACTTTAGTGGGCTTACTTGACAATATGGAATATTCCATGAATTGAGATTTTTATTTTTAGATAAACTTGGATTTTAACACTTATCAATCCCAATTACGAAACTAATCTGATGACAAATCATTAGAGAAATTTTTTATTTTTAGAGATTTTTTATGAGAAAAAACCAACATTATAAATAAAGACATAGAGTTCCTCTCTTTATTCACAACACAACTCTTGTGATTTTCATCGTATTGACGCTTAAAGTTTAGAGGAGAAAAGAGAAAATTTGAGGGTCATTTAGGTTATTAATTTTATGTGTTCCAAATTCATATTGGTAATTTGTTTGATCAATCAAAAGAGATTCAAGGTGTACATCAACATTTAAGCGTCAGATTTTCATCATTATAACTCAAAATGTGCAAATTCTTGTTTGATCATCGAGATTCAATTCATGTAATCTAGATCGAAAAAGAGTTTTTTTTTTGAAACATTAAATTCAAAAAGATGTTTTGAGATGTATTAAATTCAAACACTTCATGCATGATTAAATGAGTGAACAAAAATAAAACCATGTGGGCTATAATACAACTGAAAATAGATTCAGGAAAATCCACCCTAACATTCATTTTTGAAGTTGGAATCAAATAATTAAGTACATATTTATACTTATACTTGATCCATTAGTTAGGATGCGTTTAATGGGCATATAGCTTAGCCTCAACAATTGGTCCAAAAGTTTTCGTCTTTTAAATAGAGTTGAAAATTTTGGCAAAGACTTCAAGACTGGTTTTTTTGGAAGATGAAATTGAAGGCAATTTTTTAAAAAACTAATTAGAACCTATACTTAGAGGTGAAGGAAATCAATCAACGTGGAAAAAAAAAACCAACAAAAATCTAGCCCAAGTTCATATAGGAGCCCAAATCCTTAATTAAAGATCCTAAGCCAATTTTAACAAAATGAAAATTAACAAAGGCTCTAATCTCACCTTGGGTAAAATTTTCTCTAAGGAAAATCACATACAAAGCTATCAATTAAATTCTTGAAAATTAAAATTGCAACTAAAACAATTTATGTAAAAATAAAATAACTAGTTTCACCGATTGGAGATCCAAACTTGAAAACCAAAGCCCGAGCATTGCATATGGGCATTCAAAGCCCTCTTATTTATAAGGCTTGGATTACAAAATTTGAAAAAAATAAACTTTTTTATCACTCTAAGAGACTTGGTTACAACATCATCATAAGTTTGTTTATGTATGTTTGAATTGTATTGGTTTGGATCCATTGAAAATTTGTAATTAAATAAAGTTTTCTATTAATCAAATTTTATGAAAATATGAAATCTTTTGATACATTAAATATACTTTCAAAGTTACATTTTTTTTTTTCAATCCTAGATAACATCATCCATGCATCATTATTACATCATTAAAAGATAAAAAATAAACAGGAAAAGGAAGTAGTGCCCAACTTGAGAGGATTTTTTTTTTTTCTTTTTTGAGTTAGACTAGTAAGACACTCTTACGAGACATGCTATTAAATAGATTATAGGTCCCATATATTTGGATTCATTTGATACGTGATTAAATGGATATGAAATATATTAACTTTTACTACTTATTGATAATCCAAATCATATAATCTTGACATTTAAAATTTCAATGAGTATAGATATGGGTTTTTAAAAGTTTACAATCAAGGAACAGAAAGAGAAAAGTGAAACTTCATACAAACCATTCATATAATCATCTTTATATGACATCAAATTATATAGACTTAAAAGATCTATTTGATTACATATATCATTAATGTATTTAAGTAGAAAAAAAATCTAAGTACAGTTTTTATTTTTTATTGCTTCCCTGCCAAGAGAAGGTGTAAAAGGAATTCTTTAAAAATTAAAAGTGAATGAGGAGGTGAGGTTGTAATCCAGTCATGTTAGTTCATGGAATGCTCCCGTAAGAGTCTTACTTCAATTTGGATCAAATAAGTTGACAACAAAATCCATTTTTTTAAAGAAAAATTGTTCATTAAGATCTCTAAACGATACCTTATTGATATTTTTTTTTATGCTCAGTTTCCTTTTCCTTATATCAACTATTCTTCTAAATACTCATAGTCACAATTAAATTAAATCAAATGTTACATAGAGAGCCTATTAAAAAAAAATCAAACCTCAATTGAAATATAAACTTTTTTAAATTATAATCAATACATCTTATGTTATAAAGTAAGATCAATTAAATCAGTATTTAAAAATTAAATCAAATTGTACAGTTTGACTTGATTGGATCTGAGTCGATCTCCGAGATGGTTGCATTCTTAGGACAGTGCAGTTCATTTAAGAACTATCGTAATTTTTATTTATTTTATTTTTTATTCATTTTTTCTTTAAAATAATAATTTTCCATTGTTACTATTACAGTACTAAGGTTGTAATGTGATTTTATTTTTTTAATAAATTTATTTTGGCATTTTTTAATTTTAACAATTTATCATTTCTTTATAAATTTATATTTAACTTCATAGAATGGGGTTTGACCCACCATTTAGACCTAATTAAATCAAACTATTCAATTTTTAAAATATTGTTACTAAATAGAATATTTGGATTTTATAGGTCTTTATTGTCAAAATTACTAATATCAATTATTTATAATCAACAGGATAAAATTAGGAATGATCTTATTCTTTCATCGGACAAATATACCAGTGTGTTTTCATACATCAGAAAGTAGAGAGGAAAATCAAATCTTTAAAAGTTGTTCCCTTGAAAATGGCTTTTTAGATAAATTTACTTTTTGCACATATATTAATAATATTTTCTTTGATAATTTCATGTTTTAAGAAACATGCAAAAATAAATGATGGGTAGAAAAATCACTTCATTTTTTAATAAAAACTATATCATTTTTGTGCAAAGACTAATTTTGATTTTCAATGAACACTTATATATCCTAATTACATCAAATAAAGACATTTAGAATATAGGAGGTTTACCTTTTAAAAAAATTAATTTTTTTTTAATTTATATATATAGATATACTCCCATATCAGAGTGCTATAGATACACATACAAAAAGAGGAGCAAGAGATTAAGAGGTGGAGAGGACATGCAGAAACAAGCGAAAGCAAAGAATATTGTGGAAGGATCTAGATCTTCATATGTTCCTTTCTTGTTACTTTCTTTCCTATTAGGTGTCCTTTGGAAATATTATATTTATCATGAATATTAACTATATTAGATGAAAGTCCCTTTTTCAATGTGCTTAGAACAATATAATTGACTAAAGGGAGAGGATGAATAGGTTAATCTCATTTTCCATTGTGTTTATAAATTTTTTAATTATTTTAAATATAGCGGAACATTAATCAGGAGATTTGTTTGGTGTGATAGATTGTTTCTAATTTCTTTGACAATCACATTAAGATTTTGACCATTTACATTTTGCTTGATTATCGATGCTTGTGCACTACGTGTAGAATAAGATGATCAACATGTAAAGTGATGTGTGTTGAGAAGAGTACTTAAATAGTAAATACAAACACACAAAGATCAAATACTATAAGACCAATTTAAAGTGGTTCGGGTAGCTAGCCTACATCCACTGTTAGGACTAACTCAACCTTGAGTTATCCCAAAATCTACTAAGTGGCGACTTACACCCTCACAATTAGCGTAGTAATTTTCCACCTCACTCAATCGGCTGGGAATTTCACCCACCATTGTAGAAATTCCACATATCCATTTGGCTAGGAATTTCACCCACCACTGTGCCAGAGACAATGCTCTAGAGTTTTTTATAGTGGTTTCGGAGCAAATCCTCCTTAATCCACTTTCGAGTCAAAGGTTTTAAAATAAAATTAAAAACAAGAAGCACTGGCCTTTGAAGCTCTTTCTCGCTAATGTGTGCTTCTTAAAAATTTCACCCAATGTGTGCCAGCGTTCCTCCTCGTAGCTGTCGTAGAGCAATCACAATCTCAAGGTGATAAGGAAACTAGTTATACCAAAGGTTTCCTAGTTTATAATCATTTCATATTTCTCACTTACAAACTCAATCAATAGATTGGTTATTTATGATTTTACTTTCATCCTCTCTCTCTCACAAATTCATTTCATATGATTGGTTGTATATGATTCCCCAAGTGTAAGCACAAGAGAGAGAGTGATCCTTCTGTTGGCCCTTGTTTAAGCTCACTCATAATTATGAGGATCCAACTGATTTTGCCAAAGGATGTCAACTGGTTGCATGAAGATTGGTTTATATAGAGAAGGCAACCTGTCACGCCCCGACCCGAAAATGGGCTCGGAACGTCACTGATTTATTTTTTTTTGAAAACTAAACTCAAGAATTCTAACTGGGCCGGAACAACAGTTAGGCCCAAAGGTCACACATAATCTTAACATGTAGACTCAAACACATGCCATAAGTCTACCCAAAGAAGACACAACCACAAACACATAATTCCAACAACAAATTATTATTACAAAACGATCAGAGTAGTCTACGGAACATATGGTAGTTCAGTACATCACATCAATACAAATTAAGTACCACACACGGTACTTTACATAAACAAATGGTAAAGGAACCAAAAAACAAAGATAGCGGAATTCCCCTCAGTGGGAATCCCAAGGGAACGCAGCAGTTTATCCATCCTAAGCTTCATACGGAGGGTTCTCCTCCTCGGGCACTTCTCCTGAAATGTGAGTGGTGTGAGCTAACTAGCCCAGTGAAGGAAATATAACAATGCAGTCTAATGAAACATCAGGTTAGTTAAATAATCAACATTTGCAATATGATATCTCATGCTTGTCAAAATAATCTTAACATCAAATATAATCTCATTATCATTCCATTACTGTTGTCATCCAATGTAACGCCTACATACTACGCTGAGACCATCATATTAAGTCCCGACACAGTCAAAATACATCATTGCAACTACATCTCCGGCCCTCACATGGCCGATACTGACACTCCTCAACTCAACAACTGTCGACACTCCTGGTCCAGTAGACGTAAAGCATCTCACACACATGGCCGATATTGGTTCAATAGTCAAGTGCGCGTGGAAGCAGTATTACATATCTCATATGATCAACATCGTAAATATTCATAATTATTATAAGCACTTCTTACAACAGTGCATCATGGGCGGGTTCATCAACTTGAAACCACTCATTGCTCAAGATTCACCTCATAAAAACCTGATTACACCTACTGCAAAGGTAAGTTCCCTCACCGAAATTGTGTGGTATCGTGGTCTCTGTTACACAAGCAAACAAGTGCACAATCAATAGTTGGTCAATATACATAGCATTCAAATGCATACATACAACTAATATTTCAAAACCATATTGTTTTCCCAAAAACCTCCAAGGTAAATGGAATTGAGTCTCATATTCTGTTTCTAACCATTTTAAGTTATAATAATCCACAATATAGTAATAATAAGGTGCTCAGTCCAAATCTCATATTGTCTTCTGGGCATGACCAGATTGACGTATTTAGTTAGGTTTAGATACTCAGGTCACTTCTCGTATTGTCTTCTGGATAGAACTAGATTGACATGTTGAGTAAGGCCTCAGGGTCACTCAGTGCTCGACAAATATAGCATCGGCCTAGAAGTGAAGTCACTCAGTGCCAGACAAAAAGAGTCAGCCTGAAAGTGAATACAAATAGTATATACACTATAGTAATAAGAGAAGAAGGGTTAATACAACTTTTAAATTATCAAGTGGGTATAAACATCACATTAAAACTTAGGTCTAACACATGCATCATCAATTAATCAAGATTTTTACATTAAAAAACTGGGTTCCTCAGAACATGCCTCGGAACCAGGTACTGTGACTTCGGATCATCGAACCACTGTCTAAAACTAGTCACCAACTTCAGAACTTGGGTCTATCTTCAAACCGTCCGAAGGTCAGGTCTCAGATCGTCCGAAGGTCCTTCCGAACAGAAAAACAGAGAAAACAGGCTTCGGTGGGTCTGTGTGTGTCGGATCATGCTGAGGGAAGCTCGGATCGTCCGAGAGGGGTTCGGTCCTTCTGAACAGGACTCGAAACGTCCGGAGCAGAGGTGGGAGAGTAGCTAACCTCGGACGCTTTGAGATTTCGAACTGAAGCTCGGAACGTCCGAATGGTCACTCTCGGACCGTCCGAAGGGGGTTACCCTCGGACCGTCCGAAGCACAACTCTCGGACAGTCCGAGAGTTGTCTTCCTCCTCTGTCTGCAACAACAGACAGCGACGCCGAACAGGGAGTGAAATACGAATCCAGAAACAGTGGATTTCCTGGATTCGGTTTTCACATCCAACCGGTCAGATGGACTCCTCAGTGAGTCCTCTTTCCATAGGGAGTGGTTTGAAGCTTTAACACTTTATAAGCCAGCGGATTTTAACACGAAAACCACACTGACACAAGAAATCCCATAATTTTCCTTAAACTTGAAATCCATTTTAGTCACTCAAAACTCAGTCAAATTTACTCTTTCTTGATTCTAAACTGACTGAAATTTAAAGAGGAACACAGTGGTTACCTTCACTTGGGTTCTTGGGTTGAAAATCCAATCTTTTGAAAATTCTTCCTCTAAGCTTACGGTGAAGAAAATTTTAGAAAAACAGAGGCAGAGGGAGGGAGTGATCGGCTGGTTTACAAATAGCAGCTGAGAGAGATGAGAAATTCTAAGGGAGATTAACAACTGAGCTGAGAGTGATTTATAGAAATCACTGAGCAATCGGTGAAGGCCGGGTGGGTGCTACATGCAGCGGTACCGACGTCCCCAACTGTAACGGCAAAAATTTTACTATTGGTTGCAGATAAGTCCCTGCTAACTTCTGATTTTGCAAAAAGGCCCCTTTTTATAAAATTTCGATTTTTAACTGAAAGATGGTTTAAAAGGCTTAAAAATTTTAATCCAACTTGACAGATAAGTTGGGTTTTAAAAACTCTAATCACCATAAATTTAGAGATTTAAAACTCACTAAAAACCATATATTTAAATAAAAATCATAATTTAACGTTATTTACTTATTTTAACTTGTGTTAAATAAAATAAATTAGAATCCTCATTTTTTGGGTTTGAAAGAATAAACTAAACCATACTAAAATGGTCTAACATACTATACTTGCCTCAAAAAATTTCTCATTTCCAAAACCATTTAAAAATATTTATTTCTCCCTTTCGGGGTTTTGACGGGAGATTTTAAATACTATTTTCTGAAAATAAATTTATTTTGAAATCAGAAATAGGAATCCTTGATTAAGGAAAATAATATCATCCTATAATAATCACATAATGATACAAATAATAAAATAATAACAATAAGTGGTAAATTACCATTTTACCCCTCCAGTTGGAAGAGTTGGATCACTGAGTTTTCGAGCTCAGATTGGGCCACACCTGGGCTTTTCACAAAACCCTAACTGTAATCTTCGAGATTAACCGTCTAAGAAGGATTTATTAAACTGATTTCCCCTAATTTGGGTCCGGGTATTACACAACCAGTTGCAGCATCGGTAATGTACCAAGAGGTCGGGCGCATCGAGGGGTCGGTGAGTAGAAATGTTACTGCTCAACAACTCGACCGTTGTGCAATAATGCACTCCCAATGGTAATATTCTTTCTCGGTCGACATGTCGGTGTCGCGAATGGGTCGACAGTTATGGTACCGTGAGGTCAGTCCATACGAGAGCTCGATCTGGGGCAACACCATACTGACAGAGTTTCAAGTCCAGTAACTAGTCATACCCAGAACGATCTATCGCCCTTTACCGAGGGGTCGGTCCTGACTACTCTCGACCGATTTTTCAACTACCGATATGTCTGCTTTCTCAAAAGCACACCTGAGTTCTAAGTTCCAGAACTCATCAATCTTATCGAAGAGTAGTTGACCACGAGGGATCGTTTCAGCCTTTCACCGAGGGGTCGGTGCATACGAGACTCTCGATCAGAGGATTTCCCAGAATAACAGTTCAATGACCCAGAACCTATGTCAATCTGGTTGACCAGTCTTTGACCACGATGGATTGATCATGTCTCCACCGAGGGTCAATGAGAATGATTGACCGAGCTGACAGTGAAACCAAAATAATATTTCCAAGTTGAGTTCCAATTCACTGTCAAACTTCCTCTCTAGGCTTTTATGATTTTATCATTAGTTCAACTAAACCTAGGAATGGTCCTTTAAGGTGTGGGTACCACCTAAAGTCATCTATGGTCATTGTAACACCCTGGATTTTCAATTTATTATTTTGTATGAAAAATATCCATTTAATTTGTGAATATTAGTTATGAATCTTAAATTGGATAAAGAGTTGGGTCATAGGCCCAATTAGGACCCAACGGTTTTGGAAAGGGTTCCAATTAAATTAAATGGGTTGAATTAATTTAGTAATGCATTATGCCCAAAATTAAATAAAAGATTGTGCATGGTCGAATATTGGATTTGAATATTCAAGGAGATGTTTAAAAATCAAATGAAGATTACATGGTCGTGTATGGGATATAGTTTGGCCGAACGTGAGATTTGTTTATCTATGTGATGCGCATAAGATCAATTTTAAAAGGAGTATTTTCCTCTCTTAAAGAGTGAAACTAGGGGATTACTAATTTAAGAAGGTGTTCAAATAGAAATAGAAGAAGCCTTAGCCATGTGGGAGTGGTGCGCACAAAGGAGTCCCTCTTTAATTAAAATCGGCAACTACTAATTACAAGGGGGGTGCACGGCAACTCTAGTTATAATACATGGCAATTGCTAATGTATCAAGGGAATTATTATCTTAGCACCTTCTAAGTTGGGAACAAGGAAAGGTTTTATAAAGAGATCATAGCAAGGGCACATGGTTTACACCATCATAGCCGAATTTTATTTCTCTCTCTCCCTCTCTGAAGTTCTCATTCACGGCAAGAACAAGGAGAAGGAGAAGGCAGCCATCAAGAAGGAAAAATCAAAAAAGAAAGGAAAAGAATTGGAAGAACAGGAATCAATCGCGGAACCGGTTAGTATTTTATAAATTTTGTTTTAAAATTAAAGAACCATAGGGTTCGGCCAAGGTGTATGGCCGAACCCCATGGAAAAGAATTGGGAGATGATCATGGTGTTTTAATGGAAGCATGAACCATAGGGTTGGGCCACAATGCATGACCGAACCCCATGAAAGAAAATATGGTTAATGTATGGATTGTTAATGAGGAAAAAACCATGGGTGTCGGTTAATAAATTCATGTTGTTTTAATGGATGTTTTTGGTGATTTTTAATAGAAGGTGGAGATAAATTTGGAAACCTTCTTATTATGGAAGGATGGATGATTAATTTGGAAACTTTCTAATTGTGGATCATTAGTGAAAATTGGAAACTTAGACACCATGGGTTCGGCCATGTGTATGGCTGAACCCCATGAACAAAATTTATGGGTTTATGTTTTTGAGTATTTTAAATAAAGGGAGGGTGCAAGTATAGACTTAGGTTGTTGGACCTAAGATGGAATTAAGATATCATAGGGTTCGGCCATGGTGTGTGGCCGAACCCCATGAATCAAGTTGAATGGAATTTATGGATTTAATATGATAATTGGATTAATGGGGAGACATAAACCTAAGCTAATGGCAAAGTTGTAAATATATGGAAATATTGGACATAGGGTTCGGCCATGGTGTATGGCCGAACCCCATGAATTATTTATTGGACTATGTGTTTGGATTATTTTGGAACCTAAGCAAGGAAAGTGGCTATTGCTATGTACAATGGCATTATTGTAATCAATTGAATTAATGAACCATGGGTTCGGCCATGGTGTATGGCCGAACCCCATGGGGTTTTGTTTATGGACTTAAAACATTGAAAATCAAGTGGGACTTGGTTATGATTAATTGTTATATTATAAGGTAATGGGACCTAACAAGGTGTTTACGATAGTGAGCGGTTACAGGACCGAAAGACGCAAGGACACGTAGCGGTCTTTGGTAGGATTCCACCTCTTTGAAACCATGGTTTTATGTACATTGTTTTATCTTATTTTTTATGAATATATGTTGCAGAGTATATGTTTCAAATTATGATTTTAAATGCTATGTTTATACGATAAAATACCATGTGTTGGATATGTTACAAATTGTGATTTTAAATGCTATGTTTATGTTATAAAATAGCATGTGTTTCATTGGCATCTCATGCATGATATGGGGTGGAGGATTTGTAACCGGAGGGGTCACACTCCGTCGGGGCGTCCGAAAAACCTATATGGGGTACCTTGATGTGTTTTTCCATCAGGAAGAAACTAGAGGGTCCACACTCCGCCGGGGCGTCCGGAAGACCTATGTGGTGGGTACTTTTATGTACATGTGATGAGTGGGACTCATTGCATTTGTCATCATTGCATGGCATGGTTTTGCATGGTTTTGGATATTATGTTATAATATATGTTTTGTACTAACCATGTGTTAGCCGTAACTGGAATACCTACTGGGCGTATTGTTTTAACGCCCTACTTCTACCCTAGTTGATGATACAGGATTCAAGGGGAACGATGAACGCAAGGAGGGCCAGGCATAGGAGCTTGGATGATTTATTTTATATGTTTTGAATAAAGTTACTTATGGACATGTATTTGAGTAACTAGTTTCCGGGAATGTAATAACTTAGATGGTCGGATGTTTATTTGGATGATTATGACGTTTTAATAATGATTAAGGACTTGACGTACTTTGCTATCTGAATGGAATAGAACTTGGTTCTATTATAATTCCACATGTCATGATTTTTATTCCGCATGTTTATATTGCTATGTGTGAACCGTTTTCTTGGACTAAGTCCATGCACACATAGGGTTGGCCAGTTAAGGGTCGGACTTTGGAAGTTCGGACTTAGCTCACGTCGTGACGTCCTGCTCTCTATCACTCTTTGTTTATAAAAAAAAAAATAGACTCTGAATTTCGGAAAGGAAAGCGAGTAAAAAATGGCGGGGCATTACAGTCATAATACTTGTTTTGTGATTGCCATAATGATGAGCTTCGATCCGGTGGAGCATGATCTTCACTCTTGATCATTTTGGATCTTCAAGCTTTTTAGTAAGTGCTTCTTCCCGAGTCAGAATTGACAAACAGGGACTCGGTAAAGCCGGGGCACTAACATTAGATAATATGCATTTTAATAATTTTAAATTATGTAAATAAAGATTTTGAATGAAGGAATAAAAACTCATTTCTTGAAAATTATAATAATGAGATCTTGATTATGAACATTCATGAACAATGATAACAATTAGTGTATATTATTAAGGAAAAAAATGATACATTACACCACAATTCCTCAATGTATTGTAAACAACACAATCATTTGCAATGTGCAATTTCTTCAATTGTCCGTCTCTTTCATTCTCTAACATTTTATTTTTAATAACCTAACTCGTCAATAGAACTATCACTCCTTTATTTTCTTCCGAGTATCAATAGACATCTCTTGCAAGTGTTAGAATATATTAGTTTATATGTAATTAGGTCTCTAAGTTTGGATTTATCTCTATTAAGAGATGTATTTAGATTAAGTTTAGAGTTTGACTCAAATAGCCCTAGGGTCGGCTAAGGCTATATATATATGTGTGTAATACTCCTTATTGAATACAATTTCTCAGTTCTTAACATGGTATCAATCTAAACGATCCTTCCTATTTCTTCTAGAGAGAGAAAGAAAATCAGCAATCCTCTTCTCTCCCTCTGCCATGGCAGACAAGCATGGTAGAGGGAGGGGACACATGAGTTCGTCCTTAGATCTGAGTCATTGTCCATAGTCTCCTTGATGGGAGCACTCTGTTCGATCCCGTCTCTTGTTCTCAGATTGCTTGTTCGATCCCGTCTCTTGTTCTCAGATTGCTTGCATCTTTGCATCTTAAGTTCTCTTGATTCGATCTGAGAGGAATCACCCATCCTCATAGCCTCATTCACAGTATGCACCTGAATCCCCAAATAGCCAGATCTGACATACCTGATCCTGCGTTTTGGAATTCTCGAAGAGGTCTCTACGTTGCATCGCATCTTCTTTCCCTCTATCAAGTGTCTCCTCTAGCAAAGGGAGAGGGAGGGAATTTTGCAGGGACTCCTTAGTTAGTCCATCGATTATTTTCGATCAGTACTTCATCTCCTTGCCTAGCATCAATTAGTGCTACACAGGATCTTCTTGCATCAGTTCTCTTTTGCATCCATGTCTCATCCATAAAATCTGCCAGATTCGACCCTAGATCTCGAGCCCTATTTCACCTCCATCATCGAATAGTTCCCTGTTCCTATCTCCATAACAGATCTGGCTACAACCGACCAAACCTAACATTGTTTGGTTATTCTCTTGCAGCGTCGCCCAATACAGACACCAGATCTGTCCAACTTTCGACTCCGCTCTCTTTCAAGCCCCGACACCCTTGCAGCCAACATCCGTTTCTGCATCCAGCACCCTTTGATTTCCCTCAGATTTGCCTGGTTTGATGTCGCCCAGATTGGCTTGATCCTAGACCCCTGCTCGTGCCCATTGCATCTCCGTGCAACCCAAATCGTTCGTCTATTTGCCTGCAACCATCGGTTCATACTCGCACATCATCTAGATTCAGTAATGTTCTCACATGCCTTCACCGTTAAAAAAAAAAAGGGCAATGTGTTTGTATCTTCGTGTTTGACTCTCTCCATCTCCGGTCAGCCATTGTTGGTTCTGTTTTTTGTACCGAGATCGGTCTTCCTGATTTCTGAGAAACATTGGTCCTTGTTGTTTGCTGCAGCCTCTGTCTCCCTTGATTTAGTGTTTTTGTTGCCGGCGAGGAAGAAGAAGAAATTTGTTGCAATGTCTCTGTTGTCCCCGTCTTTCATCGTTGTTCATCGTCCTTGATATCCCAGCCTCGCATGAAGCAGTCAGATTTGCAACACTCGGCAGCCCGTAGTATTCTATGTTGTTCATCCCCAGCAGCGATCTTCATCAACTTGTTTGCCATTCCAGTGCAGTGTCTGGTTATAAAAAAAAAAAAAAAAAGTTTTGATTACCTTGATTTGTCCCATGCACCTTCAATTTCTTGTTATCTTTGCCGCCACAATTTGGTAGATTTGATCTTTTGTCCTTTTGAATTTGCTTGCTTTGTTTGAGAGCAGCATCTTTAGTTTTGTACATTGTGCTTTGAGGCTTTGTTCAAGTTTTGTTCTGTTTTGTATCCCCTCTGTCTTCTTCTAGTCATTGGACTTTGACCCTTGCAATCATCCTCTCCTCAACCTCCACAATCCCTTTGTAGTTCAATTTTGCATCTGCCTTTATCTCTCTCTTTCGGCAGATTTGATTTTGCATTGGTACCCAGTCTCTCTCTGACTTTATCTCTCTTTTTTGTCAGATTTGATTTTGCATGGGTTTATTTTGTCTCCTCTTCTTGCATTCACATTTTAGAGGATTTGGTTTCTTGTTTTTCTTTGGAGTTTGAAGCCTTCTCGCACTTTGGCGTTTTGTTCTTTGGAATTGGAAGTGGCGGCATTGACATTGGTTCTTGGCAATCTGTAACTGGGCCTTTTCTTTAGGTTGTTTGGACAATAAGTGGAAGGAGGGAGAATTGGCGTAAGTTCGGCTTTATAACTTACAATACATGTGGCACATTGGTTTCGTATTTGGCTTCACCAGGCGTCTACGTTGTTTCATACATGTTTGGCTTCACCAGGCATCTTCACCATTGATCTGCTTCTGCTTCACCAGATGGCGTCGTCCGACAGTTTGGTTATCGTAGTTATTAGTTTTTGTTTTTGTTTAATAATTGTAAACTCAAGGGAGTCACTTGAGTTTAAGGGGGAATGTTAGAATATATATATGTTTATATATAATTAGGTCTCTAAGTTTGGATTTATCTCTATTAAGAGATGTATTTAGATTAAGTGTAGAGTTTGACTCAAATTGTCCTAGGGTCGGCTAAGACTATATATGTGTGTGTAATACTCTTTATTGAATACAATTTCTCAGTTCTTAATAGCAAGCACAAAGTTTATTAAAATAATTCAATCTAAAAACTTATGGTTCTCTAAGATGTTGAATGGAACTTCAGTTTGCTCAAAATTATGAGAAATTCTAAATTAAAAGATTAACATTTACATTGTTCTTCTTATGTTATAATCATTTTTACCATCTAACTTGTCTAACTCTCTTATTAGTTTGAAGCATCAATGTGATATCATGATGCATATTGTTTTAAAAGTTTACCAAATGTCTGAACTTCATCGTCAATTAATCGAATAAGACGAATGAAATAAAATTTAATCTAAAAAATAGTTAATTAATTTAAACTTAAAATTACATTAGAAATCTCAAATTTGTATTTGGCTCTAATCCATAATAACTTAAAAGGGTTGGCTCGACAATCAAAAACTTACATCAGAAAATGGAGATTTTGTATTCAATTGACGCTCAATCTCAAAAAACCACTCTCCATTGAACTTATTCATGTGTGGATTTTAAAGGTTTACATATTCTCCAAACATTAATAAGATGAGACCCAATGTTTTTAAAACCAGATGGGGTCGCGGTTGAACCAGAAAAATTGACTGAGTTAAAAAACTGCAAAAAATTGTGTTGACCTACATAACTGTAATACCTCGCCCCAGAGGGTGCCAAAGTCTCACATTGCTAGTTACGTTAGAAATTCCCTAGTATATAAGTGGTAGCATTCCTCGTTTTAGCATGAGACCTTTTGGGAGCAACAGTGGGTTGGCTCACCAATTGAAAGTCATGGGGGCCGTGTGTGAGGCCCAAAGTGGACAATATCATGCTAGCGGGACGGGTCGTTACAAATGGTATCAGAGAATGGTTCAATTCTATGCCTAAGGGTGTGGGTTTGATTGTTGTGTGTGTATAGCTGAGGACGGCTCTGACTTTAAGGAGGGTATTATACCTGGTATATAAGTGGTAGCCTTCATCCTTCTAGCATGAGGTCGTTTGGGAGCAACAATGGGTTGGCTCGCCAATTGAAAGTCGTGCGGGCCATGTGTGAGACCCATAACAGACAATATCATGCTAGTGGGACGAGTCGTTACAAATGGTATCAGAGAATGGTTCAACTATCTGCCTAAAGGTGTGGGCTTGATTGTTGTGTGTGCAAAGCTGGGACGGCTCTGGCTTTAAGGAGGGTATCATCCCTGGTATATATGTGGAACCCTTCCTCCTTATAGCATGAGGCCTTTTGGGAGCAACATTGGGTTGATTCGCTAATTGAAAGCCATGTGGGTCATGTGTGAGGCCTAGAGCGGACAATATCATGTTAACGGGACGGATCGTTATAATAACAATCAATTTTCTTCAATAACATGCGACTTGTGACCCTGAAAAACTCAATAGAAATTAAATTTTAAAACTACCCATGGACATGGTTCATTGACAACCCATAAAACTTATTTTAAAATTTTCAAAATATTAAAAAAACCAATGTTATTAAACCCGACCCGACCCGTGGTTGAACCGACGGGTCAACCGTGCCCGTCAACTTAAAGGGTCAGGTGGGTTTAAAACCCGTAAAAACCCTCTCCAACCCGCGGTTCGATCGGGTTTTTAATATTAACCCGCAACCCGACCCGTAAAGAAACCCGTGTTTAAAAAAAGAAAAAAAAGAAAAAAAAAAAAGAAAAACTCATGAAATGGAAGTGTGCAACGGCTGATAGATGGGAGTGATGGGACATGACTCTGATGGGAGTCAAATCCCATAAAAGAACTGCAACAAACCCCTCAGCTTCCTTTCCAAACTCCCTTTGGCTTCCTTTCAAACTCCAAATTCAAAATTTCAAATTGCAGAACATGATTTTGGTCGATATTATATTTTTTATTTTTTATTTTTTAAAAAGGCCTGCTTTTTCTATTTTTTTTTAATTCAAAAAATATAAAAAACGGTCGAGATTTGAAAAAAAAAAAAAAAAAGAGAATAATAATGATATTATAACATGAATTTTGGATTATTAAAGTATTTACAGTTGTGTTTGTAAGAGTAAGTATTTATTTTTATGAAATATAATTTTAGTTAATAATTTAATATTATTTATAATATTATATTAATTACACGGGTTTGACCGGTTTGACTATGGTTCAACCCGGTTGAACCTTATTTAACCAACCCTTCCTATAAGACGGGTCGCCCCACGGGCCGGGTTTTAAAACATTGAAAAAAACACTTAAAAATATTTCTTTAGGAACGAGACAGATTTGGAACTTTCACTCTCACTTTCATGTCAACCGTTTTACAAATTATCTATGTGGGAACTGGGAAACGCTCCCTGCCTCGGCATTTTTTTTTTATTCTTCTAATCGTGTTCAAAAGTGTTTTTTCTCCTACTCGAAATAATAAATAAGTGATGAGAAGGTGATATAATTAGATGAAATATTTAAGAATTTAATGAATAAGAGGGGTATATAAAATTATATCTTTATTTGATCATTTTAATAATATGATCTTTAATTGAGATAGAATTTTGACTTTATATAACTTATTTAATAAAATTAAATTATTCAATAATCATTAAATTACCCGAACTTGACTGATATATATATTTTTTTAATTTGATATAATTATTATTTTATTTTTTATTTTATTCTCTTTAACCTAGGGTCAGCACAATTCTAGTAATGTTAAAAATCATTGAATTAAAATACACAACACTATCTATTTTACCTTGCGGAATGTCTCGCATGTGATTTGTGGGTCGTTGGATGAGATTCACGATTGCAGAAATTCAATATGCAAACGATCTCAATTTACTGATATTAAATATCTATTCATTTATTATGATAATTATTTTTTTTATCTTTTAAAGATTTTATTTTATACAAAATCAAATAAAATATGATGTAGCCTTCTCTCTTGCACTATAATTTACTAAAATTTTATTTCAGTGTCATGCAACAAAAACATTATTTGTTTGAAATTTTATTTCAACCCATCAATTAAATTTCATTTAATAATTTAATATTATTTATAATATTTATATTGATGACACGAGTTTGATCAAGTTTGACTATAGTTGAACCCGATTGAATCTTATTTAACTCAACCTTCTTTCAAGACGGATCAATGCCGGTTTTTAAAATATTGATGAGACCCTTGACACTTTAATTAAAAAATATTGTATTTATCATGAATATTAACTGATCTGTCATTTTTTGTAAACAATTGTATTCACTATTTCATTATTATGTGCAATATCATGATCTTAAAGGTGTTTAGAACTTTTACTTATAAATAAAGTAGTTTAATTGAACATTGTATCAATTTGCACTTAGTTTAGATAATATGCATTTTAATAATTTTAAATTATGTAAATAAAGATTGTGAATAAAGGAATAAAAACTATTCATTGAAAATTATAATAATGAGATCATGATTATGAACATCCACGAACAATGATCACAAACAATTAGTGTATAGTGTATATTATTGAGAAAAAATGATACATTACACCACAATTCCTCAAAGTATTTTAATCACCACAATCATTTGGAAATTGCAATTTCTCGAAGGATAATGATTTTTGCACCGAAGGAGTGTGTCTTTGCACCGAATTTTATCACATTTCCAATAATATCCCCAGACTTCTCTCCCGCCCAAGTTCTGGCGTAAAAGCTGAGGCGAACTTCAAGTACCGTATAAACTGTTTTTGCATGTATCATACATGATGTATGGTTTCTCAGCAACCTTTCTCTCTCCTCATTTATCATCTGTAGAGACAACTATCATATAGAACAATCATCCATAAACACCATAGCACAAAGTGATTTACATGGAAAATCTAATACGGAAAAACCGCAAAAAATAAAAAGAGATTTTACTATTGTCATATTTGAAGAAGTATAACAAGTGCATATTTATAAAAGACCAGTGAAGAGTTATAATTAAATTAGGAAACTCATTCTCACTCCCCTTCTCTCCTTATTCAACCGTCTCCCTCAAGTTGGTACGAAAATATCTATGAAGGCCAACTTGGATAATATCTCTTGGAACTTGACAGCAGGAAGGGTTTTTGTGAAGATAACATCATAGTTCAAGGTGTTTGTAACTTTCCAACAGATAGAAGCTGAGCTGAAAAAGACGGAACAACGAGGGCATCAGAAGAAGCGAAACTATGTGGTAAAAAGTTATATTTTCCATTCCCCAATACAGGCACTATAGTCCCATTAGTAATAAAGACATCTTGCGTGTCAAAATGAGGAATAAAATCAAAGACAAATGACAGATTATTAGCTATATGAGTGGCTCCAGAATCAATAATTCATGAAGCACTGGTGGAAGACAAACTGAGAGAGGTTTGTAAGGTACCTGAAGCATGGGAAGTGGCCAAAGGATGTAACGCAGAAGACAAAGATTGATTGAGTTGTTTGAGGAGATGACTCAACTGATTCAGTGATGCCACATGATCTCTCTTAGTCTTTGCATAATGAGACTTGAGATGAGGAAATAGCTCCCAGCAACGATCCTTGGTGTGTCATTTTCTTTACAATGATGAAAAAAACCCTTTTTTTCTGTTTGTATTTCTATAAGCAATTTTCTTCTTCTTAAAACCAAAAGCTTTTCTTGAACTATTGTTATCAACCACAAGAGCATTCAAGTCACCCATGAGAGCGATATGGTTGTTGGCGTCGGCTGAGCAGAAGCAACCAGATGCAGCAACAATTTTTTTTTTGTTGGAAGATTGTTGGCCGCAACCAGCAAATCAGAAGCAGCTTGACAAGGTTGTAAACAGAGGTGCTTGGATGTACTCTGAATGGATCTCTGAAACTGAGAATTGGGGTGGAGATTAGTGAATGCTAGACAACAGGGGGCTGTGATCTAAGCAGAGCAATGCCATTGCCTCTTGCAATCGACTCTGCTTGCAGAGACTACCAAGAAGAACGCTTCATATATATTTTTAGTATGAATCTGTATGCCTCAAGCATGAACGATGCAAAAATTGGGCACCAAGAAAAATACATGATTTGTTCAAAGTGAAAAAAAAAAAAAAAAAACTCCAAAAAAAATCGGTACATAACAGAGAGTACAAGAGCCTCTGCTTCACCCCTTTTATTTTCTTCCTTCATAGCAGAGTCTGTTCCAAAATTTTAATTTCTTTCCTCGTTGCAGGCAACGAACAGTGGAAGTAGTAGGCTTCTCTTGCCCAGATTCGACTGTCAACGTTGGCAGATCCAGTGACAGCGTTGTAGCGAAGAGGAAAGAACGACGAGCACAGCAGAGCAGGAGGAGCAGACAGGGCGGTCTCCACACAGTGACGCAACAAATCAGAGCAGGATCCGATCTACAAACAGTAAGGAGCGCAGCAGAGCGCACACGAGAATCTTAATGTCTGAAAACAGTTGCCGCAGGCAAGAACGGCGAGCAGGTCAGATCTTGCAGAAGGTGAGATCGGAACTTGAAGCGACGACAACAAACACGCTCAGAAACCAGAGCAAAGCACAGATTAGTTTGTGGCTGTTGCAAAGCAGAATGTGGGCAGGAAATCTTAGATTTGTGAAAATAAAAGGGCAGCAGCAAACGTGAATGCAATGCAATTTATTGCTGAAATAGATTTAGAACTCCCATATTTGGAAAAGAATACGCGGTCGGCGAGAGATCTGTAGCACCTAGATGTGTAAACAGATCAGAGGTTTGGGCGGAAGCAGATGTGGCCCTGCTTAGAAATCCGGTCGTGGCCTTCTCACACCCAGCGAAAAGGAAGATTGATCTCCACTGTGGCTGATGAAGCTCGGAATTCCAATAGATCTGGCCAGCAGAGATGCCGGAAACAACACCCAACGTCCAACGCCCGATTGATTTGAAATAGGACTGAAACAGGTGGCTGCGACTGTTGTGCATAATAAGATCTAGGGGCGGATTATAGATCAGATCGGTGGTACGACAATTCAGATCAGCCAACAGATCTGGAATAATATAGATCTGTAAAATAGTGAAGGAGAGGCACTCTTGCATAAAACCGATCAGGCGGTAACTAGTTCACAGATCCAATCAGTAGCCTGCACAGCGCAGGAGGCAGCCACAGAATTGCGTCTGAAGAGGTCTACGCGAAGCCGAGGAAGACCAAACAAGGCTCACCATTTCACATGCTTTGCACAAACGTGGACATTATTATGCAGACAAAACTCGATTTAGGATCGATGATTAGGCTTTGATACCATACACAAACAAATATCATATACCATACACAAACAAATATCATATACCACACAAACAGAGCAGAGTCCTAATTAAATTAGGAAACTCATTCTTATTCAACCTCTCTCCTTATTCAAAATCATCATTCTTCTTTTTACATCAAATTTTTAATAAAAAATTATTTTGATCGATATTTGTCAAGGTTTATGAAAATTTAAATCCATTTTCATTGAGATTTTGAATATATTGACTTTAAAATATTTTTCATAAAATCAATATTTTATAATACTTATATATTAATTTTAATCTAAATATTTGGATAGTTTTAAGTAAAGTCCAATTAAATATGAATTTTCTTGAAACTACAAGGAGTTAGTTTGACGGTCGATTCCCACTCTAGTTTGTTAGAGGTCTTGGAATTAATCCCCTCTCAACACAAAAAGAGCCTCTCCATAGTTTGTACCGACAAAAAAATTATGAATTTTTCTTGTGCAAATCAATTATTTTTTTAGTTGTGTATATATAAGTCTAATTTTTTTACTGAAACATTATCTTCACAATTTAAGTTGGGACAATTTTATACTTAAGAGAAAAATAGCATACTTTTAATTACAAGAAAATATTGTATCTAAAATTTAAGAGAATAATTATTGTATTAGAAATTGAACGATAAAAAAGCTTTCGTTTAACGTAAATACATTAGAATATAAAAGATTAAGGTAGCAGCATAATTTTTTTAATTTGGCAGTATAGATTAAAATTAATAGATAAAATCAATAATTTGGCTATAGAAGTATCTTGTATTTGACTAAATGAAATAATTTAGTAATTTAATTTAATTCAAATTATCTTCAAATTTCAAGACCTTCTATCTAACCCTACCCATAATTATTTTCGGTTAGACTAAATCATGTTAATTTTAAATTATTTATTTTATATATTAATTTTGTAACACTTCAGAATTCCATGTTATCAATATTTACGGAATTTGCCATTTTAATTGTGAATTAATGGATATGAACCTTAGATGGGTAAAGTGTTGGGTCAATTGCCCAATTCAGATCCAATGGATTGTGGATATGGTTGCAATCGAAATAAATGGGTGAGATGTATTCAATTGGGTCAAGATTGTTAATTGGGTCAAAGTTGTTAATTGGGTCAAAATGCCCAATTGGGACCCAATGGGTCGTGGTTGACTTAGTTGACCACCAAGTGAGTTCAAGCCTAATTAAATGGGGATGAATTAAAATGGGAATGCAATCAAGTGAGTTGAGTTGATTTGAATTAAATTAAAGTGATGAGTTAAGTGAGTTGAGTTGATTTGAATTAAATAAAAGGTGGGGAGTTTTGGTTTAAAATTCAAATTCAAACAAGGATACACGTTGGAGAGGTGGGGAGTTTTGGTTTAAAATTCAAACAAGGATACACGTTGGAGCCTTGGAGTTCATCTCATGGATGAAACTCCCATATGGAGAGATAATTGAAGTGGTTACACATTTCAAATTTCAAATTCAAAGGCACACGTTGCAGCCTTGGAGTTTCATCTCATGGATGAAACTCTCACATGGAGAGATAATGAAGGTGGTTACACATTTCAAATTTCAAATTCAAAGGCACACATTGGAACCTTGGAGTTTCATCTCATGGATGAAACTCCCACATGGAGAGATAATGGAGGTGGTTACACATTTCAAATTTCAAATTCAAAGGCACACGTTGAAGCTTGGAGTTTCATCTCATGGATGAAACTCCCACATTGAGAGATAATGGAAGTGGTTACACATTTCAAATTTCAAACCCTCTCTTGGCCGATCACTCCTCAAGACCAAAGACATAGAGTTCTATCATTCTCACTCAAGGCCGAATTCCATCTCTCTCTCAAGCTCTCACACTCGCCGAAGGATCAAGAAGAAGGAGGAAAAGGCTAAGGAAGGAAAGGATCGGAAGAACAAGTCGGAGCAAAGGAAAATCGGAGGAGTCGCAGAACCGGTAGGTGTTTTGATATATTTGGTTTAAAGAAAGGAACCATAGGTTCGGCCATGGTGTATGGCCGAACCCCATGGAAGAAAAATTAAGGGAAGGATATGGTATTTTAATAGAAAGGATGAACCATAGGGTTCGGCCATAGAGCATAGCCGAACCGCATGGAGGGACCTTGGTTATTTTATGGGTTCTTGAAGAATAAAAAAAAAGAAATTTTATGGGTCTAAGTAATTTTTAAGAGAAAATGATGAACCATAGGGTTCGGCCATGGTGTATGGCCGAACCCCATGGGAAATGTTTGGTGGACTTAAATGGTTATCAATAATAAACAATTATGGTATAAGTGATTAAATGTATGAATCAAGAGGACATGATCTTGTATCTAACTTAAAGATCAAAGGATTGAAAAGATGAGTACAAAACCAATGGAGTGAGGTTCGGTCATATTGTATGGTCGAACCTCACTAAGGAATTTTATGGACTTAGGTTGTTATGTGTGTTAGATGGTTAATGTATAAATGGTTAAATTAATGGATTGTGTGATTAGACTTAAGTTAAAAGATCAAAGAACTTAAAGGAGGGACTAAAACCAAATAAGTGAGGTTCGGCCATACACAAAGTTGTATTTGTTGGACTTAAAGTTTTAAAGTGGTTACTTGTAAGTGGTTAAATCAAAAGATGGACAAATTCAAGTGGGTGAGGTTAGGCCATAGTGTATGGCCAAACCCCACAAGGTTGTGTTTATGAACTTAGACTTAATAAAAAACAAATAGAACATGGTTTGATTGATTGATGTGTAATAAGGTTGTATACCCTGCCCCAGATTAGGCGTGGCTTAGCTTAATTTTCCTATTTAACCGGTTAATCTCAGAGATTTGGTTAGGGCTTCGAGGAAAGCCCAAGTGTGGCCCGATCTGACCCGAAAACTCAGCGATCCAGTTTGTCGAGCTGGAGGGGCATTTTGGTAATTTACCACTTGTTATGTTTTTTTTTTAAATATTGTTGATATGCGTATATTATTGGTAAATAATGTTCCCCTAAATAAAGGATTTGCATTTCTGATTTTAAAATGAATTTATTTTCAGAAAATAGTATTTAAATCCCGCCCGTCAAAACCCCGAAAGAGAGTATTAATTATTTTAAAGGGTTTTGAAAATGAAATAAAATTTGAAATTAGTATTTTATGCTAACCATTTTTAGAATGGTCTATTATTTCATTTTCACCTCAAAATGATGTTTTTAAATTGTTTATTTTAACAATTCTTTATTTAAGTAAATAGTGTAAATTTATGGTTTTTATTTAAATAAATGGTTTTTAATAAGAGTTAAATTCCAAAATTTTTATGGTAACTAAGATTTTCAAAACCCAACCTATCTGTAAGTTGGATCAAAAATTTTGAGCTTTTAAAAACATGTTTTAGTTAAAAATCAGGTTTTTATTAAAACTAGAGGCTTTTTGCAAAAATGGAAATATTGGAGGGCTGATTTGCAAATAGCAGAAAAATCTGCAGTAAACTGTAGCAGCATCAGCGGCATGCGGGCTTGTTGGTGCTCGGCCGGATTTCCGGCGATCCGTCGTCTCGTCCCATCCCAGATTTTCCGGCCGAAAACCTATATAAACCGGCCTCCTTCAACCAGATTCACTCCCACCGATTTTCTTCTGCTTTCCCTCTTTGATTTCAGCCGATTTCAGCCGAGACTTCCATTTTTCAGTAACAGTAGCTTTGAAGGAAAATTTTTCAAAAATCCAGATTTTCAGCCCAGGAATTCAATCCAAGGTAACCACTGTATTCCCCTTTCAATTTCAATCAGTTTTGAATAAAAAAAATTTGAATTTGGCTATGTTTTCAGTGAGAAAAATGATTTCAAAATTTAGGGAAAATTTTAGGGTTCCTCGTATCAGTGAGCTTCCGGTGTTAAGATCGGATGGCTCACTGAGTTTCAAAGCTCCAAACCTCTCCCTATGGAAAGAGGACTCCTGGAGGAATCTATCGGACCGGTCAGATGTAAAAATCGAGTCCAGAAAATCACCCTTTTCCCATTTTCGGTTTTACTGCTCAAGGCTGCCGTTCACTGTATGTTGCAGACAGTGTACGGGGAAGAAGAAGAAGAAAAAAGAAAAAAGGAAAAAAAAAATATTTTTTTATTTGAGATTATAGTTGCTTATGATTTTAAATGTTAGTTCCCATTGAAGAAAAAATAAATGAATAAATAATTAAATAATTAAATATTATTATTTTATTCAAAAAAAAAATATATATTTTTATTTGATTATAGTTGCTTATGATTTTAAATGTTAGTTCCCATTGAAGAAAAAAAATAAATAAATAATTAAATAAATATATATTATTTTATTCAAAAAAAATTATTATTTTATTAGATTATGTGATGTGATGATTAGTACCCCTTTTTGTTAATTAAAATTGTACTAACCCTCTTCTCTTATTACTTATAGTGTAAATACTATTGTATCCGCTTCCAATCAGACCCTATTGGTCGGGAACTGAGTGATTCACTTTCAAGCTGGTACTATAGTCAGGCACTGGGTGACCTAAGGCCTACTCAAAATGTTAGATCTTGTCCTATCTAGAAAACAACCGAGAAGTGATCCGAGGATCTAGACCTAACTTAATAAGTCAATCTGGTCCATGCCCAGAAGACAATATGAGTTTGGACTGAACCCCTTTTTACTATATTATTATCGTGTGGATGATTTAAAAAAGATAGAAACCAAGTAGGAAACTCAATTCCATGAACCCTAGATATTTTGTGGGAAAACGTGAGATTTCAAAATACTACTCTTGTGTATGTATTTGATTTGTATATTGATTGTGCACTTGTGTGTTGTTTGAACAGAGACCGCGTAAACCACACATAACGGTGAGGGAACTTAACTCTTCAGATTTTGTAAACAAGTGTTATATTGAGCAATGAGTGGTTTCGGTTTTGATGAACCCACTCATGTGCCTATACATGATGCACTATGGTAAAAATGCTGTGATGATTTGATATTACGGTGTTGATCGCATGTATGTAAGACTGCTTCCACGTACCTTGGCTATTGAACCAATATCGGCCATATGAGAGATGGTTTATGTCTACTGGACCATGGCAGACCATGCTGTCGTCAGTTGCTGACTTAAGGGTGTCAGTATCGGCTAAGTTAGAGCCTGAGATGTACTTGCAAGGATGTATTTTGACCGTGTCGGGACTTAATATTGGTCTCAGTGTAGTCGGTAGGCGTTACAGTGGAAAATGACAGTATTTGATGATGTTGATGTATTACTTGAGATGATGCTTATTTTTATCAAGCATGTGATATTATTGAACTGTTGCTAACTTGTTTTATGTTTACTTAATTTGCATTGTTAATTATCCTTCACTGGGTTAGTTAGCTCACACCACTCACCTTTCAGGCGATGAACCCGAGGAGGAGGACCCTCTCTTTCAGGCTTAGGGCGATTAAGCTAAAGCAGTGTTTTGGGATTCCCCCGGAGGGGAATGCCCTGATCTTTCCCTGTTGGTTTTAGAACCGTTGATTTTTATTAAGTACCGGATGCGGTACTTAACTCTTGTTAATTTGTTATATTAGGCTATGTTGCCCTTTTAGACAATATATCGAATGTTGAATCAATGGATGTTTTGTTTGGTGATATTATGATGTTGTTATTGTTATGTTTATGGGGTAGGCATATAGTAAATGTTTGAGTCCACATGATGGGGTCATGTGTGACTTCTGGGCCCAATTGTTGATCCGGCCCAGTAAGAATGCTTGTGGTTTAGTTTACTTATCTTTCAAAAAAAAAAAAATCAGTCGCGTTCCGGGCCCACCCTTCGGGTCGGGGCGTGACAAAGGTAGCGGGACCTCACAAGCGGTGCGCGATCGTGAGCGGTTGCCAGTTTAAGAAGCAAGGATCTTTAATGGTCTTTGGTAGGATTCTACCTTTTTGAAAACATGGTTTATGTATGATGGTTTTTATTTTATTTTGATGAATTTATGTTGTAAAAGATATGTTCCAAATGTGAGTTTCAATGTTATGTTTATAAGATAAAATAACATGTGTTTCATTAGCATCTTATGCATGGCATGGGGTAAAGGATCTGTAACCAGAGGGGCCACACTCCGTCGGGGCGTCCGAAAAACTATTTGATGTACCTTGATGTGCATTTTCCATCAAGAAGAAATCGGAGGGGCTAACTCCGTTGGGTCTTCCAAAAGACCAATGTGGGGGTACCTTGATGATGAGAATCCCATCAAGAGGTTATATGTACTTGTAATGGGTGGGACTCATTGCATTTGACATCATGACATGACATTGTTTTTTATGCGGTTTTGACATTATGTTATTATATATGATTTGTACTAACCATGTGTAGACCCTAAATGGAATTCGTACTGGGCGCATTGGTCTAACGCCCTACTTCTACCCTAATGGATGACACAGGAAAAGAAAGGGACGATGAACGTGATCGGAGCCAAACATAGGAGCTTGGATATGTGATTGGATTATATTTTATTTAAGTTACTCATGGACTTGTAATTTGAGTAGCTAGATTTCGGGCATATAATAACTTAGATAATTTTGCTATGGTTTGAATGGTTGGTTGGATATTTAAGTTAAATTTAATTATGGTTAAAGACTTGATATACTTTGTTATCTAAAAAGGAATAGATTTAGGTTCTATTATAATCCGCAGTTACATTTTAATTCTGCAAGTTAACTTATTACGTGTGAACCGTTTTCATGAACTTAGTCCATGCACACATAGGGTTGGCCAGTTAAGGGTCGAACTTTAGAAGTCCGGACTTAGCTCGCGTCGTGACGTCCCGCTCTTTATCTCACTCTTTATAAAAAAAAAAAATAGACTCTGATTTTCGGAAAGCATAGTGAGAAAGGGCGGGGCGTTACAAATTTTAATTTATACCACCAAATTTAAAAAAAAGTAGGCTACTGCCTTAATCTTTTATATTCCAATTTATTCACGTGAAAGAAAAGATTTTTATCTTTCAATTTGTAATACAGTAATTCTTCTCTCAAATTTTTATTTATAATTTTTTATATAAATTCAAATTAAGTCAGATTGGATAAAATAAATTTAAATTAAATCAAATTAGATTAAAAATATGTTAGTATTTATAGTCAACCTGACCTAAATCAAACTCGTTTCATCTGACCCATTCTTATCCGTAGATGTGAGGCTCACAATGATGTGCTATAAAAAACCAAATTTATATAATAAGAAAATCAAAAGTCATTTAGATACCATATTTTCTTATAATTAAAAGTATATTATTTTTCTCTTAATTATAAAATTGTCTCAACTTAAGTTGTGAAGAGATTGTCTCAATGGAAAGTTTTACACTTAATTATACACAACTAGAAAAAATAATTGAGTTGCACAAAAAAATTTAGATTTGATTAGGCTTTACTTAAAAATATCCAAAATACTTAGATTGAAATTAATATATAAATATTATAAAATATTGAATTTTATAAAAAATATTTTAAAGTCAAAATATTCAAAATTCCAATGAAAATGAATATAAGTTTTCATCAATCTTGATAAATATCGATCAAAATAATTTTTTTATTAAAAATTTGATAAAGATGAACAATGACAAGTTAACTTAAAAAAAAAAAAAATGAACAATGACAAATGAGGAGAGAGAAAAAGGTTGCTGAGAAACCTTCTACGGTAGTCAGGGGTAGAAAAATTGGCCGGGCCGATATATCGGCCGCACTTTTTCTCTCTTCTGCCCTTTTTTTTAAAAAAAAAAAATCCAAAAAAATTACAGTAAATGTAGATAATTATGGGCTTATTGAATATGTAATTTTTTCATAAAATATCGGGCATTTACATCTTCTAATATATTTTTGAAGTTACGATATCAGGAAATTATATAATTAGTAATAAAATGGTGAAAATTACAAGGAAAAACAGATAAATGAGGAAAATTTGTAGAAATAATTTCATAATTTATTTTCTTAGTCAATGAGTGTTATTTTAAGTTATGAATTATAGAAATAAAAAAAATACATAATAAAATGATTGAAAATTACATAATAATATAGAAAAATATTAGAAAATGAAACTAATGGGGTCTTAATCACTTGAACTGATAACCACACAAATGTCATACATAATAATATAATGTTTTCTTTCATTTGAGAAAATAGATTTTATTTTTCATTAATAATAATTAGATAAATAAAATTATTAGATAAATTATGAGCTATAGTTAATTATGTTAAATTGATATAATAAAAATAAAGAATACCTTCTAATAATAATGACAATGGTAAAAATATTAGATGGTAAATATAATATTAAATTATTACAATAAGATAAATAAAAGAAAACATTATACTTTTTACTTTCAACATAAATAAATATTGTATTTAAAATAAAAAAATTATTACTTTCACATTAAAAATAATTTTTTGATAAAATATAAGAGTACACACATGAGCTTCCAAGTGAACTCTTTAGGAAGCTCACGTGAGCTCTTTACTTCTTTTCATAAAGATAAAGATGGGTTTTCACTTAGAAACCGTAATACTCATCTTTTAATACCCTTATTCTCTTTCACTCTCTCTATTAAACCCTAGATGCCGCCGCCGCTCTCTGTATTTTTCCCATCAACGAAGAAGAAAAAGAAGAGAAAGGAAAGCTGTGAAAGGTGTAGCGATTTTTTTTCTTCAATCTTTTCTCCATATTTTCTGTTTTCTCTTTCCATTCTTTCTCGTCTGATATTTCTAAAAAAAAAGGGCTTTTTTTAAAAAAAAAATTAATAAACAACCGAATTTTTAAAATTCAGCCGATATCATCACCAAATTATTGGTAAGAAATTCGGTCATATAGGCCAAATTTTTTTCGGTAAGGCCGATACTATACGTATCAGCTGATATACATTGGCCTTCTAAAACCCGATATATATCGGAGTACTGGCCGATATTTTGACCCCTGACGGTAGTTGAAGTTGGCCTGAGCTTTTACGCTAGAACATTGGGCTTGGGCGGGAGAGAATTGTAGGGGGTATTATTGGAAATATGATAAAATTCGTTACAAAGATACACAGTTTTTCGATGCAAAAATCATCAGTCTTTCTCCAATTGCCTTTTTTTTTTTTTTTTTAATGATGGTTAATTCATTCAAAGGGGAGCCCAAATATATACAGTAAAATCCACAACCCGAGCCAGGCACAAAAGAATAAAAAAAATGATACAAAATCGGGCAAGTCAGGCCCAATAAACAAAACAGGTGTAGGGTAAGGCCCAGACAACCAGGAGTCCAAAAGTAGAGGAAATTACAGCCCACCATAATCAAAATACGTAGGGGCGCCAAACACTAACAACCAAATTTGATGGCTGTTGAGTAAGACCACGCAAGTTTTCTTCGATAGTAGCCGACAAGTCAAGAGGAGGGACCTCTACAGAACTGATATCCCAGTGAAAGATAGCCAGAAGAGAGCAGATGCCATTCGTAAAATAGTGAAACACCATCCCAATCTTCTGTGCTTCAGTAGGAAGGCAAAGTTACGATCACAAAAAATAGGCTTACAAATTGCCTCTCTTTCATTCTCCAACATTTTACTTTTATTACATATTATACTAGTCTATTTCACACCACTTTTTGATCCCCATCTTCCATAGAACACCACTCCTTTATTTTCTTCCCATTTCAATAGACATCTTTTGCAAGCATAAAGTTTGTTAAAATAATTCATCTAAAAACTTATGGTTCTCTAAGATGTTGAATTGAACTGCAATTTGTTTCATATACAGTAAAGCCTCTATAATGTAATATGGTTGAGACTATAGTACATATTACATTATAAAGGTTATTAAATTAGAGAGCCTAGTAGTATTTCTTTCTAAAAATCTCTTTAAAACTCTCACATATCATTAAAATATCCTTTCGGTTTCTCTTTATGGAAACAAACCATTCCATTCATTCCTATACAGTTCTCGTTCATTGAGATCAGAGTGTCTTCACCATCTTAAAGAATGAGAAAGTTTATCCAGAAGTCTATCATAAATTATTTTTCTGAAGTTTAGATGATATAGTTTGTGAGTTCTTTAGTCACTTTTATATTAATTTTGTATTCTAAATGTATGGAATATTACTTAACAAAATGGTTGGAACGATGCATTTTTTATTTTGAATGTATTGAGTACTGAATTAGAGATTTATTACATTTTGTATAAATCTGAGATCGAAATTAGTTGTCGATATTATTTTAAATAGGTGATAACTTTATAAAGTACTACATTATAGTAAGTTTATTGTTTTCTAATATGCAACTAATACAAGGTGTAAATTTTTTTTTATGACAAATTCTAAATTAAAAGGTTGACATTTACATGCAAAAATGCCCTATTTCAAGTTATAATTATTTTTATCTTCTTATCGACTGAGTCTTATTAGTTTGAAATATTAATGTGATATCAGGATGTGTATTGTTTTAAAAGTTTACTGAATGTTTGAACTTCACTGTCGAATAGAATAAGAAGAATGAAATAAATTTTAATGTTAAAATAAATAATTAATTTAAATTTTAAAATTAAATTAGACTTTAATTATAATAAAGCTCAGATCTAATTAAACTGAAAAAATTAGTTTGGCCGTCAAAAACCTCCGCACTAAACGTTCAATCAAAGAGTCACTCTCGATTAAAAATTTATGAGTGTGAATTGAAAGATTTATACTTTTAAAACGATGAGCACTTTAATTTTTAAAAGCCCCCTTTGTGAGCGGACTTTGGGAAACGAGAGAAGCTCGAGAGCCTAGCGCCTTCCTTGTACGGAAAGGGCGAGAGGAAAGCCGAAAGAGTTGGTTCCAGTCCTAGAAGCATGTTGGGTTCTTCATTGAAACCCTGCAAGGGTTGGTTCTGAATTTGATCGAATTTTTGTCGTCGTTGTCGTTGTTGTAGAAGATGCAGCGGCTGAGAAGGTCAGGGACTTCGATTCTGGGCACTATTGCAATCCCCAGCTTGAGAAGGAAGGCTTTGAACTCATGGGCTGCTGTCCAAGACACCTATTTTTCTACCAAGGTTACTACTTACTACTCCTTACTACTCTCCTTCCTTCAATCGTGGTTGCTTCCCACGTTCTTCATCTCATCAATCTATCTTCTTTAAAGTCAATTGTCTCATTCTATATTTGACAACATGGGTATCCCCACCTCGCCTTTGGAGGTGAGACTAATCTCATTCTATTTTTTTTTACCTCATGGGGTTGGCCGCGCCCACCTCAAGCAAGTTCTTGGGTTCAATTCACGCTCAACTCCAATGAAGGCCACTTCCCGTAGACTTATCAGGCGCGTGCGGATTGAGAGGTTTTCATATAGACTAGTTGGGTGAGACACCTGGACACCTTCGGTCATAAAAAGAAGAAGACTAATCTCATTCTATGGATACACAAACCAATGCAAGCCTCCTTTTATCCTGTTAGTCTTGGATGACTTCTAGTCTAATTTTAGAAGCCTAGACCACTTATAATTTGAAATGAGCAATTTTTGATGATTTCTTTTTTATTTATTCTACATGCGTGTGATCCAAGCTTACAACTTTTGACGAAGAAATTATATGGTTTGTTACTTGTCCTGTCCTTCGGTTCTCAACTCATGGTATTGCTTTTGGTATTGAATTGTTAGGTTTTGAGGTTTGATGTTAATTGAGAACTGGTGGTGTGAGAGCTTTACTGCCATTGAATTAATGAGTTCAGTTGTTCTAAATTGTTGTTAGATTTATTTATTTATTTTGTTGAGAATTGCTGATAGGTTTTATGTTGAAGGGACTTTTGAGTGGGTTCTGATTTTCATTGAGGTTTTGTTGCTTAAGGATATCTTTGAGAGGCATAAGGTGGTTTTCACAGTCTCTACTTCGATAGCATCTGTTCTGACCGCATGGATGGGTAAGTCAAATTTCTGATTCTGTTACCCTTACTATCTTTTCCCATCATTTTTTTTTCACATCTTGTTAAAACTTCTTGTAACTGCAGTTCAAACATTGGAAGTTGGTATTTGATTAACCCACAATGTGGTTATTGCAGTAAACACAGTCTACTTCTCTTGTACTGAGAAATCAATTAAATTGAAGCATTGGATGAGGACTGTTTTGAAATTTTAACCAACTTCAAAGTCACCGTCATCTGTTTAGGTTTGCATGCAAACTTGACTTATGGCAATAACGAACTTGCAAATAGAGGAGGGGAATTAATTGAATCCTTATCTGAGTAGAAGTTGTTCTTTTTCTTTGTAAACAACATAATTTGTTGATTAGAAGGCAAAAACACAAAATGTGTGGAGAGAACAATTTTCTTTTGAAAAGATGACTAAAGCTTCATTAAACAAAGAAAAGAAATACACTCTAGGATACAATGACAGGAAAGAAATACACATTTAGAAGGTAACACATGATGTGATATCCCTTAATAAATTGAGATTAGTCCAGCCCCTGAAAACCAAAATCCACCAGGGATAGATTGGATAAGAAGATAAGCCCACATTAATCATATAAGTCTACTCTTGAAATTTGCATAATGCCCAGTGGTATAATGTCACCTTGATGATATCCATGACTTTAGGAAGATGAACGCTTGTTTTTGAAGATTCATCTTTTCATGTCAAGACAAATACCCTACAGGTCTACACATGGAGTATCTAAAGGATTTCCTTTGTGTGAAGTGGTGGTATTTTAGAAAAGCCTAGCATAAAGGCTAAATATTTATCTTTTACTTGCCATACTAGTTGTTTTTTTTTTTAATTTTGTCTTATTTTTAAGTGGTGCTGCATTGCATTTTGAATTCCGTGTTCTCCTCCTCACCTACTTGAAAGTGGCTGGGGATTTTGAAAAGGATACATAATTGGTATTCTTCCATTCACAACTTTAGAAACTAGAATGCTAAGTGCCTCAAAAGCTCAAGCACTACCATTCTCTCACAATGAAGAGAGGGCAAAGGATGTCTCTGTTTTTGAGACCCTTGGAACTATTAAAGAATCCTTACAGCAACACATTTATCAAAATTAAGAACTATAGTTTTTCATTCCGTTTGATAAAATGAACGTAACCACATTCAAGAACAAGCATTCATAGTCTTTGTAATATCTACATCCATACTTGCTCTAAAGATTCACGGATGGACATAAGTCCACATTTTAGAGAAAATATGTTGTCTAGTATACTTTTTGAAACTCATCACTAATTATTATTAAGGGACTATTTGTCATTTTTCAGCTATGAAAGATGAAGAGCATGGAAAATGAGATCTCTCTCTCTTCTTCCATGGAATGAAGGTTCTTTGTCAAGAACACAAGAAATGAGATATTTCCCTCTCCTTCCTAGGAACTCATTTTCCTTATGGGGATAGGAAAATTTCATGAGGAAAAGAGGGAGGTTAATATAGCCTAGGCTTCAAATTCGATTAAAATGTTTACCACTTAATGAAATTGGGGAAAATTTGACCAAAAGGCTCTATGATCAAACTTCTTAGAGAAACTCCCAAGCCAAAATTCTCCAAATTGAGTGTGAAATTTGCATTCTAGAAAGCTATGCTAGAACCCAAGGAAATAAAAAACTCGAACACCCCAAAGCGGAATATTTGGCCCAATTTTCTATGGGAAAGCCTAACTCTCTATTGAGAAACCAAGATTAAATTCACTCAATGGGGAAATTACTAAAGACTCAAATCTCACTTTGGTAAGAATTTGCACATCGAAAATTCACACACACTAATCTTTAACAATGAAATTCTTGAATTTAAAATTGCAAATAAACAAATAATGCAACCGGAGTAGTAGAGGGATGGCTTGTTGAGATATATGAGGATTTATTGATGTATTTCCATTTATGGTTGATTAGATTAGATTGATTGTGTAATCTTTTAACTAGGAAACTATGATCCTCAAATATAGTGAGAGATTATCCTTTGTAATCTATATATTTGTCTTCTATTTAGTGAATTAATACAAGAGAAACATTACTCTCCTCATCACTTTTTACATGGCTTTCTCTTGTCCCCCTCCAACCTTCTCCTCCCCTGTCATTCCATCCTTCACCTACTCCTCCTAGTTACGTTTTTGTCCCACTCGCCTCTTCCTCTCCTTCACTGGGAGGCAAAAAGGAAGAATACCATGTCCCTCTCCATCTTTATCTCCCAGATGATTTTTCCAAACTAGATATCTTTGCTCTATTTTGCAAATCAGGGAGAATAGTTGATAGCTTCATACCTATTTTCAAGGAGTCCCAAAAACATTGTGGCTTTGCCTTCGTCCGCTTCATCTCTGAGGTGGAGGCGCTGCGAGGCATTGTTGATGCCACATTAGAGGATTTAAGGGCAAGAAGCTAATCATCAAACTGGTGAACCCCACAATGCTTCAGTCTCTCCCCTATTCCCTCCTTTTGCCTACCCAAAATTTTACTCCAGACATCTCCCTTGCATATGTTGGTGTCGTGAAGCCTACCTCTGCTGAGATTGTGGCCTCCTCGGTTTGGACGGTCATGTCTGATAAAGCGAAATCAATCATTTTGAGCAAAGGTGTTGTCTTTCAAAAGACCGACTCTCTTAAACTTTGCCTTGTTGCCACCTTCGATGCCACTTCAACTCCCGCTGAAGCCATCTTGGCGTGGTTTGTAGAGTGGGGTTGTCTCAGCGGGTTCCAGTAATGCGGATGGATTCTCAGCATGCCCTTCTTTCCTATGATGTGGTTGAGGAAGCAAACATGCTTCTCTTTGAGTTCCCAGTGCTCCAAGGAATTCCTTTCTCAAGCCTCTGCTTCTGTTGGAGATTGGGACCTACGAAGATGCTGGGGTTCGTTTTTCAGGAATCCCTTGTAGAAAGTAATAATAAAAGAAAAAGGACAAAGTAAAAATATGGAGAAGAATTCTCTGTGTATTATATATGTCTTTTGTAGTAAAGAATACACATGTACATATAGATTACAAGGAGCCAATTAAGGCGACAGAAAAGAAAAGAATAAATTACAAATCAGTTACAACTAAGGACATCCTGTTGTCAACCTTTGAATTAAGACATGTGAAAAATATGACAACACTTCCCCCTCAAGCTGGTGTGAAGATATCAATAAGCCCAGCTTGCTAGAAACATCATCTAATTGAGAGCGAGAAATGACTTTCGTCATCATGTCAGCTAATTGATCCTTTGATTTCAAATATGGAGTGACAATATTACTAGAGGATACATGATGGCGAAGAAAATGACAATCAATTTCTATATACTTTGTACGCTCATGGAAAACGGGATTATAAGCAATATTGATTGTAGCTTGATTGTCATAGAACATGATAAGTGCCTCTGATGAAGGAAAGTCCAATTAAGCAAGAAACTGTTTGAACCACAATAGTTCACATGTTGTGTTGGCTATGGCTTTGTGATGCACGCTTAGGGTTGAATTTGTGGGAATTCACCAGTAGGCGTGCAATTTCAGAGTATGGTCTCTGAAAAACCCAACGCAGCTGATTACAGTTCGTAAAAAGATTCTGCCTTGGCAAGGAATTTCTCAAATAATATCCTAATCGATTGCACAAGTTTTCCAGGAATTCGAATTAGTCTATGGATTTCATAAGATTAGGTTTCTTCTAATTGGATTGAATTTGAAAATAGCAGAAACAAATTAAAAGAGAAGATGATAAATTCGAATGAAGCATGCAACTTAATCCATGAAAACCATGAAAACTAATTGAATTCAAAATAACTGGTACTTACTTGCATGATATAATTGGTCCCAATCCAAGGACTTGGCTTTCGCCCGAGGGCTGAAAAACACCCAACTCTAGGAGTCTTTTTTTTCTTTTTCAAAAATTTTCAATTGTGTATGAAATTCAACTACTACAAGGTATTTCTAGAGAAAAATATGCAAAAAGACCAAATTAACCTTGTCTATCTAAGAAACTCCTAAAATAAGTAACCTACTTAAGATAGAATGTAGTCTAATTTTGACCATTCTATCTCAAGCCTAAGTCATGCCATGTGGTTTATTGAATGATTAAGATTGGAGAAAGGGTAGAAAAAAATTAGACGTATCAGCCATATGGTGAGTGACCCTGAATCAATAATCCAAGAATGAGTTGAGGCATGGTGGGTGAGGGGCTTAATACTTGATTGCGAGGAGACAACATTAGACACCTTGGAGGATTGAAGGCGGTCCAGTCGTTTTAGTAATAAGTTGAATTCTCATCTAGTTACTAGGGTACTGTCATTAGCCACATCAGAGGAAGGAGTAACAGGAGGGGCAACAAAGAGATTAACTTGATGTGATCGGCCATGAAGCTTGTAGCATGAAGCAACAAAATAGTTGGTCATCTTGTAATATGTGCAAAAACGAATACCCGTCGCCTGTGGGGCCGGTGGTGTTCCTATGAGTGTCAGAAGAAGCCATGGAGGAGGTAGTAGATGAAGCCATGTGTGCCAGATACCGATCCAGAAGCACAACAAGATGTTCAGAATAAATAACATGTTGCAGCCTGTGGAAAAAATACGGTGTAAAGCAACATAGGGAGAAGAGCACCGCTAAAGTGGGTCCCACCAAGCACAACCGAAAGTAGAAGCCATAGAGAGGTCGAAGGCCGTTGAGGACAACACAAGGAGCAACAACAGAGAGCAAAGCCTGCAGATCAGGGAGAAGAAAACTAGAAAATTTGTGTTCTGACGTCTCAGGCAGCAGATCTTCTCCCTGATCTGCAGGCTTTGCTCGTGTTCTGACGTCTCAGGCAGCAGATGAATAACTAGTAAAATGGGTCCCACCAATCACCGAAACCCTAGGTCCACCTTAGGCGTAGGTAAGTGAGCTAGGGCGACCATGATGGTGTAGATCCAAGTCGCAGAAGATCCATGTCCTTGTGGATCGAAGGGAAATACCCAAAAAACTGTATGACAGACGTCCCAAACAGCAACTTGAAAAACACAACAAAGGGGGGCCCGCCGGTGATGGAAGGTGGGACCTTCAGGTGCGATAGAAAGTAGAGTCAGGGGTGATGCCTGTGGAAGAAGCCTGGAGTGGAACAATGTAGAGGGCCAAACGATCTATACAGGAAACCCAAAAAACTGGGTTTCTGGACAAAACATGCGCTGTAAAAGGAACAACTTAAAACTAGACCATGCACTGACAGATGGATAGAGACTCCAAAAACGGCAAGGGTTTGTGGGGGTCCCGTTGCCAGAATCTTCGTTGAGAAAAAGCTGAAGGGCAGCGAGAATGGAAAAAAAATCTAAGAATGTGACGAAGGAGAAGGAGATCTGCAACAGAGTGCGAGCCGAAGATGATGCCGGAGTCCGGCGATGAATAGTGACTCCGGCGAGGAATAGTAAAAATCAGAGTAAGCCTTCTCTTAAAAGCGTCTAGAAATTGTTTATGACTGATAGCATATAGAAAGTAATAATAAAGGAAAAAGGAGAAAGGAGAAAGGAAAAGTGTGGAGAAGAATTCTCTGTGTAATGTATGTCTTTTGAAGTAAAGAATACACATGTCTATATAGATTAAAAGGAGCCAATTAAGACGATAGAAATGGAAATAATAAATTACAAATCAATTACAACTAATGACATCTTGTAATCAACCTTTGAATTAAGACGTGGAAAATATGACAGCATCCCTCTCCGGGCTTGGTTCTCAGAATCCATTCAAGCTATTGGTGATTTCCTGGTAAAGGTTATTGAAATTGATCCAAGCACTTCTTCTAGCAACGACCTCTGTTTTACTCGATTCCCTGTCAAATAGGAATCTCGCCTTGAGATGCTCAAAAAGATTCCGCTAGAAGCGGGAGACTTCTGGACTGAGTTATGTGTTGAGATCGAAGAAGGTTTGGCTTCGCCTGGCCCTTTTCCGGCAATAGTTTCTCTTCTGGGTGCCTTTGGCGGACATTTGAGACCAACACAGTCTCCGGCAAACGTTTGGAAACGGGACAGTGGTCAAGTCCTCTTGTTTCCCTCCTCCACATGGCAGAGGGACTCTACTTGTTGTTTGCATAGCAGCAAAGTGCTTTGGTTTTCCTCCCGAGCACTCAAGTACCCTAGCTGCTTCTAGACTTGACTCGACTGCAATGGTTTCTCCATGTGTCAGTGGTGGTCGTCCTTCCTCCTACAGCAAACCTCCTTTACAAGAAAATGGAAACCTTCCAGAAGAGCCTCCATCTGTGGTTTGCAAACCCATCCCATGCATTCCCCTTTTATTTTTAGATCCTTCTACGCACGTGTGCCCAACTTCCTCACATGTCTCCTTCGCTGGGCCGGGTAAGACTCTTGAGGCTTGTGGTCCTATCAGCCAGGCCCAAAGCTGGGCCCAACCTACTACGACATGCTGGATATCTTTAGGAACCACCAACTTCCTTTCTAAGAGCTATTTTAGAACTTGATATCTTACAGTTCAACAATAATATCACTCCAGCAGATCAGAGGGTAGAAGAGGGAAATCAGAGGGCCACCCAATCTCCTAATTGGATTGATGACAGAATGCTTGAGGTCAGTTGTAAGCTCGGAGTCCTTGTCGAAGGCCAGGAAGATAGTCTCTGCTTTCCTATCTTGCAAAAATTAAGAATCTTGATCCTTTAAATTCAAAAAGAAAAGATAGAACAACCCGGGAGCTTACTAGACTCAACTCATCTGTCAGCTACAACCATCGCAAAAAGCGTGAAGTCGTGCCAACTTGTTAGTTTCTCCATGAAGATCCTTTCATGGAATATTAGGGGTCTTGGTGACCCGGGAAAGAGTGCTTCTATACAAAACTTCAGTAAACCTATTCACCCTACCATCCTTTGTTTTCAAGAGTCTAAGTTGGAAGACCCTTCATATTTGATTATCTGCTCTTGTGGAGGTGGTCGGTGATTCCAGTAGGCAACAAAACTGTCAATTGGCAGATTTGGCGGTATCATCATTTGTTGGAATTCTAGCAAGCTAGTCAAACTAGACTCCTTCATTGGTTACTTTTCTCTATCTATACAGTTTCAGAATTGTTCTTCAAGTAATGTGTGGACTATTAACTTCTCTCTATGGGCCATGTGATGAAGCCAGAAAGATTAGTTTCCTTGCTGAGATTGTTTCTCTAAGAGGAAGATGGTTTAACTATTGGTGTATTTGTGGGGATTTTAGTCTCATTAGATTTCCACATGAGAAGGCTGGAGTAGCAAGATTCAGTAGTAGCAAGATTCACTCGTATGCAGTGCTTCTCGGATTGTATTTCTTCTCTTGGGTTGGTGGACCTTCCCCTATTTGGTGGCGAATTCACTTGGTCCAATAACCAAGAGAGACCGTCTTTTCACGCATTGATAGATTTATTGTTTCGACTGAGTGGCTATACCTTTTCCCAGAATCACACATTTGTTTTCCCATGGTCTGTGTTTGACCATTGGCCCATGGTGTTGGACACCATTGAGGAGTGTTGGGGTCCCGCGCCGTTCAGGTTTGAACTTTGTTGGGTTAAAGAGAAAGGATTCGGGGACCTCATTGCTGAGTGGTGGGTGGAAAACATTATTTCTGATAGAAAATGCTTCATCCTTCACCTCAAATTGAAACATTTGAAGCCCAAGTTCAAAATCCTGATCTTCTAATTGCTTTGAGGAAAGGTAAACGTGCGTGTACGGAACATCTAATAAATCATTCTGTTTCCTATCATTCTATTTCTCCATCTTACTGCAGCTTCCTAATTGCTTTTGACAACACCAAGATTCCAAAGAGGATTGATACTACTCTTTGAGATCCCTCTTGGAAGTTAGAAGTGGAAAAAGAATTGGCAAAATTGAAGAAAAATCATACATGGGAGATGGTTTCTCTTCCTCAGAAAAGATTCATGTTGGTTGCAAATGGGGTTTTCACTCTAAAGCACAACCCCGATGGTTCACTTGTTCGATATAAAGCCATATTAGTTGCCAAAGGCTTTCGTACAAACGTATGGGATCGATTATGAGGAGACTTTCTTTCCTGTGGCGAAAATCACATCTATTCGGGTCTAGATATCTATTGCTACCACACATTAATGGCCTCTTCATTAGGAAGAAGTATACATGCTTCCACCTCCCGGGTTTGTGAAACAGGGGGAGGAAGGATTGAGCAAGGATCGGCTTGCAAACTCAAGAAGGCTATCTATGATCTCAAGCAAACTCCACGAGCATGTTTCACAAATTCAGTAATGCTTGATGGCAATATGGTTTTTCTCGTTGTCAGGCAGATTACTCCGTGTTTGTCTATCTTGTCAACTCTGTTTTGATGCTTCTTGTTGTTTATGTTGATGACATTGTTCTTATTAAAAATGATGCTCTAGCTATTACTGCATTAACAGATTATTTAAAGCACTCATTTTATATCAAAGATCTGGGGCCACTCCACTATTTTCTATAGATTGAAGTTGCTCGTTCCTTTAAAGAGTGTTGTCTGTCTCAAAGAAAATATGTTTTAGACCTCTTACAGGATGCGGGCTATTTTGGATGCAAGACCGCAAATACTCCTGGATGTTAATACTAAGTTGTCAGCTTCAGATGGAATTCTACTAAATGATCCCACATTTTATTAGATATTAGTGGGTAAACTTATTTAGCTCACCATTACTCAATCATATTTATCCTATGCTGTTGGAGTGGTTTTCAATTTATGTATGCTCTGCGTGATACCCATCTTCAAACTAATTTTCAGATCCTTCGTTATCTTAAGACTCATCCGGATGAGGATTATTCTATAAATAATCATCTCAAATGGCCATCTGTGGTTACTTAGATGCTGATTGGGCTGGCTTTCCTGATGACTGTCGCTCGACCACAGATATTGTCTTTTTTTAGGATCTCATTTGGTCTTTTGGCGAAGCAAGAAATAGAATGTTGTTGCTTGTTCTAGTCCGGAGGCAGAATATTGTGCGATGGCCAATACTGCCTTTGAATTACTTTGGTTCCAACAATTTCTAACCGAGTTAGGATTTACCTCCTTTGAACTGTTATTGATATTCTATGATAATTATATCGATATCAACATTGTATTCAACCCTGTGTTTCATGCTGGGCAAAGCATATTGAAGTTGATTGTCACTTTCTTTGTCATTATATTCTAATAGGACAGATCCTCACTCCTTATTTGCAATCCAATGATCAACTTGCTAATATGTTCACAAAGGTCGTTTCTTGATAACAACAATGTTTTAGGTAACCTGGGTTTAATCGATATCTTCGCATCAACTTGGGGGAGTCTTGTAAATAATGTATTTTCTCATGTCTTAATTCAATGGTTGGCTGAAAAATGTCATTAGGTGTAATTGATTATTCTTTCATTTTTTACTACATTGATTGGCCCCTTGTAATCTATATATTCATATTTACTCTCATTCAATACAAGAAATACATACAGAGAATTAATCTCTTAGCTTTCGTCCCTTCTTTTCATTATTTTCTTCCATTTCTACACTTTTCCTTTCAAGAAAAAGAAATTCAAGTTTCTCCCATTTGCAGATCTTGTGTAACTCCTGCCTCCTTGGTGTGAGATTATGAACCTTTTGTGACTCAATGTAGAAATCATCATTCTTATTCTTATGTATATTTTTTTTTCCTTTCCGTTTTCTTCTCTCTTTTTCCCCACCTTTCCCCTTTCTACACCTTATTTTTGTTCCTTTTTCATCCAAACCCTAACCCTAACCAAATCAGGACCCAACCCCACCACCGGTTACCAAAGACTGGCTGACGTCCATACATGTCCGTATGGCCGTACAAACATATATGTTTGCCTTATTTCACATCCCAACTTCTAGATCCCTATCTCAGTATATATAACAAACCCTAATTCCTTTGGCAAACCCTAGGTGGCTCCACAACCCTGTTTCATCCTTTGGTTGACTGATTTTTAAATCTAGAAAACCTAGGACATGGTTTGGTGTAATTTAATTAGTCTTTTGTGGGATTTTGCATTGAAGGCCAACAATAGAACCTTGAGGGCTTTATGTGTATGTCATTCTTCTTTTTGGATCTTTTTGATTAGTTTTCTATGTGAATTTGCATAGTTTTTGTTTTATTCTTTATTTAATATTAATTTATCTTTTTAACATCTTATGTGAATCATGGATGTAGGTTACATGTCATTTTAGGATTCACCATACACCTTTTGCAGTCTCATATAAGCTTTCATCTATTTAGATCTAGCATTTCCAATATTTTGACTTATCCTACGTCAGATTTGGTATCAGAGTTTGTTCTGCATCATGCTTGCATGTGCATGGGCATACATGCACTGCATGACACATGCATACACTTTGTTGGTGCACACATGTAAGATTGGGTTTTAACATCATTGTAATAATGGTGCAGGTTATTCTTTGAGACACCATCACGAATCAAAAGTTGAGGAGAGGCTTGCATCCATTGAGAAAGCAGTGAGTGCTTTTTTTTTTTTGCTGATACAATTTATCTGCACTATTTGGATTGTTTTAGCTGCAATTTGGTCCAAATCTTCTGATTTGGAGTGTTAATTGCATGGTTTAAAAAACTGGGTGCACACTAATTGTTTCAAGTAGGCTTTATCCATGAATCCATGAATATATTTGTGAATCTCCCCTCCCCCCCAACCACAAATGCATAAAAAAAATGTTCCAAAGAGAATAGACTTTTAAATTTAGGAGTTCTTTTTGCAGATGCTAGGTGGAGGTTATTTGCATGGTTGTTGGTTAGTGAAGAATTCTAAGGTTTTTCTATGACTGATCTTTATAGATCGTGGGAAGGCTGTTTAGGAAGGAGGTCTAAGAATGGGGTTAGAATGGTAGGTTGGTCATCCCCTCCAAGTGTTTTTAATTTAGTGTTGACGGAGTAGCTAGGGGTAAATCGGGACGGACTGGTAGAGGGGTGTTGCTCAGTGAGGTGGGTACGTTATTATTCTTTTCGATGTTGGTAGGTTTGAGAGACTTGAATGAGACAGAGCTATTAGGGATTAATAAAGCTTTAGTGATTTGGGCAAGTTTTGGCCAAGGGAAATAATTGTGGAAGGTGACTCGGCAAACTCAATTAAGTGGGCATCCAGAAAGAAGAGGCCACCTTGGAAGTTTGTACCTACCGTTAGGAATTTGGGTCAGGTCTGATAATATTTGGGCTTGGGCTTACAAGCTTAACTGGGTCATTCAGGCCTATTGGGTAATTGGACTAAGACTAACAAAGTGTTCAGGTTTATTAGACAAACTCCACCAATGAATGTCTTAGGCAATTTGGGTCAAGCCAAGTCAATTTTATTAATAGTCTATTAGGTTTGATGCCTCCATCACATAAGGTATTGTTCTTGCAAAGGTGAAGATGATTTACCTAACAGTGGCAGGTATACAAATGCAAGAGAGGACTTTGTTAGTTTGTGTTGGGTTTGACATGGATATGAAAGTGAATTTAATGGTTTGGCCATGGAAACTTTTATAGAGATTGATAGACCTATCTTTGATTCTAGTATGGATGAGTCAAGGTGCTGCAAAACATGTCAAAATATTGGAAACCCTAAATCTAAATGCTAGACGGATGCCTTTATAAGAATTCAAATGTGTGTTGTGAACCACTAAATGGCATGCAACTTATAACCATGATTCACAAAAGATGTTAGAGAGATAAGTTGATATTAAACAAATAATAGAACAAAATAGTTGGGCAAATTCACTCTCACAATTAATCAAATAGATTTAAAAGAAGAATGAGACCTACAGATAAAGCCTTCTTGGTTGTATTGCTGGTCTTTAATGTGAATCTCTCAAAAGACTATTTAAATTGTACCAAACCCTATCCTTGGTCTTATAGATTTAAAAATCAGTCACTCAAGCGATGAAATAGGGCTATGGTGCCACCTAAGGTTTGCCAAAGGGGATTGAGGTTTGTTATTATTATTTTTTTGTTCTTGGGCAAAACTAGTCTCAAATATGGTGAAATAGTAGTTTGGAGTTGGGTCTACGAGTCTAAGGTAGGGAAAGAGGTTGGGGTGCAAGATAGTGTAAATCGGTGCCAAAATGGGCTTGTTCGTTTGGCCGTACAGACCTGTACGTACATTTGTAAAAATGGGTGGGTCCTAGCTGGGTTTTGGTGTTTGATGGAGGAGTTGGGTCTTGGTTTGGCTAGGGTTAGGGTTTGGATGAAAAAGGGAAAAAATAAGGTGTAGAAAGAGGGAAAAAGTAGGGAAAATGAGAGGAGAAAAGGGAAGGGAGGAAAAAGAGTTAGAGAGGAAAATGAGGATAAGTGGAAAAATTTGTACCTTGAGTCATGCAAGGCCCCTTGATCTCACACCAAGGAGGTAGAATGAGTCACACCTGGCTCTTCATATGGGAGAAACTTGAATTTCTTCCTTCATTCATTAATTCATGATAAAAGTGTCTCTACAAGTCTATCTATAAAAGAACTCTTAAAACCTCAGACACATATAACTGTAGGCTCACATTTCCATTTCATAAAAACTTAAGGCACACATTTGAACGATCTAAAATTATAAAAACAAAGGCATGTCTATAACAATCTTGCAAAACATATGAACTAAAACAATATGATACTAATAACAAATAGGGAAAACAAATACCCGGATTGCGTAGGATCGATTGTCAGATCAGTCCAATCTATAAATGAACGACTCAGATGATGTAAATGGATGGATCAAGCCAAATTTTCAAATTCGCTGCTTGATGAACATACAATTTGGGCTATCCAAGGCTGGATTTGTCACTATGCATGGTCAGATATGTAGGGCTGTGCACAATATCATCACCGAACCATGATGAGGTGACATCTAGATCCATCCTTCTTTGCTAGCATTCTTCATCACAAGGATGATTGCAGATGCAATTGGAGATTCTGGAATATTGGGCTGCGTTTGGATATTGGGGGGTTTGTGGGGGTGGGGTGTTTGGGTGGGGGTGGGGGCTGGGTTGGGTGGTGGGAGGTAACCTCTCGTTACCCTTATTTGGTAATTGAGGGGTGAGGGTAAAAGTTCAAATTTTTATCCCTCCCTCTCCCTTTTTGAAAACCCTTTGGAGCATGGGGGTTTTTAGGAAACCCTTGCCCTTCTTTACCCCTTCTTATCCCTTCTTTGCACTTATGGAGCAAAACTATTTTAAATTATTTTTTAATTGATGAATATTATTTAATAATTATATTTCATAATTTTTTTTATATTATATGAATTTAATAAAAATATTAATTCTCATAAAATTGTTAATATGTCAGGTTACCACTGTTTACAGTTACCAAACATGATTTTTTTCTTTTAGGGTAAATTTTAACTTTACTCCTATAATTACCAAACAAGATAAGCATAACACATGCATAACGGTAACCCTTGTAAAATTTACCCCTCATCGAAATGCAGCCTTGATGTTCCCATTGATAGGCCATAGCACATGAGTATTGGATCCTTTTCTTGTTGGTTGGATTAATGAGACTACATTGTTTGATATGCACTACGTACTATCACTAGTTGAAAATGAAGTAGTGAAAACTATTCGTATGAACCTTTTTTTAATCAATTTATGAGTTAGAAGCAAAAATGAGTAATGGTTGTGGTTCCTTGGTAACTTTAGGTCAAGCGGTCACCAACTCAAAGAGATGTTGCATTTGATGGCAGTTTTGGGTTCAAAACTCGATAAGTGAGAATGTGATGACTTATATGGGTCAGTTTCTTCACACATGTAACGAAGATTAGAGATTTTGAAAGCCTTATATTTATTATTGGAAAATTCTTAAAATTCCATATTTTTTCTTTTTCTTATTTTTATAGGTATTTTTAAGAAATATTTTTTTGGTTATAATGTCAAGCTAGATTTACATGACTGGAGTACAATAAAGGATATATTTGTAAGTAATTAGTTTGGTGGCAGCATCCTGGTGGGACCAATACTCCCAAAGTTGCAACTCTTGTTTTATGTAAATGATACTAAAGAAAAAGAAGAAGTTTATGAGATTCTATCGATTCCTTTTCAAGTCTTGGCCGTTTGCGGCAAACAATAGAGAGAGTGTTCAAAATAGACCATAGAGCTTGGAACTATCAGCTGCAAAAAGACATGGGAGTGTTGGCACTAAAACACTTCCATTGTTTTTTAGACACCGGGTAAAGCACCTCCATTGTTTCACTGGCAGATTTCAAAATTTTTGCTTGGAGTTATCTTCACAATCAAAATGGGATTTTCTATAGAGATCTTTTGTCCCTAGTTCCAGTTTAAGGAGGAGTCCTGCATTGCTTCATAGACCTAACCTAACTCAACCCACTGATTTTTACTTTACCTAGGATTCGGTCTAGTTACGGGTCGTAAAAAATAAAATGTATTAATGTACTCTTGTATCAACTTGAGTTGATGTTTCACCACTCCTTTTTCTTTTTCATTTTTCCATATTCTTCTTTGGGTTAGCAAGATGGTGGGTGTAGGCCTACAACTTTGGTGGACCATACTAGGTTTTTTTTTTGAAAAGTAGCTGTGGGCCATACTAGGTTTTGCCTACTTGGGCTCAAACCTGATTTGTAGTTGAAGGGCCTTAGCCCTAGATTGGCCTCTGCGACCTTGTTGATTCATATGAAGTCCCAACCATTGTTATCAAAATTGCAGGATTCATACCATGGGCTAAATCTTGTAAACAACATCGCAAGTCTTCTTTGATGTAAATCTGGTTTCTGCATTTTTTTCCTATTATCGGTGCTTTTCTAGAATTGTCTGTTTTCAGTTGTGACATCAGCCACTTTATGGTCATGATTATCATCTTCTGTTATAACCTTGTATTTTATTCAACTGAAGGTTTTCATTATATGAATTGATTATATTCGTGTTTCACTCTCAGATGAATAACCATCATCACGTTGAGCATAAAGATATTAAAAAGATTGTCAATTCTGGAAATGTCAGTACTGCAGCATGTGTGGCCACTGCAGGAACCACATTGATTGTCGGGTCAGTTAAATGTCTCTCTCCATTTTCTTTTTCTGGGACTTTATGATGTAGTCAAAGCAAAAAAGGTCTTCCCGAAACTTTAGAAAAAGGGTCTTTCTGATTGTTTGAAAGTAGATAGTCTTTATCTTCTAGGTAAAACCATTTATATATAGAAATCTATGCCTTGTGCTAGTTGTCTTTATGAAATTTGGATTAAAAAACTACTATAAGAAGTAGAAGAGGAGGAAGAAATGTAAATCCTTTAGAGGAATTGACATGTTCTTTTTGTTGTGCTAATTACCCACACAAAATCAATCACAAATCAAGAACACAAGCAAACACAAGAACAACACAGCAAGAACATGCAGTTTTTACATGGTTCGGCAACATTGCCTACGTCTACGGGGTGTGCAAAGATTTCATTAAGAAAAAGTTACCGGTCAGTTATAAGGATTTCACCAATCCTACCCACCTTTCCTCTCAGTCTCTCTTTCTTCTCTTTGTTTACACTGTCCCAAATAAAAACTACAGAAAGATACAATATATACTGCTTACAACAGACTGGGCCCACTGGGCCCAACCGACAACCTAGGCTCAAATGGGCTTTGAGCCATAAATCCAACAAACTCCACCTTGGCGAAAAAGCCCGACACCATGAAGATTGTTGTCATGTGTTCTTGTCATCTCCATCTGCTTTACAACACCTATAATTCCACATCTTCTATAAGACACTCATCCCCACGCCCTGGGATGATCCACCAGTCAAAGACTGATCAGCCCAGCTGGGCTCCACCTCTAATGCAACGGCCGAGGTTCCTTTCACTGCCGTTGACCACTCCTGACTCCTCTAAAGAGAGATGATCAATGAGTTTAAAGTCCAAAACTCATTCTTGTCTAGAGAGCCGAAGACAAATCCCGGAACACAAATCCGGTTGCTCCACCTTGTCTTCTATCTTAGACAATCAGGTCCTGGTCCCTTGTCCTGAGAAATCCTCTCTTCCCCAAGGACAAAGCCAAACACAATGAACCATGTGTTTTCCTGCCTTTTTCTCGTTCTCCAATTTCTTCCTCTCTTTCCAAATCAACACCGGTCACTGCATTGTTCTCTTCGCTACAAACGCACTGTCGAAGACGGATCTCAATTCCGATTGACTCAAAAACTGCTACTCAATTCTAACTGTTGATTTTCACTGAAGGAGTATCTGAATTTGTGCTCCTACGGTTCACCCGAAATTGTAGTTATGCGGATCACCACACAAACAGTAATGTGGTCTTGCAGACTACCCTAATTTGTAGTCCTTCGTGACTACTGAAATGGTGGTCCCTCGTGTGCACCAAAACAAGTGGTCCTCCAGACGACTGAAAGGAGAGGTTTTTTTTTTTTTTTTAAAAAAAATTCCTCCCTCACTCGTTTCTCACCAACCGCATGTAACTGCTCCACTCGTTTCTCAACCGCAGCTACTGTGGGCTCCGTGGCCAACGTGCCTTTACTGTAGCACGTCTCAAAGCCACTGCTCTAGTCATTTCCGGCGTAACTGCCTCCTTCTCCGGCTGGCCGCCGCACTCCTACTCGCTGCTGGTTGCAGCTTGCCTCTTAAGAAACATATCTGCTGCCTCTCGATCTCAAATCTACAATGGTTGGATAAATCTGCCCTTCTCTCTTTTGATCCGGCACTGCCTCCAGCGCCGCCTCCGCTCATTGTTGGCTGGAGCTGCTTGCGGCTGTGTGCGCTCGGCTACCCTCTCCACCGCCACTGCCTTCTTGATGGTGCTGGCAGATCTACCTCGACTCCAGTCGGGCCTTTGCTGGCTGCTGATCTCGCCGCTGCCTCCCTTCTTGGCAGATCTAAGACACAGGCTGTTCTCCTCCTTTCTTAGTGTCGATTCCTCTTCCCTCAGGTCAGGCGCTCACCGTGGCTGCATCAGCCGTCTCCTTTTCTCTTCTCTCCTGCTGAGATCTGCTCACTTGTTCGGCGATTCCTCTGCACTTTGCATCCATCGCCACGACTGCCAGATCTGCCGGTGATGAAGACTGCTCCATGTCCACTCATTCTCAGATCTGCAACCGACATCTCAGATTCGCTAGAGACATGCCACTTTCCAATGGCAGAAAACCCCTTCTGCACACGGCTGTCTCACCTTCCTACCCTGCAGATTCGCATGGGCTCCACCTTCTGTAGATCTTTTCTCAGATCTGCAGCCGAGATCTGTACTGACTGCCTTCCTCCTTGACAATCTGTATGGGCTCCACCATCGTCACGGCTCTACACCGGTCGCCTCTTGTTCTTCCGCCGATCTTCTCTCAGCTGAACGGTAGGCCGCACCTCTCTGCTTCAGGCACTCGCGCCTCCTCCTCCAGATCTGAATAGGAAACCCTGTTCTGCTGCCATTCCTAGCAACCTTTCTCTGTAATTGACGGTGCCTCTTGGAAAACCCCAGAAACTGATTTGCATGTCCCTTCTTAGCTCGCTCAAAAACGAGAGAGAGAGATATCAGAGCCTCTCTGGAAACCCAGACCGATCCATCTCTATTCTCTATCTGCAAGATCTAAAATGTAGCACTCAATTTCAGCCCGTTGGATGCGCTGTCTCCACCGTGCATGGATTGAAGGAAGCTCTTCCTCCGATTTGAGATTTTTCCGCCCGAATCCGAACCTTCGGCTCTGATACCAATTGTTGTGCTAGTTACCCACACAAAATCAATCACAAATCAAGAACACAAGCAAATACAAGAACAACACAGCAAGAACACGCAGTTTTTATGTGGTTCAGCAACATTGCCTATGTCCACGGGGTGTGTAAAGATTTCACTAAGAAGAAGTTACCGGTCAGGTTACAAGGATTTCACCAATCCTACCCACCCTTCCTCTCAGTCTCTCTTTCTTCTCTTTGTTTACACTGTCCCAAATAAAAACTAGAGAAAGATACAATATATACTGCTTACAATAGACTGGGCCCACTCGACAACCTAGGCCCAAACGGGCTTTGAGCCATAAATCCAACACTTTTTTTTTTTTTGAGTGACAACAGAGAGAAATAATATTAATAAAGAAGAAAATATTGTACAAGAGGCATGTATAAGAGAGTTAGACTCGAGAAAAAAAAAAGAACACATCAATATAGAACGTAAGCACCCTACTCAATAAATACAATGCAAGGCCCCATCCAAACAAAGTCAATTCCTCAGATCGCAAGAAAAGGTCTCGTCCTGATACCTATCTACCCTCCATTTTTGCCAGAAAGTTTGCTACTCCATTCACTGATCTTTTGACAAGCGAGAAAGAGGCCTCTCTTCCTGTACTTAAAGCACTGATCTCCCTGGCTATTGATATTAGATTCCAACTAGGTCGCTTCGATCCCTTGGCCCACTTAGTTGTGTTCACCGAATTCCCCTAATGTGAGCCTATCCTAACCATTGCCCACTCATAGAGTAAAGGCTTTCCTGATGGATAAAAGCTTTGCTTCATTTGAATCCTTCAAATCTACTGGTTCTGAAAATACTAGAGGCGAGGATCTGTTAGAATCATGCAAGACCCCACCTATCCATGCTGGTCTTGGTTTACCTTTTGATGCTCCAGCTACATTAAATTTGAACACTCCAGGTATAGGATGAGAGCTAACTTCACTTCTGACCTCTTTCTTAAGTAGACCCATCATGTATCCTTTCTTGGAACTATAGAAGTCCATTATCTTACAGCCTATAAATTCCTTACTAGCTGTTAACCACGTGCATAATCTCCATTTAGCCGTTTGAAAGATCTCATCTTCATCGAAGCTTTTGTTCTAAAAAATTTAAGATAAAAGCTTTTGTTCTCAAGTTCCTTTCCTTCCAAACTGACTAAAGGAGATTTAGATGTTAAAATCATTTAGGAAAACTATGTTTATGGTAGGAACTTGATGCAGGCAAAGATATTTTAGACTCAGGTTTTTAGGCTGAATCACGTATTTCAATGAAGAAACTCACGTTCTCGGGTTCAAGTACGGTCTGAACTCAAGAACCTTCTTAAGATTTAACTTGGATTGTGGAATCCAATTTTAATTAAATATAGGAAAAATGCACTAACTGAAATCAAGATTCAAAATGCAAATAAATTCCAAATAATCTAATTAAAATCAATTCAACACAAATAACACAAATTAAATTCAAAAAAGAAAGCTTCAAGCATTTCTAATTTTTCAAATAATCAAAGTCTGTGTCTATTACAATGCTTGGCCATCATTATTTATAAGGCCTTACTTTTAATAAAGAAAGAAATAAAATTAAATATCAGGAAACAGGTTGGTGTGAGTTCAAATCTCCGTAGCATAACCTACTGGCTATCCTGTGGGGGTGTAGGACGTCACCCGAGAGAGAGAGAGAGAGAGAGAGAGAGAGAGGGGGGGGGGGGGGGGGGGGGGGGGGTTGTTGTGTTGTTTAGTAGGGCTGTGCTCGAGTTCCCCCCCTCCGTCATAATAATAAAAAATAAAATAAAATACCAAACTAATGAATCTGGTCCACTTAGTCAACTTCACCTTTTTCTCCCAGCCATTCACAGAGCTCACTCAGTGCTGAGGGTTCCCACTGTTCTCTCGTCTCTCTGTCTTATTTCCTTCTTCTTTTATTTATTTTCTTTCCTTACCTAAGCAAATGAGATCCATCCAGCCAACACCGTTTCATCTTTAATCTTATTTCTTATTCTATTCCTTTCTTTCCTCCACTTTCTTTTACTAATTCTTCCTCTGTACCGTCCCAATCTCCTATTCTTTGTATTTTTTCCTTTTGTTTTCCCTTCCATTCTTGTTTCATTCTTCTCTTTATTTTCGGTCACGCTGTAAGAAACCTTCCATGTTTTCATCTCTCAGCAACGTTGGAGACAACTGGGAGTGGGCCCTACTTCCATTCCTCTCCCTGCTTGTTGCCCACTGTTTGGGATGAAGGGGTAAGAACCGTGTGGAGCGCGCACAATGTTGCTTTCACCACGGCCCACAGGTGGGGTCCATGCAAGTCTTGTTCAAGCTTAGATTTCATGGGACTTTTCTGCAGGCTGTAAATGAGCTTGGGTCCAGGGGCTTTAAAGGCCCAAGGTATTTTTAAGTGGGCTTTAGTGGACTGTGTTTAGGGCCCGCTTCTCTCGGTTGGTCCGACGACAAATTTGAAGGGCCATTTCGTTGACTCAGTCCAATTGAGTCAGATCGTCTTCATCTGCGCTTGAGTTGGATTCGTTGCCTGCATTAGAACTGTTGAGACTTTTGTACCTTTTTAATCTATGATGCACAGATACAAATATTGGTTCAGATATTGATATGGGATGAGGAATACTCCACTCCATTTTTCCAAAATCCAGGGCATTAATATGGAAATGTTGTCCCATTCAAGTACACTTTTACATTAGTTTTATTATATTTTATTTGAAATGTTATACCCATGATATGATCTTTTAAATTTTATTAAATGAATTAGTTTTTCAGGCATCATAATTGCATAGAAGTATTGATTGGCAGGGCTTTATACAGTAATATCTTCTATAGCTTTTCATTTTTTGTCTTATGATAAAGTAGTACACATCCATCAAGGAGTTGGATAACGTAATACACCTCCTGATGCTAGCTTTGAATCAAGCCAGCAATGTTGCTCATCCAGCAGCTACAGTAGCTGTGAACACATTTTTTGAGCGTCAGATTTGGCAAGTTCACTTTTGGCGATTGATATCGTTTCTAACTTTCAGCTACTGTCCAATCATTGTTTTGCATGCCAATTGACTCCCTTTAGAACAAAAAAATCTTCAATTTACTCACTTTATTTTTTCATTCTTCATATGTTTCTTCCCTCCCTGTCTCTGAAAAAATATCATAAATGCTGATCTTATATAAATTTGCATTTCCATGTATTTCAACAATCCCCAAAACAGAGCATGGAACAACCCCATTTTCCAGCAACTGAGTTTTTTTTTTTTTTGGGCAGTACCTTTTTCCTTAAAGAAGTTGTATCTATGGGTGTTGCAGCTAAGAATGGATGGATGAATGATTTCTTGGAGGGATTTGGTCTTCCATGTCTTTTGTGAAGTGACTATAACTAAAATAGAAGAACTAAAACAATAAAAAAAAATAAGATTGATAAATGGGACGAAACTGTTTTTTTCTATTCCATATGATCTTTCCAAAAAAAGGATGAGAGAAACAATGGATCTCTCAAAATGGAAAGAAATGAAGAGATTGTTTTTCTTCGAATGTCGACCATGTTTAATTTCTTTGGCAACTCTAGTCCATCTAAGTTAAATTTTCTCTCTAAAAGAAAAATGGAGAGATGGATGTAGATGAAAGATGAAACATAACAAATGACGCGGTCTTGTGATTTTAGTGGGATCCTTATCCGAAATAAGAGTTTTGGTATTTCTATGTTCCTTGCTGAGCTGCTTTACTATGAAATATGAACTTCCATTGATGCAGAGCATTGGTCTGATTAGAACATTGGATTGATTTATTATTTATCTCTGATGTATTGTTTTATTTTGAGGGTATTTAGTCATTATTGTATTAGGGGTATGTTGGACATTTTCATGTTGTGTTTATTATAAATAAGATGTAGCCTCATTGAGGCCAACACGTTGATGATCGAATAAAGAGAATTTTGCCTCATGCGCATGGTGTTGGTTTAAATCCACGGAAACTTGGTGAGAATCCAAGGGCGAGAAGCCTGGTATTTCATCCTCTCTCTCTTCTCTCTCTTCCCATCTCTGTTTTCTTCTTCCTATTTTTCCCTTGGCTGAGAACCCCTCCTATCCTTGCCCCTTGCTACCGAAACCTTCCAAGACCACCCCTTGCCGTCACCTCCCTCTATACCCCATCTTTCCTTCGCCGCTAGTCCCAAATCCTCCCACTGTCACTGTCGTGATCCCATATTCCATCCCTATTGCTGTCTTTTCGGCCATCCCCTGCATATTGTGACCTCTTAAAACCCTTTTACTCTTGTCGCCTGCCCACCTTAAGCTCCACAGCCTTGCTGGCAGCAACTAAAGTCCTTCTGGCCTTCACCCAAATACCTCGTTAAGCCCAACAATCCTTTCACTACCCTTTCGAGGCCCATATCTGCTTATTACTACCTTTTCCTGACTCATTTAACTTGACACAACCCTCCCAAGTCAACATCCTGCTACCTTTAACCCCTTTACCCCCATATCCTACCACTGACATCATAAGAAACTAATCCATTTACTGCCTATCTCCTTGAATTAATCCCATTTGGTGATAGATCTACATATTTGTGGGAATTGACAAGCCCCTTTGTTTTGAGGGATCCCACCGCGTTTGGTAACTAGGCCTGGATTATTGCATAGTTGTTTACATTGATATCTGAGAATTTTATTGAATTGTTTCTCTCTTATATATTTAATTGCGAATTACTAATTTAGATTATAATCTCAGTCCTCATAAATTTAGTTCATATTTATTTGATCACATCCCATTGCATTAGGCATTTAGGGCACCCTATTCCGTGTCCTGCATCAAATATGGTATTAGAGTCAAGTTTGGATTTTTCTTTAAACATCCAGGTCCTAGATAGACAGGTTTGTAAAGTTTCCTAACTTTTTCGATCCTAGATTGCATTTATTTTGTGAAAAAAAAAGTCATTACATCATTCATTGCATATAGACCCTAGATCTCAACATATAGTAAGAGTCCATCCCTTACTTGTGAGTCGATAGGTCTTCTAGTGCGTGTTTTCGTGCATGGTCACTAGGAGTGGGGTTAGTTACCAAAGGGATTCTAAACCGTTTAGAGATATGTCAAGAGAACAACCCACAGCTTGGGCTACTCAGCTCGCTGCCTAAATAAATGGAATTCGTAATGATTTGGCCGACTTGAAAACAAGGGTAAAAGTCCTAGAAACCCCTGGGAACAATGTTGATAGGTCGGTTAATGGAGATGATAGGAATCATAGGAATAGGAAGAGGCTGTGGAGGCTGAGGTTTGGTCGTGGTGGTTTCCATCAGCCACATAGGTAACGGGAACCTATAGAGAATGACTAACGTGTCTTGAAGAATGTTTACGTAGAAGCCCCTAGCTTTGATGAACGTTTAGACCCTAAGATTTTAGTAGATTTATTTGTCGGATATGGACTGCTATTTTGAGTGGCATGACATGTCGGAAGTTCGTATGATTCATTTTGCCAAAATGAAGTTGGTGGGACAAGCTAGGCTTTTATGGACCATTGCGGAACTGAAGATTAGGAGGTTAGGAGACAACCCCTTAAATTGACTAGATGAAAGAATTGTTGAAGGAGAAATATGTCCCCCATAAGTATTGGGAAAGACTCCTTGATCAATGGAGTTCCCTACGCCAAGGAAGTCAAACTGTTTCTGCAACGGTCCATAAATACATCCTCCATAAGTATCGAGAAAGACTCCTTGATCAGAGGAATTCCATGCGCCAAGGAAGTCAAACTGTTAGCTAATATATTGCTAAGTTTGACGAGTTCTTCATGCGGTGTAAAATCGATGAGGATCCTAGTCAGACCCTCTCCAGGTTCAGACTAGGTCTTCGTCCCAAGTTCCAGCGTGTGCTCATTTTGCATCGTGTTGAAACCTTGGAGGAAACACATCAATTTGTATAAGAATTTGAGTCAAATTGTAGTAACTTGTGTTTTTTGAAAACAGTACAGAGTTCTGTATCTCCCCCAACATTTATGCTTTAGTGATAAAAAAGAATAGTGCTCCTTTTTTGCACTCATCATCTCCACTCTTGGGAATACCCGTACTACTATTCTCTTGTATTTTCATGCATTAACTGGAAGTTGGGTTGAAAAATAAATCCTTGTTACCTGATCTTATCTAGTTAGCTAAATGGGGGAGTTTCCTCGTGGATAGCTTTGTTTTATAGTTTGTGTTCCATCCTCCGTGAATGAGAATGATCTCTTTACTCTCTTCTTTCCCCAATTGCAGCTATGGACTGGGTTGGCGAGGTGGAAAATGGTATGCAAATCGAAAATTCAGAAAAGAACAGTTGAAATTGCTGGGGCAAATAAAACCTTCCAGGTGGCATATCCTACGTAGGCAGTTGGTGAGATCTCGAACATCTGACACTGCCCATAGAGATTCGAATGTTACGGAAGGGGGTCATCAATCAAAAGTTATGCAAGGGGGGGCTCTCACTGCTGCACATGTTACCCAGCAATCACATCCATCTTGACTACATGAGCAGCATTATGATTAATTTCTACTGTAATTTTTTTCTCACATGAGCTTTCTAGATGAGAATTTCTTTTTCTTTTGCCCTCGTTCGATTGCCCACAACTTAATTAACCAAGAAAGGTATCACATTGCATTATTGATTGAAAATTATATATATATATATTTTATAAAGGATAGAGTTTGAGACACTTAATTTTTGAACGAATGATATTGTTGCTTAACGTGTTCTGGATGTACGCCTAATTGCACAGGTTCGAATGATTTGGAAGAACAAATTGCCATCATTTGCTATGCATTTGGAGGGTTTTAAAACTAGATGCTTCATTATTCAATGGATAAGATGCCAAGATAAAAATGAGATTATGCTTTTCCCATCAAGCCTAGGTAATAATATTCGAGTCTTCCATTACCTTTCAAAAGAATATTCGAATCTTCCATTTGCCTGAAAATCAAAATCAAAGTTCAGATGACAAAGATTCTAGTTATAAAGCAAGTAAGCTTTTTTTATTTTTATTTTTTGGAAAAGTAACAGAATTTTTTGATTAAACAACAAAATAAATTTACAGGAGGTGGAGCCCCCTAGGCAGTGGGTCACCCATGGAATGGTTTGAGGAAAAAATGGTTTCCAGAAAGAGGAAAATGGTTGAAGCAGAAAGTTTGTCCCAACTAATGTCAAAAACACTAGATTCATTTGATGTGAGTTTTGACTTGAGTCAAAAAGGAAAATTTTGATTTAATAGATTGTAAAAAATATAAATATATTACTATAAATGTATATACATGTAAATGTTAAAATGTATATCTGTGAAAAATATGAAAAATGAAGAACGTATGTAAGGAAAATCGAAAATAAATGATAAATGAAAATAATGAAAGATGAAAAAAAGTAGGAAGAAGAAGGTAGGAAAAGACGACAAATGAGAAGGAAAAAATAATGAGGTAGAGAAGAAGCAAATAAGAAAAAGAAGAAATAGAAGAGAGAAAAAACTCAGAAAAAAGATGTTGCGGTTGAGAAGAAGCAGAGAAGAAAAAGAAGAAATGGATAAGGGAAAAAACTCAACAAAAAATAGAAGAGATGTTAGTTGCCTCCCTTATATCCTTTTTTATAAAGTCTAAACTCCATGAATCTCAGGCTTAGGGTTTTTTTTTTTAAAAAGAACCACTCATTTATTATCGGTTTTACCTGTAAGTTATATTTAAGTAACTTTTGTGACCAAGAATCTAAAGTTGGACCTTACATTAATTACTCAGTTCAATTAAGTAAATTGGTTGAGTTTCTTATTTGAGAGTTTGGTGAGAAAGGTGAAATACTCGTTAGCTCATTGAATTTTCTCAAGCTACTTGATTTGAACATCGAGTTAACTCGGTCTATTCAATCGAGTTTTTCTCAAATTCAAGTGTCATGACCTAAACACCTTAAGCCACGAGTGGAAGTTTATTTTAAATCTAGGGTGAATTTCCTCCACCAAATAATTGGTCTCTCTAATGGCATGGTAGATGGATCTGACTTGCTTCTCCCTGCTACTAAATGGTCAGCAAAGAAAGATTCTTATCTTTGCCCTTTTCTTTAATTGCTCTGCAACAAGATTAGTAAGAACTAAGAACATAGGATAGCGATCCTCCCACATGCATTTTGTGTAATCTGATACGGATTTTACTGTATTGTCCATTTTGTCATTCGAATTGGTTGGTCAAAACCTTCGAATCACTTACCACAAAGGGTTTGGCGAGCCGATTCGAAGGGTTCGACGAGTCGATTCAAAAGGAAAAGTAGACAATACAGTAAAATCTGTATCAAATTATACAAAATACCCGTGAGAGGATCGCTCTCAAGAACAAAAGCAAGGAGAAATTCTCAATATTTACTAATGGTATGTGAAAATTGGAATCGGTGGCTAGTGGTAGTTCTTATTAGTAGCCGCAGGAGCAATAATGTTGTAGGGTTGGTAAACTGCTCGAAGTGCAGCAGACACCTTTCTATTGTACAGTAAGATGGCGTTATGTCGTATATTTCGCATCTTGAAACATGTATTCAATATTTTGTTTTATATTTATCATTTAGTTCTAACATCTAATATTTGATTCTATATTTAGCATTTGAAATTTAAAAATTATATCATTCAACATCAGTATTTAACATTGATTCATCTTTAGCGCTTTACAATTCTTTAACATTGGGTGCTCAACATTTAAAATTTAAAATATTAATTTTTTAATTCTAAGGTCTAAATTTCACATTTAACATTTTTAATTAAGAGTAATTGAGTGCTCCAATTAATTGGTTAACTGTGAAATTTATAGTTATATTTACATTTTGAATTTTAAAATTTGAATGTTGAATAATATGAATGATAAAGGATTATTAAATATTAAATATGAATAAATGTTGACTACTAAAGTTGAACAATAAAATTGAATGCCAAATAGTAGATATGCAGTTTTGAATATTGAATATTGAATGTTTAAGTTGTAAAATATTAAATATAATTGAATTTTCAAATTTTCAAATGCTAACAAATACATGTATCCGCTAATAAAGAATAAAATGTTAGATATCTAAATGTTGAATATTGAAGTTAGAATTTTGAATATATAGTCAAACTTGAAAAATAGGGAAAAATGCTAAACTTTTGAATGTTTAATGTAAAATATAGAATAAAAATTGAATATAGGGATTTAACACGAGTGTTGAACGCTAAAAGATAAATTTGATTATTACATAAAATACTACGTATTAAAATTAAATATTGAATATAGAGTAAGATGTAAAATATGAATTTTAAAATGTGAAATTGATAACGTGTTGCATCTTAATTGATACAGTTGAAATTTTTCTACATGTGCAATAGAGGATCACAAGACATTGATGAATTTTGATACAATTGCATACTGTTATTGGTGAATGCTACTAGTTGGACTCTATGTTTTAATGGCAATGACCATTACTGTTACAAATATTAAAAAAAAGCTGATTTATAATGGTTGAAATTCTAAGTGAAACCGGTAAGAAGCAAGTGCTTTGTATGTGTGATGATTAAATTATAATTTAGGTACTAAATAATCATCTATAGTGGCTAAAATATGGTAGAAATTGCGAATAGTTTTTGAGAAGAATTTAATCAAATTTAATCGATTCATAATTCATAAAACAAAGTAAAAAGGCTTGGTCACAAGTATAATATTCGGTTCGGAATGATATAATGCTAAAAGTGATACTCCCTCCGTCCCATTTTAGTTGTCTCATTTGAAAAATTTATATTTTTTAAGGAACTCTCTATATAAGGCTAACACTCCATATGATCTCATCTATTTTCAACACACTTTATACTATTCCTATATAAATGAGATAACTATTTTTAGACAATTTTAAAATCCATATAAGACAATTAATTTGGGACAGAGAGAGTAATATTTATTATGTTTTTAATCCTTGCCAATCAAATAGATATTAACTTCCTCCATATTGCAAATGATATTATATTTTAAAATACAAATGATGCGAGTAATACAAATGAATAACGAATAAACTGTAACTCATATATAAATTGGGTTATCAACGATATTAACTTTGATTATTTAGTTCGAACTAGAGAAAAAAGAAAGAGTTTTTTTTTTAAATACTAAATAATATATGTTTCTCATATTTTTATATGATTTCAATTTTAAGTTTATCTCAAATGTTTAATCATAAATAAAGAAAGAGAGCCAAAAGTTAAATAAAAAAGTCTAAAAAAGTGACACCATATTATTGTCATTGTTGTTGTTAAAGTGGTAATACACTTGTACCTTTTTAAGACTTCTACATAGTTATGATGCTCAATTGTACAAAGCAAATTTGAATTATTTTTATCATTTCAATATGATTTATGAATATAGATATACCATAAATTCTAATATTATTTATGCATTTTCCGATAATTGGTATCAATTTTAGCAATGATATAAGACACTTGCTTATACAATTGTTTAAAAACTTGCAAAAAGTCAGCCAAGTCAATCTAATTTGACTTGACTCAACAATATTTTGAGTCTTATGAGGTCAAATTTTTCAAATTTTTTAAAACTTGGTAAAATTTCTTGACTCTATAATATTTTGAGTCGAATACAAATTCGAGTTTTTTAACAATTACTGATACTAACTATGCTTCGTGACTTTGTTTATTATATTTGAATTTGTCTCTAGAGATGGGATTCAAAGAATTTTAGAGAAAGCAAGTGAGTTAGTGAATGTTTAGCTCCCTTGCAATATTTGCAAAGTAAAGCTAGATACATTTACTAATAGTAATGAATTTATGGGAGGTCTTTCATTCTTTTTACCATCATATAAATTGTATATATATAAAAAATTATTACTAGAGAAAAATATTTATGAAGTTCTCCATCATCTCATGCCTATGTCATCTCATCTATTCACTTTTGTCTTTTATTTCTTTTCTGTCTGGTGAGGACTGAGGATATCAAGGTCAATGATGATGATAATGAAGTAATTTCATTGACTTGGAATGCAATAAAGGTAGGATGAAAGCATCCAATGTGCCTTACAAGTTGGTGGGTTTAATGCACTTGGACCCTCCAAATGGGCTTGGACTTGGGCTTGGATCTATGGGGTTGGGCCACTTCTAGGCCCAAATGACGGAGGGCCATTTGCTACTAGAGGTGTCACAAGCAAGCAACCTAAGCAAGGCATATGGTTCATGGGCGTGTGCACAATTATTGTATCTAATATAGGTGTTGGACTCTCTCCTAGGGATGGAAGGCTCTCTAGGCTTCAACTAGAAGATGGACTAAGACATTCAATGCATGGGCACGTGCTTGGTGTGTTATCCAAGTCTATGTAGAGCATTGGTGGAACTTTAAGGGCAGTTGTAAGCAATGTAACAAATATTGCCGAGAAATTAGATTTTATCACGTATTTAACAGGAAAATAACTTTCCTGTTAAAACGACATTTTATCGTGAACGGTGTGTTTTTAACAAGAATTTTTTGTTAAAAATGCATTTGTAACTCAAGAAACGGTAATATTGCGTTAAAAATACGTTTTTATTGAAAATTTCATTTCATGTGTAAATGACTTTTATTTACCGAGATTTTCATTTCATGGAAGATCAACTAATGTCCCGTCCCTCCAACACAGTATTATCCTCTTTGGGCCCACAAGGGCCTGTAAGACTTTGCATTGGCGAGCCAACCCAAGAGTTGCTCTCAACAAGCCTTGTCCTAGAAGGGGGAAGGCACCCACATATATCTCACAGAACAATTCCCTCTCCAGGCGATGTGGGATAAGTAGCGCCATTTATCCTGGCGATTTTTCTCCGTACGCCCACACGCCCAGCCCCCTCTCTGGAGCGAGGTATTACAATCCACCCCCTTAAAGCCAGAGCCGCCCCCGGCTTAGGCCACAACATAAGAGTCACACACAATATGCCCATACCCCCAGCCAGAGAATAAAATCGTTCTTCGATACCGTTACTAACGCCCCATCCCTCCCGCACAATATTGTCTGCTTTGGGCCCAATGGGGACCCGCATGGCTTTGCATTGGCGATCTAACCCATGTGTTGCTCCCAAAAGGCCATGTGCCTGATCTTGAGATCCGTTGGGTTCTGCCTCCATCGAAGTACCTACGAGGAAATGGGTGAACTCTACATGCCCAGTGAGATGAAACACATATATGTATCACATGCTATCAACATATCACACATATGAATGAACATTGGCACACCAATGTCTAGGACGCATATAAGCACGACCGCACTAGTTTGTACCCACACCCAGTACACAGACCACGTGTAACACCCCAAATTTTTTTAATATTAATTAATGGAATTTAAAAGGGTGATTAATGGTTAACTGAGATTAATGAGACTTATTAAGTAATTAAGATGGGATTAAGTAGGATTTAAGAGATTAAAATATAATTTAATGTCAAGTGATGTAGTGGAAAATTAATTTATGAAATTTAATGAAGATAAATTGATGATGTGGCATTGTGCCACATAGGCGATGACATGGCATGCCACTTGGAAATGTGTGACCCAACACCACATTCTCTTAACTTAGGGCAACCAAAAAGAAGGAATAAAAGCCACCATTGTCATTTTATTTCACTCCACACGACACTCCCTCACCTATTTCCTTTCCCTCACACGACACCCTCTCCATTTCTCTCCCTCTTCTACACGGCAAAGGCTCCCATCCCCACTCCTCACCACCGAGCACCTCATTCTTCCACTGTTCACACGTTTTTCCTTCTCTTCTATTATCCTCCATTAGTGAAACTCAAGCAAGGAAGAAAGCAAGGGAAGAAGAGAAGAAAAGAAGAAGAAGGAAGGAAGAAAAATCGTAGAAAGCTAAGTAAAAGGTTAGTTTTTCTCCCTACATTTAATATTAAGACTTAATTTGAGGATTACGATGGTTTAGAATCAACCCAAGACAAATTTGGGTTAAGAAAATGGAAATTGGAAAATTTGGAGAGTTTTGGGATTTCCCACAACTCATGGAATTTGATTTGAGATCCATGTATTTGTTAATCAAATCAGGAGTATTAACCCTCTATAATGTGACAAATTACATGTGGAATTAATCTAAGGGGTTAGGTTTAGAAATCAAGAACAATAGGCTACCCATTTGTGATTTTCGAGTTCAAGAAACTCGGACCGCACTGCATTTTCTGTAGTTTTCTGCAAGTGACTGTCTGAAGAAGATAGGTCTTGGAACATGCTAAGACGTTCCGAGACTAGTGCCGAAGGCTTGGACAATCCAAGGGAACGCATGACATTTCGAAGACCGTAAGAAGGTATGAGGTCTTAGAACCTGGCTCGGACGTTCCGAGGCCAAGTTCCGAGAAGACCAATGAAACCCCAGAAGGACTCAACACTCAGGAAAAATCAGAGAAATCTATTAAGTCCAAAAGAGGACTCGAGGTCTCAAAACCTGGCTCGGAAGTACCGAGACCAAGTTCCGAGCAACCTAGTATGAACTACATGTTTCAGAAGTACCGAGAGAAGACCTAGAAGTTCCGTAGCCTCTGAACTTGGTATAGAGGTTCCGAATTGAAGTTCCCAACAAACCTATATATTGTATACTTCGGACGATCTAAGGGATGACCCGGATGTTCCGAAGGTTCGGAACAAGCTTCGAAATTACTGAATTGAGTGTCCCAAGTTTCGAATTGACAGTGACCAGATTGTTTTGATCGTAACCCCCACACTCTGGTTTTGATCATTAATGTGTGAATAATAAGACAACAGTAACATTCTTGAAATCTAACCCACTCAATGGTAATTAATAAAAGTACTAGGTATTAGATTTGGAAACCAAAGACATAAACTAATGATGTGATTATTGTGTCTTAATCCATGGAAATAATCGAAGGACTTGAAGGTGACTTGGAGGTGTACAAGCCATTTCGTGATTCGTCCTCCTCGACAACTTATCTCCAATCACGTAGGTTTTCCTACCTACTTGAAGTACCAAAGTGATACTATATATGTATATTTCATTTAAAGGTCTATAAATTGATTCGAATGTATGTTTTGACGATGATTTGATAAACTATAGTTTCAAAGATGGAAAATATAGATTATTTTACATATTGTTAAACGGATTTGATATCATTGCATAAACATGAAATTCATGCATTTGCATGGGATGAGAAATCATGAGACCAAGGAAAAGGGACGTCGTACTTTCTTCGGAAACATTTATATATGTATGGAATGAATAACCATTGTATATGGCCGCGTTCATGGGTTAAAGAAAATATGGCATTCTAATTGGGCAGAAAGCTCTAGGGTCAGAAGAAGTCCCGAAACGTTCGCAAGAGTATGATTGTGCAGCACTCCCCCAATAGTCTCAGTTAAATTGCTAGTATTGGGTAGTAGCTCTCAGCCGTGCCCCAAAAAAGCTACGGACATAAATGGCCAATGTTTATAACAATTGAATGAGAAAGAAAGATTGACCAATGCATGGGGCATGAGAAGGGCTTACATAGATTCATGTTACCATGGCATAATACATCATATTGAATTTTGAAGTGCATTAAAAGTATTATGATTCTTATTTGTATGAAATGATTATGAAGTGGATTTGAATGAGTTCTTAGTACTTGCATGAAATGGATTTGGAAACACGGGATGGGGTATGATTTTCGAATGAGAAGTATAGTATGTTTAATACATATGATTTGTTTTCTATTTTATTAGTTCACATGTTGGTACCTTCTTTGATGGGAATTCCTACTGGGTGCGTAGACTAAGCATACAATTCTTTCCCCTTTTTAGAATCTAAAGCAGGTAAGAAAAATGCGATGAAGCATGGTCAAGTGTGAATAGAAAGAAAGCAAAAAGTAAGAGCTTGGGGAAATTTCTTTTTTTGATATTTTAGAATTGAAGAAGACTTAGTTGATTTGGTTATTTTGTTTACATTTTGAGAGAGTGTAACTTTGTAGGTTTATGAGTATGGGAATGTAATAACTTATGTTTAAACTCCTAGATACTTGTGTTAGACTTGATATTAGTAATTTGACTTTGGTGTTGCTTTGAAATGTGAATAGTTATCATTCAGGTGCATCAAATCTTTTTATACGTTTCCGCATGTTTATATTAATGTGTTGCAAATGTGATTATAGATTTTTGTCCGTGCGCACACACTAGGTGGGCCAGTCGAGGGTCGGGTCTTAGGACTCGGAGTCGGCTCGCGTTGTGCCGCTCGCTGTCGCCTCTTCCTCACCACTAATTTATCCACACAATCCCCCTCTAATGTCGGTGGTCAGGGGGAAGGGTGCTACAGTTCTTATTAGCGCGGATGAAAAAAAAAGTATGAGTTTTCTCTAAGTTAAATTCGAATAAACCATAGAAGTTGGGAATAAAAGGTGTTAGTTGCATCATGACATGTGAAAGTTCCCTTTTCACGGTGCTAGAACATCATGATTGACCCTAGAGAGGGGGGGGGGGGGGGGGGGTGTGAATAGGTCAATCCCATTTTTAATGGTATTTACAAATTTCTTGGTTATTTAAAGTCCAGAGGAATATTCATCAAGAGATTTTTCAGTTTTGACAATTTCATTAAGCGATCACACTAAGATTATGACCCTTTACATATTGTTTGATTCTCGATGCTTGTGCACAATGTGTAGAATAAGATAATCAATATGCAAAGTAATGTGTGTTAAGAAAAGTACTTAAATACGAAAGACAAACACACATAGATCGAACACCACAAGACCATTTTAAAGTGGTTCGGTTAGCCAACCTACATCAACTCTTAGCACTCGCTCAACCTTGAGCTATCCCCAAAATCCACTAAGTGGGGACTTACACTCTCACAATTAGATTAAGAATTCCACCTCACTCAATCGGCTGGAAATTTCATCCACCACTGTCGAATATGAATTCCACCTATCCATTTCGCTGGAAATTCCACCCACCACTGTGCCGGAGACGACGCTCCAGTTTTTTAAAAATGTTCCGGAACCAAGCTTTTTTAATCCACTTTCGGAACAAAAGTTTAAAATAAAATTAAAACCAAGAAGCACTTGCCATTGAAGTTCTATCTCTTAATGTGTGCTTCTTCAAGATCCCACTCATGTATACCGACGCTCCACCTCGTAGCCGTCGTTTAGCAATAACAGTCCAGGGTGTCAAAGAAATTGGTTTGACCAAAGGTTTCCTCATTTATGGTTCTCTTCTTCTCACTTTCAAACTCAATCCTCATATTGGTTTTTTATGAGTTTTCATCCTCCCTCTCTCTCTTACAACTTAATTAATCTGATTGGTTGTATTTGATTCCCCTAGTGTAAGCACGAGAGAGAGAGAGTGATCCTTCTGTTGGCCCTTGTTTAAACTCACTGGTGAAGATGACGGTCCAATTAATCCTTTCGAAGGATACCAATTGGTTGCATAAAAATTGGTTTATATAGCGAATGCAACCAGTTGTAGTAACGGTAATGTACTGATAGGTTGGTCGTACTTAGGGGTCGGTGAATAGAAATGTTACCGTTACAAACCCGACCGTTGTGCATAAAGTGCACTCCCAACTGTAATATTCTTTCCCAGTCGACATGTCGTTGATGCTGATGGGTCGACACTTATGGTACCAAGAGGTCGATCCATACGTGAGGCTCGTTCTGGTGCAAAACATGCTTGACAGTAGTTTCATCTCTAGAAACCTGTTACTCACAATGACCTGTTACCCTTTACCGAGGGGCCAATCTTGGTACTCTTGATCGGTCTTTGATTGCCGATATGTCTGTTTCTTCGAGGGTCCACATGAGTTCAAGGTTTCAGAACTCAAGATCTTGATCGAGGAGTTGTTGACCACGAGGGGTCATTTCAGCCTTTCACTGAGGGATCGGTGCATACGAGACTCTCGATGAGAGGCATAGCCAGAATGACCGTTCAATGTTCAAGAACCTTTGTCATTCTGGCCGACTAGTCCTTGACCACGATGGGTCGATGCTGACTTCACCGAGGGGTCAATAAGATACGACTGGTCGAGCTGATAGTGAACTTAATTCATATTTCCAAGTTCGCTTCCAATTCACTGTCAAGCTCTCTCACTAGGCTTCATATGATTTAACCATTTGTTTCTTTAAGCCTAGGGATAGTCCTCTCTAGGGTGTGGGTGCCACCTAAAGTTATCTATGGCCATAATACCTGTTTTGTGATTGCCATAAAAATGAACTTCAATCAGGTGGAGCATGATCTTTACTCTTGATCATCTTAGATCTTTAAGCTTCCAGCCAGTGCTTCTTTCCAAGTCATGGAATTGACAAACATAGGGACTTGGCCAAGCTGAGGTACTTACGCATTAGTGGAAAGGCATAAGTGGAATCTTAGGAATTTCCCCCGGTCTAAGAAAGTAAGATAAATGAATGAAATAATTATCTCATATGATATAATAGTACTTGTTGGAATGGACATGCTCATGCGTTTATAAGATGAACAATTTTCTAACTTTCGTTGTTTGACATAGGAAAATACAACATCGAAGACGTATGCGATGAATCGTGGAACGTGTTGATGAGACTAGCGGGAATGTTCCACTTGTAACACTGGAAGTTTAGAACTTCCTGCAGAATCTGGTACATACAGTGGTGCAGTCAGTTCAGACTGAGCCTGGCGCGGCCCAAGCCATTAACACTGGGAACCGGGCCACAGTTAGAGACTTCTAGCAACAACATCTTTTTAAGTTTAATGGCCCAGAAGGACCAATGGAAGCTGAGAATTGGGTGGAGAACATCATCCAGACATTCAATTTGCCAAAATCACATATGAGGAAGATCGAATCCTTTTAGCCAGCTCCCAACTCATCAAAGATGATGGAAAGTGGTGGAAATGGTAGAAAACGATGGGCTACTGACGGATAGAACATGGAATGACTTCACTGAGCTATTCTTAGCACGTTATTTCCTGAAGAAGAAAAAGAAGTCAAGGCTCAAGAATTTATAAACCTGGTGCAGGGAAACATGTCAGTTGCGGATTACCAAGTGGAGTTCACTCGATTGTCCATTTATGCTCCTTACATGGTGGATACTGAGCTGAAGAAGACTTGCAAGTTTGAAAGGGGTCTTCGACCCTCTATCTGGTCAAGTGTAATATCTCCGGTTGCGAAGAGATATGCAGAGATAGTGCGTCGGGCAATCACCATTGAGAAAGATTTGGTGGACTCAACAAATTTCATGGAACGAAGAAGGAAACAAAGTGGTGCAAGTTCCTCCCACATCATAAGAAGTTTCGACCAAATGCACCACATCCTTCTGCCTTTGCATCTGTTGTAAAGTCTACTGGCAACATATTCTCATGTTATCATTGGGGGCAAGTAGGCCATACAAAGAAGAACTGTCCATCTCATACTCTCCCTCTCTCTCTTGGCTGTCTCTCTCCCTCAAGCACTCTCTTGGTCGATCACTTCTCAAGGTATAGACTTAGAAAAGATTTGTGATCTCAAACCATCACACAAAGCCAACCACTCTCAAGACAAGGATTTGGAACATTGTTCTAAGATTCTCCCTCAATCCATATCACTTGGCCGAATTATTCCAAGGGGTTTGCAGCAAGGTCAGTCTCGGCCAAAGGAGCAAGAAAGAAGAAGGAGACGCTAAGGAAGGAAAGGAACAAGCCGGAGCAAAGGACAAATTGGAGCAGTCGCGGAAACGGTAAGTGCTCGACAAATTTTATAATTAGAAAAGAGGGTTAAAGATTAAGAACAATGGCCGAACCCTAAAATGTTATTATGGAAAAATAGGAACATGATCTTAGAAGGAACCATAGGGTTCGGCCATAGTACATGGCCAAACCCCATGAAGGAACATTAGTGATTAATAAGTTTGTGAAAGATGGTAACCATGGAAGGACATGGGTATCTTAATGGATTTTAAAGATGGTCAAGGAAACATGATCCGGCCATTACATGGCCATACCCTAAAAGGGATATACAAGAACCATTGAATATGAAAAAGAGATTGATTAGGTTCGGCCATGATGTATGGCCGAACCCATCAAATGTAAGATCATGGCTATGGGATTTAAAAGAGGAGCACCAAAAACCAAAGGGTGACGTTCGGCCATGGTAGATGGCCGAACCCCACCAAGTGCTATGTATGGTATTTTATTTTAAAGGGTCTAAAAGAATTTAAATGGATGGAGGTGTGAGAACCAATTATAGATGAATAAAATGTTTAAATGGAAATAAGGAACCATAGGGTTCTGCCATGTGTATGGCCGAACCCCATGGAGTGACAATGTTGGATGATTAAGTGTTAGATGATTAATATGTGAATGCTTAGATGAATGGATTGGCAATGGGATACAATTAAAAAGGATTAAAAAGGACCAAAATTATGATGGTGAGGTTCGGCCATGTTGTATGGCGGGACCCCACTAAGGTGGATTTGGTGGACTTTAAAAATTAGTTAAGTGGTATTTGAGTGATAAAATAAAAGGAAGGGTGAAAATTAAGGTAAGTGAGGTTCGACCATGGTATATGGCCGAACCCCACAAGTGTTGTTTTTGGACTTAGGTTATTACGTGGGTAAGATGATTAATGTATAAATGGATAGATCAATGGAATTGTGTGATTGGGCTTATGAACCCAAAGGAGGGACTAAAACAAAATACGTGAGGTTCGGCCATGGTGTATGGCCGAACCCCACAAAGTTATATTTGGAGGATCTAGGGTTTTAAAATGACTACTTGAAAGTGATTGGTTAAAACCAAAAAGGGACCCAATTCAAGTGGGTAAGGTTCGGCCATGGTGTATGGCCGAACCCCACAAAGTGTGTATATGGTTTGATATTATTATAAATCAAATGGGACTTTGGTTTGATTTGTTGTTATGTAAGAAGGTGACGGGACCTCACAAACAGTATACGGTCGTGAACGGTTTTCGGACAAGAACGCGAGGTCAAACTAGTTGTCATTGGTAGGATTCTACCTTATTGAAACATGGATATGTAAATGGTTTTATCTTATTTGTTGGTTTATGTTGTAATTATATTATGTTTCAAAAGTGAAGTTTTTAAATTCTATGGTTAATTATATTGCATAGCATATGAGTATGTACATCTCATGCATGGCATGGGAGGGGAATTTGTAACCGGAGGCCATGCTCCGTCGGGGCGTCTGTAAGGCAATCGTGGGAAGACCTTGATGTGGATAATGCCATCAAGAAGAATCCGGAGGCCACACTCCATCGGGGCTTCCGAAAGACCACTGTGGGGTTACCTTGATGAGGAGAATTCCATCAAGCGGTTACATGTATGTGATGGGTGGGACTCATTGCATAGGTCATATGGCATAGCATGATTTCATATGATTTTGAGTATATGATATTATATATGATTTTGTTACTAACCCATGTGTTAGCCCTATTGAGAATTCCTACTGGGCGCGTTGTTCTAACGCCCTACTTCTACCCTAGTGAATGACGCAGGAAATGAAGGGATCGATGAGCGTGAACGGAGTCAAGCTTAGAAGCTTGAATGAGTTTACTTAATAGTTGTTTAAAGTTATTATTTGGACTTGTAATTTGAGATAACTTAGAATGTCGGACATGTAATAACTTAGTTATGTTGCTATGGTTTGGAATGACTTTATTTGATTATTTCAGTTAAGATAAACATTGTAAAAGGATGTACATCTTTGCTATCTAATAAATTGGAATAGAGTTAAGTTCTATTATAATCCGCAGTATAAGATATTATCCGCATGTTAACTTATGTGTGTGAACTATCTTGGTGGACTTAGTCCACACACACACAGGGTTGGTCAGTTAAGGGTCGAGCTTTAGAAACTCGGACTTAGCTCGCGTCGTGAAGTCCCGTTCTCTCACTTTTTTTTAAAAAAATATAGACTCTGATTTTCGAAAAGTAAGTGAAAAAGGGCGGGGTGTTACAGTCTCTCCATGTAAGGGCCAAATGAGATTTGAAAAGAAAGGGAAGTTGATGCCGAGATTTGTTGGGCCTTTTCCAATCATTGAAAGGATTGGTGAAGTTGCATACCACATTGTACTTCCCCCACAGAGGTCCAGTATCACGTTGTCTTCCATGTATCGATGTTGAGGAAGTATAATCTAGACCCATCACATGTCTTGGATATGCAAAGTGACGTGTCTTACATTGAAAGACCAACCAAGATCATAGATGCAGAATAAAGGGTACTATGGAATTAGGCAATTCTTTTTGCCAAGGTACTTTGGGAAAGACACGGCAACGAAGAGCCAACATGGGAGCTAGAGTCAGAAATGAGGATGTACCATCCGGAACTTTTTATGTAAGTTATTTAAACTCTACTTTTATCCAATTTTCAGGACGAAAATTCCAAAAGGTGTTAGTATTGTAACACCTAAGAAATTTTAATATTAATTAATGGAATTAAAAAGGGTGATTAATGATTAACTGAGATTAAGAGAACTTAATTAAGTAATTAAGATGGGATTAAGTGAGATTTAATTAAGAGATTAAAATATAATTTAATGTCAAGTGATGTAGTGAGAAATTAATTTATAAAATTTAATGAAGGTAAATTAATGATGTGGCATTCGTGCCACATAAGCGATGACATGGCATGCCACTTGGGAAGGTGTGACCCAACACCACATTCTCTTAACTTAGGCAACCAAAAGGAAGGAAGAAAAGTCACCACTCTTATCTTATTTCACTCCACATGGCCGAACCTCACTCACATGGTTTTGGTCCCTCTTTTTGATCCTTGATCATTCTAACCAATGTGGGTCCAAGATCATGCCATCTTTGATTCATTAAACCAAACACATATAAGTTAATCATTTAACCTTAATAACACCATAAGTCCACAAACACATTCCCCATGGGGTTCGGCCATACACCATGGTCGAACCCATGGTCCATCATTTTCACCCATATTTACCTCTTTGCTATTAATCTTTCCATGGCTACTCACTTAGCTTATATATGCATAACTTAAGTCCCAACATCATTCCATTAGTTTTACATTAATGGAAGCCCTAAATCGATAAAACATTTTCTATGATTCAATCATTCACTTAGGCCATTTATGCATGTCTAGAACCAAAAACATGATCCATGGGGTTCGGCCATACACCATGGCCGAACCCATGGTCCTTTAATTTACCATTTAGCCATTATTTCCTTCCATTCCTTAACTTGATAATCCATTCACCTACACATGATAGATCCATGAATGACCCACTAAAATGGTTCATGGGTTTCAGCCATACTACATGGCCGAACCCATGGTGTCCCATTTTCATCCTCTCTTTAAATCCTTTACCACATTAAGTCCATAAATCAAGTCCCTCCATGGGGAAGTTTAATCATACCCTTAGGTCATTATTTACAACCCAAAGTCCAACAATATGACTTCCATTATTTTCATGATCCAATTGCATCTAAGTCCATCAACAATACATCCATTTAAAACCTTTTTAAAATCATTAATAACCTTTCCCATGGGGTTCGGCCATACAACATGGCTGAACCCTATGGTTCTTCACTTTCTCTCATGAATAAAATAACCATGATCATATTCTTTGATGGGGTTCAGCCATACATCATGGCTGAACCCATGGTCCATGGTTCTCGACCCATTTAAAATCCTTAATACCTTTCCATGGTTTTCATGCTTAAAATCCCTTTTAAAATCAATAACCTCCCTTCATGGGATTCGGCCATACAACATGGCCGAACCCTATGGTTCATTATTTTCCTTAAAATATATCATTCATCCATGATTGATCCTTTGATGGGGTTCGGCCATACATCATGGCCGAACCTCATCCAACCCTTCATTTGTCCTTAATGATCCATCTTTTCCATCTCATTTCTTGGATGGATTTTTACATCCATAGCCCATAACATATTTGGCCAACTTCCCAATCCAAAATGAAATGTTCCCTTAACCTCTTTCCAATTAATAAAATCTTGTCAAGTACTTACCGATTCCGTGACTCCTCAGGTTTCTTTCAGTCCTTCTTGCTCCTCCAATCTTCTTCCTCCTTAGCCTCTTCTTTCTTCTTCCTTGATCCTTGGCCGAGATTGATCTTGATAAAATCTCTAGGAGTGGTTCGGTCAAGAGGTATAGGTTTGAGAGAGGGAGAGAGGAGCTTGAGATAGAAAATACTCTTAAGTCCTTTGTCTTGAGAGGGGGATCGGCCTTGAGTGAGAGGGATAGAGTGAAATAAAGCAAGGAATTCTCTTTGCTGCCCAATGTAGTTTGGCCAAGGGTGGTATCCTTTGGTTGATACCCCTTTTGTAACTCCCATGACTCTTCACCTCTCCATTGATACTTACTTTGGGTGTTTCATCCCATGAGATGAAACTCCCAATCTTATGCCCCTTGGGCTTCCATGTTCCAATGTGTATGCATGGGTATACTTTGTGTAACAACCAAAATCCCTTCAACTTCCTCATAATGATGGTGTCTTCCCAAGTGTCCCTTGGCTTGTCCAAGACACCACTTGAGATGGAACACCCCTCCATCTTCCAACGTGTATGCCTTTGGATATGGCTTGTGTAACAACAAAACTATTCAACTTCCTCATAATGATCCCTTTGGAGTTTCATCCCATGAGATGAAACTCCCACCTCTCCAACGTGTGTACAAGATGGGTTTGGTCTTATGAGATGCAACTCTCCATCTTCCCACTCCACTCACTTAAGAACAAAGTCCTATTAACTTCCCATTCAACTCATCTCTTTAATTCAACTCATTTAACTCACTTAAAATCAACTCAATTACTTGATTCCATTTCCAACTAAATTCAGCTCCAATTTAATTAAGCTAGAACTCACTTGGTGGTCAACCAAGTCAACCATGACCCATTGGGTCCCAATTGGGCATTTGGCCCAATTGACAATATTGACCCAATTAAATAAATCTCACCCATTTATTTCAATTGAACCATATCCACAATCCGCTGGGTCTTAATTGGGCAATTGACCAACACCTTACCCATCTAAGGTCCATATCCATTAATTCACAAATTAAATGGGCAATTTCCATAAATATTTATAACTTGAAAATCTGGGGTGTTACAGCTCTAGGTGCTTGCTTTAAACCATACAATGCTTTTGACAATTTATAAACATGATTAGGAAATTCATGATTTTCAAATCTGGATGGTTGTTTTACACAAACTTCTTCGGAGATGAAACCATTTAGAAAGACACTTTTCACATCCATTTGAAGTAATTTGAAAATTTTGAAACAAACATATGCAAGAAACATTCTTATGGCTTCTAGCCTAGCAACCGGGGGCAAAGGTTTCCTCATAATCTATCCCTTCTTGGTTGTAACCTTGGGCTACTAGTCTAGCTTTGTTTCTAACAATATTTCCATTCTCATCCTTTTTATTTCTAAAAACCCACTTTGTGCCAATTATTGAGTGATCCTTAGGCATATACACAAGCTCCCATACTTTGTTTCTTTCAAATTGATTTAGTTCTTCTTGCATGACAATTATCCAAAACTCATCTATTTCGGCTTCTTGAATGTTCTTTGTTCGATTTGAGAGACAAAAGTCATGTTGTTAGAAGCGCTTCTAAGTTTAGATCTAGTGGCTATTCCTTGAGATGGTTCACCAATAATTTGATCTTTTGGGTGATCTCTTACAAAACTCCAAGCATTAGGAAGATTATTATTTGGTTTGATGTCTTCACTATCTTGTCTTCCACTACTATTTGAAGCAATTACTTCATTATTAGGATTGTCTTGGATATCAAGTTGATTCATCTCTTTTTCCAAGACCACATGAATCGATTCCTCCATAATTGATGTTCTCTTGTTATATACTCTATATGATTTGCTAATGGGAGAATAGCCAACAAAGATTCCTTCATTTGATTTTGGATCAAATTTTCCTAATTGATCTTTGGTGTTTAGTATAAAACACTTGCATCCAAAAACTCTAAAGTATCCAATGTTTGGTTTTCGACCATTCCATATCTCATAAGGGGTCTTATCCAATCCTTTTCTAATTGTTACCCTATTTATAACATGGCAACCAGTGCTTACGGCTTCAGCCCAAAAGTATGTTGGTAACTTATGTTCGTTGAGCATGGTCCTTATTTCTTGAAGTGTTCTATTCTTTTTTTCAACTACTACGTTTTGTTGGGGGCTTTTAGGAGTGGAGAAATTGTGACCAAAACCATTTTCATCACAAAGTATTTCCATTTCTTGATTTTCGAATTCTCTACCCCTATCACTTCTAATGTTGTTGATTGCATATCCTTTTTCATTTTGGACTCTTCTACAAAATTTTACAAAAGCTTTAGGTGCATCATTGTTGTGAGCTAGATATAATACCCAAGAGAAGCGAGAATAATCACCGACAATTACAAATGCATATGACTTACCACCCATACTTTAAACTTTGTTAGGACCAAACAAATCCAAATGCAATAGTTGAAGAGGCGTAGAAGTAGATATATGCTTTTTGCTTTTAAAGGAACTTTTGATTTGTTTTCCAAATTGGCATGCATCACAAATTCTATCCTTGACAAATTTGGCCTTAGGCAAGCCATCAACTAATTCAAATTTGGATAGATTTGAAATAGGTTCCATGTGAGCATGTCCTAGTTTCCTATGCCATAACCAACTATTTTCATTTATGACAGCAAGGCATTTAACATTTTGGTTAAGCATTTTATTGAAGTCAATGGTGTAAACATTTTCATCTCTATATGCTATGAACATTTCTGTATCATTGCTAGCATATCTAATAGAACATTTGTTTGATCCAAATACTACCTTATTGCCTTTATCACAAAGTTGACTTACACTAAGTAAATCATGTTTCAACCCATCTACCAATAGTACATCTTCAATAGAAAGTAAGGGATCATTACCAATTTTACCTTTACCGATGATCTTGCCCTTGGAGTTGTCACCAAAGGTAACAAATCCACCATCTTTGAGAGAGAGAGAGAGATGAATTTTGATTTGTCTCCCGTCATGTGTTTGAGCATCCACTATCAAGAAACCACTTGTCTTTTCTTGGCGTTGATTTCATGCATATCTACAAAACACATTTAAGTAATTCTTCTTGGTCCCCATGTAGAGTTGGGTCCATTTGGGTTAGATTATAAGGCAATGTTCCTTTTTTGTTACCCAAATCATTTTTGTTAACCCTTTTGCTTTCCTAATTGAGCAAGAATAAGAAATATGTCCGTTCTTTCCACAAAAGTTGCAAGTAATGTGTGGAGAGGTAGGAGATGAAGTTTTGACAAAGAAGTTTTTGTAAAATGATTTCTTTGCTTTGGGATTATATCCCAATCCTTCTTTGTTAAAAACACATCTTTGATTTTCCAATAACATATCTAAATTTTTCTTTGATTTCCCAATAACATATCTAAATTTTTCTTTCCCATGGTAAATTTCTCAAGAGACTTAGTTAAGTTATTCAATTTTTCTTCCAAGACAATATTTTCCTTTTTGTATGGACATGGAAATGAAGGTAGTCTTGAAATTTTATCAATCTTCTCTTTCAATTCTTTTTCAAGTTTTTCATGGGCAAGAACCTTTTTGTTAAGCTCCTCATTTTCAAGTTTCAACTTTTCAAGTTTTTTTGAAAGTGAGGAGTTGTCTCTTCTAAGAGACATTTTCTTTTCCCTGCTTTTTAAGATCCTTGTACATTTCTTCTAGTGAGTCAACTAGTTCTTCTACACTAGGTGCATCATTTTCTAAAGAGTCAAGTGTAGGATTTACCTCATCTTCATTTGCCATGAAACAAATATTTGCCGTGTGGTTTTTGGATGATTCACCATCCGATTTGCTATCGGACTCCAACCATGCGGGTTTGAATGCTGTCTTTTTGAACTTCTTGTCATCTTTCTTCAATAGCGGACATTCGGCTTTGATGTGTCTCGTTTTACCACAATTAAAACAAGTGAGGGGCTCTTTTTCCCTTATAGCTATCTTTCTTGAATGCCTTCTTTCGAAATTGATTGCTTCTTCTCAAGAGGCTCTTGAATTTACGGGTGATCAAGACCAAGTCTTCATTGTCATCCTCACTACCTTCTTCTTCTTGATCAACATATGTCTCCTTTGGTGAGGTTTTAAATGCAAGAGACTTCTTTTCTTTGGCAATTTCCTTTCGACCATTCATGGAAATCTCATGGGTTATGAGAGATCCCAAGAGTTCATCAAGTCCCAATATGGAGATATCTTTTGCTTCTATTATTGTCGTTGACTTCGACTCCCAAGAATCTGGCAATGACCTAAGAATTTTGCTTACATTATCTCTGTTAGAATAAGTATTTCAAAGGGCATTAAGTTCATTTATAATCTTTGTGAATCTAGTAAACATGGAAGAAATGGATTCATTTGGCTCCATAGTGAATAGTTCATATGAGTGTACAAGCCTATGAATTTTTGATTTCTTCACTTGATTAGTGCCTTCATAGGTCCCTAGAAGCTTATCCCAAATTTCCTTGCCCGATTTGCAAGATGAAACTCTATTAAATTCATTTCGGTCAAGAGCACAAAATAGAATGTTCATGGCTTGAGAGTTATATTGATTAAGCCTATGATCATTCTCATCCCAAAGCTCTCTAGGTTTAGAAGCAAGGTCAATTAGTCCTTTTGGAACAAAGGGCCCAAATTCAATAGCTTCCCATATGTGATGGTCTATTGATTGTAAGAAAATTTGTATCCTAGTTTTCCAGAAATTGTAGTCACTTCCATTGAACAATGGAGGTCTATTAATTGAACAACCTTCACCATAAGAAGATCCTCCAAAGTTTACCATTCGATAGATTTCTCAAACGGTTAAGTAATTCAGAGAATCTGCGCTATGATACCAATTGCTGCCCAGAAATTGACCCGAGAGGGGGGGGGGGGGGGGGGGGGGTGAATTGGGTCAATGCAAACTTTTAAGGTTTTCTTTGATTTCACAATTTAGAAAAATAAGATGCAAACAAGTAGTAAAGAAATTCCAGAATATAAAAGAGGAGATGAGAAGAGATGGAGAGATTGAACCCGAGATTTTTACGAGGTTCGGCGCTCTTGCCTACGTCCTCGCCTCAAGTACATCACTTGAGGATTGAATGCACTAAACTTCTCCTTCAAGGGTGGAGAAGAAACTTATTACAATGCTTGTAGAGAACACTCTCTGATTTGAAGGTGAAGACACCCTTCTCCTTCACAAGGGTTACACCAACCCTTCACAAACTTTATCTCTCAAGGAAATGTAGAAGATTACAATGTAAAGCTTAGGAGTAACTCTCAAATGTTTACAAATCTAGATTACTAAGAGTTACTCAAAGAGTTGAACTGAAATGGCTCAAGGTAAGATTGTAAGAAATGGCTTTTGAGCTAGAGTATGCTTGGGATTTGATTTCAATGGATTCCTCTTAATTTCAAGTAAGTCAACACTTCTTATGCCCATTGATGCTTGGTTTTATAAAATTTTCATTGATTAAGAGTGTTGCCAAGCATTAAATGAAACAAGGGGCAGTTGGAGAGAGCATTTAATGTTCAAAAAATATTACCGTTTCGAGATTCAGTCGACTGAAATGAATATTCAGTCGACTGAAAATGCCCCGAAACTCAAACAGTTTATCTGTGAATAGTTCAGTCGGCTAAATCAAAAGTTTCAGTCTACTGAAATCACATTCAACGAAAATCTAGCATTGCAGTCGGCTGAAATATGGATTCAGTCTACTGAAATCACACCCTACTGAAAACCAGTATTTCAGTCGGCTGAATGATTGATTTAGTCGACTGAAAATCCATCCCCACTTAATCCATTATTTCAGTCAACTGAAATCTCTAGTTCAGTCGACTGAAATGACCTTAAAGATAATTTGTGCAATTTTGGCCATTTTCAAATACATTTGATAGGTCTTAGGGACTAGGCCTTATCCTAGGATTCCATTTGTATGCATAAGATAAAGCTGGGTATCCTAGGGTCCACTAAAGGGTGACTTGAGCCATGGTGTTCAAACACAATTGAGTAACTTTACATTTTGATCCTAACACTCATGACCAATACTAAGAACACAAACTTGATCTTCAATCTTCAATACTTGTACATTTGCCATTTGATTTTCAAAGATTGATAAGCCATCCGATCTCTTCCATGATGATCATGATTGTATTAAAATTGATCTTCAATGATCTTGCCCTTCTGCCTTCTTTGACTATGTCTTTTTGTAAATGTGATACTTGTCTCATAGAGTAATATCATTTGAAATGTTAAATGTCACACTTTAATGGTTTGTGGTCATCAAAATACTCATATATCCTTGGGTTGAAACCTTGGGGCTAACAATGATCATGATGTGATTATGCCATATATGTTGCCTTTATAGTTGTGATTATGGTCCCTTGTGTTACTCACTGATGTATGCCTAGGAGGTTATCTAGGACGTGAGTATGGGATACTGCATTTATGGGAATAGTGAGAATGAGAATACTAGTGTTGGGGATTACACCCAAAGATTATACAGGACTTGAGGATGTACCTTTCTCTAGTTTGGGCCCCACTAGTAGTAGTCCTCACTCCTAGAGGAGATTGGTGTGACAGGATGATGGTTTTAGTTCAATTTACTCTATTGGAACGGTGGCATCGGCTATAGGACTTGGTCTCATTTGTGGTTGTCGTTGAGGAGTATAGCCCCTCACATGCTTCACGCTGTAGGTCACTCTCACGATTATTTTGTACACTTGGTGTACAGTTTGCATAGGGTCAGATACTCGTGAGCCTATGCGGGTTGTACTAACTTAGTAAGACGCATTGCGCATGGTTAGATACTCGTGAGCCTATGCGTACGGTACTGACTTAGTAAGACGTGTTGGACGCAGGATTAGGTACCATTTACCAATTGGGTAATGGGGACAACTTGGTAAGGCGTTCATGTTTATATGCAGGGCTAGATACGCGTACACTCAAAGAGGGTGATACTAGCTTAATAAGACGTGATGGTTGGACGCAGAGTTAGACATTGAGCATCTTTAGATGAAGAGTTAGCTTGGTAAAGCGTCCATGTTTGTTTGCAGGGTTTGACATTACACCCTTCTTGGATGATATGCCAGCCTGATAAGGCACAATTTTGATCACTTTGGCATAGGACAGAAGGGACGCAGGGCAAGGTGTATTGATACCTGTTAGGCATGAGTCACCCGCTTAGTAAGTCGTGGACCCTAAGTCATGCTAGGGATTTAGGTATTATGATTTTATATGACTGCCGTTCCATAGTAGGGACCTTATGTGAGTTTGCCTTCCCACAGATGATATTGATAGCATGGTATGTTTGCATAGTATTGTTTATATTCCATTTCATGTGAGTGCGTCCCTCACGTGATATTGATATTGAGACATAGTATGGGTATGCCTTTCACGTGATTATGATGTTTGACTGTCCGTTCCAGAGAGGTATTCGGGACGGTGGGGTCATTTACAGAGACTTAGTCCCGTATGGTTGCTGTCAAGGAGTGACTCCCTCACATGTTATGTGCTGTAGGGAGCTCTCACGGATATATAACATATTTGATGTGCGTTGATATAACGCCCCGCCCTTTTTCACTAGCCACAAATCAGAGTTTATATATTTTTTTAAAATGAGTAAGAGAGGACGGGACACCACTACACGAGTTAAGTTCGAGTTTCCAAAACCCGACCCTTAAGTGGCCATCTTTACATGTGGGTGGACTAAGTCCACTTAAGCATTTCACACGTTTTCTGAATACTTGCGGAATAATATATATGGATAAGATGCTATCTATTATCATGTCATCATTAAGCAGGGAAAACAAATCACCATCCAATTCTAATTAAAACTTAAAGATAATTAAACCATAGCAAATAGTTTCTAAGTTATTACAATCCAAAATATCAGTCCTCCCAATACATCATAAACATCGAAACCAAGTAAATTAAACTTCATTCATTCCAAGCTCCTACGCTTGGCTCCCTTCATGTCTCATGTCCGTTTCCTTGTCATTCCCTGTTCCATCATCTATAGGGTAGAAGTAGGGCATCAGTCAACATGCCCAGTAGGTATTCCAAGTAGGGTTATGGTACACGGGAGTAATATAAATCAAGATAGATACATCATATCATATTTGTAAAACATCTCATAAGTAGTAAAAAACAATGCATGATGTCCATATCATAATCATGCTTACATATGTGTCATGTCATGGGTGTCAATGCCAAATGATCTCTCACCAAATTTCCATTTCCACTCAAATCATATATAAATAGTTTCTTTGATAAGTCGCCATATCAAGGTGTTCCCTTGGATAGTTACGTCTGCAGTGTTTTGTGACGGCACCAACAGGTTACTGTATACCTCCCGACAAATTAATCGGAATTACCAATGGAGTGTGGACTCCTCCCTCTGCGCAGGGTTTCGGGACTGCCTATCCAGGAGCTCATTGGCTCAAATTAAGCCGTACCCATTTCTAGCAATCCCGGACAAGCCCAAAATCTCGACAATTCATGTAACACCAAGGTTTTTTCAATGCATTAATATATTGGATTTTGTCTATTTATATTATTAAATTGGTTGAATGTAAGATTTATAGATGGAATGGACTTTAGATGGGTAAGAATTGGGTCAATGACCCAATTATGATCCAATGAATCATGGATAGGGTTGATTGCAAGTAATTGGGTATGTGTAATTTAATTGGATCAATTACCCAATTGGGACCCAATGGGTCAAAGTGAATGGATTTTGGGAAGTAAATGGGTAAGGGATTAATTTAATTGGGTCATGTACCCAATTAAGACCCAGGCTTGGGATCCACCTCATCAAGTGAGGTGGCACATGTACGAGGTGGCATATGAGTGACATGGCCAAGTGGGACCCAAATCCACCTCATCAAGTGAGGTGGCAAATGATTTAATGCACATGCATGGTCGGCTAACCATGGTTGACTTGGTCAACCATGGGAGAGTTCAAAAGGGTTAAGTGAAGTGAGTTGAGTTAAGGAATTATTTAATTAAGAAATAAATTCAAGTCTTGAGTTAAGAGTTGCGTGGGTGCGTTCAAATCAAGATGAGTTGATGAGTGAGTTAAAATGAGTTGTTTGGGATGTGAGGAGACTCTCAAGTGAGTCAAGGGTAGATGGAGAGTTTCATCTCCTTGGATGAAGCCCCAAGGCATGCACCAACATTGGGAAGGGGGGGAGACCTTAGCCATGTGTCTCCTTGGTTAAACCAAGGGACACATGGGAAGACCAAACATTAAGGAGGGTGGTTGGGAGGATGGAGGGCTAGGTATACTCCACCCCCCTTTGGCCGATCCTCTCCCTTTCAAACAAGAGAATTTCCTATCTCTCTTTCTCCCTCTCTCAACAACATACCTTGGCCGATCCTCTCTCCCTCTCTTTTGAGCAAGAGATTCTCATCTCTACTCCTATCTCTCTCTCTCAACATCCTTGGCCGAATTCTCAAGGTGGAACAAGAGATTGCATCACCTCTTCTCATCTCTCTCTCTCTCTCTCACATTTTCGGCTCTAGACTTGGAGGAACTGAAAGAACAAGGGCAAAGGAAGGAGAATGACTGATCAGATTAAAAAAAAATGAAGGAGACGCTGGAAAGGTATGTAAGGTTTAGCATGGTAGGATTGAATAAATGGATGAACTAAGGGAATCCATAGTTTTAGCCATAGTTTGGCCAAATCTATGGATTCTATTTATTGATTTGAAATCGTTGGCCAAAGTGTTATGGGCCATGGACTGTGAAATCCATCCAAGAAAACGGTTATATGATTGAAGAAAAGAATGGATCCGAAACTATGTTGTAATACGAAGATTGGGGAGAATAATGGACAAGACCCTAGTGTGGTTAGTGAGTAGGGTATACTCACTGATTTTAAAAATATATGGATGACATTATATATGTTAAATATAAGAAATGAATTTCATAAGGAAAGGTCAAGCCAAACATCAAATAAAATGAGGACTGATCACAAATGGCATTATCTGCGGACGAGTATCACCGTCCGCAGACGGATAATGAACTGGACATGGGTTTTCTGTGGATAGGTTGGATGGCTGTAGGATGGGTTTTTGCCGTCCGCGGACGGATAATGAACTGGACATGGGTTTTCTGTGGACAGGTTGGATGGCTGTAGGATGGGTTTTTGCCGTCTGCGGGACGGGTTTCGACCGTCCGCGGATCGGCAACAAACATAATATGGTATTGTATGCGGACGAGTGATATGTATGTAGGATGGGTTACACTCTCTGTGGGACGACTGTCTACCGTTCGCTGGACGGGCTTTTATGGTCCGCGAACGAGTGTGGACCGTCCGCAGGACGGGTAAAGGGTGTGGACTATCAGCGGGTAGAAGACAACGGGTGGCGGACCACGGTTGTACGCTGTCTGTGGACGGGTATCACCGTCCGCGGAAGGGTAACAAACTTGAGTAGAGTGCTGTCTGGGGACGGGTTACAGTCTGTAGGATGGGTTTCTGTCATCCACGGCACGAGTTTCTACCATCCGCGGACGGGTTTCTGCCGTCGCAGGAGGACAGCGGACGGGTAACCGACTGATTTTAAAAGTGAAGTTTTAATATGAGTTTCATTTTCCAGATGGTTAAGTTTAACTGGAAGGATGTAAGGAATGATTTAAATCAATTGGATAATTAATTTGATTATTTTATATGATGGAATTCATAAAGGTAAAAGGATTCCGCAAGCGGGGGTGTATTGGTTTTGACGAAATCGTTGCACGTCACATCACAAAACAACAAGGATACAATACTTGGACGTGGGTAGGATTCCTACCTTGTTGAAACACTTTGGATTATGTACATGTAATGGTTTTTATTTCCATATTTGATGATCTATTTTGGGTATCAAAATGCTTATGTTTTAAGAATGGAATTTCAATGCTATTATGTAATTTAATATGAAATAACATGTTTGCACTCACATCTCATGCATGGCATGGGAGGGAACATATGAGAGGAGTCCACACTCCATCGGGGTATCCGATAAACAAACGTGGGGAGGGATCCGCACTGATTCAGATTGACATACGGGAAATGGTATATAATGTTTGAAATAAAAGAGGAGTCCACGCTCCGTTCGGTGGGACCGATAAGGCATACATGGGGAGTCATGAAAATGAATACCTTGATGTGGCTTGTCATCAAGAGGATTATCTATGTATTTTGAGATATGGTTGATGGGTGGAAATCATTGGCATATGACACCCATGACATGGCATTGATTTAACATGATTTTAATATTATGATTCTATTATGATTTTATATTAATCCTTGTGTATAACCCTACTCGGAATACCTACTGGGCGTGTTGACTAACGCCCTACTTCTACCTTAGATGATGGTACCGGGAACAGAACGGGCGATGGACGCGAAAGGAGCCAAGCTTAGGAGCTTGGATAGCTTATGTTTATTTTATTTTAGTTTTCATTTTGGACAATGTATTTGAGTTAATTGCACATTGGGACTGTAATAACTTAGATATTATTTTGCTATGGTTTGATGGTTTGGATAATTAAGATCAGTTAATTTATTGGTGATTGACTTCCTTGCTAATTAATTGATAAGGATAGTAATTCTAATCATACGATAATTCCACAATGGGTTTATTCCGCAAGTATAACTTTAATGCGTGTGAACTATTTTAGTGGACTCGGTCCACGCCCACGTATTGTTGGCCAGTTAAGGGTGGGGTTTTGGAAGCTCGGATTTAGCTCTCGTCGTGGCGTCCCACTCTCTATCACTCCTTTTTTTTAAAAAAAAAAAATAGACTATGATTTTCGGTGAGTGAAAAAGGGCGGGGCATTTCAGTTCACATAGCTTCATACAAGCTAGTCTCAAGCCCAAGTCATATCCGGACCGCTCAGAACTTGGTTTGCTGGTCATATATACTCCTCCCATGCCATGCATGAGGAAATGTATGAGGGTATGCCATTTCATTTAAAACATATCACATCATTTGAAAATCAATTATAAGCATACACAATTTGTATACAAGTAACTCAGGATGAGCTCCTCTCATTTCTGACTCAAGTTCTCAGGTGGCTTCCTCATTATCGTGTCGGTCCCATACCACCTTGACGAACGAAATTGCTAGGTTCCATAACACCCTTTGTTCCGTCTTAATCATTCGGACATGCCTTTGCACCTCTATGTCTTGCACAACCAGTACATGCGATGGGTCAGGGTTGTACTTCCTCAACATAGAAACATGGAATACATCGTGTAGTGCTAACAACCGTGGAGGGAGTATCAGACGATAGGCCACCTTCCCCACCTTCTCATGGATTGGAAAGGGTCCCACAAATCTGAGTGACAACTTCCCTTTCTTTCCAAATCTCATATGTCCCTTTCGTGGTGAGACCTTCAAGAATACTAAGTCCCCCACTTCAAACTCAAGAGATCTTCTTCTCTTGTTAGCGTAGCTCTTCTGACGACTTTGTGCCGTGAGCAGATGTTATCGTATCACCTTGATCTGTTCTGTGGTCTCTGCTACCAGATCAGGTCCAATAAGAGCAGGCTCACCAGCCTCTATCCAACGCACTGGAGATCTGCAAAGTCTACCATACAATGCCTCAAATGGAGCCATCTTGAGGCTTGCCTGGTAACTGTTGTTGTATGAGAGTTCAACCAGTGGTAGATGATCTTCCCAACCACCCTTGAAGTCTAACATGTAGGCTCTCAACATATCTTCCAATGTTTATATTGTTCTCTCTGACTGACCGTCGTTCTGTGGATGAAAAGTTGTGTTGATTAATAAACTTGTTCCCATAGTCGACTGCGTGCTCTGCCACACTCTGCCAGTGAATCTGCCATCTCTGTTGGACACAATAGTCCTGGGAATACCATGTAGCATGATGATGTCTTTGATATATCGCCGTCCCAGAGTCTCAGAAGAGTCTGTCATCTTGATTGGGAGAAAATGTGCAGACTTGGTCAGACGGTCCACCACAACTAGATTGCATCGTTACCCTTTGAAGACCTTGGCAACCCTGTCACAAAGTCCATGGAAATGTGTTCCCACTTCCATTCGAGCACGGGTAGAGGTTTTAGTAGTCCTGGAGCTTCTGATGTTCTGTCTTGACTTGTTAACAAGTAAGACAGTGAGAGACAAAGTCAGTTACATCTCTTTTGAGTCCATGCCACCACATGATGTCTTTGAGTGAGAGAGCACCCAAGTTCTTCTCCTGAAGCATCACAGTATACTTCATATCCCTTGCCTTTTTCGGGCAAAATCAGGATGGGAGCAGTCGTGAACTTTTGTTTCAAATCTTCAAATCTTCAATTGCACACGTCCGATCATTCAAATTTGAATTCTTTCTGAGTTAATCAGGTGAGTGGAGCCGCAATCTTAGAGAAGTCTATAATAAATTTCCGATAGTAGCCAGCCAGTCCCAGAAAACTGCGGATTTAGGTCACATTCTTCAGAGCTTTCCAGTCTCTAACCACTGCCACTTTAGTCAGGTCCACGGCTATTCCTTCTGCTGATATGACGTGTCAAAAAAGGTTCACCTCGGATAGCCAGAACTTGCACTTGCTTGCTTTGACATATAACTGATTCTTCTTAAATGTGTCCAGAACTATCCTAAGATGCACAGCTAACTTTTCCCGACTGGTGGAATAAATTAGAATATCGTCAATGAAGACAATCACGAATTTATCCAGATAAGGACGGAATATTCTGTATATCAGATCCATGAACACGATTGGTACATTGGTGAGTCCAAAAGGCATAACCACATATTCATATAGTCCATACCGAGTTCTGAAGGCCTTCTTTTCTATGTCCTCATCTTTGACACGGATTTGATGGTAGCCTGACATAAGATCAATCTTGGATAAATTGCTGGAGCATCTAAGTTGATCGAACAAATCATCAATTCTGGGCAGAGGGTACTTGTTTCTGATTGTCAGCTGATTCAGCTTCCTGTAATCCACACACATCCGAAGAGTACCATCCTTCTTCTTTACAAATAATACCGGTGCTCCCCAGTATGAGGTGTTGTGCCGGATGTATCCTAGTCTGAACAACTCATCAATTTGTTTCTTCAGTTCAGACATTTCCGCTGGGGCCATCCGGTAATGAGGCAATGATACAGGAGTAGTGCCAGGATAAAGTTTAATCTCGAAGTCAATCTCCCTTTTTGGAAGCAACCCACGGAGTTCTATCGGAAATACCCCTGCGTAGTCTTTCACTACAACAGGCAGTTCAGCCGGCGCCTTGTCTAGTCTGATGTTGTTCAGTACGAGATGGTTCATTTCTTCATGTAATCTCCTCGTCATAGGCATGCTCTGTCTGTTGGCATGTATTATAAACTGATTTTCCCTTGGGTGACCAAAATATCACCCTGCGAAGATGACAGTCAATGCCGGCCTGGAAGGTAGCCAACCAGTCCATGCCAAATATGATGTCGTATTCTGTCATCTCGAGTACCAGATAGTTGAATAAATCTGAACGCAACAAGTTCAGTGTCTACGAGATGCAGATTAGACCCAATGATGTGTCTTCAATAGGGGATACAATAGTAAGTACAGTGGATAGTTGTTGTACTAAGGTAGCAGTAGCAGATATGAATGTAGCAGATATAAAGGAGTGGGATGCTCTTGAATCAAATAATGCAAAAGCATAAGAACTACCAACTTCTACCATACCTTGAATCACCGAGTGATCCATTGTCTCTGGAGGAGGAACCAAAGTATATAGCCGCCTAGATCCTATCGGAATGGGTGCCCGTCCTGTCTGGTTATGTGTCTAGATGCTTGTGACTGAGCTGGTCGAGCTGGAGGACGGAAAGAACCACTGAAGTGAGAAGGTCTATTGTTTCGCGGACACTCCCTCTTGAAATGGCCTTGCTGGCCACACTGATAACAGGTGTTAACACCTCGAGGAGCCTGAGAGACTGGTCCTGATGTGCAGGGCTGATTGGGACGAAAACCTCCAGTGGAAACAGTAGAAGTTGAGGGTCTCCCAAAGTTGGGTCTGAAACCCTTGTGAGGGTAGAAAGTACTTCCCCAGCTTTGACCTCGTCGGTTATCCACAAATCTGATTGTCTTTGTCAGCTCTTGTTCGGCTATGCTAGCTCGATTGACCACTTCTGCCAAAGTAGCTGACTTGAAAAGAGTGACTTTGGCTCTTATGCTAGGTCGCAGCCTCGTTCAAACTTCCGGGCCTTCTTGTATTCCGTGTCCACCATGTATAGAGCATAACATGATAGACGAAGGAATTCTTGATAATAATCTGCAACAGTCATGGTGCCCTGGACCAAAGATATGAACGCCTGTGTCTGACGCTCTTTCTCTTCCTCTAGAAGTACTGATCCAAAAACATCCCAGCGAACTGGTCCCAAGTCATCTCTGTCCTATCTTCCGTTGGAATCTGCGCTTGTTGACGTTCTATGACTTTCACCATTTGCCGGCATCGTCTACCAATTCTGAAGTAGCCAGCAATATTCTGTCCTCATCACTGACGATAAGTAATTTCAAGATCTTTGTGATGTTTTCAATCCAATTTTCTGCTCCCGCGGGTCCCTCTTTCCCTTTGAAGTAAGGGGGACGTTGCTGTTGGAAATTTCTGACCACGTTTTGGTCCTGCGATACATTGGAAGTAATGCTTCCATTGCCGTTCTGATGTTGCTGTAAAACAGAGGTGACTACAGCTTGTACTAGGATCTGCAGCTCGGGAGGTACCTCAGGAATGTTCACATTGTCCTGTCCCTCTTCCTGATGTGGGTTCTGTCGGGTATTTCTTCTTCTTGGAGGCATTTTCCTAAGTCATCAAAACATTGATTGACTTAGTTTTCTCATAAGATCTTATGTCCACATACTTGGGGAAATTTTCTAATCATCATCTTGTATTTCTTGTTTTGGAGAATTTTCCTATGTATCAAATAATGTTTCTCATTTTGGAGAAATCATGATGTTTCTTGTTCGGGGGAGGGATGACTTATTTCGCTATGTTTAATAAATCTACAATTTAAAGTGATTGTCCTTCCTTTACTGTTGTTTTTCTCATCAAGTGTTGTTCTCAGATTGAAGGCTTACAGTCTCATTCTCATCAAAGTAAATTAATCCGGCCCCCATGCAGCAGACTTCGAAGACTCGGTCAGTTGGGATTCTTATCTTGTCACTGAGACATGATACCGTATTAACTTGCTTTGTGAGATTCAACACTTCCAGTTTCGCTCTGATACCAACTGTAACGCCCCGCCCTTTTTCACTCGCCACAAATCAGAGTATTTTTTTTTTAATGAGTGAGAGTGGCCGAGAATCCACGACGTGAGTTAAGTTCGAGTTTCCAAAATCCGACCCTTAACTGGCCACCTTTACGTGTGCGTGGACTAAGTCCACTTAAACATTTCACATGTTTTCTGAATACTTGCAGAATAATATATATATATATATATATATATTTATATGGATAAGATGCTATCTATAATCATGTCATCATTAAACAGGGAAAACAAATCACCATCCAATTCCAATTAAAACTTAAAGATAATTAAGCCAGAGCAAATAATTTCTAATTTATTACAATCCAAAATATCAGTCATTCCAATACGTTATAAACATCGAAACCAAGTAAATTAAACTTCATTCATTCCAAGCTCGTACGCTTGTCTCCCTTCATGTCTCATGTCCATTTCCTTGTCATTCCCTGTTCCATCATCTATAGGGTAAAAGTAGGGCATCAGTCAACATGCCTAGTAGGTATTTCAAGTAGGGTTATGGTACACATAAGAGTAATATAAATCAAGATAAATACATCATATCATATTTGTAAAACATCTCATAAGTAGTAAAAAATAATGCATGATGTCCATATCATAATCATGCTTACATATGTGTCATGTCATGGGTGTCAATGCCAAATGATCTCTCACAAATTTCCATTTTCAATCGCATCATATATAAATAGTTTCCTTGATAAATCGCTATATCAAGGTGTTCCCTTGGCCAGTTACGTCTGCAGTGTTTTGTGACTGCACCAACAGGTCATTGTATACCTCCCGACAAATTAATCAGAATTACCGATGGAGTGTGGATTCCTCCCTCTGCGCAGGGTTTCGAGACTGCCTACCCAAGAGCTCTTTGGCCCAAATTACGCCGTACCCATTTCTAGCAATCCCGGACAAGGCCAAAATCTCAACAGTTCATATAGCTTCATACAAGCTAGTATCAAGCCCAAGTCATGTCCGGACCGCTCAGAACTTGGCTTGCTGTGTAACACCCCGGATTTTCAGGTTATCAATATATATGAATTTGCCCATTTAATTTGTGAATTTAAATGATATGGACCTTAGATGGGTAAGGTGCTCGGTTAATTGCCCAATTAAGATCCAACGGGTTATGAATATGGTTTCAATTGAAATAAATGCGTAAGATGTATTCAATTGGGTCAAGAATGTTAATTGGGTCAAAATTAGCTAATTGGGTCAAAATGCCCAATTGGGACCCAATGGGTCAAGGTTGACCACCAAGTGAGTCCAAGCTTAATTAGGTTGGGGCTGATTTGAGTTGGAAATGGAATCAAATAATTGAGTTGATTCAAGTGAATTAAATGAGTTGAATTAAAGAGGTGAGTTGAGTTAAATGGATGAGTTGAGTTAAGTAAGTTAAATAGATTGGAATTAAATTATATGAGTTAAGTTAAAGAGGTGAGTTGGATGAAAAGGTTTTGGGGGTTACACAATTCAAACCCATAGTACACGTTGGCATGGGAGTTTCATCTCATGGATGAAACCCCCACTTGAATCATTAATGGAGAGGAGGTGTTTGGTGGAGGTTACACAAGGTCAACACAAAGGCAAGCACACGTTGGAAACATGGGGGGGTTTCCATCTCAAGATGGAAACCCAAGAGCCAACCGTTGAGTGAGTTTCATCTCAAGGATGAAACCCCCACATGGACCATTAAGGAGGGAGGTAAAGGAACATGGGAGTTGCAAAGGGGTGCCACCAAGGGACACCATCTTTGGCCGACCTTATTGATCAAGGAAAGACTTTAGTGTTCATTTCATTCTCTCCCTCTCCCTCTTGGCTGTTACATCTCTCAAGACAAGAATACTTAAAGTGTTTTCATCACCCTCTTTCTCTCTCACACAAGGCCGAATCATTTCTCATAGACAAAAGGAAAACACTCGGAGTGTTTATCTTGATCATTTCTCTTTCTCCCTATCTCTAATCAACACTCTTGGCCGAACCACTCCAAGAGAGTTTTATCAAGATCAGTCTCGGCTAAAGAGCAAGAAGGAAGGAAGGAGAGGCTAAGGAAGGAAAGGAGCAAGAAGGAGTAAGAGAAACCGGAGGAGACGCGGAATCGGTAAGTGCTCGATAAATTGCAAAAAAATAAGAAAAAAGTGGTCAAGGACATGGTTCGGCCATGGGATGGCCGAACCCTAATTTTATTATGGATAAAGACCCAATGATGAACCATAGGGTCCGGCCATGTTGTATGGCCGAACCCCAAGGAAAAGTAATAAGGAATTTATATGGGTTTAAGTGGTTTATTGAAAAGGATGAACCATAGGGTTCGGCCATGATGTATGGCCGAACCCCATGGAAGAACATTGTTAATATTTTTAATGGATTTGAAAGATGAAATCATAGAAGTATGCTTATGATTTTTAAAAGGTTTTAAGGTTCAAATGGATGTATGTATGAGAACTCCATCAAACGATTATAATCTTGGATGAATGGTTTTAAAGAGAAGATTATGAACTATAGGGTTAGGCCATGGTGTATGGCCGAACCCCATGGAAGATTATTAATAATTTTAAAAAGGTCTTTCCATGGAAAAGTATGAATGATTGAAAAGGATTTGAATGAGGTCATGTTGAGGGATTTAATTATAGATACCTTGGTTCATGAACTTAAAGATGGAATATAGACATCATAGGGTTCGGCCATGGTGTATGGTCGAACCCCATGAATCAATTGTTATGGGTCATTCATGAACCAATCATGTTAGATGAATAATTATGTTAGGAGATGGAAGGATTGAATTATGGGTTTTGTTTATGTTGATGAATTATTTAGTCATGAACATATGTTTTTAGACCTAAAAATAAAGAGATGGAAATAATGGCAATATTGTAAATATAGGCTAAAACGAAAGATCATGGTTCGGCCATGGTGTATGGTCGAACCCCATGAACCATGTTAGTGGGTTATTTATTAGCCTAAGCATGTTTTAAATGAATGAAATGGATAGCCATAGATAAAACAATGGCAAGGATGTAATTAAGGGTGAAAATGATGGACCATGGGTTCGGTCATGGTGTATGGCCGAACCTCATGGGGAATGTTTTATGGATTTAAGGTGTTGATAAGGTTAGATGATTAATTTATAAGTGTTTTGTTTTATGAATCAAGGATGGCATGGTTTTGGAATTAATTGAAAAGATCAAAGGATTACAAAGAGGGACCAAATCAAGTGAGTGAGGTTCGGCCATGTTGTATTGCCGAACCCCACAAAGGTTGGTTTATGGATTTAGGTTAAGGGTTTAAATGATTAACTTAGGGCTGATTGATTAATAAATCAAATGAGGGACTAAAACCAAGTGAGTGAGGTTCGACCATGGTGTAGGGCCGAACCCCACAAGGTTGTGGTCATGGACTTAGACATTATTGTAAATCAAATGGAACATGGGATTAATTGGTTGATATGTTATAAGGTAATGAGACTTCACAAGGGGTGCACGATCGTGAACGGTTGCCGGATTAAAGCTCAAGGACACTTTAGTTGTCTTTGATAGGATTCTACCTCTTTGAAACCATGGGTTTGTATATGACGGTTTTAATCTTATTTTTGATGAAGTTTATGTTGTAAAAATTATATGTTTCAAATATGAAGTTTTGATGCTATGACTTGTATATTTGCATAGCATGTAGACGTTTGCATCTCATGCATGGCATGGGAGGGAGGATATGTAACCGGAGGCCACACTCCGTCAGGGCGTCCAAAAGACCACTGTGGGGATACCTTGATGTGCATTTTCCATCAAGAGGTAACCGGAGGGGCCACACTCCGTCGGGGCATCCGAAAGACCACTGTGGGGGTACCTTGATGATGAGAATCCCATCAAGAGGTTAAATGTATTTGTGATGGGTGGGACTCATTGCATTTGACACCATGGCATGGCATTGTTTTACATGGATTTTGTATTATGATATCTATATGTTTTATGTACTAACCATGTGTTAGCCCTACTTGGAATACCTACTGGGCGCGTTGTTCTAACACCCTACTTCTACCCTAGTGGATGATACAGGAAACGAAGGGACCGATAAGCGTGATCGGAGCCAAGCATAGAAGCTTGAATGTGTTTAGTTTTATATTTTATTTAAGTTACTCATGGACTTGTAATTTGAGTAGCTAGAATTCAGCATGTAATAACTTAGATAATTTTGTTATGGTTTGAATGGTTTGTTTGGATATTTAAGTTAAGTTAATTATGGTTAAAGACTTGAAGTACTTTGCTATCTAAAAAGGAATAGATTTAGGTTCTATTATAATCCGCAGTGTATGATGTAATCCGCATGTATATATTAGTACGTGTGAACCGTTTTCATGGACTTAGTCCATGCACACGTATGGTTGGCCAGTTAATGGTCGGACTTTAGAAGTTCGGACTTAGCTCGTGTCGTGATGTCTCGCTCTTTATCACTCTATGTTTATTAAAAAAAAAAATAGACTTTGATTTTCGGAAAGCGAGTGAAAAAGGATAGGGTGTTACATGTTGGTCATATATGCTCCCTCCCATGCCATACATGAGGAAATGTATACAGGTATGCCATTTCATTTAAAACATATCACATCATTTGAAAATTAGTTATAAACATACACAATTTGTAATCAAAGTAATCATCTTATTTGAAATCAAAACCAGTATCATATCATATTCCATTGTATTCTCAATGAGGTAAGAATCCTACCAATGTCCAGTACACTATCCTTGCAGTCTTGTGAGGATAATACTTACGATCGCGTAAAACGAATCACGATCCTTTTGCGAATCTCTTTACCTAATCAAATTCAATCACATATATTAATTTGATTTCCCATTTAAATTTCATCATCACTTACATCCTTCCAGATAGACAAAGGCATTTGGAAAATAATTTAAAAATGAAACATTCTAATTCAGTCGACTGAATCATACCCAATTACTATCTCTGCCTTACTCGCAAACTTTCAGCCTACTGAATCATAAGATTCAGTCAGTTGAAACACACCTGATCACTTACTTGTTTGGTACGTCTACGTTCAGTCGACTAAATCCTAGATTATGTCGGCTGAAATACCAATAGACCCCATCTGTGTTTAGCCAGTGTACTTTCAGTCGGCTGAATCATAGGATTCAGTCGACTGATATCCTTATGTGCTCGGCCAGCCCACTTTCAGTCGACTGAATCATTAGATTCAGTAGGCTGAAACTTCCAGATTACCCTTGTTTGCTCGGCCAGCACCCTTTCAGTCGACTGAATCCTGAGATTCAGTCGACTAACGTTTTGTCAGTTCTCTCTGTTTGCATGCATGGTTAGGCCCTTCTTTTTTAAACATGGATTTTATCTTCCATACTTCTTCTTTGTGAACATACTCTACCCACTAGCCAAGGCTAGGATCTTTTCCATAATTCATTTAATCTTTGTATCATTATAACATGGTTTTGGATTCAATCATTTGGTTGTTTGTTTCAACCCATAACCATTCCTTGAATGGATTTCCAACTCCATGGCCTTATAACAATTTGGCCATCCATTCAAACCAATCAAAACCCATGGGTTCGGCAACACCATGGCCAAACCTATGGTTTCTTTAGACTTATTCCTATATTGTTAAACCTTAAACATACCTTCTTCCCGTCTCCTACTTTTTGATATGTGTTTCCTTCCTTAATCCTTCTTCTTCCTTCCTTGCTCTTCAAAGATTCTCCAAGTATAGAGGTGTAGAGGGGAGAGAGAGAGGAGAGGAAAATCCTTTGCTTACAGTTGGAGGAGTCGGCCAAGGGGTGTGGAGTGCCCCTTGGTTTGTGTCTTTTCGTATAACAGCTAGTCCCTTCATTCCCTCTCATTATAGCTTAGCCTTTAACCAATAAGTCCCTTGGCTTAACCAAGGATACCCTTGTTTTCCCAATGAGTCTCTTGGCTTCATGCCCTTTCAGATGAAAACTCTTCACCTTCCCAACTCAAGCCAACTCAACTCAAGACTTGAACTCACATGTGGTTGACCAAGTCAACCCATGACATGGTTGGCCATGTCACTCGATGGTGTGGCCTCCTTGTCTACTAGGCTTCCATGTGATGACATGCATGCCACATGGCAATGCTACATCACTCACATGCCATCTCACTTGATGAGTTGGACTTCAATGCATTGGGTCTTAATTGAGTAATTGACCATTTAATTTAAACTTACCCAATTACTTTAAAATCAAGCTTACCCATGATCCATTGGGTCTTAATTGGGTAATTGACCCATTTACTTTAAACTTACCAAATTACTTTAAAATCAAACTCACCCATGATCCATTGGGTATTAATTGGGTAATTGCTCCATTTCTTGCCCATCTAATGTCAATTTCCACTTTTTATATCTCAAATTCCATTAATTCGCAATTGAAATGGACTATTTCAATATATTCATAAGTAAGGAAAAATCCGGGGTGTTACAGTTGATGTACAGGGCTAGATACTCATTTACCCCATGGGGATGGTACTAGCTTTGTAAGGTGAGGCCTGACCGCCTTAAAGCTTGACTGAATCACTCATGAGGTGAAGGGATACAGGACGAGGTAGACTTGATCAAGCCAGTCATGAGTCTCCCACTTAGTAAGTCATGGGATCTAAGTCTTGGTAGGGGTCGTGGTATGTTTATGATTTGATATTGTTACCAAAGTCACGTAGTGATTCATCCGAGTGTTGTTCCTACGGATAGAGGATATCATGGTAGATGATGTGTTCCCTGGATGAGTTATGCCCATGGATCGATTATATCCATGGAGGGATTATATTCATAGATGATTTATATCTATAGATAGATGATACTCACTGATGGAGTATTACCAAAGATGGATGATTAGTCACATGGATGTAGTTCCCATGGAAGACATATTGGATTCATGCCCAGATATTGGTTATATGGTAGGCATTTTGGCCCCATGATAAACATGTTGGTCCCCATGGTAGACGTATTGGTCTCATGGTGGACTTGATGGTTCCATGGATAGATATTATTCCCATGGATGGTTATCCTCATAGAGGGCATTGTGGCCATAGATGTATATTATTACCGTGGATGGATAATTTCACAGAGGGCATTGATTCCATAGGTGATTGGACCCATATTTAGAGTATTGTCCCCGAGAACGGATGTACTTATGTTTGGGTATAGGTCCATGGTTGAAGTTTATCCCATGTGTGACATTGACCCCATGGTTGACGGTGTTCCATGGTTGGTATAGACCCGTGATTGGCTAGACCCGTGATAGATGAGATCTATTCTACTGATGAAGCTCACGATTGGGTAATTAGAATGTCTTAATGTGACATCATGAATAGCATGGGGTTAGTGCCATGAAATAAATGACTTGAGAATTACGCAAGATCTGATTTCCATTGGGTTAGAACTGATAATTCAGTTTGATCAAATCAAAGGTCCAATAAGTCATAGGATCCATAGATATCTCGTAACACGTGTAGGTGTCATGTGTTTGGACTATGAGTTGTGCATGCTTCAGAGTTAAAAAAAATATTATTGTTTCTCACATGTCCATTAGGTCGGGGCGTGACACACGACCTCCACATCATAGTGCCAGCTCCTCCAGGTCTTACCCCCACATCCCAACCATGACCACGAGTTTGGCTTGCATCTGCTGTCTCCATGTCAGTACATGAGCGGGCAACGGGGCACTCACTCAATTGACCCCTAGGAGATCCAAACCGTCTGTCCTCATGTCATCACAGTGGTATCTCATTCATGCATGAGCGGCCAATGGGGCTCCCACTCATCAGACTACCAAATGCTCCCAATAACGGCACGATTGTGTACTGAAGACATCTATCCTATCAGTGCATAATCGGTCTCAAGGGTTCCCGCCTATCTAACTGCTTAGAACTCATCATCTGTGAGTCAGACATCATGGGATATGTTGAGAACTGAAACATTACATTTTTACCCCTGTTTATTGGACTAGTTAGCCTTGATTTGTATATATCACATGCATTTAATGTCATTTTCTAGTTTTGTTGGTAAAAATGAAAAGTTCAGGAAAATCATCTCAATTCAGTGGATAATTGCAAGATTAGAATTTAAAAGTGAAGACCTGGAATTTTATGATTAATTTCACTTCACTTTTAGAGTTTTCATGTAAATTGGTTAGTCTAGATCCATCTATGAGAGTCTAGATTCTCGGTATTTTAAGTTTTAAAGTGGTGAAGTTAATTATTTAATTCCGGAAGAAAAATCATGCAATGCAAGTTCCCAAGCTCTCAAGTTCAAGTCCAAGTCAAGTGAGCGTAAGATGAAGTCCAAAGAGTTGAGGTCCAAAATTCAAACTCCAATAACTCCATGGATCACATTCGAATCTCAGCTAAGTCCATACCCAATTACCCAAAATCCATAACTCTAATTGCCTCTTTCTTCCATATACATTTCATATCCACACCATCCAATTTCCATCTTAACTTTTAACCCTCCATCTCATGCATTAAAATAAGGTCAAACCTTAGATCCACCTTCAATCCAACCCACTCATGCATTAACATTAGATCTAGACCATCCAACCTATCCATCATCTAGATTTACCATAGGATTACATTCATTCATGCATCACCTATTCATCTATCCAATTAGATCATCCATCAACAATCTAAGCCATTAGATTTTAGGACATTTTATCACAATCATCCATTTCATTCATAAACTTAGGAAAAACCCTAGAGCCACCCTATTTATCCATTGCATACATTCATCATGTTAGATTGAAGCCATGCATTTCATCATCCATCTAGGTTAACCCTTGAATCCAAACCCTCAATTAGATACCTTACCATTTTTATAATTTATTTTAGCCAATTAACTCTAGAACCATTAGATTTAAACTCAATCCAATCTTAGCCATCCATTTACCAAACCTTAAGTTAGAACAACTTGGAGCTCAAGATAGCCTCCATTCGTCCATGCCTTGTCACTACCCTACCCATCCATCACACTCCACACGATTTTAGCACCTAAAACCTCTCCATGCACTTAGACAAAAAATCATCTAGATACACTCCTAAGATCCCTACACACCTCATCACCCCAATCTTCCATGTCACACACGATTTTCACAATCCAAATCTACCCTATTCGAATTTCACACCTAGTCAAGTCTCCACATCACCTCATTATCATCCATCCATCCATTTATCTCGTCTTTTTATCTCATCCATCCAATTACCAATACACAAGACACAACCCTAATCCTACATAACCAAACTTGAAAATCCCATACCAAATTCAATTCCTATCTTCTCTCTCTCCTTGCTTGCACTCCACTCCAAGCCACCTAACACACCAAATTCGTGTACACCTATTTGCAACTTAAAATCCCGAACACCCAATTCCAATGAGATCCAATCCAAGCCCTTCATGATTCACTCAAACCAAGATTTAATCCCAGCCATCCATTCCAATCCACAGCCTATAAATACACCATTACCCCATAGCCAAAATTCGAATTTGATCTGGACCTCAAAATGACCTAAGACTGGAAATACACAGTGAAGACAAAGAGCATACACAAAATTTTCAAGTGAGAGATTTATTTTGCAAATTTATTTTATTGTCTTTCATGTATTTTATTCCAAATCTTGTACTTGAATTCTTCATTTAATAAATAAGAGATGGTTATCTTAGAACCCTGAAAAGTCCGATTATTCAAGATTTCTTTTATGCTTTCTTTTAATTTATAATTTGCATTCTTTGTTTAATAAAGACTTAGGTTGTGAATGTTGAACATGAGATCCAAACTTTAATTGAATTAAAGTTTATGAATTTTAATTAATTGGTGTAATTGATTCTTGAATTCTATGAGTTGAATTTCAGATCTTGGTTTCTTATCTATTTATTTATTTTGGGCGATGAGAGAAAAATTCCATAACTACCTTTAAATTATGTTTTGTTTTATTTTATCATTTACTTTTCTTGTCAATTGATTTCAGTTATTCACTTTATTTAGTTATGTCATTCATCTTGTTTGTTTGTTAATTATTATTTTTTTTTTAATGTTCGTTTTGTTGTATGTTTATTTATCCTTACTTCATTGATTTGCAATTCATGTATTCAAATTGTTTAGTTTTTATTTTAATATTCATTGTACACTTTGTTTTATTCATTATTCATTGATTCTTTAATTCATGTATCAAAACAACTTCTCTCTCAAAAGATTCTTTAACTAGGATTGTAAATATAATATTCTAATTTTAAACTTTGCAATTTTAATTAGAGATGAGACTACACATTCATGATTGACCACTTTAAGAATAAAATGAATTAATTTGATGAGATTCACAAGTTAAATAAAAGATGATGTTCACTTGATTTTTGCAAATAAATATGTTTTATTTCAAATCTAGATTTAATTCATTTTTATCAAGATTACATCATTTTAAAGGTACTAATTTAATTTATAACATATATTTTGTGATTTCCTTTGGGTTTGACCTCGCACTCATATGCTATACTATCAATTGTTGCTTGCTATAATATTAAATTAAAATTTACAAAACATACCACGCATTCCACAACCCCACTCGTCCCTCCTTCTCCCTGGAGTTTCCTTATGTCCCCACACTCGCATCATATCACAAGAATCCATGGTTACTCAAAGCCCTAATCAACACTGTAGGGTTCTCTACTCACTCTAGGGAGTATAAACCAGTGCTTAACATCTAGAGATCCTCACCTTGGTCTAGACACACTACACCACTCAACACCCTAAGTACCGAAACTGTACAAGGGGAGTCTCTACAACTTAATGTAACCTAGCACACATGTCCCACTAGATTCACCCTCATGCATGCAATCTACATCTACACATGCATGCTCATGCACACGTCATATCGACATAGCATAGTAGGCAAGTATCATCTACTATCTACACACATATCTCTAGTACATAACATCATAGTAACATATCAAACATGTAACATGTTATTCCAAGCAATCAACATTTGATGAAACCATCTCATCAACATGATATATCAACATGTCACGAAACATTACATGAGTACCTCAAATGGGTCCCTCCCACATCATTCTCTCAACCATTCCCCTTACCAAGTGGCTTACAAGATAAACGGGTTCCCATTCATGATACTCCATGGCCAACTAATCTGGATATTTTAATGCATAATGAATATGCTAAAACAAGTGTGATAAGTCCCCTCACCTAACCTGGAGAAGCAGTGAAATGTCATGAGGAAGGTCCTAAGTTTATGCGGGTCTCCCACAATAAACGCGAGCTAAAATCCAAGCAAATGTCAAAACCCACCGGCGAGTACTCGGAAAAATACTAAAGACCATACACCCTTCGGAAGCATCAAGTGCTGGGCTCGGAAGTTCCGAAGCTTGGACCTTTGGAAAGTCCGAAACTTGATCTCTAGACTTCTGAAGAAGGTTCCAAAGCCAAGGGAAGTCAGGGTTCAGAACGACCAAGTTCTGGGGCTGGTTCCGGAATCCATGGATTCTGAAACTAAGGGTCAAGACCTCAAAACAAGAGGACGTTTCGAATCTGGTTAAAAAACAAGTTCTGAAACTACAAGCCGAAGGCTCCTGATTTTGGAACTTCCGAGGTCAACTCAGAATATCCGAGATCTCGGAAGGTCTGAGACTGGGTCTGAGTCTCCCCTGCCAAGGAAGGTTCCGAAGTAGGGGTAAAAAATTCTAAACTTTTGGAAGTTCCCAGGGTCTGGGTTCTACACCCTATAGCTTGGAAGTTTTGAGATAAGTCTTGGAGCTTCTGCACTTGTGGGGAATCCCACGAAGAGGGGTTTTTGTGAGGAAATATCCAAATGCTTGGAAAACGACGGGAGTAAATCTAAACCACCATAGGGCCAATTTGAAGAAGAAATTCAATTCCAAAGCATGATTAAACAATAATGTGTGAGATATTGCGAATCTAATTACGAAAATCAAAAGAAAAAAATAAAGGGGGAGAAATTACTCAAATTAGAGGTACTTGGTTGGAAAACTGTGAATCTAGGTGAAAGTTCCATTGGGTGCTAGAAAAAGGACCAAGATTGTCCCTAGACGCAGGGGGGGGGGGGTTGTGAATAGAACAATCCTCAATTTTTATGGTCTGCACAAATTTCTTGATTAATTAATAAATTTGCAGCAGATTAATAATATTAATCAAGAAAGATGGGCTGTGTGATCAAAAGTGTGCACAATTATAAGAATAATCACACAATTAAAGATTAATAACCACAAGACCAATTTATAGTGGTTCTGTTAAACAACCTACATCCACTCTAAAGACTCACCAAACATTGGGTTATCCCGAATTCACTGTGTGGGGACTTACACCCTCACAATTAGAGTAGGAATTCCACCTCACTTAATTGGCTGGGAATTCCACCCATCACTGTGTAAGAGAAGACGTTCCAAAGTTTTTTATAGTAGTTTCGAAGCCAATCCTCCTTAATTCACTTGTCCTAGATTTTGAAAGGTTTGACCAACCCAAGGTCTACTTCCATATCCCTCTATTTTTTATACTGGTTCTGTAACACCCCGGATTTTCATTTCATAAATATATTGGATTTGTCTATTTAAATTACAAATTGATTGAATTTAACATTAAATAACTGGAATGGACCTTAGATGGGTAAGGAATTGGGTCAATTACCCAATTAAGACCCAATGGATCATGGGTAAGGTCGATTTTAAATTAATTGGGTAAAGTCTAATTAAATGGGTCAATCATCCAATTGGGACCCAATGGGTCATAGATGAACTGATTTTAAAGTAAATGGGTAAGGTTGAATTAATTGAGTCAGCTACCCAATTAAGATCCAATGCATAAATCCACCTCATCAAGTGAGGTGGCATTGCCATGTGGCATGCATGGAAGTCAACTAGGCAATGTGCCACATCATCAAATGATATGGCTAAGATGGGATCCACGTGACATGTACATGCAAGGTCGGCTAAGTCATGGTTGACTTGGTCAACTATGAGTGAGTTCAAAGGAATTAAATTAATGCTTGAGTTGAGTTGAGTTGAATGGGAAGTTGAGGAGACTTCCATCGCAAGTTGAGTTAAAGTGGAAGATGGAGAGTTTCCATCTCATGGGGGATGAAACCCATGACTCGATGGAAGTCAAAGGGATGGCTTGGTTTTAGCCAAGGGTCTCCTTGGTTAAGCCAAGGGACACCTTGATTAGATAAAACATAAATGAGGGAAGATGGAAGGACTTAGGCTGTTACAAAGAGACACCAACCAAGGGGCACACCCCACCCCTTGGTCGATCACTCTCTCTTTTGGAACAAAGAGATTTCTCTCCTCTATCCCTATCTCTTCCACCTACATCTCTGGACTTAGAGAATTACTGAAGAACAAAGGAAGGAATTCAGATAAAAAAGAAACGAAGGAGACGGGAAAGAAGGTATGGTTTTAAGTTTAATAACATAGGATTAAGATTAAGAGTAAGCCATAGTTTTGGCCATGGCGTGGCCGAACGTATGGGTTCCAGATTGGTTGGAAGGACTGGCCAAACTATCATAGGACCATGGAATTGGAAATCCATTTGAGGAATGGATATGTGGTGTAAACCAACAACCATTGAATTCAGAATCATGTTTTAAGGGCTTAAGATTGGAATATATTATGAAAAGACTCTAGCTTTGGCTAGAGGGTAGAGTAAACTCACTAAGAGTTATGTGAATGATATTATTTATGTTTAAGTAATATTAGGAGTGAATTTCATGAAAAAGGGTTAAGCCAAATATGCAAACAATAAGGACTGACAAACAGTCAGTCGACTGAACCTGGGATTCAGTCGACTGAATTGGTACTGGCTGAAGCAGGCAAAGGTTTTCTGGGATTTTCAGCCGACTGACTCTGGGATTCAGTCGACTGAACTGGAGTTGGCAGAAACAGAAATGAGTTTCTAGGAGTTTCAGCCAACTGAATCTTGTGATTCAGTCTATTGAACATGGACTGGATTAAAATATATGGGATTTATTATGTTTCAGCCGACTGAATCTTGGATTCAGTCGACTGAAAATAGACGTACTGAATAAGTAAAGAGATCTGGCGTGTTTCAGCCGACTGAATCTGTGGTTCAATTGACTGAAGGTAAACTTACCAAACACGTAAACTGTTGGTTGATGATTCAGTCGACTAAATCTATACTGGCCGAACATACAGTTGATCTGATCCAAAGTCAACCGACCTTGATTCAATCGGCTGAATCTATACTGGACGAACACACAGTTGATCTGATCCAAAGTCAGCCGACTGAATCTGTGATTCAGTCGACTGAAAGTGGATTAACCGAGAATACAGAGGGTTTGACTTAGAGTCAGCCGACTGAATCTAAGATTCAGTCGACTGAAAAGTTACGAGTCAAGGTTAAAACAGTTCCGAGTTGGATTTCAGCCGACTGAATATTGTATTCAGTCGACTGAAAGTCTGCGGGTAAGGCATAGAACTGTAGTTGGGCATGATTCAGTCGACTGAATTCCTGATTCAGTTGACTGAATTGAAAAGTTAAAATTTTGTATAATTTTTCAGATGTTTCTGTCTATTTGGAAGGATGTGAGGGATGATGAAAATTAAATGGATGTCAGATTGATTTATATATGTGATTAAATGTAATAAGGTAAAGAGATTTCGCAAAGGGTTTGCGATTCGTTTCGACGTGATCTTTGAACGACATCTTCACAAAACAGCAAGGAAAATATATTGGACTTTGGTAGGATTCCTACCTTATTGAGAAACTGTGGATTATATATATGTTACTGGTTTTTAACTTAAATATGTTGATTTACTTTGGTTAAACATATGGTTATGTTTTATGTACAGAATTTCAATAATATTATGTATTTGAAATGAAATGGCATTATTGAATTCATGATCTCATGCATGACATGGGAGGGAGTATATGGGACAGCAAGCCAAGTTATGAGCTGTCCGGACTGACTTGGGGCTTGAGACTAGCTTGTATGAAGCTATGTGAACTATTGATATGTTGGTCTTGTCCGGGATTGCTAGAAATGGGTATGGCGTAGTCTGGGCCAGAGAGCTCCGGGGTAACCAGTCCAAAAACCCTGCGCAAAGGGAGGAGTCCACACTCCATCGGTAATTTCGATTAACATATGTGGGGAGGTATAACAGTGACCTGGTGGTGCCGTCACAAAACACTGCAGACGTAAATGGCCAAGGGAACACCTTGATATGGCTTTATTTATCAAGGAAACTATTGATAGGATTTGTGTTATGGTTGGATATGGAAGTTGGATGGAGATCATTGGCATATGACACCCATGACATGACACATACATTAGCATGATTTTGATATGACTATCATGCGTTGTTTTTAGTTTTATGAGATGTTTTATAGTTTTGATATGATGTACTTATCTTGATTTCTATACTATTCCTATGTGTACATAACCCTATTTGAAATTCCTACTGGACGCGTTGACTAACGCCCTACTTCTACCCGATAGATGATGGAACAGGAAATGATAAGGACATGGGGCACGATAGGAGCCAAGCTTAGGAGCTTGGGCAGATTCATTCTTATATTACTTAGCTTGATTTTAGAATGATGTAGTGAGATAACTGATATTTTGGGATTGTAATAACTTGATGATATTTTGCTATGGTTTGATGATATTTTGGATATTTAAGTTTCAATTAATTAAATGATGATTGGCTTCCTTGCTTATTAATGTCATGTATATGGATAGTATTTTTATTCATATAATAATTCCGCAAGTACTCTTTAGCATGTGAAGTGTTTAAGTGGACTTAATCCACGCACACGTAATGGTGGCTAGTTAAGGGTCGGGTTTTGGAAAATCAGACTTAACTCGCGTCGTGACGTTCCCGCTCTCTCTCACTATTTATTCTTTAAAAAAAATATACTATGATTTTCGACGAGAGAAAAAGGGCGGGGTGTTACAAGTTCCTGCTTTCTTGCCTTAGTCCACTTCACAAGATGATTTATAAAATAAAATCACTAAGAAGCACTTGCCTTTGTATGAGCTCACTTGTAGATGCATGTTTCTTGAGGATGCCCTCCCAATGTGATGTCGACGATGTCGAAGATGTGCCTTGTGTATGGTCAATCACAAGAATGGGAGGTCTAGGAATGAAACACCAAGCACACAAACCATACATTCATTTCTTAAGTGATATACCAATAATGTAATACCCCGGATTTTCAATTATTATCTTGTATGAAAATTATCCATTTAATTTGTGATTATTGGTTATGGATTTCTAATTGGGCAAAGAGTTGGGTCATTGGTCCAATTAGAACCCAACGATTTTGGAAAGGGTTCCAATAAAAATTTAAATGGGTTGAATTATCTTAGTAATGTATTATGTCCAAGAATTAATTAAAAGATTTGGACATGGCCGAACATTGGATTTGAATATCCAAGGAGATGTTTAAAAATCAAATGAGGATTTCTTTGGCCGTGTAAAGAGATATTTCATATCTACATTATGCGCATAAGATAATTTTAAAAGGGTATGTATATGGTCTAAAAATTAAATAAGGAAGATGTCTAACTAAATAGACATTGCATGGCCGTGTGTGACACTTCCAAAGAGGGAAGGTCGGCCATTCCAATTAAGACAAGGGGTATACGGCAACGGGGCATGGTTTATCTTAGCACCTTCTAACCTTGGACCAAAGAAAGATTATAAAAGGAGAGACAAAGAGGGGTACACGGTTTTTACACCCTCATAGTCGAATTCTCTCTATCCCTCTCTCAAGTTCTCTCTCACGCCAAAGAACAAGAGAAGAAAAGGCAGCAACAATAAGGTGTTTTTGGTTGAAAGAAATTAAGAAGAAAGGAGAAAGATTGGAAGAGTAAGGAATCGGAAAAGGTTAGTATCTAATTGATAAGTTGTTTTGAAATAAAAGAACCATACGGTTCGGCAATAGTGTTTGGCCGAACCCCACGGAAGAAGAATGGAGGATCATCTTGATAATTTTTAATAGAAAAGAAGGGATGAGGTTCGGCCATGGTGTATGGCCGAACCCCATCAAATATAATTATGGATTTGGGGTTTTTTAGACATTGAATCATGTGGACTGATTTATTAATTGTAAAGGGTTGAAAACCCCCATGGAAAAGATATCAATAAGGTTGTTTGATTAATTGGATGATCATGGTTTGATTAATGGAAAGAAAGAACATAGGGTTCGGCCATAGTGCATGGCCGAACCCCATGGAAGAGTATTGGTAAGAGTTATGGGAAATTTGAATGATAAAAACCATGAAGAATTATATTGTTCTAAAAGAGTTTAAATGGAAGTTGGGAGGATCATGGGTTCGGCCATGATGTATGGCCGAACCCCATGAGGTTCTTTATGGATCTAATTTATTAAGGAATTTTATTAGATGATGGTTGATTGATTAAATGGAAGGATATGGGTTCTTGTTTCATAAATGATAATGGATTACTTCTATGGGTGAGGTTCGGCCGTGGTACATGGCCGAACCCCACTAGGGTTTAATTTTGGAAACCTTTTAATTTGGAGCATTTAATTATGGAAGGGAGTTTAATTAAGGAAACCTTCCAATTATGGAAAGGTGGAGTTTAATTATGGAAAGAGTTGCTAAAATTAGAAAGCATCCAAGTATGGAAAGAAGGTTGCTAAATTTGGGAAGTTTCTATTTTATGAAAGGAGTTGGCTAAAATTAGAAAGCTTCTAATTTTGGATGATTATCTTGGAAACCTTCTAAGTATGGAAGGACTTATGGTAAATATGGAAACCATCTAATTAAGGAAGGGTGGATGACTAATTAAGAAACTTTCTAAATATGGACCTTTTAATTGTGGACTTTTTAATTATGGAAGATGATTTCTAAATAAGGATTTTGGAAACCATGGGGTTCGGCCATTTGGATTGGTACTTTAATGTAAGTAAATTTATTAAAATACAAGGATGGTTATTAATTTAGAAAGGATCTAAGGTGGAGATTAAATTAGTAACTTACTAATTATGGAACTTAGATTAAATGGAAGGTGATTCTAAATTTGGAAACCTTCTATTTATGGAAGGTTGGCCATGAATGACAATTTTGTAATTATGGAAGTTGGATGCTAAAATAGGAAACTTTCTAAGTATGGATTATTAATGTTATACACAATAGGGTTCGGCCAAGGTATATGGCCGAACCCCATGGACCAAAAGATGGGATTATGGAATAATAGCCATGGATGGCAGTTTCGTAAATAGGTGTGAAAAATGGTAAGCCATGGGTTCGACCATGGTGTATGGTCGAACCCCATGGGGTTTTGTTTATGGACTTAAAACCTTATAAAATCAAGTGGGACTTGGTGTTGATTTATTATTATATCATAAGGTAACGGGATCTCGCAAGTGGTGCGCGATCGGTTATCGATTCTTGGACGAAAGACTCAAGTACACGTTAGCGGTCTTTGGTAGGATTCCACCTCTTTGAAACCATGGATTTATGTACACTTGTTTTATCTTATGTTTGATGAAAATATGTTTCAAAGGATATGCTTTATTATTGATTTTCAAATGCTATGTTTAATTGTATAAATGGCATGTGTTGATTATGTTTCAAAAGGTGAATTTAAAATGCTATGTTTATGTTATAAAATATCATATGTTTTATTGGCATCTCATGCATGGCATGGGGTGGAGGATTTGTAACCGGATGGGTCACACTCCGTCGGGGCATCTGAAGAACCCATATGCAGTACCTTGATGTGATTTCCATCAAGAAAAATCCGGAGGGTCCACACTCCGCCGGGGCGTCCAGAAGACCTATGTGGTGAGTACATTTTATGTATATGTGATGGGTGGGACTCATTGCATATTTGTCATCATTGCATGGCATGGATTTTATATGGTTTTGACATCACTATATTATTATATATGTTTTGTACTAACCATGTGTTAGCCGTAATGGGAATACCTACTGGGCGTGTTGGTCTAATGCCCTACTTCTACCCTAGTTGATGATACAGGTAATCAGGGGAACGAGGAACGCAAGACGGGCCAGGCTTAGGAGCTTGGATGATTTATTTTATATGGTTTGAATAAAGTTACTTATGGACTTATAATTGAGTAACTAGTTTCGTAATGTAATAACTTAGATGGTCAGATGTTTAGTTTGATGGTTATGACGTTTTAATAATGTTTTAAGGACTTGACGTACTTTGCTATCTGAATGGAATAGAACTTGGTTCTATTATGATTCCGCATTTTGATGTTATGATTCCGCAGGTTATGATTTTATTCCACATATTGATATTGCTATGTGTGAACCATTTTCGTGGACTTAGTCCATGCACACATAGGGTTGGCCAGTTAAGAGTCGGACTTTGAAAGTTTGGACTTAGCTCACGTCGGGACGTCCCGCGCTCTATCACTCAACTTTGCTATAAAATATATATATACTCTGAATTTAAGGGGAAAAACGAGTGAAAAAGGGCGGGGCGTTACAGTTGGTATTAGAGCAAACCCGAAACATTGAATCTTTAGGGGTAAATTAATCCGGTCTCCGTGCATTAATTTACTTCGTTAGACTCAGACGGATGATAGCAAAGGAAGTATGGTCAAAATAATCGGATTATCAAACATAGCAACATAGAATGTATTTCCCCAGGAAACAAAGCAAAAATCAAGAGTGCTTATTTGGAAATTTTCCCCAACAGGTAGGAAATATAAATTTTTGTTTATGGAAACTAAGTCTTGATATGTTTCAATGGCTTAGGGAAAAATGGTTCCAAAGGGAAAGTCAATGAGAAATACCTGACAAAATCCAAAGGGGGGTGATGAGGAGGAACAACACTCTCACCGTGAGGAAGAACAATCTCATCACGAGGAGGAAGAAAGCATTGTGAACATACCAGTGGTACCTCTTGAATTGCAGAATCTGGTTCAAGCGGTGGTTACTTCAGTGCTCCAACAACATCTAAATGAGAATGGAACCACCAACGGAAACAATGACAGAAGCATGGTCAGGGACTTCCAACAACAGCTCCCTCCTTACTTCAAAGGGAGAGAAGGGGCTGTCGGAGTTGAAAATTGGCTGAAGAAGATTTCTCAGATTCTGACTCTATTGAATATCACGAGTCATGCTCATAAGATTTTACTGGCCACATCACAGCTGATTGATGATGCTGGTAAATGGTGGGAGGTGATAGAGAAGCAACGGGTACTTATTCCGGAAGGGGAGAGGATTGCCATGACTTGGGAGCAGTTCTCAGCTACCTTCCTGGAGCATTATTTTCTTGAGGAGCAGAAGGAGCGTCAGACACAGGCTTTTCTATCTTTGGTACAGGGTACCATGACGGTGGCAGAGTACCACCAGGTGTTTCTCAGTTTGTCTGTTTATGCATTCTATATGGTGGATACTGAGTATCGAAGGGCACGCAAGTTTGAGCGGGACCTTCGGCCAAGCATAAGGGCCAAGGTAACCATATTCAAGGCACCCACATTGGCAGAAGTGGTCAGCATGGCCACTATAGCAGAGCAGGAGATGGCTGAGTTGACGCGTTTTGACAATCGCCGAGCTCAGAGTGGGAGGGGTACATTCCAGCCCAACAAGAGGTTCCGACTGAACTCTAGCAGACCCTCACCATCTACTGGGTCAACAGGGGGCTTTCGACCCAATCATCCCTCCCCATCTGCATCAGTCACTCAGGCTCCCAGAGGTGGGAGCAACTGCTTTCATTATGATCAGCCTGGTCATTTTAAGAGGGAATGTCCACAACTCAACAAACCCTCATATTTCAGAGGTTCATCTCATCCACAAGTTAGGCCAGCTAATTCACTTGGAGGCAGGACAGTTAATTAGGCGGGACGACCACCTACAGGATCTGGACAGGTATTCACCTTTGCACCTCCAGCAGCAGAGGATCATTCAGTGATTCAAGGTATGGCAGTAGTCAGTAGTTCTTACGCCTTTGCATTATTTGATTTGGGAGCATCACACTCTTTCATATCTGCTGCATTTATAACTGCTACTGGTACATTGGTACAAAAACTATCCACATCACTCAACATTGTATCCCCCGTCGGAGACACATCATTGGGACTTATATGCACAGCAGTGAATACTGAACTTCCTGGTCTCAATTTTGAGTTCAATTATTTGGTGCTCGATATATCAGAATATGATATTATTTTCGGCATGGATTGGTTGGCTAGCTTTAAGGCCAACATTGATTATTATCATTGCAGGGTGACATTTTTGTCGCCCGAGGGAAAACAACATGTGGTGCGTGCTGATAAACAAAGCAGACTGCATGAAGGGTTGAATCATCTGGTATTGAACATTATCAGAATCAACAAGACACCTGTGGTTGAACTTCCGGAAATAGTAAAGGACTATGCAGACGTTTTTCCAAAGAACTCCCTGGTTTGCCTCCCATGAGGGAGATCAATTTTGAAATCAAGCTGTACCTGGTACTGCACTAGTGTCATTACCACATTACCGAATGGCACCAGCAGAAATGTCTGAGTTAAAGAAGCAGATTGATGAACTGCTCAGATTGGGGTGCATTCGGAACAGTACATCGACTTGGGGAGCTCTAGTTTTATTTGTGAAGAAAAAGGATGGTTCACTTCGTATGTGTGTGGATTATCGAAAACTGAACCAGCTAACGGTCAGAAACAAGTACCCTCTACCGAGGATCGATGATTTATTTGATCAACTTAAAGGTTCCAGTCATTTTTCTAAGATTGACTTGATGTCCGGATATCACCAAATTCGGGTTAGGGAGGAGGACATAGAGAAGACAGCCTTCAAAACGCGTTATGGGTTATATGAGTTTGTAGTCATGCCGTTTGGACTCACCAATGCACCGGATGTGTTCATGGATTTAATGAAAAGGATCTTCCTTCCTTATTTGGACCAATTTGTTATTGTATTCATTGATGATATTTTGATTTACTCCAAGACTCAGAAAGAATGTGCTGAGCATCTGAGGATAGTTCTGGACAATTTGAGGAATAACAAACTATATGCTAAAGCTAGTAAATGTGAATTTTGGCTATCTGAAGTCAACTTTTTGGGACATGTTATATGAGAAGAAGGTATAGCCATGGACTCGGCTAAGATAGCGGCAGTAGGAGACTGGAAAGCGCCAAAGAATGTAACCGAGATCCGTAGCTTTTTGGGATTGGCTGTTTATTACAGGAAATTTATCATGGATTTCTCAAAAATTGCGTCTCCACTTACTCGACTCACTCAGAAAGGAGTCAAATATGAATGGTCAGATTTGTACAATCAGAGGTTTGAAGAGCGGAAGAAGAGACTTACCACTGCTCTCATCTTAGTTTTGCAGGAAAGAGACAAGTGTTATGAGGTACAATGCGATGCTCCAGGAGAGGGACTGGGGTGTACACTCAGTCAAAGTAATCGTGTGGTGGCTTATGGCTCAAGACAGTTGAAAATTCATGAAAGTCTTTATCCTACACACGATCTGGAACTAGCCACAGTGGTTTTCGCTCTCAAAAGCTGGAGACATTATCTTTATGGTGAGAAATTTGAAGTGTTTTCAGATCATAAAAGCTTGAAGTACTTATTTGATCAGAAAGAGCTTAACTTGATGCAGCATAGATGGATATAATATCTGGTGGATTATGAGTTTGCACTTCGTTATCACCCTGGCAAGGCGAACAAGGTGGCAGATGCCCTCAGCCGTTTATCACATGCATCAGTGTCCTGTCTGATCAGGACAGAATGGGAGATGCTGAATACCATTCGAGAATTTAAACTTTACCTCAATAACCATGGGACTCTATACAATATGATCATACGGTCCAACATGGTTACCAAGATTAAACAGGAACAGTGGACAGACCCGGAAGTGGAGGAGATTTGGGCTAAGATGTCTACTGGTGAAGTCATACCGGAATGGGAGTTACGACCAGGACAGGGTCTTCTATTTCGAGGAAGGATTTATGTATCTAAGAGCTGCAGAAAAGAGTTATTGGTTGAGGCACATCAGACCAAACTCTCTATTCATCCGGGCAGCACCAAGATGTATCACGACCTGAAGAGACATTACTGGTGGCATGGAGTCAAAAGAGATGTGGCAGAATTTGTAGCACATTGCTTAACTTGTCAAAAAGAGATGTGGCAGAATTTGTAGCACATTGCTTAACTTGTCAAAAAGAGATGTGGCAGAATTTGTAGCACATTGCTTAACTTGTCAAAAAGAGATGTGGCAGAATTTGTAGCACATTGCTTAACTTGTCAGCAGGTTAAGACAGAACATCAGAAGCCACCAGGATTACTCAAACCCTTACCAGTGCCGGAATGGAAATGGGAACACATCTCCATGAATTTTGTGACAGGGTTGCCAAGGTCTTCAAAGGGCAACGATGCGATATGGGTCGTGGTAGACCGACTGACCAAGTCTGCACATTTCATTCCTATTAAGATGACAGACTCATCTGAGACTTTGGGTCGGCGGTATATCAAGGATATCATTAGATTGCATGGTATTCCTCGGACTATTGTGTCTGACAGAGATGGTCGATTCACAGGCAGAGTATGGCAAAGCATGCAAACAGCCATGGGAACAGATCTACTGATTAGTACGGCATTCCATCCGCAGACTGATGGACAGTCTGAGAGGACAATACATACATCGGAGGATATGCTGAGAGCATGTATGTTAGATTTCAAGGGTGGATGGGAGGATCACTTGCCGTTGGTAGAATTCTCATACAACAACAGTTACCAGGCAAGCCTCCAGATGGCACCATTTGAGGCATTATATGGTAGACCATGTAGGTCACCTGTGTGCAGGACAGAGGCCGATGAGCCTGCATTGATTGGACCTGAGTTGGTTGCAAAAACTACAGCGCAGATACAGTTGATACGGCAGCACCTATTGACTGCGCAGAGTCGTCAGAAGAGCTATGCTGACAAGAAGAGGAGATTCCTTGAATTTGAAGTGGGAGACATGGTGTTCTTGAAAGTCACGCCACGAAAGGGCCACATGAGATTTGGAAAGAAAGGGAAATTGTCGCCAAGAAATGTGGGACCGTTTTCAATCATAAGAAGGATGAATTTATGGGTTTAGTCAATGCACCCAGTAGGAATTCCGATCACATAATATGCACTACAGCGTACCATACTAAGACATTATACATACTTGTACTTTGAAAATGAAACACTTACATCTTGTATACCTTATATGTAAACCTCCAACATTTCTCAAAACTCATTTACTTATAATATCAAAGCTACATACTCACCTCACACTTCTTTTCATACTAGAAATCTCATAATTGAAATCATGAATAATACTTTTCTCAAAACCATTCTCATATCTTAGTCATATCATAATAGTATAAGTATTTTCAAAACTTTTCCTTAAAATACTTATCATGCTAAGAATCTCATGTGCAATTTATTATTGAAAGCTTATATTTGAAAACATAATACATATTTCATTATAAGGTATCATACTCATACCTAACTTATCTCATAATTTCATTATCATAATGATGTCAACCCAATACTTATAATTGAATCATATTCAGTTGTCCTTTCAAAATACCATATGTCAATCATGTAAATGTTCATCAATGTGCAATGTATTATGCCATGGGTACCATGATTCATGCATACCCTCATCATGCCCCATGCATAGGTATTTCAACAACTCATTTAGGACAATGGGGCATTTTATCTTCCCGTATACTCATTTCATACTCATCTTTTGGGGTATCATAATGCATATCATCATAGTTTCAATTGGATCCATCGGTAATCATTTATTCCTTGGCCATACACGTACGATATCAAAGCCTACCCGGGTCAACTCAGCACTTTGAGTCGTCAATTCACTTTTCATAAATATGACACCAAAGCCCGTCCGGACATTCGGTACTTTGGTTCGTTGACTGTCACCCCATAACAATAATCATGTCACTAAGGTCTATTTGGACTAACTAGCCTTCATTTTCACTCCATGTCTTTCCCATCCCATGCTTCATGCATGAGGAATATGAATACAAATGATGCCAATGATCTTATGTCATGTGTTGTCAATCATTCTCGTGAACTTGAAGGTACTCTTTTCACAACACATCTGATATACATGTATTTCGCAAGATAAATTAGACACCCATTTAGTTGAAATGCACAACAATCTTTCAAGTAAAATATCATACTTTTCAAAATACCTGCAAGTATTTTTAATCGGGATAGCGTCATTTTCTTTATATCAAAAATCCTTCCAAAATATTCATTCTATCACATAGCTGTAATTTACATTTCAGAAAACCTCATCTATCATATAATTTTAGATGGTGAAATATTCCAAAGTACTTCAACTGAAAATGAACTCCATTTCATAAATCAAGAATACATGATTTTCAAAGGGACTCAAATCATCATTTTCTTATTGTTAATAAGGTTTTAGATTCACACCCATTGCATTTCAACGAAGTAGGAAAACCTACCTGATATTTGGCTGATTAGGAAACAAAAGCACTCTGCGAGTTAGTTCGCTCGATCCCGAGTTTACTCTTTGGCCCTTCGTTCGTTCACATTGTCAACATATAATCCTCACGTCATTATAGTGTAAAAGCTCTCTAATTATATTTAAGAAAATCTTAATTAATCTTTAAGGGTCATTTGGCGAAGGTCATTAAAGTCTAAATGACTCCACATGTGTGTTTTGTTTTACCCATAGTACTCCATTTAAAAATAATTCATAAAACTCCAAATTATTTAAAGTCACTTATATATTCTTTAACGAATAAAAATTTAGGAACAAAAGACTTATTATTAGAAAATAAAATTTCAGATCTAGTGAAGATGCCCAAAACTAGCTTTATAGTTTTGAAATACAAACTTTAAATTGTTTTTGTAAAAATCATTTCGGGTTCTTTTCAGTATCGGAATAACTTGAGTAAATACTCTTTGGAAAGCTGTTTGATAGTAGAATAGACGAAAATTGTTCAAAAATATCCAAAAAATCGTTTCAAAATGGTTATAGGTCCATTTCGGGTCTGATATGTAAATTAGTTTTCTATCTTAGAACTATCCAGTTTTTTTTTTTTTTTTTTTGAACGATAACGTGAAATGTCATTAAAAAAAGGAAGTAAATACAAAAAAAATGGTCTAAAAGGATTAGACCACCGGAAAGGAAAGAACAAGATAAAAACAAACAAAACAAAAATATAGCAAAAATCAAAGAAAGAAGATGCTTGTAAATGGTTATCAACTCCCAATTTAGCAAAATAGTCAGCAACTCCATTAGCTGAGCGTCCAACTCTAGTAAAGGATACTCCCAACTCCTTTGCCAATTATTTCACCTCTCTAACTACATTGACCAATCTCCAAGGAGGACACCTCAACCCCGTTGCCCATTTAAATGCATTTGCTGAATCCCCTTCAATCACCAGATCTTCCTGCCCAAATTCCTTCCAAATGACTAGAGCTCTACTATTACTAAGAATTTCTGCCTCATTTGAATCTTTGATACCCACCGATTCGTTGAACATGATGGAGGATTCACCCCTATAATTTCTAAGAACTCCACCAATATCTGTTGGGCTCGGTTTCCCTTTCGAAGCTCCATCAATGTTAAATTTCATCGTACCTTGTGATGGTGGCCTCCACTTCTCCGACGACTTAACTTTTCTCTTCTGAATACTCATGCAACCCTCCCATGATAAGGTGAGATCGTTGATTAAGACCGTTGAAATTTGGATCCGCCAACATCCACACAAACCATCTCCATTTTGCAGTTTAGAAAAGGTCATTCTCATTAAAAGAGATTCCTTCAAAGACCCTAGCATTTCTTTCCTTCCATAAAGACCAAAGAATCACAACAGGGATTGTTTGCCAAACAATTTTCAGCCTCGGTCCGCACAAGAAGCATTCAAGACCCAAGAAATTCCCAAGAAAATGATGAATTTTGACCACAACCCTTTAGCCACAACACAATAAATAAAGAAGTCATCCACGTCTTGTGATGACTCACATAGGATGCATTTGAGGTCCTCCTCATTTCTAAGCAAACCATTATTTTCAGTTCTGCCCTAGCCAGAATTTTCCTTTTGAGGACGCACAAACTGAAAATTTGTACTCTTGGTGGAGCAGCCCCCACCCAAATTGATTTAGTAATCCGCTCATCATTCTTAATCTAGTTTACACCAAGTTCACAATATCTTTAACTGAGAAAAAACCTGAAGGATCACCAGCCCAGACCATCTCATCCTCTTCTGATTGAACGATTGGGATGTCCCCCAAAAGTGACAGTAAACTGTTGAGGCTTTCCTCTTCTAAGGTTCTCAATCTTCTCCGAAAGTCAAAAACCCAGGAGGGAGATCTGCCTTCTCGCTTGACATAATCCTGAACTACGGCATTGTTATTCCTATAGATTCTAAAGAGTCTTAGAAAGGATTCTTTGAGAGGCCGTTCACCTAACCATGGGTCTTTCCAGAACAGGGTTCTATTGCCCTTACCGACCAAGAATCTAATGTTCTGTTTAAAAAGGTTGCCTACCTGGCCCACTCCCGCACCTAACTTCCACTAGGCTTTCACCGTCGAGGATCCCATCTTTTCCACCTTATCACTAAGGCTCCATCCACCCGAATCGACGACACCATATCTAGCTGACAAGACTCTTACCCAAAGAGCTTCCTTCTCTCTACCAAACCTCCAAGGCTATTTCCATAAGAGATCTTGATTTTTGAGTTGAATGGCACTAGGCCCAAACCACCCTTGAATTTAGATTTCAACACTTCCAACCAAGCCACTAAATGTACCTTCCTTTCCGACTCTTTATCTCCCCATAAGAACTTTCTAAACATTTGCTCAAGTTTCCCCTCCACTCCTTTTTTTACAAAATTATTTCGGGTACCTTCCGATGTCCGAAAATTGCGAATGAATACTTTTTTGAAAACCTGTTTAGTCTAAGGTTAAATTGGAATTCTTGATTTAATGAAGTATATAGATTTTATTTTTAGAATAATTATGGACGAAAAATTTGAATGAATGGTTGGTAATTTATGTTAGCTTTATAGTCTAGGCCTTTATTTTATTTTCCAAATATGGAAAATAATGACTCCTTGATTCTTTGGTCATGTTGATGAGCACAGTAAAATGACTATTTTACCTTTGATATATAGATGAGTTGACTCTTTATATAATTAATAGGATTTTGGAATTTTGTAGGATAAAAATGGAGATGTCAGAGACAAGAAGTGAAAATGGAAGAAAAAGCAGAAAATGAGCCAAGAAACCTAGTTTTGGAAAAAGTTGGCGTATTGTCGACTTGAACTCAAGCGAAAACAAAGTTCTATACAGCATATCTGTTGAATGAAAGACCGCCAATGGTGAAACTGTGGCTGAAGTTGAAACTCTTCCTCCACCCAGCATTTCAGATACAAAGCATTCTTCAAGAATTCTGTCTAAATTTTCATTCTTGTTTCGCCATACAAACTGATTGAAGAAGCTAAAAAAATACAGCAGAGAAGGGGTGTCTGTGTCCAGACAACAGTCAATCTTGCAAGCAGCTGAAACAAAGACAACAGTATATATCAACAAAGATGAGCTGGAGAAGATTTTCACTCAGAAAAATCAGCCTTCAATCGTTGATGAGAAAAACCCAAGCAACCGATGTTGTGTTTACAACAAAGGATATGCATAAAGCTAGGACGACCATGCCTTGGCCCACCCCACCTCATGCGATCCCATCCATTGGGTCAATCTCCATGCTGTTCTGATCTGTCCAATTGGAGACAATGCAATTTCGTCCTTACACATGTCCCTTTCCTTTTTGATAAACTCTAATCCACATCAATGGCAGCAGTTTTGGTTAACAACAGACGGAAAGAATACTGAGAACAAAGGAGAAAGAAAACCATGTGTGGGAGAACTAAAAAAGAAAGGAAAGAGGTGTTGTAGTTTTCTCAGCGAACGAATGAAAAAGTTAAAAAGTAGAGGGGAAGCAATCTGAATGTAGTAGCAAAGAAGAAAAATATGACAGCAGCGTTTATGTTATAACCAGTCTCATATAGCAGCAAGAAAGCAAGTTGCAAGCAGCGTGTATCACAACAGGATGAGTGAGAAAGGGTAGCATTCTCGGTGAACCATTCCAAGAAAAAATCAGGCTGAAACAACAACATATAAGCAGAGGCAGTGGAAAGCAAACAAGAAGCCTTATCTTGGGACGAAAATCTGCAGAAAATTGCAAGCATCAGCGATTGCAGCCAGTATTTTAAGTGGAAGAAAATAGATTGAGAAGAAGAAAGTAATGTACAGCAGGAAAGAGGAAAAACAATCAGCAACACGTGAAAAGCTTGACCGACCCTAACCCATGTGCGCCACCTCCTTTTATCTCATCTTCTTCCCAATTCAAAGTAATTCGATCTACACCTTCCATGTGTCCTTCTTTATTAAGTCCATGCAATCTTGGTCTTTGATCTTGCCTCTTTTCCACCAATATCTATTGCATCCTAGCTCTCCATTGCAACTTTCCCTACACAACTACATTCGATCTTAGCCCTTTATTTTCACCTCCTCTGCCCTATAAATACCCGCCTAATCTCATAGCATAATTCAAACCTGGAGATTTGGATTTTCTGTGGAGAGCTTAGGAAGTTAAGATTTTGGAGAATTAAGAGAAGAGTTTTGGGAGTTTTAGAATTTTGTCTTTAAAGTTAGTTTTTATTTATTTTTAATTAGTTCTTCAATTTTAATTCATATCTTGTAATTTAGTTCAATGTTAGTGTGTGATTAAATTCAGTAATAAATTAAAAAATTCCATAAATCTTCTTGTTTTGATTTTTCTTAAAACCAAGGTTTCAATGCATTGTAATTCTTAATTCATATTTTATTAATAAAAGAAAAGGTGGATTCATTTAGATTTATGGTCGTCCAACTATTTAATTTTTGTGTGATGAGAATTTGATTTTGTTTTTATTCTTTTAATAATTTTATGATTGAAATTATTTTAAGATATTCGAGGAGAGTAGATGAAATATTTAGGATAAGTAAAACTTGATTTTTCCGATTCAAGGTTCTTTTTAAAGAGTGGATGAAATATTTGGATTTAGAATTAAAAGTTGAAATTTTATCTAGACTAAGGCTTGAATTGAATTTTCTTAATATAATGGATTTCATAATTATTATAATAAGAGTTTTAATGAATGAAAAATTGGAATGCATGATTGACAATTTAAGTGAGGTTTATATTCTACGCCTTGATTTTATTTTTAAAATTGGAAAATAAAGCCTCCCTAATTCTTTTATACAGTTCCACTGTAAATATGTATAGAAGACCTACCTAGGTGTTCTTTTCAATTTTTATTTTTTTTGTTTATAAATTCAAAAACTCTTAAAATTGGTGAACTAGGTTTGTAAATTAAATAATTGCATCTTAATTTTGTTTTCTAAGTTGGATTGAGATTATTTAATATTTTTAGATTAAATCCACCATCTTAATTAAAATTAGTTAAATTGTTAGATTTTATGTTTAAGTCTAGAATGTTTCTAAATTAAAACTAAAATCCATAGATTAGATAAATAACTCTATATTTATGATTTTTCTCCATGTTTTCAAAATTTCTTAAATTACACAATTTAATGGTGTATTTTTTATGGATATATTTTCCTATATTCTGATGGGTTCAACCTTTCACTCAATCACTATACTATTTAATGATTCGTTCGCTTGCGATTTATAAATTTAAAATTTGCACAACACATATTCCATTTTAAATACGTACAGAGGTAACTTTAGGTGTTATTTTTATTTTCTTTTGTCTATAAAATTCAAATTCTTGAAATAGTGGAACTAGGTGGGTAATTAATTTAATTGCATCATAATTTTGTGTTCTAAGTTAGATAAAGATTATTATTCATAATTTTAGATTGATTCCACCATCTTAATTGAAATTAGATATACTTTTTGTTTTCCATGAAAACTTGATCTCTTGAATGATTAATTTCTATTTTCAGATGATATTTCTATTTTTGGAATTATTTTATATTTTTAAAATATTTCTAAATTAAAATTATATTTCCTAGGTTAGAGAAATAATTCCATATTTAAGATTTATTTCTATGATTTTTTACATTTCTTAAAATATATTATTCAATGGTGTGTTTTTATGGATATATATTTTACTGAGTTCTAATTGGTTTGACCTCGCACTCTTATAGCTATACTATAAATGGTTCGTTCGCTTGTGAATATAATTTTAAAACACAACAAGTTTTTTGCGCCGTTGCCGGGAAATTTAGAATAATTGCCATTGAATCATATATTTTTAGATATAATTCTATTTTTAGAAAATTTCTATTTTGACAACTCTTTAAAATTGGAAGTTTATATTTTTTTTATATAAAATCTAATCTTAGAAGGTTAACTTAAATTAGAAGTTTCTGGAAATAGCAAAAATTTGGAAATGATCTAAATTTAAAAAAGATTTCTTAAATTAGAAACTTGTCAATTTTGCACTCTTATTATTGGATATTTCTAAAATTAGCTAGTTTCTCTTTTTAGAATTTTCTAATCTTAGAAATATAGTTTAATCAGGAAGAATTCTATTTTTAGAAAATAAATATAAACTTGAGTTTAATTCTAGAGCTTCTGTCTATGGAATGTTCTAGAATTGTCTAATTTTTTAAATTGACATTTTCAGAAGTTGTTTATTTTTAGATGACATCTGATTTTGGACAGCCTATACACTTAGAAAAATCTAATTTAAGACCCTCATCTAAATTTGGAAGGTTTCCAATTACGGTGTCTAATTTAAAAAAGAAAATGATGGAACAACTTTGGACTTTAAATGGATTATTCTTAGATTAAATTTTAATTTTTTATTAATTTGGTTGATGTTAATTTAAATATTTTATGGTCTTAATATACATCAAAAATCTTAATTAGGTTCCAATTAGGTGATTTTCTCCACTAGTTATAACATTAGGAAATTGCATTTAGATTAGTAATCATGTATTTTTTTTATGAGATTCAGAATCTTTACCAAATTTTGTGGTGCTTTATTTTGTAGGGAATTTTATCGTAAGCTCTAAAAATTTCTGGAAGTAGGCACTGCAAGCTAAAGTAAGTGCCTAAACTCATTTTCATTGAATTTTAATTTTTCATGCATTCATATACATTTTCTTACGGTGCTGACATTTTATTTTGCATTAAAAAAAATAAAAAATTGCATATTTAATTTGCGCATGCACTTAGGTTGCTAGTTGCATGCATTAGCTTTGTTGTTTGATTCTTATTTGCATATTTGCTTTGGGTATTGCATTGTTAGATTAGGTTGCGTAACAAAAATTTAAAAAAAAATATAATCGTTGTTCTGCTTGCGAGTCTCTCTAGAGTCTTTTGTTTGTCAATGTTTGTCCATGTCTAGTTTAGGTTTTCATTTTTGTTGAGTCATATTTTGTGTTTTTGTTGTAAGTCTAGAGTCCTTGTTGTTGTGTTTGTGTTTTTGTCTGTTTGTTTTTGTAGGTTGTAAATAAAGGAAGCCATCTAAGGTATTTTCTTAACTCAAGTTGTTCTTTTCTTAATTTTTCTTCTAATTTGCAACAGGCCATTGTAGATTAGGAAACATTGAGGACATTGTTCAATCTAAGTTTTGGTGTATTGGGGGGTTACACTGTGTTAGTTTTGTGTTTTTTTTTTTTTTAGTCCATTTTGAAAAACAAAAATTTGAAAAAAAATGGATTTTCAGCATTAATATGTGGATGTAAACTTTTTATATCATGCCTTTTCAACTGAATTTTATGAAATTTATGCTTGGAAAAATTTTACACAACCATATTAATCTTAGCTTGAAAAAGGAAAATATTCATGAGTGAAGTGATCACTGGAAGAATACCAGTGGAGACTTGTGACCCAATGAGCTATTGAGCCATTCGATTCTTCTGAGGGGTATAAGTGAATTCTTATTTCTTTGATGCGCCATAATTATTATTTTTGTAAGATCTCATTATTCTTGATTTTTGTCAAATACTGAGAATGAAATTAAAATTTGAGTTATTACACCTGAATTTTTTTCTGAATTTATTTGAAGCAAAAAAATAATCATATGAAACTTTGGAAATGATATAGGCCATTATTTTGGAGCATTTGAGCCTTTGAAGCTTACCTATATTTGTCATATTATCTTGTTAGTTTCCGTTTTTTAGCCTTGAATGAGAACTTAGTATGTTTTGTTGATTAGTCATGTTTTCCATCCCCAACTCCGGTTGTGGAGTTTGAGCATTCATTGAAATATCTGTGACCTATTCAAATGATACAGAAAATGTTAGAGATGGAAATTGGGAATGCACTCTGAGAAAAATATGGCACTTGAAAGGAAAAAAAAAATGAAAGATGCAGAGAAAGAAAAAAAAAAAGGCATAAAAAAAGAACGTTGAAAAAAATGGAGGAAAAGAAGAAAGGGAACATTCATGCATCAGAAAAGAAGGATGAAAAAAAAAAAAAAAACAATAGAGACAAACTAAAAAGAAAATATACTGTGAAACTGTTGAAATGAAAATAGAGAAAGAAATATCCCATTTAGAAATTATTGAAGGCCTCTAACTTTTTCTGTTCAAAGTATTCATTTTAGAATCTTTTATCCTTCTTTGATATGACCTGGTCCTAAGCCACGTTTCATTCTATTAGGAAGACCTCATTGATCCTAAGTCTAAGTATGGTATTTATGTAGAGAATGGAGGAGGAAAAATAATGGTGTTTCTCAAGAAAATAACGTCCATTCATGAGATTATATTTTTATTTGTTATAATCTGTTCTTTTTTGATAAATATGTGAGATATTTGCATTTGAGGAATTATTCCGCTCATATATCCTTTTGAGAGAAAATTAACTCAATCCCTGAGTGAAAGTCATTCTTAGAGATATATTTAGTGAGATTTGGAGTCGAAACACATTTTTAGCTAGTGGTTGCCAAAGTTCTGTGTATTTTGAAAAAGAAAGCTATGTTAATATTGGCTATTACACATTACAAACCGGATATAAATTTTATAAAATAAATTTGGAGTTGTATGATGTTTAGATGTTTGTTTATATATTTTTCCTGAAATTTGATGTTTGTGGGTATTATTACTAGAAGCCCTCACGAGACAATAAGTCGTCCACTAGTGGTGAGTTAGGGGTTTAAAGTCTTGTTGCATGTGCTAAATGCCATCGAGAGTGCCAGCGAAAATGGTTAATTTAGGATTTTTATTTTTTATTTATTTTTTTTAGTTTTTAGTTTTTATTTTGTTCGAGGACTAACAAAATCTAAGTGTGGGTGTATTTGATGAACATTAGAAACTAATTATTTTACCCCTGGATTTTGGGTTAGTTAGCCCTTGTTTTGGTGTATATTTGATATGTTTAATGGGATTTTTTGGAGTTTTGTAGATGAATTGAAGAAATATAAGAATTCATAATTCAAATGATGAAATTTGTTGTTTTTGGACTTTAAGTGCTATTTTCATAAAATTGGAATTTTTATAAATATTTTACCACAATTTAGGAATTTTTTTAAACTAAATAATTCAAATCCATTTATGAGAGTTTGGATTAATTTAGTCATTTATAGAATTGAATGTAAGTGGTAAATTATTTATTAAAATTTTCATACATCAAAGCCATTTACCAGCCCAAAACCAAAGCCAGCCTGAAGTCCACGACTGTGATCCAAGCCCATGTTTGAAGTCCAATTGAAGCTGTAAATGTTTGAGCAATCATAAGGAGTAGGAGCAAGATCTGTCCAAACTTTTCAGCAGCAAAAGTGAAACGTCAGCAAGGAGAAGCTACAACAGGCACCACCTTTGAGCATGCTTGATACAGAGCAAAAGATCCCAACACTTGATATTTAGGGATGTCAGCAACTTTGTCAAGGTTTTCCAGATTCCTAAGAGTATTGGGCTCAGACTTCTACCCACCAGAGAAGCTGATAGGATGTCATGGACGATGTGCAGATTATTCAATTATTCATCTCAATGGATTTTTTGCAAAATAGAACTTCTCCTTTACAGTTTGCTTGGCCAAGAATCTCTTCATCCCATGGAGGTGAGATTAAATTTATACCTAAAATTCCAACCCTTGTTCATGACAGTAATGATGGAAGGCTTCCAGTCTAGCAAAACATTCTGGCTGTAACAAGAGAAAAGGAAATCAGAATGTGTATTTTCATACACGATGTGAGCTTGGAGAAAGAATTCACAGCAGCAAAGCCAGGCTTGCTGTTATCAAAAGTGACAACTTTGGAAGTTCTTGGCCTTGAAATTCAGCTCTATGTTATTAGCTGTTTCAATGATTTTTGGAATATAAACAACTTTGGGCACATAGGCAGTGGAAGCTAGAAAAAGAAAGTAGCAGTGCTGGTGTGTTGAAAAAGGACAGAGTACCATTGCAACCAGCGTTGTTGGAGAGGCACCAAACAACATCAGAGTGTGCAGTTAGCAGCAACCTTTTGAAAGCACAAGCCAAGTCAAAATCAACCAAAAACACCTTGAATTTCAACTGAGAGATGGATCCTGTTGTACCAAACAACAACTCATTGAAAGAGAATTTCATACAGCAAACTAAAGCAGGGTTGGGCAAAAAGAAAATCAAAGCAAGAAGATGCAGAACAACGCAGCTGCCAGAAAATAAGCTGACTAATCCTTGCTTGTTTTGCCGTGCAAATTGAAGAAGAAAGAGAGTTCACAAGAGAGGAAAATCTGTAGATAATGAAATGAAAAGGAGTTGTTGGTTGATCAGAGGATGAGAGACGTGCAGAGTGATTAAAAAATAGCAGAGAGAACACAACAACGTTTATTGGGGTTGTTCTCCATGGTTGATTTCAGCCAAGTCAGCAGAGATGATGGATTCGTGACAGGTTTTAGAAATCCCAAAGAAAGAAGGTGTTGGCTGATTGAAGTAGAAAGAGTTTAGAATACAATGGCCAACCCATGTATCAATGCACCACCTCTTTTTCAGATAAGCTAATCCTAGCATACACGTGTCCCTTCATTAGCTTATTTGATCTTAACCTTTGGATTCATGCACGCCCCGACTCGAAAAGTGGGCTCGGAACGTCACTGTTTTTTTTTTTTTGGAAGTCTAAACTCAAGAAATCTAACCGGGCCGGATTAATAGTTAGGCCCAAAAGGTCACACATGATCTCAACATGTGGAATCACACACATACCATAAGTCTACCTAAAAGAAACACAAATACAAATGCATAATTCCATCAATGAATTATTATTACAACACAATCAGAGTAGCTACGGAACACATAGCAGTTTAATACATGAAGTCAATACAAACTAAGTACCACACACGGTACTTTACAAAAACAAATGGTTCAAGGAACCAAAAGACAAAGATAACGGAATTCCCCTCAGTGGGAAATCCCAAGGCAACGCAGCAGCTTATCCGTCCTAAGCTTTATAAGGAGGGTTCTCCTCCTCGGGCACATCTCCTAAAATGTGAGTGGTGTGAGCTAACTAGCCCAGTGAAGAAAATATAACAATGCAGTCTAATGAAATATCAGGTTAGTTAAATAATCAACAGTTGCAATATAATATCTCATGCTTGACAATAAATTCTCAACATTATTCCATTACTGCTGTCATCCAACGCAACACCTACATACTACGCTGAGACCTTTTATTAAGTCCCGACACGGTCAAAATACATCCTTACAAGTACATTTCTGGCTCTCACATAGCCGATACTGACACTCCTCAAGTCAGCAACTGTTGACACTCCTGGTCCATTAGACGTAAACCATCTCACACACATGGCCGATATTGGTTCAATAGTCAAGGGCACGTGGAAGCAGTATTACTTATCTTATATGATCAACATCTTTTCTTCTTTTCTTTTAATCCCATGCACAACCTTACTTTCAATTCAACCAACTTCAATTTTCTCAATAGGAGAGGGCTAGTATTTATAGATGAAAAGAGGTGGAATGAATTGCTTGGATTTAAAGATTTAAATAAAGCAAGGGACATATGGAGGACTGATATGGTTTGTGCAAAACATGGAATGACTTAAAGGAGGCAAAGAGGTGGAAAAAATAGTAAAATTCGTGTAAAGAAAGTAGGTACAAAATCCTGTTTTTTACACATATCACCTTGCAGCTCAGTTTTGACCTATTTCACGTCCGAATCACGAAAAGTCATAAACTACAAAGTTGTACCCCTTGAAGTCTTGTTTTCAACTCAAAAGAATCAAGGCAATCGAACATTGGAGTGAAACTTTATGGCCAAAATACTGAAGATGTGTCAAACCTTCCTTTTTTTTCTCCCCTTCTTATTTTGTTTATCTTTCCTTAATCCACTTGCCAAATTCGAAAATCCTCTTATATTGACTTGTAAATTTAGAATTTCCTTATATGTATCTTGAGATATGAAAATAGACTTCACACATGGATTTCTTTATGGGTTTTTCTTAATGGGCTTAATAATTGAGCTTTTCAAAGTATGGAAAATCTAATAAACAATTTTACCACTTACACTCAATTCTAAAAATGTACTGAATTAATCCAAACTCTCATAAATGGATTTGAATTAATTAGTTTAAAAATAAAACCCTTAAAATTGTGGTAAAATAATTATTAAAAATTTCAACTTTTTAAAAATATCAACTTATGCCCATAAATTGTAAAATTCATCATTTGAATTCTCATATCCTGTATTTTCCTGTAAATCCTGCAAAACTTTCAAATTCACTTTAAACATATGGTAAAATACACAAAATAAGGACTAACTAGTCCAAATATAAGGGTAAAATAGTCATTTTACTATGTTCATCACTGACAATAGAGGTGGGCATGCCGTGCAACTTAAAAATATGAGAAATGAATGACCGGGCCATAATCGGTGCCATGTACGGATGAGTTAATGCCACAAAATGTCCATACTTTGATAATTTGTCCACTACCACCAAGATTGTGCTCTTACCCATAGAAAGTGGCAACCCTCTATGAAGTCCATTGAGATAGATGACCAAATGACTGGTGGGATATCCAAGGGTTACAAAAGGCCCGCAGGATGCACATTCTCGCCTTTGTTCCATTGACAATTATTGCACTGTTTAATGTACTCAGTGAGATCTTTCCGCATCCCATGCCAGAAAAACTCACGCTTCAAGCGGTGGTAGGTCTTGTGGCACCCAAAGTGGCCTCCCAAAGGATTGTCATGCATATGGATCAAAACCTCCCTTTTAATAGGAGATTGTGGAGAGAGGTAGAACCACCCCTTGTAAAAAAAATGCCACCTTGTTCCTTGTAACGAGTGGGATCCAATGACCCTTCTTGAAGTTGGTTAAGCAGATGTTGGACATGTGGATCGGTCGAATGCTCATCACGCAGGCTATTAACCCATGACAATACTGGAAGTGATAAGTGCAGTAGTGTACCCTCTTGTTGTGACAATGCATCAGCGACGGTGTTAGACTGGCCACTCCGATACTCAATGCTAAAGTCATAACCAAAGAGTTTGGAGACCCACTGTAGTTGCATAGGCGTGCCGATCTTTTGCTCCAAAAAGAACTTGAGGCTTTTTTTATCCATCTTGACTACAAACCTGTGACCCAATAAGTATGGACGCCATTTTCGAACAGCCAAAACAAACGTCAGGAGTTCCTTCTCATATGCTGAGAGGAAGATTGATTTGCCACGCAACGCCTTGCTAAAGTAGGTGATAAGCACAGAAAAATGATAATTTTACCCTTTAATATTGGATTAGTTAGTTCTTAAATTTTGTTAATTTTATATTATTATTGTAATATATTATATATTCTAAAATTATATTTGTTAATATATTTATATTAAATAATTTTATCTAATTAAGTGTATTTTTATGTCTTGTTAGGTTGGTGAATTATTATGCATGCATTGAGTCTTATTTAAAGTCTAATTGACGACAACTCTGCGTGGAAAGAGGACTGGACACCATGGATGGGTTCTTCAATGAGTTGCCCGAACCATGGACAAAGCAAGAGATGAAAATACAACAAATGTTTTCGTTGGCAGCACATCAAGCAACCCATGTTGTTATGAAGAGAGAAACAATTCCAGCTGCAGCTGTCCTATGTTTGACGCTATTAAAGAATAAAGAAAGAAACTTGCTGAAAAAAGAGAGATGTTACTAAAAAAGAAAAACAGCAACCACATGTTACAAACAGTAGCAGCCAGACAATTGCAATTGGGTTGTCATGTTTCAGCATCAAGCACCAATGACGAGCAAGCAACAGAGTTGTTCATGAAAAACCATTGGGCAGCAACAGCAAGAACCTATACAGTTGTAAATAGTGTAAATACTGCAGATTAAGAGGCGTTTGAAGAAAAAGAAAAAAGAATTGTTGGCTGATCAGGTAGGGGCATTGTTATTAAACACCAAAACAGAGTAAGTTTTTTCGTTACAAACCAAGCAGCAAGAAAAAACTGAATGAGTAGTGGACTCGGCTGTGACCAGAAAGAGAAACAACAATTGAAAAAGAAAAAGAGAAGAAGCGTTAGGGAAGCAATCAGCAAGCAGATTTTCAAAGAGAAAAGAAATGTAGAGTTGCGTTGCAATTAAGAGAGAGTTGGCCGATCCTTGGTGTATAAGAAAGAATAATGGAAAAGAGGAAGGGCGGTGACCAATTTTATAGCAAGAAACCCGTAGCACAGAGGGAAAATCCTGGTGTCTTGATGGGCATCTCAATCCTATGACTCAGCAGAAAAGAATAAAATTAGAAAAGGTGCTGGCCGACTCGAAGGAGAATAGAGAAACAAGTTGCCGAGTACAAACTAGAATCTGCTGAGAATTGAAAGTGGGTCCCTTGGTTGCCTAATTTACCTTCTCCAAACACTATATAAAGAGGCTTTCGGCTAAAGAAAGAATTGAACTTGGACATTGATTTTTGGAGAGCTTGGAGGAGTGGATAATTTTGGAGTTTTCTTTTTGTTAGTGTTTTTATTTTATTCTTTTATAATTAGTTTCTTTTATTTTAATTCATGTCTTGTAATTTAGTTCCATTAATAATAATATAATTTCTTTGTCTTTAATTTCTTCAATTCAAAGTCAATGTGATTAATTTCAGTTATAAATTAAAAAAGTCCATGAATCTTTTTGTTTTGTTTTTATTTAAATCCAAAATTCCATGCATTTTAATTCTTAATTCCAAATTTTCTTAATAATTAAAAGGTAGAAAAACACTTAGAATTATGGCTTTCCACTTATTTATTTTTGTATGATGAAAATTTGATTTGATTTAATTCTTTTTATGGATTTATGTGAGAGATTATTATAAGTCGTTCAATGAAAGCAGAAAAATATTTTAGACTGAATAGAACTAAATTTTTTCAGTCTAAGGCTCTTTTTAAGAGCAGAAAAGCTTTTACATTCGAAATTGCAAGTTGAAATTTTATTTAGCCTAAGGTCGGATTTAAATTTTCTTATTTTAATTGATTTCATAAATTTCATAATGAGGATTTTAATAGATGAAGAATTTGAGTGCATAATAAATATTAAATGTGAGCTCCGTATTCTAGGCCTTGATATTATTTTTAAAATATGGAAAATAAATCCTCCATAATTCTTTGAGCTAGTTCCACTGTAAATATGTACAGATTTAATTTAGATGTCTTTAATTTAATTTTTTTTTTTAAAATTCAAACTCTTGAAAAATTGAAGAACTAGGTTGGTTAATTAGTTAATTGCATCTTAATTATGTTTTCTAAGTTAAATTGAGATTGTTAATATTTTTAGATTAAATCCACCATCTTAATTAAAATTAGTTAAATTGTTAGATTTTATATTTAAATCTAGAATGTTTCTAAATTAAAACTAAAATTCGTAGATTAGATAAATAACTCCATATTTATGATTTATCTCCATGTTTTCTAAATTTCTTAATTTACATAATTTAATTGAATATTTTTCACGGATATATTTTCCTAAGTTCCGATAGGTTCTGACGTGCACTCAATCGCTAAACTATTTAATGGTTCGTGCGCTTGCGAGTTATAAATTTAAAATTTACACAAGTTTTTTTAGGGTTTAGGGTGTAGGGTTTACTGCTCCAAGCTTTCCAAAAGTCAATTAGACTTTGAATGGGGCTCAATGCATGCACAATAATTCACCAACCTGACAAGACATAAAAATACACTTAATTAGATAAAATTAATTAATATAATATATTAACAAATATAATTTTGGAATATATAATATATTACAATAATAATATAAAATAAACAAAATTTAAGAACTAACTAATCCAATATTAAAAGGTAAAAGTATCATTTTTCTGTGCTTATCAAATACCCCCAAACTTAGATTTTGCTAGTCTTCGAGCAAAACAAAAATTAGAAACTAAAATAAAAATAAAATCCTAAACTACACCACTTTCGCTGGCACTCTCCATTGCATTTAACATATGCAACAAACCTTTAAACCCTTAGCTCACCACTAGTGGACGAGTTATAGTCTCATGAGGGCTTTCCGTGATGATACTCACAAACATCAAATTTTAGATTTCAGCAAAAATATCCAAACAAAAATTTAAACATCATACCACTCCAAAATTATTTTACAAAACTTATACTCAGAGTTTAGTGTGTGATAGCCAAATATTAAAATAGCCTTCTTTTTCAAAATACGTACAAGTTTGGTAACCAACAGCCGAAAATGAGCTTTAACTCCAAATCTCACCAGATATATCTCAGAAAGATTTTCGTTTAGTAATTGGAGTAAATTTTTCTCAAAATTATATGTGAGCAGAACAAATTTTCGAATACAAATATCTCACATATTTATCATCAAAGAAAGAATAATAACAAAAAAAAAAAACAGATCTCATGAATGGATGCCATTTTTCCTGAGAACATTAAATCAAACACCATAATTCTTCTTTATCTATTCTCCACTTAAATACCATATTAACTGATGATCAATAGGACTTCCTAATAGGACGAAACGTGGCTTAGGACCGGGTCAGATCAAAGAAGGATAAAAAGACTCAAAAACTAATAATTTGACAAAAAAAAGTTAGAGGTCTTCAAAATTCCTCTATTTTTCTTTTTCATTGATTTCATAGCATTTTTTTTTCTCTTTTTTTTTCACTTTTTGTTTTTTTCACATCCTTCTTTTCATGTAGATGTTCCCTTTCTCTTTCATTTCTTTTTATTCAATTTTTTTATACTTTGTTTTATAAATACCATAATTTTCTTAAATTACCATCCCAATAACAATCATCTCTAACCTTTTCCTAAGTCCTTAGATTAGGACACGGATTTTTTAATAGGCTCAAACTCCACAACCGGAGTTGAGTATGGATAACATGGTTAGTCAATAAAAATAGGCTAAATTTACTTTCAAAGCTCAAAAGTGGGAACTGACATGAATATAGGTAGGCTTCAAAGGCTCAAACGATCCAAAATAATGGCCTATATCACTTCCTAAGCTTCATATGATTATTTCATTGCTTCAAATAAATTTAGAAAAATATCAGGTATAATAATTCAATTTTGATATCATTTTCAGTAATTTGACCAAAATAAAGAGTAATGAGATCTAACAACGAAATAATGCGTACATCAACAAAAATAAAGAATTACTTATAACCCTTAGGGAAATCAATTGGCTCAAAAGCTCTCTGGGTTATAAGTCTCCACTGGTATTCCTCCAGTGATTACTCAACTCATGAATCTTTACAAGCTAACATTAATATGGCTTGTGTAAAAGTTTTCCAAGCATAAATTTCACAAAATTCAAATGGAAAAACATGATATAATTTTTTTTATCCCACATATTAATGCTAAAATCAAGAATTTTTTTTCAAGATTTTCAAATTTTTTTTTTCACAGAACTAAATACGCCTTAATACCCCCAAACTTAAATTGGACATTATCCTCAATGTTCCCTAATCTACCTGCGCATCAGCAAATTAGAAGAAATATTAGAATAGAACAACTTGAGTTAAGAAATACCTGAGAGAGCTCTCTTTATTCAAAACCTGTAAAAACAAATGGACAACAAAAGCAAAAACAACAAACACACAACAAAGACACTAGATTGACTCAAAAAACACAAAAACTGACTCAACAAAAGTGAAAACCTAAACTAGTCAAACATTGACACATACACATACTGACTCACAGACAAACTCAACACAGACTCAGAGACACACGTGAAATTCAAAAACCTAACCTAAACAGACTGGACAAAATGGACATACGGACACAGACAGACTCAAACTTAGACATAGAATGACTGGTAGATGGATGAATGGGTGGATATGGATAGGTGGACCTTCCTATCAATCCTGGTGAGACGTTTAAACCACATGTTGACCGTTAGGGTTCGGGATAGGCTGACTAGGGAATTTGTTTTTCTCTCTTTCGCCTATCGCGGTGGCTAACTGTCTAAGCTGTGTTTCGAGCTTGTGCATAGCATGCAGAGTGGACTGCATGAATTGCTGCAACGTATCCTCGAGAGAGGGCTTACGTTGCTGAGAAGGACCGGACTGGTAGAACGGATTTCGCTGGGGTGGATGATTTTGAGATGGATGGTATGGTTGGTTTTGAGGTGGTTGGTACTTGGGAGGTTGATATGGCTAACATTGATATTGTGGGGGTCCTTGACTACTAGAGGTTGATTCTGACACCACAAAAAATTTGGATGATTTCGCTAATTAGGATTGTATGTGGTAGAAAAAGGGGTTCCTTGCTGTCTTCCAAAATTATTGAGTGCATAGGCCTTCTCGGTTGAGCACTCAGCATTCGATCCTAAGGAAGGACAATTTTGGGCAGTGTGTCATAGGTTAGAACACAATGCACAAACCTCAGCATGCATTCCTAATGATGGGTTCATCGCCTGAGACATTGCTAAAACATCTACTTTTTTCGTTTGGTTTGCTATCGCAATCTTAACGTCAAAGTCATTGTTAATTTCGTACAATCCTCCTCTCTTTAAGGTTTGTGTTGAATTCTCTCTTATGGAGAAGTCTCATCGCTAAGAACTTTCCGCCAATGATTCTAAGAAATTCCATCCATTGTTTGCTGTTAACTGTAAAAATTCTCCACCCTTCATAGACTCGACCATTGTGCGGTTCGATGTGGTTAAACCATCATAAAAGAATTGCACGAGTCTCCTTGTTTCATAGCTGTGGTGGGGGCATTTACTCAATTACTCTTTGAATCTTTCCCATGACTCACAGAAATTTTCACCCTCCTTTTGATTAAAGTTTGAAATTTCTTTCCTGAGGGCATTAGTTTTTTATACAGGGAAAAATTTATTCAAAAATTTGTTGGCCAACTAATCTCAAGTTGTGATGGAATTTGCAGGTAGAGAATTTAGCCAAGATTTCATTTTTTCTTTGAAACAGAAAGGAAATAAACGAAGTCTAATGAATTCATCAGTGATGGCTTGAAGTTTGATGGTGGCACAAATCTCTAAGAATTCTTTAACATGTAGATAAGGGTCCTCACGATCAAGTCCATGGAATGCAGGTAAAAGATGTAACAGGGCTGGTTTGAGTTCAAATGCCACATTAGTTGCCGGAACAACTATGCTGGATGGTATGTTGGGTGTGACTGGTGAAAAGTAGTCTTGGAGGGTTCTCTCTTCGACTCTTTCTCCGGCCATGTTAGGTGATGGTGGTCATGGTGAAGGTGGATTGTCTATATCTATGGCTAAGCTGGACTGAGCTCCAGATGCATCGATCGGTAAATCGACGGAAAACATAACTCAAACCAAGCGATTGTTAGAGTCACAATACCAATAATTCATACAAAGACACGATCATTCATGCTCAATCAAATCCATACAAAATATGACCTAAACCTAGACTGACACAAGGATCCTAGACTCTAGACTGCTCCTAATCTCTTTTCCAGAAAATTTAAGCCTCCGAGGAGAGTTTAATTACAAGCACGGCCAGGTAAGTTTTAAGGTAAGTTGAGGAGCACAATGGCAATCGACTTAATCTTCCACTTATCCTTTTGGCTATTTGCACCTTGGTGACAAAATTATCCTAAACACCATGCTCGAAGAAAGACTATTCACTGGTGAAGTAAAAATAACTGAATTAAAGATGGTCCTATTGAGCATGAACAACCCTAAATGATGGTTCTAGATTGTTTTTGACATACAATGCATGAACCAATTTTTACTAATCTTTTTAAATTTTCTATTTTGTGAATGCAAGCCTAAATTACCAATGCAAGATTCAAGTAAATATGAAGATAATAAGCAAACAATTTAACTTAATGCATGAACTAGTAACCTAAATGCATGAACAAATTAAATATGTAATTTTTTTGGTTTTTTTTATGCAAAATAAATGCAATACAACCTAATAAAATCTATATGAATGCATGAAAATTAATAATTTAAAGAATGAGATTGAATGCGCGTACCTTGGCTTTTTGTTTTTATTTATTAGCAAACGCAATTTTTATTTTTTCAGGAATTTTTTTTTCACAAGGATTTTCAAAGCACCTGCACAAAACAAAACTCAAAACCATGGTGAAGCATTTAATCACATAAAACATGTATGATTCCTAAACTAAATGCAGATTTCATAATGTTATAACTAGTGAAGGAAATTAAATGATTGTAACCTAATTAAGAACTCTAAATTAAATTAAGACCATAAAAATTTCTAAATTAATATTCACCAAATTAATTCAAATCAAATTTTCAAGTAAGTCCAAAGTTGTTCCACGATTTTTTTTTCTTCGATACTGTAACTGGAACCTTCCAAATTTAGATCTATTTTCTAAAAATAGAACATGACTAAATTCGATTAAAATTCTAAGATTAGAAAATCCTAAAAATAGAAACTACATATTTTTGGAAGTTTATAAAAATAGAAGTTTCAAAAAATAAAATTTTCTAAATTTAGCAGTGATTCCAAATTTAGATCATCTCCTCTTTTTTATTATTTTTAGAAACTTATAAATAAGCTAACCTTCTAGAATTAGAGTTACTAAGAAAAATAGAAACTTCTAATTTTTAAGAGTTGCCAAAAATAGATATTTCTGAAATTAATAATGTTTCTAAAAATAAATAATTCAATTGGCAATTTTCTAAGTTCCCCGGTAATGGCGCCAAAAACTTGTTATACAAATTCTTTATTTATAACTAGCAAGCGCACGAACCATTAGATAATATAGCAATTGAGTGCGATGTCGAACCCATAGGAATTTAGGAAAATATAACTGTAAAAAACATACCACTAAATGACGTAATTTAAAAAATTTAGAAAATATGCAGATAAATCATAAATATGAAATAATTTATCTAATCTATGAGTTTTATATAATTTAGAAATATTCTAGAATTAAAGATAGATTTTAACAATTTTTAACTAATTTTAATTAAGATGGTGGATTTAATCCAAAAATATAACAATCTCAATTTAACTTAGAAAACATAATTAAGATGCAATTAATTAATTAACGAACTTAGTTCTTCAATTTTTCAAGAGTTTGAATTTTAAAAACAAAAATTAAATTAAAGACGCCTAAATTACCTTTGTACATATTTACAATGGAACTGGCTCAAAGAATTATTGAGGCTTTATTTTCCATATTTTAAAAATAATATCTAGGCCTAGAATACGGAGCTCACATTTATTATTTATCATGCACTCAAATTCTTCTTCTATTAAAGCTCATTATAAAATTTATGAAATCAATTAAAATAAGAAAACTCAAATCCGGCCTTAGGTTAAAAAAAATTTCAACTTGTAATTTCGAATATAAAAGTTTTTCTCCTCTTAAAAAGAGCCTTACAATGAAAAAATCAAGTTCTATTCAGTCTAAATTTTTTTTCTACTTTCATTGAACAACTTAGAATAATCTCTCACATAAATCCATAAAAAGAATTAAATAAATCAATTTTTCATCATACAAAAATAAATAAGTGAAAAACCATAATTCTAAGTGTTTTTCTGCCTTTTAATTATTAATAAAATTTGAAATTAAGAATTACAATGCATGGAATTTTGGATTTAAATAAAAACAAAACAAGAAGATTCATGGGCTTTTTTAATTTATAACTGAAATTAATCACATTGACTTTGAATTGAAGAAATTAAAGACAAAGAAATTATACTATTATTAATGGAACTAAATTACAAGACATGAATTAAAATAAAAGAATCTAATTACAAAAGAATAAAATAAAAAAGTAACAAAAAAAAACTCCAAAATTATCCACTACTTCAAGCTAAAAACTTGTTGTGCAATGTTTAAATTTATAACTCGCAAGCTCACGAACAATTAGATAGTATAGTGATTGAGTGCAAGGTCGAACCCATCGGAACTTAGGAAAATATATCCTTGAAAAAAATACCATTAAATTATGTAAATTAAGAAATTTAAAAAATATGGACATAAATCATAAATATGGAGTTATTTATCTAATTTATGAATTTTAGTTTTAATTTAGAAACATTGTAGATTTAAAAATAGAATCTAACAATTTAACTAATTTTAATTAAGATGTGGATTTAATATAAAAATATAAACAATCTCAATTTAACTTAGAAAACATAATTAAGTTGCAATTAATTAATTAACCAACCTAGTATTCAATTTTTCAAGAGCTTGAATTTTAAAAACAAAAATTAAATTAAAGACACCTAAATTACCTCTGTACATATTTAAAGTGGAACTCACTCAAAGAAATATGGAGGCTTTATTTTCCATATTTTAAAAATAATATCAAGGCCTAAAATACGGAGCTCATATTTATTATTTATCATGCACTCAAATTCTTCATCTATTAAAATCGTCATTATAAAATTTATGAAATCAATTAAAATAATAAAATTCAATTCGGCCATAGGCTAAATAAAATTTCAACTTGCAATTTCGAATCTAACAGTTTTCTGCTCTTAAAAAGAGCCTTAGACTGAAAAAGTCAATTTCTATTCAGTCTAAAATACTTTTCTACTTTCATTGAACAACTTAGAATAATCTCTCACTGAAATCCATAAAAAGAATTAAATAAAATAAATTTTTCATCATACAAAAATAAATAAGTGGAAAACCATAATTCTGAGTATTTTTCTGCCTTTTAATTATTAATAAAATTTGGAATTAAGAATTACAATGCATGTCTGGCTGCTACTGCTTGTAACACGTGGTAGCTGTTTCTTTTTAATAACATCTCTCTTTTATCAGCATGTTTCTTTCTTTATTCTTTAATAGCATCAAACATAGGACAGTTGTAGCTGGAATTGTTTCTCTCTTCATAACAACATGGGTTGCTTGATGTGCTTCCAACGAAAACATCTGTTGTATTTTCATCTCCTGCTTTGTCCATTGTTCAGGCAACTCATTGAAGAACCCAACCATGGTGTCCAGTCCTCTTCCCATGCATAGTTGTCGTCAATTAGACTTTGAATGGGACTCAATGCATGCACAATAATTCACCAACCTAACAAGACATAAAAATACACTTAATTAGACTTCGATTCTTTCTGTAGCTGAAAGCCTCTTTATACAGTGTCCGGAGAAGGTAAATTAGGCAACCATGGGATCCACTTTCAATTCTCAGCCGATTCTAGTTTGTACACGGCAACTTTTAATTCAACTACACGGTAACTTCTTTCTCTATCCTTCTTCTAGTCAGTCAGCACCTTTTCTAATTTTACTCTTTTCTGCTGAGTCAAAGGATTGAGATGCCCATCAAGACACCAGGATTTTCCCTCTGTGCTACGGGTTTCTTGCTATAAAATTGGTCACTGCCCTTCCTCTTTTCCATTATTCTTTCTTATTCACCAAGGATCGACCAACTCTCTCTTGATTGCAAGACAGCTCTACATTTCTATTCTCTTTGAAAATTTGCTTGGCCGGTTGCTTCCCTAACACCTCCTCTTTTTCTTTTTGAATTGTTGTTTCTCTTTCTGGTCACAGCCGAGTCCACTACTGATTCAATTTCTTCTTGCTGCTTGGTTTGTACCGAAAAAGCTTACTTTGCAGATAATTATAGACTTATTGAATATATAATTTTTCATAAAATATCGGACATTTACATCTTCTAATATATTTTTGAAGTTACGATATTGGGAAATTATATAATTAGTAATAAAATGGTGAAAATTATAAGGAAAAGCAGATAAATGAGGAAAATTTGTAGAAATATTTTCATAATTTATTTTCTTAGTCAATGAGTGTTATTTTAAGTTATGAATTATAGAAATAAAAAAATAAATAATAAAATGATTGAAAATTACATAATAATGTAGAAAAATATTAGAAAATGAAACTAATGGGGTCCTAATCACTTGAACTGATTACCACACAAATGTCATACATAATAATATAATGTGTTCTTCATTTGAGAAAATAGATTTTATTTTTCATTAATAATAATTAGATAAATAAAATTATTAGATAAAATTATGAGCTATAGTTAATTATGTTAAATTGATATAATAAAAATAAAGAATACCTTCTAATAATATGACGATGGTAAAAATATTAGACAATAAATATAATATTAAATTATTACAATAAGATAAATAAAAGAAAACATTATACTTTTTACTTTCAGCATAAGTAAATATTGTATTTAAAAAAAAAAATATTACTTTCACATTAAAAACAACTTTTTGATAAAATATTAGAGTACACACATGAGCTTCCACGTGAGCTCTTTAGGAAGCTCACTTGAGTTCCTTTTCATAAAGATGGATTTTCACTTAGAAACCCTAATGCTCATATTTTAATACCCTTATTCTCTTTCACTCTCTCTCTATTAAACCCTAGCCGCTACCGCCACACTCTGTATTTTTCCCATCAACGAAGAAGAAGAAAAAGAGAAAGGAAAGCTGTGAAAGGTGTTAGCGGTTTTTTTTCTTCAATCGTTTCTCCATATTTTCTTTTTTCTCTTTCCATTCTTTTTCGTCTGATATTTCTAACAAAAAAAGGGGCTTTTTTTAAAAAAAAAAAATAACAAACAACCGAATTTTTAAAATTCAGCCGATATCATGATCAAATTATCTGTAAGAAATTCGGTTATATCGGCCGAATTTTTTTTGGTACGACTAATACGCACAGTATCGACCGATATTTTGACCCTTGGCTTGGCTCAATTTGCATTTGGATCTTAGCTTGGCCTGATTGGAATGGATCTCTAGCTCATGGATCTTGAATTTTAGATTTTAGCCTTTGAATTGCCAGTTTCCTCGAGAATTAAGATAATTAATTCACTACTTAAATTCTAAAAAAAATACTAAATTAATCTAGAGTCTCATACTTGGATCCAGATTATTCAATTTACATTAAAAGCCTAAAAAGTGGTCTAAAATTAATTATAACAATTCTAGGTCTTCCATTTTAAGAATAAATCCTTGCAATATCTTCTAGATTTAAACTGATTTCACATACTTTCCATTTTTATCTACAAAAGTCACAAACTGTAATAAATGCACCTAATATATAGAAAATTGAGAGATAATTAGTCTAATAATCAGGGTTAAAATTGTCATTTTTCAAGTCTCAACAGTGGAAGCAATGAAACCTTTCGAATTACCAGCATCTTCATCAGTTGATACATCAGATTCACTTTCGGATTATGATGTATCTTCTTCCACCACAGTTGTCATGAGTTTCTTTTTAGATCTCCAGTTAGAAGGACATTCATAAGCCAAGTTCCCATATCCCTCACAGTTAACACATTGGTGATCTTTGGACTTGTACTTATATTTTTCTTTGAATTTATCTCTTGACTTTTCTTTTGAAAAGTGTGGTTTACTTTTAGAAATTTCTCTAGAGTCTTCTCTTTTAACTCTTCTTTGTTTTTTCCTCTTATTAAAGTGTTTTAAGAAATTCTTAGCAACTATGGCAACATCTTCATCTGAATCACTTTCACAGTCATCAGATTTTTCATCTATTTTATTTTCAGCTTTTAGAGAAGATCTTAGAGCAAATGATTTCTTTTTGGATTTTTCATTATCAAAGTGAAGCTCATAAGTCTGAAGAGACCCGACTAGGTCATCTACCCACATTTGTGCAACATCTCTATATTTTCAATAGTGGCCACTTTGGGTTTGAATCTTATGGGCAAATTTCTTAGGATTTTGGTGCATACCTTAGACTCTGGAATTCTCACCTAGGGCCCACATGGAATCCACAATATCATTGAGCTTTGAGTAAAACTCCATCAAAGTTTCATTTTCCTTCATACGTATATTGTCAAACTTTGATTGGAGGATTTGGTGTTTAGATCTCTTAACAACTGAGGTCCCCTCATGGGTCCTTTCCAAGATGTCCCAAGTATCTTTGGCTGTCTCACATGTCATTATACGTTTACACTCATATGGTGAGACAACACAGTTTATGGCATTTAAAGCCTTTCCATTTGCAGTGTATAGAGATTTTTCCATGTTAGTCCAAGTAAAGTAATCCTTAGATTTAGAACCAATGACTTGTTTTATAGATTTACCTACTTCATCTTTAGTGGATTTTCCAGTGATTTTCTCCATAGGATGTTCTCAAGCCCTTACTACGGACTCCTAGACGGCTCCATCAAGAGATATGAAAAAACTTTTCATTTTTGCCTTTCAGGAGGCATAGTTTGAGCTGTCAAAGTAGGGGGTTTGGAAACAGGGTGACTCTCACCTCCATGTATGGTTCTAGTACAGGATCAACTCGAACAATTAAGTCCAACTCAGAGTAACATTGCTCTTGATGCCAATTGAAATTCCGTTAATAGAACGATACAAGACCTAGGAGAGAGAGAGGGGGGATAGGTGTCAACAGATTTTATTTTCCTTTTTAAAATAAAAAAAAAAATATGTGCAGTGGAATAAATGTGTGTGCAATAAACAAATGAATCAAACCATCAAAGCAAACCATACATGCACAACGATATATAGTGGTTCGGTTCACCTGAACCTACATCCACTATCAGACTTCCCAACTCTCGGGTCGTCCAAATATACTATGAATGGGCATCACACCCAGATAGTACAACCTAATTTTTTTATAGAGGTTCGACCTCCACGGTCTAATCCTCAACTCCTATTTTTTTGGGTGGTTCAAACACACTATTCTAATCCACCTTATAATATTTATCAAAAGATAAAAGAGGAACACTTGCCTTGGTCCTTAACAAATCTTCAAATGTGTGTTCTTCTGTTAATGTCTTCACGCCTCTTCCTTCAGATCTGGTCCATTCTTCAGTGAGCTTTGGCATAGTGGAACATGGTTGAGAGGACAAAAGTATAATTGATTTTGGCTCCTAGAGAAACATCCTCATCTTCATTACAAAGTATTGAATACTTAACCATATCCTTGTCAAATGACGATGAAGATGAAGTGATAAGGGATGGGTAAGGTCTCTGGTGGCTGTTTTGGATTTACCAATATTCATATCTCCCTCTTGAATTAAACCAGCCTTGTACTTATAATATAGTTTTGCAATGGCTAAGTCTCAAGGCCTCGAGCGTGTATTTCGTAATACAACTCATAAGATTTCTAGATTTTCAGCCTTAGATCCTTTGATATTTAGTCAAAGACTAAGTCACAAATTTGCCACATGTAGTGATTGCCAATCACAATATCTTTATTCTATAATATCGGATTATGAGGTAGCAAAAGATTTTCCATAATCTTTTCAAACTGGGAGGAACCTCTTTAAATTTCCAGATTTATATGATTACCAATCACAATTGGAGATATCTTTTTCCATCAGATTTTTCATACATATAAGGAGCCTTCCAGATTTGCACGTGATTTTAAGGCAAAAGTCAACTGGGTTTAAGAGCACATGTCAAATATACGCTGTAGCGATCTACTTACAGTTTTTGGCTGATTTACTCTTACCAGCTTCAGTCTCGAGGGCTCGAGATAGAGCTCGAGGCCTTGAGGCTGAGACCAAATATTTTTCAAATTTTCATGTTTTAGCCATTGACTTCTAGGGTGATTGGGTTTGACTTAGGGTTCACTAGGGCCAACTTACCTGTGTGCCAATCACGTGTATAATATAGAACAATCAATGCATAGTAGATCTTCCTACAACTTTCTGACATATACAAAGGTCTTCCAAGGCAATAGAACCTTCAATGCATAGTAGATCTTCCTGCTGCTTTTTGACATCTTCAAAGGTCTTCTAAAGCAAGTTCCAAAACTTGGTCACGGAATTGACAAAACAAAGACTCGATCCAACTGAGATCCTAACATAATTAACTCGATTCGTATTTGAACCTAAAACTACCCAACCCAATCTATTGCCATCCTTATATGGGCCACAAACTTTTACGAGTTCTTATCATGGACAATTTACTTTAATTTTGTCATTAAATATAAGAAAATATATACTTTATTTATTTAAATTTTGTTATTGATTTCACATATCATACAAACATTAAAAATTGAATTTCATAGGAAAGGATTTCTTATCTCAATTTCCTAAGAAACCATTTCCAAAGAAATTGATGTTTTTCTTTCCTCGTGTGAAAATAAGCATGTATGACATTAAATATTTATCGAAGTGATTGAAATATTAAATATTTATGAACTCAAAATATCTTCGTAAATCTAATTGAAGATCTTTTTAAATACTATATTATATTTTAGACAAGTAGACAACTCCAATGTGTTAATCATGTTGAGTCAAAATAAACTCCACATGTAGCTTATCAAAAGAGAAGAGTTTAAAGACTTTGGCTTATTATTGACCAATCACCTTTTTAGCCACACCCTTTTCAATTGGCTTATCACATTAGACCAAAGTAAGCTCATACAAAGAGTAAAAGTTTGGGATAAAAAATAATGTAATCATAAACATTTGGTGAGCTTAAAATTTGGCTTAATAATTAAATCAAGGTTATAGGATATTCTTTTGAGGTCTCTAATTTATGCGTAGAATTTTTCGATAAACCTACAACATATGAAGAAATTGTGCTTCATACATATTTAAGGATTAAAAAATAATTTAAAGTCATTAAAATTAGTCATTAAAATTTTAAGAGTATAATAAATATGACTTTATTGATTTAGATGAGATAATTTTTTTTGACCTCTTATTAATGCTAAGACCTTTCCAACATATTTGTTATATTTTATCAAGGTTGTCTTTTAGGTTATCATATTCATTTAGATACCTTTTCAGTTGAGGAATCACTTCAAATAAAAGTGGGCCTTCAATAAAATAAAAATATTTAAATATTAAACGAATAATTTAAAGCCACCAAAACTTTAAAGAGATTCGATAACATGGCCTTATTAAGCTAACCAATATGATTTTTTTGTTTCATACAATGTGCTCAGTCATTTCCAATAGGCCCCTGTGATTGGGCCAAAGTAGTCTCACATGTAAATTATGTTTTTGATATCTCAACACTTACAACTTACGTGGGGGTCGCCTTAGCCTAATGTGTTAGGTTTGTTCAAAAGATCTCTTTGTAAAGATGAGACTAAAAGGGATCATTTTTATTGGAACAAGGAGTGCTACTTTGGTTAGAGTCAAATTGAACTCAATTGATCTAGAGGTCTAGCCTAAATTATTGGTAGGTTGACCCAGCCCATTTGAAATATAGTTTAGTTTGAGAAAAAAAAAAACTTTGACTTATTTTTAATTTATATTGAGTCTGAGTCATGATTTATATAAACCAACCCATTTAAATTACCCAAATTGCATATAGATATTCAGACTTCATATTCCATATGTTTAATTGATGATTTTTCTAGACTTTACTCTTTATAATGATTATGTTTTAATGGTGGAGACCTATTATATAGATACCTCTTTGTTAAATACATACCAATATAATGTACATAGACCAGTATCTACTTAATTACATGAGTTGATTCATAAGTCAATTTAACTCAATCAATTAATTGACTAAATATGAAAATATTTGTGTTTCAATGGTTTGGTTTGGGTAAATTAAAAGCGAAATATGAGTTGGGTAAAAATTAGTAACCCAAATTTAATGTGTTTAAGATAAGTTCAGAGTGTCAATCTGACCTACATACAAGTTGCGTTTTTATTAGATCAAAGACGCAATATGTTTTAGCTCATGAATTTTAAAATATATAAATTAATTTTAGTCTTCAAACGTTGCACTTGTTTTGGAGCCATTTTAGTCCATGCAACAAACTTGTTAGAAATGTCTTGCTATAATTATTAATTCCTTAGAAACTACTCTAACAAAATCAATGAAACTATTTTTGAAATTTTGTAAATATTTAAATTATTATTAATTTTTTTGACTTTATCTACATGAGGCTAATCGACAAAAATAAGTTAAAAAAAATACTAAATTTAATTGATAAAAAGTCTAAACTAAAATTATTATTTTCACTATTAATTTTTTTTCCAATTTTTACTATTGTTTGATTGTGATAGATAAAATTTATTTAATTTTATAATTTATTTTCAATTTTAAAAACTGAAACACTAAGATAATTTAGTGAACTTATTTTTTATAATTAAATAGCTATTATAATTATTTATTTGATTATCAATTTTATCTTCTGAAACATACTGTCAGTAAACTCATGCGTTTGTATATAATGATCCATGTGTGAACACTCCTGCGTCCGTATCAGGGGTCAAAAATTCGGCCGGTACTGTGCGTATCGGCCGAATTATATTGGATTTTCGACCACCGATCTATATTGGTCGATACGTATAGTATCAGCCGTACAAAAAAAAATTCGGCCGATATGACCGAATTTTTGACTGATACGGTCATGATATCGGCCAAATTTTAAAAATTCAGTTATTTGTTATTTTTTTAAAAAAAAATATCAGACGAGAAAGAATGGAAAGAGAAAAAATAAAATATGGAGAAAAGATTGAAGAAAAAAATCGCTACACCTTTCATAGCTTTCCTTTCTCTTCTTTTTCTTCTTCGTTGATGGGAAAAATACAGGCGGCGGCTAGGGTTTCATAGAGAGAGTGAAAGAGAAGAAGGGTATTAAAAGATGAGCATTAGGGTTTTTAAGTGAAAACACTTTTTTATGAAGAGAACTGACGTGCTCTTCCTAAAGACCTCACATGGAAAGTCACGTGTGTGCTCTTACATTTTTATCATTTATCAAAAAGTTACTTTTAATGTGGAAGTAATATTTTATTTATTTTAAATATAATATTTATTTATACTGAAAATAAAAAGTATAATATTTTTTTATTTATCTTATTGTAATAATTTAATATTATATTTATCATCTAATGTTTTTACCAATGTCATTATTATTAGAAGGTATTCTTTATTTTTATTATATCAATTTAACATAATTAACTATAGCTCATAATTTTGTCTAATAATTTTATTTATCTAATTATTATTAATTAAAAATAAAATCTATTTTCTCAAATGAAAGAAAAATTATATTATTTATTATGTATGACATTTGTGTGGTTATCAGTTCAAGTGATTAGGACCCCATTGTTTCATTTTCTAATATTTTTTCTACATTATTATGTAATTTTTAATCATTTTATTATTATTATTTTTTATTTCTATAATTCATAACTTAAAATAACACTCATTGACTAAGAAAATAAATTATGAAATTATTTTTACAAATTTTCCTCATTTATCTGCTTTCCTTTGTAATTTTCACCATTTTATTACTAATTATATAATTTCCCGATATCGTAACTTCAAAAATATATTAGAAGATGTAAATGTCTGATATTTTATGAAAAAAATACATATTCAATAAGTCCATAACCATACATTTTTTGAATTTTTTTTTTAAAAAAAAAAAATAAGTAGGAGAGAGAAAAAGGTCGGCCGAACCCATTCGGCCCGGCCGATTTTTCTACCCCTGGTCCGTATACACTGGTCAGAACACTCGTGCGTTAGGTCCTTGCTCCATGTCTGACATACCTACAACATCTCAGGTAAGGACGTGATATATGCCCATCGCCGATTTTGTAGCTGGACGGTAACGGTAGCAGCAGTAGAAACCAGAAGAAACATATACTACTGTGGGACAAAACTTGAGTTGGTTGAGACGTAAAAAATTTGGATGACGTCAAAAATATAATGATTCTTGGTTGGAATGATATGAGAATGATATGGAAATGATAAGCTTCTACATGTTAGAGTTGACCCATGCTTGAGTGAGAATCTTCTATTATTATAAATACAATACAGTGGAGGAAAAACTTCACACTCAGTTACTTTTATACTAGATTGTTCTAACAGGAGAGTATTTTTATACTTTTCAAATTGTGTAAATATTTAAATTATTGAATGTTTTCATTTATTTAAAAGAGCTTAATTGATAAAAATAAAATAAAAAAAGTCTCTAAATTCAATTTATAATAAGTATAAATTAAAATTATTATTTTCACTAATTATATTTAAATTTAATCTTTATAATATTTATCGATGAATCTTTACTTCTGTTAGATTCTGATAGACAAAAAAGGTATTTAATTTATAATTTAATTTCAATTTTAAAAAGTTAAGTACTAAGATAATTCATTGAACTTATTTTTATAATAAACACTTTTTATAATTATTTATTTGACTATATAATATTTTTTTTATATTGTCAACTCTATCTTCTGAAAGCTACTGTGCTCCAAGTCAGAACACTCCTGCGTCACAATACACTGCTCCAGGTCAGAATACTCGTCCATTTGGTCCCTGTTCCATGTATGACATACCTTCCATTTCTAGTAACCTCGTGCGTTATGCTCGCCGCCGTTTTTGCCGCTACACCATTACGGTGGTACAAAACTTAAGCAATTTGGATGATGGCGAAATAATGACGCTTGGTTGGAATGATGTGAGAATGTGTAAGCGGTTTCCATACGTTGGAGTTGACCCATGCTTTGATGAGAATCCTTCCTTATTATAAATATAAATGAATGGAGGACAAACTTCACACAGTTACTTGGTTGAAGAAGTATCAATCCAGAGATGGAGATGGCTGCTACATGTGATGGTAAAGTGGTGGCAGTGGTGTTTGTGCTTGTTATGTGCTTTGAAATGACACTAGGGATGAGAAATGCAGCCTCATCCACCGGCCCTTTACCCTACGCCCACCCTGCGACTGCACAAATCTCAGCTTCGGACGGTGTATGCACATCCATGGTGGAGAAACATGGCTACGTGTGCCAAGAACACACTGTATTGTGCCTTACTCTTTTCACTTGCTTCTTGATTGATTTTATAAGTTCAACCGATTGTCTAGCAGACTCAATTGGGTTGGGTCAACTTGTTTTCTATTTAATTTTGAATTAAAAAAAAAGAAAAAAAAGAGGAAAAAGCCACAGTGAAAAGTAACTGTAATAGTGGGTAAAATTAGATTTCACTTTTCAGAATTATCAAACTAGTATTTTTAACCATCCAGTTATTGTTCACACATTGAGTTTGCTCCATTTATATATTATATAAGGTGATATGCTAAAAATGAATTTTATTTTCTAAGATTAAATTAGAATGGACAAATTTGTCATAAATTATTATAGACGTTAACCTCAAGCTCAACCTTCACGTTTGTTAAATAAATTTAATTTTACACTTCAACTTATTATTCTTTGTTTCAAGTTTGACTCTCATTATCATCATTTGTCAAAGTTTATTTATTTAGAGTCGAATTTTCAATTATATTTCAATTTATCTCTATAACAGATTGTAAAGTTTCTATCTCCACTTTCTATTATAGTCACCTTTTATTCATTCTCTATATATTTTTTTTTAGCCTACGTTCTTCCCTTTGCTAACAATTTATAACTTTTCAACTAAGACTGTCATTTTGCCATTATTGGAGCTACCATTTAGAGTTAGATTATTCATGCAATATAACATGCATCTGTCACGCCCCGCCAATCAATTATGCATACCGTATAATCTCAAACATTTAAATAACAAGCAGGGAAGCATTAATAAATCTCAAGATGATTTGATAAAACAATATAATCGAATATGAATAAGGTTTTGTACTCCCTACTTCAAAAAGAAGAAGCTTAGGGTCTCCCGCATTCCAAAAGGAACGCGAACAACAACCTAGATTGCCGTTTGGGAGAGAGAAGCTCGACTACCGAAACAAAAACCAACAACAGGGAGAAATCGAGTTCAATCTAGAGAGAATACATCACAAATGGGAGAGAGAGGGAAAACAAAAGAAAACGAACTCCAAAACCCTAGAACTGATCCCTTTTTATAAGGAAAATGAAACTTAGTCACGAAGCAAAACTCGTCAAATTGTTAGTGAAGACCATCGAAATTCTGAACATCGATATTTCAAAGGGTGACCTTGGACCGAGAGATAAAATATCCAAGATTTCTCATCTATATTCCGATGGGTAATATTGAAATTCCAACCCGAGAGCACTGCATTTTGGCAGTTTTGCACTATGTCACTAAAACGACCATAACTTGGGCTACAGAGCTCAGATTTGCGCGTTCTCTTTCTCTTTAGAAATCTGTTTGACTAATATATCCAACCAACCAAATTTGAGACTATTTTCAAACACCAGGTTTTGAAGTCAACTTCGCTTGATTTGGGCCAAAAGTCACCTTCACCCATCTTTTACGAGAATTTTCAATAATTTAACTGGTTGGGTCATTGCGAATCTTTGTTACCTTGACTTTATCTATTTGGTTTTTTTTCAATTATCCAACACTTTGTTCCATGGATCATTCTATTAAATCATTCTTTTAAGTAGCATGAAACTCACGCTGAACTTCTCAAACATATTTATATTTTGTCTACCATGCTTTTATCCTATCGATAATATCGAAATTAGACTATCTATAGAATTTTATGTACAACTGAAATCTCTCAATTTAATAATAATATATTCATATTTTATCTTTAATTTATCTAAAAATTAGCAATGAAGAGACCCAAGGAAATCCACATAAGACACGAAAATGGTTTTACATTAGAATAAATCCACCAAAAACCATCATAGAAACCGTCGAATGAACATAGAAAGGTGTACAATGATGAAGTACTGATAATCACAACTTGCTTGCCAGCAATAAATTAGACACCAAAATTCCTCATTAAATTAGTAAACCAACATATGTATAATAATAAAATGTTTTTGAATTCTTGAATCGCAACTCTATCAATAAATTAGTCCAATGTCTTTAGTTGGTGTCCAAATTGAACAAACATGTGAATGTGGAAAAGATAACTCAATGGCTGTTTCATATTATCAAAATTTATGTTATTTATATTGAGGTTCATATATTACTCATACTGTATTTACCGAGTTCAGTTTGAGATACAAATTTCAGTTGAAATCAATTTTTCATTCTTTGAGGGAATTAAAAAAATTTCAACTCATATCGGCTATATCGATTGTAAATAGATGAAGTCACTGAAATTTTTAAAATTTAACAAAATTCCCAAAACATGAGTGAAATTTGACAGATTTTTATTTTTATTTTGACAAATAATATAAAATACACTTTTATCTAAAAAATTGACCAATGTTTCCAAAATTTATTGTTTGTCATGCGTCCGAAATAGAAAAATTTGGCCGATATTTGTAACTTAGAAAAAAGGATAGGAAAAATAATGTAATTTTCCACTTTATATTTGCTCTTAAGTTTTTTCTCTTTTGGACAAAAAGTGCAACTCCAGTGCATGTCCAGTGAACAAGGTTGGTAGGTGTTCTCTAATCTGAATTATGGTTTCTTTGTATAATTATGGATCTTGATACTGTATATTCAACCATGGCTTTTGTATCTGACCAATAATCGATATCAGGTGACAACAAAAGATGGTTATATTCTCGGCATTCAAAGAATCCCACAAGGCCTTACCAACAATACGAGTGGAAGTAGAACACCGGTTTTACTGCAACATGGTGTACTGGTGGTGAGAGGAGGATAATTTTTTTTAATATTCACAGGGATTTTCTATATGAATTGAAAAATAAATTGGTGATTGCAGGATGGCGTTTCTTGGCTAATTAATTCTCCCCAAGAGTCATTACCATTCATCTTGGCTGACAGTGGGTTTGACGTGTGGATTGCCAATTCTCGTGGGACGCAGTGGAGCCGAGGACACACATCACTTGATCCAGATGATCCAGTATTCTTCCTCATAACATTTCATTTCATTATCCTTCTTTCAGATGATGTCGCCTTCTACCCGATTAATCTGTGATTGTCAATTTTTACAGGAATACTGGGATTGGACATGGGATGAGCACGCAGCGTACGATCTTCCAGCATTTGTTCAGTATATATATAGTCAGACGAAACAGAAACTGAACTATGTTGGGCATTCCCTGGTTAATCACATTAAGTCCTTTTCTATTGTCTTTAATTCTGCAGTGGGAGGGACACTAACAATTACAATATGTGGAGTGTTTATCAGGGAACTTTGATCGCTTTGGCATCCTTGTCCCAAAGGAAGTTGTTAGACAATTTGAACTCAGCTGCCTTGTTGAGTCCAATTGCTTATATGAGTCAGGTGACATCGCTGCTTACGCAGGCTTTAGCCAGAGCATTCCTCGCAGATGTACACGAAATTAATGCAAACCTTGCTCTTTTGAGTTATTACTGAAACCAATACTGTTGGAAGTTGCAAACCATTGCAACTCTTAATTTTCCAATGAGACTTTTGGTGAAGGGGTGTGTTGGAATTGCCAACCATTGCATCCATTGGGTTTCCAATGTGCCCATTCATGTATTTGTTTTCTCCCAAGCAATGTATTTATGACTTGGGTGTTTTCCTAAGAGGTGTGTCCCTTCCAAAGTGTTGTATCTTTTCATAGAGAGATGCCTTTTCACATAATAGTCTATGCCTATATAAAGGTGTGTTATGTAGTTCATTTTGAAATTAAGTGAAATGCAATTACATCAATAAGGTCTATCTCCATTGTATAGTTTTGTGTAGTGTTTTGCCATCTTCAAGTTCCTAATTATTTTCTTTAAGGCTTTGCAAAGCCAACAAAGTGGTATTAAGAGCAAGGTTATGAAGATGGCCACTACCATTCAACCCTCAATTCCCAAGTTGTCTAAGAACAACTATGAAAATTGGTGCATACAAATGAAAGCATTGTTCGGGTCACAAGAGTTATGGGAGATAATCTCAGATGGCTATACGGAAGCCACAGCCGAGGAAGAAGCAACCTACACCACGGAAGAAAAGAACGCCCTCAAAGATCGAAGGAAGAAAAACAATAAAGCATTATTCCTTCTCTATCAAGGGTTGGATGAACCAACTTTTGAAAGGATCGCCGAAGCGACATCAAGTAAGCAAGCTTGGGATACTCTTAGCACCATATTCAAAGGTGTTGATCGAGTGAAGCGAGTTCGACTTCAAACTTTTAGAGCTGAGTTCGAGGCAACTCACATGAAGGAAAGTGAAGGTATTTCCGATTATTTTTCACGGTTGCTTGTAATTGTTAACAACTTGAGAAGAAATGGTGAAAGAATTGAAGACATTCGTGTTGTTGAAAAGATTCTTCGATTACTCACAACCAAGTTTAAACATGTGGTTGTGGCGATTGAAGAATCAAAAGATCTTGAAAATTTGTCAATTGATGAACTAATGGGTTCATTGCAAGTCCATGAGCAACGAATGCAAAAGAATTCTAGTCCAAATGGTGTAGAGCAAGCTTTGGAATCAAAGTTGACTCTAAATGAGCAAAAATCTGGTCAGTTACAACGTGGTGGCCGAACCACTGGCAATCGTGGTAGAGGCAGAGGGCGAGGAAATTATCATACCAATGAACACCATCAAAAGTACACAAATTTCCATGGGAGAGGAAATGGTAGAGGCAGATCCACGAGAGGGCGTGGAAATATAAAAAATATTCAATGCCGAAATTGCAACAAGTTTGGCCATTATGCCTCAGATTGTTGGAGCAACCATGGAATCAAAGTGACCATTCCAATTTTGTGGATGCTTCAAATAATGAAAAAGAAGACTCCACACTTCTTCTTGCACATGAAGAGGTGCGTGGCCAGAATGACGTGTGGTTTCTTGACTCCGGTGCAAGCAACCACATGTGTGGGAGAAGAGAATTGTTTGTAGAACTCAAAGAAGTTGTTTAAGGCAACGTGAGTTTGGGCGACTCATCACAAGTACCTGTGGAAGGTAAAGGAAAAATCAAAATCTATCAAAATGATGGCACTCCAAATTACATCTCCAATGTGTATTATGTACCTAATATGAAAAGTAACATACTTAGTGTTGGACAACTTCTTGAAAGGGGGTATGTGATACATATGGAGAATTTATCTCTTTATTTGAAAGATGAACATGGGAGACTTGTGGCTCGAGTCCAAATGACAAGAAATCGTATGTTCCCACTCCAAATAAACACAAGATTTGAGAAGTGCTTTCATGGACTAGTAAGCAACGAGTCATGGAAGTGGCACCTTCGCTTCGGGCATCTTAATTTCAATGGCCTCAAGCTATTGTCTAAAGCAAGTATGGTACATGGGTTGCCACACTAGTATTGTCTCTGTTGTAGGAGATCTACTGGTTGGGTTTGGTAAATCTTGATCTGAAAGGGTGAGACAGGAAACCCTCTCTTTCATTACCACACTAGAATCTTTAGAAATTTCCTAGAATCTGAAACTCTATTATGTTCTAATTTGTGCAGATTGGGTATAAACAAACTCGTCAAAGCTCTCTGCAAAGATCCAGCAATCGACTGTGCTGACATGCTAACCGCTTTAATGGGTACCGTACTAGTGACTACATGATCGAATTTTCTCAACTAGAAATCTTCCATCCATGATATCGACTCATTACTTACCAATGGAAATTCCAGGCAAGAACTGCTGCATCAACAATTCCACAATCGAAACCTTCCTAGAACATGAGCTTCAGGCAACGACGACAAAAAACCTGATCCATTTCTCTCAGAGTAAGCACCACAATGCATACCCACAAAGGAATCAGACTCATTTATTTTTTAAACAATTTCTTTTATTCATATAAGTGATATTCAAATGAACTACAACCAAAATACATCCAAAGCCTTGAAGATGAAAATTTACATATTTTTATTTTCTGTGAATATGGGATAGTGATTCGAACTGGTACCATAGCAATGTACGACTACGGCGGTTTGTTACACAACATGATGCATTATGGGCAGCCGACGCCTCCTGTCTACGACATGTCCAACATCCCCAATGACTTCCCTCTTTTCCTCAGCTATGGACGACAAGATGCACTTTCCGACGTCAATGATGCAAATCTTCTGTTAGAGGACCTTAAATCTCATGTGAGTGACAAGCTCACAGCCCAGTACATAGACAATTATGCACATGCAGATTTTATTTTGGCCACAAATGCTAAGCAAGTTGTATATGATCCCATGATTGCCTTCTTCAAGCGTCACGGAAATTGATCATCAATATTTGGTGCAAGTTTTCTAAATCGCAACAACTTCGTGGTTCATACTGTTTTTTAGGTTTTGGTTTCCGTCACATCACTCAAGTTTGTAGAAAAAGAAAATATGTCAGTGGCTGGATCATTTATAGATGATGGTGATGCATATTTTCAAAAGGAGATCAGAAGTAATCGATCTCTTTAAATGTTTGTAATTTTCTTTTAGAGGTAGATTGCAACGTTGAGAATGCTTTCAGAAGGTGACTAGTTTGTGATTCAGTAGTCAACTGCAATATTTCTTGAAATGACCTGACCCACGATATCGGATTTTGAAGAGATCTATGGATCTCCGATTTGGGTGAAAGCTCTTTGGTAGCGTAGTTGAGTGTGTGGGCTTTCCAACAAGCCTAGTAAACCAAATCTGAGCTTGGTAACTTCAGATATGGTCATTTGGTGTTGTACTTCGGAGTTATCGGTCGGACTGATAGAGTCTGGCGATCGAACCAATAAGAGACCACCAATCAAACCTTAGAGACAGTTTCTCAGGCAGAAATTCAAGTTTTTGTCCGTCTCAACATAGGTGACCATCGAACGAACATTCAGAGAGATTTTTATAGTCTGATTTTTAATTTTTGTCGGTCGGACAAAAGGCTGGCATTGGTCGGACTGATAAAATTAGTAATTTTCCATATTTATATGTTTATGAAAATGTCAGTTGCTATCACTTGTGGAGGTTTTATGCTGAGTTTTCCACAATTTTTCACATACAAATTCAAAAAAAAAAAAAAATGCATGGAAACTCTTTCAAAATTCATTGAAAATTAGATTTAAATCCTTAGGCCCCCTTGCACACACCTTCTCCTTCATTAGATACAAATGAAGAATGTAGAAACCCACGCAAATTCCCTTCAGGTTTAATTGAATTTGATTTTTTTATTCGAGTTTAATCAAATATGAAAAATATTATTTCAAAATTATTTCCGAATGTGGGTTTCCAACGAAATTTCATATATGAGCCAAAGTTTTATCAAAAGATTTATTAAAAAATTCAAGCTTTCAAATGAAGTATTTTAGAGGCCCGATTTTACAATATCCAATTTTGAAGCCAAAAAACTTGACCCACTTGACCTTGCATTTACTATAAAAGGTGGCTTTACCCTAACCCTAACCCTACCCCAAACTTCATTCCCGTTTTAGCAAATACAATAGCGGTGACCTTCCTTGCCATCGATTGTTGTGTCTTAAATTACTCGCAAACACACGAATCAAATTAGAGTATATATAATTATATGCACGAAGTTGAACCCACAGGGAATTAAGAAAATATATCCTTAAGAAAACATATGCATAAAACATATCCAAAATCAATAATCAATGGAGATTAATTTTAGATCTAGAAAAATTAAAAATCTAATTAAAATGGTAGAATTAAGTAAGGAAATTTATAATGACCTCAAATTTACTTAGAATAAGAAATTGAAAATCATTCACCAAATTTTAACCTAGTTTACACGAATTTTCATGAAGTTTGATAAATTAAACAAAAATAAATAAAAATAAATCTCTATACATATATAAAGGTGAATCGATCAATCAACACAAGATGGCATCATATCCCATATATTTCAAATATAAAATCAAGACCTAGATCATGGAACTCATGTAAAAATCTAAATTTTAATTCAAGTCTTTCCTTTAATTTAATTTCCAAATTAATGAATCTAGATCTTAAATCTAGATTAATCAAGTAATTCTAAGATCTAAAATATTTCACGTTCATAATAAACCTTAGATCTAGAATATTCAAATTAATCAAAGATTTAAATGTTTCAAATTCAAAATAGCAGAACCTGGAAATCTAGAAGTCTCCCACAATTTTTGTCTTCTTCTCTCTCCTTCTTGCTTCCAACTTCAATGCTCAACTTGGCCACTTGATCAATTGAAATTTTCCAATGGAGTGCTCCTCTATTTATAAGGCATAGAGGAGAAAAAGATTGAGGTGGAACTGTAATACCCTGCCCCAAAAAGTCCCACATTACTAGTGGCGTTAGAAATTCCCTGGTATATAAGTAGTAGTCTTCCTCCTTCTAGCACAATGTCTTTTGGGAGCAATAGTGGGTTAGCTCACCAAAACAAAGTCGTGCGGGTCTGTGTTTAGGCCCAAAGTGGACAATATTGTGCTATAGGGTCGGGTCTTTGGCTTTAAAGGGGGTAGATTGTAGCAACCCGTCCCTTCAGCACAATATTGTCCGCTTTGGGCCCCACATGGAATGGCCCGCACGACTTTGCATTGGGCCTGGCCCACAAGACCAGGCCCAAAAGGCCTTATACTAAGAAGAGGGGAGTACCCTCTTTATAACCCCCACACCCCCTCCCCTCATGGGCGATGTGGGACTTTTTTTCCCACACCCCCATGTGGGTGGGGTGTTACAATCCACCCCCCTTAAGACCAGAGTCGTCCCCAGCTCTGTCACGTTACATTGACAAGGGGTCTACACAAGCAACACAACGCAGAAGGGTAGAGGGCTCACACAGTCCGAGTGTTGAACTGTGCTCTGATACCAAATGTAACAATCCATCCCTTTAGCACAATATTGTCCGCTTTGGACCCCACATGGGATGGCCCGCACTGCTTTGCATTGGGCCTAGCCCACAAGACTAGGCCCAAAATGCCTTCTGCTAAGGAGAGGGGAGTACCCTCTTTATAACCCCCACACCCCCTCCCCTCATGGGCGATGTGGGATTTTTTTCCCACACCCCTATGTGGGTGGGGTGTTACATAGATTGTAATACTCTGCCCCAAAAAGTCTCACATTGCTAGTGGCTTTGGAAATTCTCTAGTATATAAGTAGTAGCATTCCTCCTTCTAGCACAATGCATGTTGGGAGTAACAGTGGGTTGGCTCGCCAAAGCAAAGCTGTGCGGGTCCATATGTAAGCCCAAAGTGGACAATATTGTGCTAGCGGTGGGGTCGTTACAGGAACAGTCAGGGGCAAAAATTTGAGGATTTTTCCAAAACTCTCACTCCATGATTTTCTCCATTATTTTCTCCCAAATTCGAGTTTCCTTGTTTCCTCATTGCTTTGGGTGAATTTTACAAAGTGGAAACTTGCCCTCATCAAAAACTAATTTAGAATATTACGTTGGACGAATTTTGGAGAGACTTTCTCCAAAATTCTTTCTCCTCCATGCGCATATAGCAGTGTTCTATTTTGATTTCAGGACACATGGCACTCCCAAATTTATCTTGAACCACTCGATTTTATCCTGTGCATCACTCCACATCATCCTGCCTGCTATTGCAAAATTCGAATTTAATGGGCTTGGACTTCTAGACCTGGGCCCACTGTCTCCACATTTGTTATGAATTTATCACATTTAAATTCAAATTACAAAAAATATTAGCATAATTCAAACTCACAGAAATGGATTTGAATTATGGTAATTTACAATAAATTCCAATTTTATGTGGTAAAATTCACACACTTTCTGAAAATAGCTTCTTTTTCCCAATTTCTTCATTTTTCTTCAATCTCCACTTCTTTTCTTGAATCTCTCCTTATTTTATGCAAAACTCCAAAAATCCCGTAAATAATACAAAATAAACCTAGAACAAGAGCTGACTAGTCTAATATTCCGGGTTAAAATTGTCATTTTTCTGTGTTCGTCATCGATCCCATTTCTCTCCTATCCTTCCGACTGATTTCTCCCCTCTCCCACCCTCTACACTGATTTCTCTTTCTATCTTAAGTACATCCCTCTCGCTTGGAACTCGTTGAAACTCCTTATGATCGAGCTTATCAGAGTCTTTTTCTTCTCCAGCCACATCCTCCCATCTCCGATAACCTTCTTTCCCCTTTCACTCTTCTTATGAATTCATATGGGATTTTCTATTTAAAAGAAAATATTGATGATTTTAAACGGAGGAGATTTGATTTTAACAAAGATTTGTTTTCAAAAGTCAAAGCAAAGGATTTGATTCTTCCAAAAAATGGTTTTCCCCCTCTTCCCCCATGCTTCCTTGGATTTTTCAACAAATCGCAGCTCTGTGATTATAAGTCGGACCGACCAAACAATCGGTTCCACCTACCATCAATTGAATTGACCATAACTGTCGGTCGGACCGAAAACAACCAAGACCCAATTTGATGTGTTTTTATTTTATAAAACAACTGGTTTTGCTCCCTGAACATTTCATCAGGCATTTAGATGAGGAGAACAAAACTCACACTATTAGAGCCACAGTTGAATCTGTGTTCCTTGAGATTATCAATTACATTCCAAAATAAGTCTAATTGTAAGTCTTGTGTGCCTTTGGAAGATTGAAGACCAGAAGCTGAAGACTATGGACGACAAGAAGCATTTTGATTTTTTTGTATCTGTTGAAGGCCAACCGAGTCAAGTAATGTAGACCATATGTGTGTGGCATGTGAGGGGGAGAGAATTTTGCCAGGGTGGGCGAATAAAGTCCCACATCGCCAGTGAGGGAAGAATCACTCTAATATATATGAGGGTGCCACCCTCCTTCTACCACAAAGTCTTTTGGGAGCAACTCTTGGGTTGACTCACCAATGCAAAGCCGTGCAGGACCCTGTGGGACCAAAGAGGACAATATTGTGTTGGAGGGTCGGGGTATTACAAAGGGTATCAGAGAACGGTTCAAATCTTTGCCTAAGAGTGTGGGCATGGTTGTGTGTGACCCTTGTGTTGTGTGCAGAGCCAAGGGCGACTCTGGATATAAGGGGGGGTGGATTGTAATACCCCGTCCTAAGAGAGTTTTGTGTGTGTGGCGTGTGGAGAGAGAATTTCGCCAGGGTGGGAGAATAAAGTCCCACTTCGCCAGTGAGGGAAGAATCCCTTCGATATATATGAGTGTGCCTCCCTCCTTTTTGCACAATGCCTTTCCGGAGGAACTCTTAGGTTGGCTCACCAATGCAAAGCTATGCGGGCCCCTATGGGCCAAGGGCCAACAATATTATTTTGGAGGGTCGGGGTGTTACACCATAATAGACTTAGGATGACCCTCGGCAAAGCAATTGTTAGGGTCAGAATCTAGAATCATATTTATATATTCTAAAATGGATTCTGAAAGTTCTCATTTTCAATGTGCTAGAATATCACGATTGACTCTATAAGGAGGTGAATAGGTCAATCCCATTTTTCATGGTATTTACAAATTTATTGATTATTTAAAGTGCAACGGAATATTCATCAAGAGATTTGTTTAGTGTGACAATTACATTAAGCAATCATACTAAGATTATGACCCTATTTATATTGTTTGATTATCAATGCTTGTGTAAAATGTGTAGAATAAGATAATCAATATGCAAAGTGATGTGTGTAAGAAGAGTACTTAATTACGAAAGACAAACACACATGCATCAAACACCACAAGACAATTTTAAAGTGGTTCGGTTAGCCAACCTACATCCAGTTTTAGGACTCGCTCAACCTTGAGCTATCCTCAAAATCTACTAAGTGGGGACTTACACCCTCACAATTAGAGTAAGAATTCCACCTCAATCAATCGGCTGAGAATTTCACCTACCACTGTCGAATAGGAATTCCACCTATCAAATTGGCTCGAAATTCCACCCACCACTGTGCCGGAGACGACGCTCGAGATTTTTTATAATGGTTCCGGAACCAGGCTTCCTTAATCCACTTTCGACACAAAGGTTTTAAAATAAAATTAAAACCACGAAGCACTTGCCTTTGAAGCTCTGTCTCTTGATGTGTGCTTATTCAAGATCCCACCCATGTATGCCGACGCTCCACCTTGGACCCGTCGTTTAGCAATCATAGTCCAGGGTGTCATGGAAACTGGTTTTACTAAGGGTTTCCTAGTTTATGGTTCTCTCCTTCTCAGTTTCAAACTCAATCCTCAGATTGGTTGTTTATGAGTTTTTATCATTCCTCTCTCTCTCTCACAACTCAATTCATCTGACTGGTTGTATTTTTTTCCTCTAGTGTAAGAACGAGAGAGAGAGAGTGATCCTTCGTTGGCCTTGTTTAAACTCACTGGTGAAGATGAGGGTCCAACTGATCCTGCCGAAGGATACCAATTAGTTGCATAAATATTGGTTTATATAGCGAAGGAAACCAATTGTAGCAATGGTAATGTACCGACAGGTTGATCGTACCGAGGGGTCGGTGACTAGAAATGTTATCGTTACAATCCCAACCGTTGTACATTAAGTGCACTCCCAATAGTAATATTCTTTCCTGGCCAACATGTCGTTGCTGCCGATGGGTTGACACTTATGGTACCGAGAGGTCGGTCCATACGAGGGGCTAGTTTTGGTGCAAAACATGCTTGATAGTAGTTTCATCTCTATAAAACTGTTACCCAGAATGACTTGTCATCCTTTATCAAGGGGTCGGTCTTGGTACTCTCGATCGGTCTTTGATTGCCAATATATCTGTTCTTCGAGAGTCCACATGAGCTCAAGGTTTCAGAACTGAAGATCTTGATTGAAGAGTCGTTGACCACGAGGGGTTTCAGCGTTTCACCGAAGGGTCGGTGCATACGAGACTTTCGATCAGAGGCATACCCAGAATGATAGTTTAATATTCTAGAATCTATGTCCATTTGGTCGACAAGTCCTTAACCACGATGGGTCGATCCTGTCTCTACCAAGGAGTCGGTGAGAACGACTGGTCGAGCTGACAGTGAAACCAAATACATATTTCCATGTTGGGTTCGAACTCATTGTCAAGCTTCCTCACTAAGCTTAATATGATTTAACCATTTGTTTTTCTAAGCCTAGGGATAGTCCTCTGTAAGGTGTGCGTACCACCTAAAGTCATCTATGGCCATAATACATGTTTTGTGATTGCCATAACGATGAGCTTCAATCCGGTGGAGCATGATCTTTACTCTTGATCATCTTGGGTCTTCAAGCTTCCAGCAAGTGCTTCTTTTCGAGTCATGGAATTGACAAACATAGGGTCTTGGCCAAGCCGAGGTACTAATAGATTCCAAGTGTGTTAATTCCAAAGATTTGGATGTGTGAAAATCTCAGTTTAGAATTATGAATGAGTTATTTAGGTTTCTGAATTAGCGAACTGTGTTTGAAACTATTCAGGAAACTTTGGTCTATTGAGGAGTGTGTTCGAACACTGAAGTTGTTTAGTCTTTTGAAGGCTGAGTTCGGTACTCAGATTCAAACGTGATTTTTTGACAAATCTGTGGACTTAGTCTCTCGTGTGAGTTCAAAACCCGGAAGTTCTAGTTCAATCTTCTAAATGGCGTATGTATATGATGGAATAGATTGAAATGCGTGTTGAGTATATTATTATATGATTTATCGATGATTTGAGTGAATTATAAGTTGTGAGACCTATAGTTTTGTAGGTTGTATGGTAGGGTTCACTTTTTTGTGATGGAATAAACATAATTTGTCTTAAATATTTACAAGTGATTTTTGTGATGCAATGTGCAAGTTTATCTTTTGTATTTTAAGTTCGGAATAGGTCTTATTCATTCTAGGTTTATGATGCAAAGCGGGGAAGAAAAACCGCCGTTCCTTACACTCATCAGGAATTGAGGGTCTCAAATTTTTTCCAATTTTAAAGCCTAGGTCAATTGTGTTTCAAGCAATTGAGCCTCTTCCCATTAGTGCGATTAATAATCCTTCTAAGAGGCGCAACTCCTAGGAAAATTAGTGTTTAGAGTTGAGTTAGGATTTTAATTTATGATTTGAATCCGATTTTAATTAATTGATCAAAATACGAGAAAGATGAAAATTCATGCACAAATAAAAATTCAAGCCTTCAAAAAGAATTAAATTAATTCATGGTACTAACCTTGGATGGATTTGAAGATAGGAGGTGGATCTTGAGATCTGGATAACGACTGAAGCCCCCAAGCAAAGCTTGAATAAATTCTTCACAAAATTCACAAATTCGAATTTGAAGAGAAGAAATTAATTTTCCAAAAAATATTATTACTCAGTTGAATAAAAATCGAAAATTACATGTGAGTTTATAGGAAAATAAATGCTAAAAAGTAAATAAAAATACCTAGACTACTGTAGAAAAAGATGAAAAAAATATAATCTATTCATCCCCCAAAAAAATCTCTTAGCATAATAGAATATGTAATCTCTACACCTTATAAAGATAATTCAAAAATTTATAAAGACACTACTATAAGAAACACACATATCTCAGCAATTGTAGAAGAAAATAATTATACTAATTTAAATCTACAAACCATAAGTTATCAGACAAACATAATTGAAAAAAAACTCAGTTAAGTCTTAAAAAAAGTCTAAATTTTTTGATGATTTTAAAGAATCAAAAAAATAAAATCATTATCCAACCATAACTGATTAAACCATTGCTATTTTCCAAGCTATATACCTAGAGAAGAAACCAATAAAAATAACTGAAACCCATATATCTCATGATTTAGAAAAAGAGTTAAGACTAAAGAAACTTTCATAAAAACATTATTATGATAGTATTAATGTTATAATAAGTCAAGAAACTAAAAATATGAACATAAATAAACTTAAATATAATACAAGACAAAATCTACCTACACCATACCTTTAATTATGAAGAACCACAAACTATGAATCCAAATTCTTTTGATGGGACCTCCATCTATGAATGGAACATAGAAACTCTCAGTAATCTGTTCATTTAAATCATCTGCCTATAGAAATTGACATTTCTTATTCAAAAATAAAAATTTGTGAAGCTATTTCTAAAGAGGAGTGGGGACGACCTTTCCACCATCTGACGAAAATTATAATGGAATCATCCTTGTCGAATTACCAAAAAATTATTTTCGATTATTGGGATTATATCAAAGCTTGGGAAGTAATCTTATTTTATCAAAATTCAAGATTTCACCATTCATGGTTATTCTGCATGAAAATTGAGAATTCAAATAAAATACCAATGTGGTGGCTTGATCATTTTTGGGTCAATTTTGGTGGAAACCATGATATTTTGCCAATTCAAGTTGAATCAGTCCATGATAAATTTTCAACTGCTCAGAAGCAAGAAAAGATTTTCTTTTCTTTAAAAAAAAAACCATACAATTTGCTGTTGAACCTTGGATTCAAATGAATTTCTTTACCCATTTCCAAATTCCTTGGATTTTAAATTGGAATTTCGTAAAGAAAATGGACGAAAGTCCACCTGTGATGGCCCTTGCCTAGAAAGCCCAAGCAGTGAAGCCCAGTGTGACGCAAAATCAATGAATTGGGCTACTCTCGGTCTGACCGACAATAGATGATTGGCTGGGCGTGTGGGTGTAGAAAAAAGTCACACATCGCCCAGTAGCAGTTTATGAAGGGGGTATATAAGAGGGAGCTCACCCCCAACCTAGCACAACGCGTTTTGCGCCTGTGAGTTAGGTCAGGCGGACCCGAAGTACAGTCGTGCGGGTCTTTTTAGGCCTAGAGAGGACAATATTGTGTCAAGTCGGATTTGGGTTAGATTGTTACAAATGGTATCAGAGATCAAGGTTCAAACCCTCTACCTGTATGGCCCCCTTGCCCCTCCCCTGTATGTATTCGGTTGTAGTCGAGTCAAGCCAAGGACGGCTCTGGGCCTAACTGGGGTGAATTGAGGCCCTGGCCTAGAAGCCCAGGTGGCCGAACTGAGCAGAGGGCAGGTTTGGGCTTAACTGTAATGACCCGACCTGATATTTTAGAGTTTTGGGGTCTTGGTAGCAGTGGAGAAAGTGTGGGCCCCGTGTTGGGTCCTAGTTTGCCCGATTTTGAGTTCGGACACTCGAAGGGCACTTTGGTAATTTTGAATCATTGAATATTTTATCATATAAAAAGTTTGAAAATCACACGTTATCTTCTTCGATGTTTGACGTTTGATTTTTAATAAGTTTAATTTATTTATTTAATTTTTTGGAAAATTTAAGATTTTTATACAAAAAAAAAGAGAGAAAAGGACCCAAACCCTAAACCTAATCCCCTTTCCTTAAAATCTCCTTCTCGGCGGCACTGTAGCGCATAGCTACAGTGCGCCGCAGCTGCTGCTTTTCTCTCTCCCATTCCTCTCTTCCTCTTCCCCTCTCTCCTCTCCTTTCTTCTTCCCTTTCCTTCTTACTAAAACCCTAAAATCTCTAACCCTAGCTGCCGCCGCCCCATGTCTCTTCCTCTCTCCACCTCTCGGCCCTTTCTTCTTCATCTCTCCCGTCCCTCTCCTCTTCTCTCTTTTCCCTGATCTTTCTTGTTCCGTGAATCTGCTGCCGACTTCCCTCCTCTACCCCGGCGTTGGTTCGAGCTCCTCCGGCCCCATACGAGTCGGATCTCCTCCCTCCTCGGCCGAAACCAGGTATTTTCCCCTCTTCCCTCTTCTATTCTTCTTCTTTCTTCCCCGATTCTCTTTCTTCTTCCCCTCTTTTTTCCCTTCCCCCCCTTCGACTGAGTCACTCAGAGCCGCGAGTTGACTCAGCCGGGTCTCGATTCTGGACCCGGTGGTCGGGTCGAGCTCGCCAGATCTGGCCCTGTTCGCCAGATCCGGCCCGGCTCGCCAGATCTGGGCCAGCCTGCCAGATCCTGCCTCTGGTCCAGCCCGCATCAGGCTCAACCCAGTTCGGCCCAGCTTTGGGTCCGGCCCAGTTCAGCCTAGCCCAGTTTCCTAGTTTTCGGGCCCGTCGGGCCCGTTTGTACTCCAGGTTTTGTTTGACTCTTTTTGCCCGACTGCTTATTCCCTTGCTCTTTTTCAACAGAGAGCTCCTTTCAACCCAGCGTACCGTCTCTCTCACTTTGGATTTTGAGGCACACACCGGTGAGGGAACTCATCACCGCTTTTAGCATGCATCTATACATCTTACTTCTTTATCAAATGTGCGGGTACGAAATACGGCGAATGGGGGTCATTGGTGTTATGAGCCACTCGGCAAGGGAACTGTTTATACCATTATGTGGCGGCCCCCATCTGGGTGTATTCGTATCTGATGTCCGTAAAGGCATATATGAATTGATTAATTGATGTCATAATTGATTGATTGTGTGGCGACATGATCAGAGTTTATTTTGGTTGATAATATGTTAAGATGTCAGCATGTGAATATGTGATATGTGGTGGTATATGTTTGATCATGGTGTGATGTAATCTGGTGATAAAATGCCATATGACTATATGATGATTACTTTGGGCTGCTAGACATTGTAACATGCTTGGATGTTAACATGTCAACTCGTGATAGATAATGATATATATGCATCTGATTATTATACAATGAACTATGTTAATAGTATGTGTAGTGGTATTTGTGCATGCATATAGCTAGCATATGTGGGATGCCGGTGGGGCATGGATACTAGGCCACATCAGGATCTAGGGACTCCCCCTAGCTTGTCGGGTAGTTAGGGTGCGGATGTTATGTGGGACCGCACAGAGGACGCATGGTTGGGATTCAGACTCCCTTGTGGTTAGAGATGAGTAGTTGTAACCCTTTGCATGGATCAAATGGTCGGTCCGTCTTGTATTTCCCGGACGTACCTATGAGAGAGGCGTAATCTAATTTAGAGAACAAGGTGCCTTGGAGTCCCAGATGACGACTAATTGGGAAGTAATTATGTTGACCCTAGATAGGCTGTCAGGCTGAATGTTGGTTCACCCTAGATAACTTTAGAAGTCCCTTGCGGTTTCGATACCGAATGTATGACGGGTGAGGTGATCCCTAGATGACCGAGTAGGCTGAAGAGGTGCTCGCCTAGGTCGAGGGATGGTGCGGTGAGGAACAGCTCCTGCCAGTAAGCCTTGTGGTCCTTGGATGACTGAGTAGGCTGAGGAGGTGCTCGCCTAGATCGAGGGACAATGCGGTGAGGGGACAGCTCCCGCTGGTATGGTTTGTGATTCCCCAGATGACTGAGTAGGCTGAGGATGTGCTCGCCCGCTCATTGATCGAGGGTTGGTGTGGTACGATGTGGTGTGATGAGATATTCCAGGCTAGGACACCTGTATGGTGGGGACAGCCTGTGGTGCGATGTGGTAGTGTGTTTACCGGCAGTTATGGTATTGGGGTTCATTGTTGAGACTTGTGTTGTGGGTGTTGACTCACCAGGAGTTTATGGGTACTTAATGAGTGAGTTCGGCCGACTCACTCCGTAGAAGTCATATAGAATTCTGTGAGAGGTGGGTACATCAGTCGTGTGGAGACCAGCGTATAGGGTCCAAGGTTATGGGTTTGACGATCGAGACTCTGGTGCTTGGTCGATGAGACCATAGATGAGTTTGGTTGGCAGTTCGTTGAGGATTGGTGAGGCGGTTACTCCCGTGTGGTAATCAGTTTGGGACTCTAGTGAGTCCGATTCTTGAGTTGGTCGTGGTATGTGAGCGGGTTGTCATGAGAGGGTCATAGGTCTAGTTGAGGACTAGAGACCCCGATCTGACTGAGGACCAGTCTGCGTAACCGTGGATGGGTGGACCGTTGAGGTTGGGCACATAAGGGAGTTGCATTCGGTTGGTTAAAGGATGTCTTAGAGACCCGGCTGACGTGGGCCTATGTGCTAGGGGTAGGGCACACGTTTGTATGGCTATGCATGTAGACATCGTAGACATTGATATGTCCATATGATTATGTGCAGTGTATGCTTGATGACTTATGATGCATGTGTTACCCTCACTGGGCATGTAGAGCTCACCCCCTTGCCTCACAGGTACTTCATAGAGGGAAGGTTGGCGGGACCCTCAGTTGGACGTTGGGCATAGAGCTGCAGTTTCCTAATTTGTAAGGGTCCCATCTTGTAATTGAGGACTTTCTGATGTATTTGGATTAGGTGTACATTTCATTAAGTGGGATGAATGTAATAATGGGATGAGGCTATAATTTGTAATCATAATTGATGCTCACGGTCTTTGAATTACTGGTGGATTGCTATGGTTAGTATCCGAAATTGTATTAGATTGTTTTTAGGAGTTTGGATCAGTTTTAACGTGCCCGTAGCGGGACGGGTCGTTACATTAACTGGGGTGGATTGTGAAGGCCAAAGCCTAGAAATCCCAGACGGTTGAGCCTAGTGGGCCACAAAATCAATGAATTGGGCCACTATCGGTTCGACCGACAGACCACAGTGGGTCCAATCGACAACAAATGGTTGGCTGAGCTTGTGGATGTAGAAAAAGTCTCACATTGCCTAGGAGCAATTTGTGAAAAGGGTATATAAGAAGGAGCGAACCCTCAACCTAGCACAACGTGTTTTGGGCATGTGAGTGAGGCCGGGTCCAATGCAAAGCCGTACAGGCCTTTTTGGGCCTAGAACGGACAATATTGTAACGGGTCGGATTCGGTTCGGGTTGTGACACCACCTCAATTCTCTCGTTTTATGTTTATTTGAATTTGGGAAAAAATTGATTTTAATGAAATTATCCAAAAGGTTTTTGCATTTCAGTCTTCAATTAATGCGAGTGACAAATCCAATACTTTCTCTTTCTCTGAAGTCAGAAAAGAACAAACTCAAGAAATGGGATCTCACAATACAAATAATGCAATTTGTTGAACCCACAAACATACGAACTATGTATAGCAGTATGAGTGCGAGGTCGAACCCAAAATAAATCCACAAAATATATGTTTAAAATTAAATCGGTACCTTTAGAATATGTAATCTTAAAAAAATTAATTCATGGAGTTACAAATTTAATCTAGAAAGCCAAAGTAACACTATCAACTCTAAATTTTCATCACACCCTTAAAATAAGAGCCTTAGAAATAAAAACAGGGGACCACCCAAAAATGGACATTCTAATTGAATGATAAAAATAGGGATATACTTTAATTCTAAATATTTCATCACACTCTTAAAATAAGAGCATTAGAAATTAAAATAGTGGATCATCCAAAAATTCTTGTTCACACATTAAATTCATCCATAGAGTTAATTATGGAAAATAGAAATAAACATAAGTACAAACATAGATCAATTGGAAAACCAAAAACTAAATATTTCATTATACTTTGAATCTTATTAATAAACTTGGAAATTTGAATTACATATCTTGGAATTGAATATAAGAATATTGGAAAATAAACTACAAATCAAACCACTAACACTTATGCTCGATTTTCCTTCTTTTCTTTCTTCTCTTCCTTTGGTCCACGCCAAGCCTTGATTCTCAAAGTCCAAATTCGAATTTTATAGTGTTCTTAGTGCTCTATTTGTAGGCTAATGGTTGAAATGGACGGTTGAGATTAAATTTGGGTTAAGTTGTGAATTGATGGCTTCGATTGGATCTCAATTAGAAGTGGATGGAGGAGATTTTAAGTTGAAAAGGATAGGGTTACAAGGCATACACGAAATTTGGGTGACCTACTTGGTGGCTACGCAATGGTGGAAAAAAATTGGGATTTAGGATTAGCTTGGAAAGTAGAGTGCAAATCCCGTTTTCCTACATACGTACCATCTTGTAGCTCCATTTTGACCTAGTAAACATTTGAATAATGAAATTTTGTGAACTACAAAGTTGTATCCCATGAAGTCTTCTTTCCAACGCAAGAATAATGAACGCAATCGGATATCAGAGTGGAAAGTTATGGTCAAAATGCCAAATCTGTGTCAAAACTTGTCTTCCAAATCTCATTTTTTTCTCCATTCTTTCCTTCACAAGGCTTCACATGAAATTGACAAGTGTACTCCTTGCCTTGGGCGAATTTGGACTGTTTGGAGGAGCGGTGATGAGGTGTAAGTGATGTGGCATGAACCTTGATGGAATTTTGGATCAAGTGCATGAAGAGATTTTAGTTGCTTGGGTTCCAAGTTGTTCTATATCTAGGGTTTTTATAAACGAATGGCTATGATTGAATGGGACCTATATCTAATGACTCTCAGGTAAGTTGATTAAAATAGATTATATAAATGGTAGGTTTCCTAATGGAGGGTGGAGATTCAAAGGTTGATCAAGATGGATGATAAAATGCATGGCCTAAATCTAAGATGATGAATGTATGCAATGGATAAGTAAGGTAGCTCTAGGGTTTTTCCTAAGTTTAATAATGAAATGGATGGTTGTGATGAAATGTCCTAAGATCTAATAGTATAGATGATTGATGGATGATCTAATTGGATGGATGAATAGGTGATGCATGAATACATGTGCTCCTGAGGTTAATCTATATTATGGATAGGTTGAATGGTCTAGATCTAATGTTATGAATGTACGGGTTGGATTTGATAGGTGACTCTAGGTTTTCACCTAATTTTGATGCATGAGATGAATGGTCTGGATTAAGGGATGAAGATGAGTGGTTAAGATTGCATTAGAGAGGAGATTGGGTGGTGTGGATTGATAAAAAAATTGACAAGGCTTGGGGGTGTGACTGGGTTATGAACTTGGGTTTTGGACATATAAATGAGCTCATGGGCCTCAAGTGGACCTTGGACTTGAGCTTGAGGACTTGGACCTTTGTTGGACTTTGGAGTGCACATTGGCCTGGCCCATCTGTGAAATGCATATGGACTGCTTGTGGACTGGCCCAATGATAGTCTGTGGAGCTTAGCTTGGCCCAATTGAAGTGGATATGTGCCCCATTAATCTTGAATTTCAGCATTTGCCTATTGAATTGCAGGTTCTTTCTTCCAGAATTAAATAATTAACTTCATCACTTTAAAATCTAAAATATTGATTTAATCTAGACTCTCATAGATGGATGTAAAATAACCAATTTACATAAAATCCCTAAAAGTGGAGTGAAATTAATCACAAAAATCCCAGGTCTTCCATTTTAAGCCTTAAACTTGTATTTATCCACTGTTTTAGCTTGATTTCTTGAATTCACCATTTTTAATCTACAAAACTAAAAAATTATATTAAATGCACCAATATACACAAAATAGAGAGCTAATTGGTCAAATAATCAAGGGTAAAAATGTAAGATTTCAGTGCTCAACAAGTACCCCAAAACTCAGATTTTGCTACTCCTCGACCAAAACTACTTAAAAAAACTAAAAACAAAAATCCTAATATAATCCTAATCTAAACCTAGATTATACCTAGAATAAACCAAAACCTAAACTAAACCTAAAACCTACACCATTTTCGCTGGTACTCTTGATTGCATTTAGTGTATGCAACAAGCCTTTAAACCCCTAGGTTACCCCTAGTGGACGAGTTATAGTCTCGTGAGGGTTTTTATTGATAATACCCACAAATATCAACATCTTTAATAAGAACACAAAGATAAGAGATCTAAATATCATACAACTCTAAATTTCATTTTACAAGGTTTATACCCGGAGTGTGGTATGTACTTAGCCAATGTTAAGATAGACTTCTTTTTCCAAATAGACCCAAGTTTTGATCACACCATTGGAAAATGCACTTTGACTACAAACCTCACTGGATATATTTCTCGAAAAAATTAACTCTCAAAGGTTTGGGTTCATTTTCTCTCAATGTATACGTGAGCAGAATTTATGTATTTAAAATCAAACTATCTCACATATGTATTATCAAAGATGACTCAATTCAAAGAAAATGAGTGATCTCATGAATATGAGCCACTTTCCTGAGAACGTTGAGTCGTACAACATCATTTTCCCTCCTCTATTCTCCATATGAAATATCCTATTTCGACTTAAGATCAATAGGACTTTCTAATGGAAAGAAACATGGCTTGGGATCGGGTCAAATCAAAGAAGGATAGAAGGACCGAAAAATAATGCTTTGAATAAAAAGGTTAGAGGTCTTCAAAATTTTGAATGGGATATTTTTCCTTTCAGTACTTTCAAAGTATTATTTTTCTTTTTCTTTTTTCTATTTTTTTCACACTCTTCTTTGATGTCTGGATGTTCCTTTTTTTTCTTTTCTTTTCTGATGCATCATGTTTTTTTCTTCTCTTCATCAATCATTTTTCTTTTTCTTTTTAAATGCCATTTTTTCAGAGTACCATCCCAATTTTTCATCTCCAACCTTTCCTGGGCCTTAGTTCAACTCACAGATATTTTAATGAGGCTTAACTCCATAACTAGAGTTGGGTATGACAAACATGGCTAAACAATAAAATAGGCTTTATAAGGCTTAACTGGGAACTATCAAGATAAAATGACCAAAAAATAGGTAGGCTTGAAGGCTCAACCGATCAAAAAATGGCATGTATCATATCTTAAGCTTCATAAGATGATGTCATTGCTTCAAATAAATTCAGAAAAAAATTCAGGTATAATAACTCAATTTTTTATGGCGTTCTCAGTAATTTGACGAAGATGAAAGGATAATGAGATTGACAAGGACTTATTTACGCTACCAAAGAAAAAAGAATTGATTTATAGCCCTCAGAAGAAAAGAATGTCTCTAAAGCTCACTGGGTTAAGTCTCAACTAGTACTCCTCTAGTGATCATTCGACTTGTGAATATTTTTCTTTTTCGGACTAACATTAATATGGCTGTGTAAAATTGTTTTAATATAAATCCTATAAAAATCTTTCCGGAAAAGTAATATATAAAGATCTCTATCTAAGTATTTATGCTAAAAATGTGACTCTTTTTACGTTAGATCGTCAAGACGCATACTTTTCTTAAGTTAAGATTGACAGTCCAAGGAGTCTCAGCCTTGCTTATTATTTCCTTAAAAAGATTAAGTCAATCTCTGCCTAAGAAAATAAATTTTTTTATTGGACTCAAGTGTAACCCCTCAATACCCCCAAACTCGAATTGAACATTGTCCTTAATATTCCATAATCTACAGTGATTATTGGACTCAAGTGTAACCCTTCAATACCCCCAAACTCGAATTGAACATTGTCCTTAATATTCCATAATCTACAGTGATCATGTGCAGATCAGAAAATATCAGAACAGTGTTAGCTGGGTTTGGATGTACCTAAAAGAGATCACAACGCAAAACCTAGAAACAGACCTAGAAACAAAATTCCAAAACTTACTCAATAAAAATCCTAGGCTAGAGTGACTTTAACAAATTAATTAAATTCGGTGATGAATGGGTGAATATGGGTGAGTGGGTGGATGGGTAAATGGGCAAATGGGCGGATGGGTAAATAGGTAAATGGGTAAATGAGTGAATAGATAAATGGATATTCCTTATCAATTCGGGTCAGATGTTGGACTTGCATGTTCGGGATGGCCTGATAGGGCGGACCTTGTGATGGTTTTGGTGTGGGTTAAATGGCTGATTGGGTGGTGGTGGTGGTGATGGTGACATGGGTGGACTATCTATATCTATGACTGGGCCTGACTGAGCCCAAGATGCAATGAACGATGTAGTGACGGTAAGTGTAACTCTAACCAAGCGATTAGTGGAGTCACGAAACCAATGTTTTAAAACCCGGCCCGTGGAGCGACCCGTCTTAGAAGAAGGGTGGGTTAAATAAGGTTCAACCAGGTTGACCCATAGTCAAACTCGGTCAAACCCGTGCTATTAATATAATATTATAAATAATATTAAATTATTCACTAAGGTTATATTTCATAAAAATATTTTTTCTTCTCACAAACCCAATTGTAAATATAAAAATTAATAATCCAAAAATCATATTCTCAAAAGAACCAAAATATTCATCTTCATTTTCCTCATTTAAAGAAACCAAGGGTTTTTAAGGGTCAATGGGCACAGGCTTATTAGTAAAACCGAGTTGACCCGCAGGTCGTAGAGGGTTTTTAATCTAAAAGGGTCTTAAAATGACCCGACCCGTGTTTCAGCCGGGTCACGATTGACCCGCGGGTCAACTTGTGGTCGGGTCGGGTTTAATAACATTGCACGAAACCAATGATATATACACAGACACGATCACACCCACTCAAACAAAAATCACACAAATCATGCCTAAATCTATATTCAAATTTCGTTAAGAGAAATTGAACTTTTATTGGTTGTTAGTAGGACCCTAAAATTTGTCTCTAGACTTGCTTCTACTTTTCTCTCCAAATAATCTAAGTCTCCAATGAGAGTTTAACCAGAAGATGTCCAGTAAGTTCCCGGGCAAGTGGGGGAGCACAGACAGCATCTCGTCCCAACTTATCCTTAGACATGCTCGACCTCATGCCTTGGTGATAGAACTAGCCTTAGACTTAAAAATAAACTATTCATTGGTTACAAAAATCAATTTGAATTAAAAAGGTTCATAGGGGAGCATGAAACCCTAAAATCTAACCTAATGGTTCCTAAATTGATTTTACTTTGGGAGTGCATGAACCATTTTTATTTTTCTATTATTTTGTGAATGCAATCCTAAATTTATCAATGCAATACTCAAAGCAAATATGCAAACAATAAGCAAACAATCTAATCTAATGCATGAGACTAGCAACCTAAATGCATGAGCAAAGTAAATATGCAATATTTTTTTGGTTTTTTTGTTATGCAAAAAATATGCAAGTGTCCTAAATAAAATCTATATGAATGAATGGAAAATAAAAAATTAAAGAAAATGAGGTTAGACACTTACCTTGGCTTATAGTACTTTCCCGCTAGAAATTTTTATTGCGCAATTCAAAATCCCTGTACAATGAAATACCACAAAACAAATTGAAGATTTTGACTCTCATAAATAAAAATGCATGAAACCTAATCTAGATGCAATTTTCCTAAACTACAACTAGTGGAGGAGATATAATATTTACAATCCAAAAGGAAAAATTTAAAAACAAGAGCATAAAAATTTTAAGTTGAACTTCACCAAATTAATCCCTAATTCCATAGTCTCCAAGATTTGATTATTTTGAAACTTTCATAAGTTAGATAAGATTTCTAAATCTAGAAAACTTCTAAGTTTGGAAATTTTTCTAAAATTGGATGGTTACAAAAAATAGATCAGTTACGAAAAATAGATTTTTTTAAAAATATAAACTTTCCAAAAATAAATTAAAATATAATTCCATAAAAAAAATATTGCTAAAAGGCGAAACTAATACATTAGAAAATTTCTAAAAATTGAAAATTTCTAATTATAGCAGTTTCTAAAAATCATTTAATTCTAAAAATATTGTTATTTTCAAAAATATCTAATAAAAGGAAACTTTCCAAAATTAGAATTTCCAAAAATAGATATTTCCAATTTTAAAGAGTTGCCTAAAATAAAAATATTCCAAAAATAACAATCTTTCCTAAAATCATGTAATTTTAATGGCTCACAATTTAATTTTGATTTCCCCGACAACGGCGCAAAAAACTTCTTGATGTGCAATTTTACATTTATAATCTCGCAAGCGCACAAACCATGTATAGTATAGAAGTATGAGTATGAGGTCGAACCCAAAAGAAATCCAGAAAATATATGTTTAAAACTAAATTGGTACCTTTAAAAATATGTAATCCTTAAGAAATCTAATTCATGGAGTTACAATTTAAATCTATAAAGCAAAGTAACACCATCATTATCAAACTTATGAATTTGACAAGTCGAGAATTAAATCCGTCTTCTTATTATTAAATTGGTGAAATAAGAATATGTAGTCTCATTTTAACCAAAAAAAATTCTTGAGAGAGAGAGAGATATTGATTTGATACATGAATTAAAGAATGAAAGAATAAAGAATTAAAAAAAAATAAAAGATTAAACAATACGAAATACATATGATACAATGGAATTGGTCTCAAGCAATCAAGATGGCATTAATTTCCAAATATTATTAATAAGGCTAAAGCATATAATACGGAGCTCACGTAAACTGACTATATTCGCACTAATGTTTAAAATTATTTTAAAGATTAAATCTATAGATTCCAATAAAGTATTCATCACAAAAAGGACCTGAGATTTGAATGATAAAGATAGGCCCCTCTCTCAACTCTAAATTTTCTTCACACCCTTAAAATAAGAGCCTTAGAAATGAAAACAGGAGATCACCCAAAAATGTACCTTCTAATTGAATGATAAAAATAGGCCACTACTTTAATTCTAAATCTTTCATCACACTCTTAAAATAAGAGCCTTAAAAATTAAAATAGAGGATTATCCAAAAATTCTTGTTCTCACATTAAATTAATCCACAGAGTTAATTCTAGAAAATAAAAATAAACATAAGTACAAACATAGATCAATTGGAAAACCGAAAACTAAATATTTCACTGCACGTTGACTCTTATTAATAAACTTGGAATTTTGAATTACATATCTTGGAATTGAATATAAGAGTATTGGAAAATAAACTACAAATCAAACTACTAGCACTTATGCTTGATTTTCCTTCTCTTCTTTCTTCTCTTCCTTTGGTCCAGGCCAAGCCCTGATTCTCAGAATCCAAATTTGAATTTTATGGTGTGCTTAGTGCTCTATTTATAGGCTCAGGTGTGAAATGGACGGTTGAGATTAAATCTGGGTTAAGTTGTGAATTGATGGCTTTGATTGGATCTAATTTAGAAGTGGATGGAGGAGATTTTAAGTTGAAAAGGTTAGGGTTACAAGGCATACACGAAATTTGGGTGGCTTGGCTTGGTGGTTACGCAATGGTGGAAAAAAATTGAGATTTAGGATTAGCTTGGAAAGTAGAGTGCAAATCCCGTTTTTCTACACATGTACCATCTTGCAGCTCCATTTTGATGTAGTAAACGTCCGAATAATGAAATTTTGTAAACAACAAAGTTGTATCCCATGAAGTCTTCTTTCCAACGCAAGAATAATGAATGCAATCGGATATCGGAGTGGAAAGTTATTGTCAAAATACCAAATCTGTGTCAAAACTTGTCTTTCAAATCCCATTTTTTTCTCCATTCTTTCCTCCACAAGGCGTCACACGAAATTAACAAGTGTACTCCTTGTCTTAGGCGAATTTGGATTGTTTGGAGGAGGGGTGATAAGGTGTAAGTGATGTGGCATGAACCTAGATCGAATTTTGGGTCAAGTGCATGGTGAGATTTTAGTTGCTTGGGTTCTAAGTTGTTCTATATCTAGGGTTTTTATAAACGAATGGCTATGTTTGAATGAGACCTATATCTAATGGCTCTCAAGTAAGTTGATTAAAATAGATTATATAAATGGTAGGTTTCCTAATGGAGGGTGGAGATTCAAAGGTTGATAAAGATGGATGATAAAATGCATGGCCTAAATCTAAGATGATGAATGTATGCAATGGATAAGTAAGGTAGCTCTAGGGTTTTTCCTAAGTTTAATAATGAAATGGATGGTTGTGATGAAATGTCCTAAGATCTAATGGTTCAGATGGTTGTTGGATGACCTAATTGGATGGATGAACAGATGATGCAAGAATAGATGTGATCCTGGGGTTAATCTATATGATGGATAGGTTGGATGGCCTAGATCTAATGTTATGAATGTATGGGTTGGATTTGATAGGTGGCTCTAGCTTTTGACTTAATTTTGATGCATGAGATGAATGGTCTCAATTAATGGATGAAGATGAGTGGTTAAGATTGCATTAGAGAGGAGATTGGATGGTGTGGATTGATAAAAATTTGACAAGGCTTGGGTGTGTGATTGGGTAATGAACTTGGGTTTTGGACCAAGAAATAAGCTCATAGGCCTCCAGTGGACCTTGGACTTGAGCTTGAGGACTTGGGCCTTTTGTTGGACTTTGGAGTGCACATTGGCCTGGCCCGTCTATGAAATACGCATGGACTGCTTGTGGCCTGGCCCAATGATAGCCTGTGGAGTTTAAGTTGGCCCAATTGAAGAGGATCTGTGGCCCATTAATCTTGAATTTCAACATTTGCCTCTTGAATTGCAAGTTCTTTTTTCTGGAATTAAATAATTAACTTCATCACTTTAAAATATAAAATATTGATTTAATCTAAACTCTCTTAGATGAGTCTAGACTAACAAATTTATATAAAATCCCCAAAAGTGGAGTGAAATTAATCATAAAAATTCTAGGTCTTCCATTTTAAGCTCTAATCTTGTAATTATCCATTGTTTTAGCTTGATTTCCTAAATTCTCCATTTTTAATCTACAAAACTAAGAAATTATATTAAATGCACCAATATACACAAAATTGAGAGCTAATTTGTCCAATAATCATGGGTAAAAATGTAAGATTTCAGTGCTCAACACAATTCCAAATGAAATTCCCATTTTCACAATGCTAATATGCAACTCCCATCTTCTTCATTTCCTTTCACCCAATATATTCTCAATGCTAATGATCAAATCCCTTCTTTTATTAACCCATTCTCATAGTACATTTACATCCTACTCAATCACCGTTGAACTCCAAAAATTCAAAGAAGAAATCACAAGAGATCTTCTCAAAAAATTCAATGAAGCTCAAGAAGGTGCATCTTCTTCACAATCAAGTTTCTAGTCCAAGGCTCAAGAATTTCTGAGAGACCCAAACAATATATGTGGTCTTTGAACTCCGACAATGAGCAAAAGGATTTCGTCAATCTTCAAAATGGTAAAAGCAAAACCAAGAAGAAATGATCAAGTCGACTCATTGACTCATTATTTCAAATTCTCAGCAATCAAAATACATACTCAATGATTCAATTCTCATTCTCGAGACATCACGTGCTGAAATGAGAATTGATAAAATAATATGCTTCGTGACATCATCAATGACCTCAATACTCAATAATGCTTCAATAATGACATCAATGCACTTGTTGAAATCACAATTGATCAAAGAAAGAGATAAGGAATCTCTTTATCTCAATGATGTTCCAGACAACGCATTAGCAATTCTCTTGTCACGCTCCTAACCAGGATATGGGCCCAGAACGCGAGTAATTTTTTTTTAAAAAAACAAACACTAGCTTACCAAAGTCCATGGGCCTCTCTAAACCATTCTACCTAAATGCCTAGAAAAAGTTACACATGCTCATGTGGACGACATGCATGCTCTGACACACAGAGGCACAAACCGATAATGAAAAATCCAAAAATTTCCCAAACTACATCAAGACTAGGCGTGCCCTCGCCAAATGGTTAGGCCTCACGGCGAACCCTTGTGAAGCTCAGATGCTGTTTTTTTTTCCCGGGCTGAGGCCCTCGCTCTTGATAGCTAAAGTGTTGTCTGGGCTGATTTTGTAAACTTGGTTTTTTCTCGATTTTGACCCTCAAAATACAAAATTCACACCATTACACAAGCAAATATCATCAATACACCATAAGATATATACGTAACTTTTACATTAGGGTCTCTATGCCATAGGTGGCTTATTTATTCACATTATGATTTTTCTCAAACTTAAACAAAACAAACCTAAGTCTTATTCACAGACAGCTTTCGGAATTTGAAGATTCCTAATCCTAGACCATTGCAGAGGGATACTCTGATTCCTCTTCCAATACATGTCCTACAATGTAAGGGACGTGAGATCCAACCTAGTGAAGAGATCGCAACAAAATCATAGAATCACATGTAAACACAATATCAATAACACAATGCAGATTTACTAAAATGACAAATAATAAAATCACATTTACCATTTGTTCTTTTCTTTCCACTTCCAATGTGTACCAACCTTCATACACATTGGGGTATCCCACTCAACTCATTGATGTATTCCACTCAACCTCAACTGTATAGGTCCAAGGTATCTCACTCAACCCTGGTGAGGTATCCCACTCAACCCAATATGCATTAGGTCCCGGCAGGGATGAAATGCTGCATCTTGAAAGAGCTTTACACAAATGTGTGTGCATACATTCAAAACATATGCAAATTATCAAAATTCCATAAACATGGAACAACTCACCATCACCACTCATTTACTCTTTGTTCATATACCTCTCCACGAGGGTTTCGCACCAGGGAAACACTTACCATCCACTGGCGCATAGTTCTGGTTTAACAACCTAGAATATTTTCATTTCTACCACCTGCACCAACTTGTTTGCACAGAAAAATTCACATGCATATATAACAACATGCATAATCAATACAACACAACACATTTTGCACAATATCGGGCATATCACATCTCAACCTATTAAACTGAACCTATTATTCTCTAGATGCCCAAATAGGTCCCATACTGTGTTTTAGACCACTAGGTCTCTGCTCCTTGACACCTTTTTACGCTCATGTTCTAATAGTTAGAACAAATTACTATCCCTTACATGGAAGCGATGTCCAGTCTCACTTTCTGTTCCCACTTAGTCGTTTTCATCCTATAATTTTCATGGGTCCCATTTCCGTCTTAGAATCTAATAGTTTCCACAATAACCAGCGTATATGTTAAGTCGAGTCTCCTCACCTTCTCCAGTTTTGGTTTTTCACCAAAAATCTATAAAAACATTGAAACTTCATAAATATTCATTTCAAATTCAACATACTAATTATCCCAAAAAGAACCCTTTGTTTATTTTCCACATAAAAATAGGGTAATGTCTGTGAGTCTCCTAAATTCTTTCTACTTCAATTCCTTATGTCAGTAAAGTTGGTTGTTAGCCATCCAACACACAAAATAATATAAAATGTAAGGACTCAGTGCCCAGTCTCATTTTTTCCAGCGCATGGAAAGTATTGAGACTTTACCTAGAGGATACAGTACTGAAAGTAAATAAATTACTTAACGAGCAATCTGTTACTACTGGGCGACTGTGGCCACCTCAGATAGCCCACCGAGCGGCGAGAAATCGCAGCGCTACAGATGGAGAATTTTGGCCCAGAGAGTATAATGCAAGAAAGCAAATTAAAGTACTCAGTGCCCAACTCATTCATCACTGAGCGGCGAAAACCGCTGTGGTACAGATGATGTCAACGAGCGATCGAGGCCGTTATAGATGATGAGTTGATGTGCACAGGAAATTGATATGTTCTACCTCTGTATTTGGACTAGTTAGCCATTTTATGTGTGTATTTATTATTATTAATGGTATGTTGAGAGTTTTGCAGGTTTTTCAGGAGAATACAAGAAATCAGAAGAAAACTGGGGAGAAATGAAAAATTTGTGCTGAAAGTGATAAATTTAGAAAGTCTGGATTTTTAATAATTATTTTTACCACAATTTTTAGGATTTTATTGTAAACTGATTGATTCAATTCCAATTATGAGAATGTTGATTGACTGGGTACATTTTAGAATTTAGTAATTGCTGAAAAGAACTGACAGCAAAAGCACCAAACAGCAAAATCGTATCAGATCTGATTGAAATAACCATTCAGTAAAGAAGAAGATGAATGAAATGAACCAAACAGTAGCTGCCACATACAACAGCAACCCATCCTTATCTCCTGTTAAATCAAGACAGGGACGGTAACAAGTTAACTGGAATTGTATGCAGATAGAGTGAGAGATAAGAACAGACCAGCCAACAGTGTTAGCAACAACACAAGAGAATTTAAAGGCCAATTCATTTTTAAAGAAAAAGACTCAGAGCAGATCTGTTTGGCGTTCCAAGAAGAAGGCAATAGCGTCAATCAGCAGTTCAGCAATCAAAACAGAGTTGCTGCCCATATACCGTCCCATGCAGTAAAACAATCTGAAGAAAAAATACACCAGAGGGTGTTTTTAGTGGTGAGCTGTACTTGTTTGACAAATCAAATAAGCAACAAAAAGAGAAAAACAAGAGCACAGGACTGGTCTTATAGCAGTAAACTGTGGCTGATGGTGGAAGAGATAATGAGCAGCGTTGTAGAGCAATGAAGAGATGAAAGAGGTCATTGGAACACCTTCGATAGCTGATTTCATACAACAAATAGAAAAAGAAAAAAAAAAGAGACAAGCATACAAGCAGATAGCAATTCAATATGCAAACAATCTAAAAAAGTAAGAGGATGCTGGGACGGTGGTGTTGATCTTGCAGCAAAGACTTTGAGTAAAAAAATAAAATAAAACAAAAGAAAGGAATCAAAATGGATCTTTATCCCATATCATGGCAAAGTCAAAATAGAAGGAGGTGGCCATGAATAGAGCTGTTTACGGATGAAGACAGAAAGGAGGGACAACAGTTTATCGAGAGAAGCGAGTAGAGAAGGAATCTGACAGAGGAAAATCGAAAGCAGGTGTTGGCTGATTTAGCAAACTAAAGGATACAGATAAAATAGAAGGAAAGGAAGTCGGCTAACATGCATGCATCAGTTGAATTAAGGTGGGTCGCATGCCTTCCTAATTTCAACTCAATTTAAATCGGACATCTCCCTCAATACAAAATTCGAACTTGGGCTGCTGATTTTTGAAGCATGGGGAGAAGGAAAGGAAGACAAAGAGAAGGGAAGACAATTGTTGAACACTAAACTATTACATTTTTTCCCTTGATTATTGAACTAGTTAGCCTTGATTTTGTATATATCACATGCGTTTAATATCATTTTCTAGTTTTGTAGATAAAAATGGAAAGTTCAGGAAAATCATCTCAATTCAGTGGATAACTGCAAGATTAGAGCCTAAGAGTAAGACGTGGAATTTAAATAATTTAATTCATGCCATTTTTAGGGTTTTTCATGTAAGATTAATTAATTATTTTTAAAATTTAAGTGGTGAATTAATTATTAAATTCTAGAAGAGAGATCATGCAATTCAAGTGCCAAAGCCTGAAATTCAAGATAAATGGGCCAAAATATATTCCAACTGGGCCAAGCTACGTTCCACATGCCAGCATTGGGCCAGGCCACAGATAGTCAATGTACATTTCATACAGTTGGACTAGGCCAATGTATAACTCAAAGGCCCAAGTTCTCAAGCCATGTCCAAGTCCAAGTCAAGTGGGCTTAAGATGATGTCCATGAGTTGAGGTCCAAGATCCAAAGTACAATAACTCCATGGATCATATTCGAATTTCACCAAAGCTGTTGAGCACTGAAATCTTACATTTTTACCCATAATTATTGGACGAGCTAGCTATCAATTCTGTATATATTAGTGCATTTAATAAAATTTCTTAGTTTTGTAGATTAAAAATGGAGAATATAGGAAATCAAGCTAAGTCAATGGATAATTACTAGTTTTGAGCTTAAAATAGAAGATCTGGAATTTTAGTAATTAATTCGCCACTTTTAGGTTTTTCATATAAATTGGTTAGTCTAGATCGAGTTATGAGAGTCTAGACTTAATGAATATTTTAGATTTTAAAGTGCTGGAGTTAATTATTTAATTTCAGGAAAGAAAACATGCAATTCAAGTGCCAAAAACTGAAAATCAAATCAAATGGGCTAGAGATCCACTTCAATTGGGCCAAGCTAAGCTCCACAGACCAACATTGGGCCAGGCCACAGGCAGTCGATGCGCATATTACAAGATAGGCTAGGCCAATGTGCACTCCAAAGTCCAATAAAGGCCCAAGTCTTCAAGCTCAAGTCCAAAGTCCACTAGAGGCCCATGTGTTCATTTATAAGTCCAAAACCCAAGTCAATAAACCATTCACACTCCCAAGCCTTGTCCATTTCCTTCTCAATCCACACCACCCAATCTCCTCTCCAATGCAATCTCAACCACTCATCTTCATCCTTTAATCCAGACCATTCATCTCATGCATCAAAATTAGGTAAACCTTAGATTCACCTATCAAATCCAACCCATACATGCATTAACATTAGATCTAAACCATCCAATACATCCATCATCTAGATTTGCCTTAGGATCACATGCATTCATATATCACCTATGCATCCATTCAATTAGATCAACCATCAACCATCTAAATGATTAGTGTTGTGCAAATTTTAAATTTATAACTCGTAAGCGCATGAACCATTAGATAGTATAGCAATTGAGTGGGAGGTGGAACTCATCGGAACTTAGGAAAATATATCTGTGAAAATTATACTATTAAATTATGTATTTTAAGAACTTTAGGAAATATGGAGAAAAATCATAAATATGAAGTTATTTATCCAATCTATGAACTTTAGTTTTAATTTAGAAATATTCTAGACTTAAATATATAATCTAACAATTTAACTAATTTTAATTAAAATGGTGGATGTAATCTAAAAATATAAACAATCTTAATCTAACTTAGAAAACAAAATTAAGATGCAATTACTTAATTACCAACCTAGTTCTCCAATTTGATGAGTTTTTGAATTTATAAACAAAACAAAAAATAAAAAATAAAACTAAGATTACTTATTTACATATTTACAATGGAATTGGATCAAGTACTAAGATGACATCATGTCCCATATCTCAAATATAATGAAAACAAGACCTAGACTATGGAGCTCTCGTAAATTACCGAAATTTGATTCAAGTTTTTCATTTATAAACAATCTAATTAGAAACCACATGAATTTCATTAAACATAGATAAATCAAACCAAACCTTGGGCTTAGATAGAATTTATACTTAAATTTTAATTCTAAAATAAATCTCACACTTTGATAGAGTGCTTTAGAATGAAAAATTAAGTTCCAACTATCCCAATAAATATCATTCAATTCGAAAAACCTTAGATAAATCCCGACATGAATTTGTAAGAATATTAAAAGTAAAATCAAACTTTTATCATCAAATTTTGAGAATTGGAAAACCATAAATCTACAATTCATCTTGATTTCATTAATTGAAATATGAATTAAATTTACAATACAATGGAATTTGGAAATAAGAAATAATAAGAGAATAAAAAATTAGAAAATCCAACTTGAAATCGGCCCTCTCCTTAATATCTTCAAATTTTCACTTCTCAGCCTCTCAGTACCTTGATACCCGTTCGAATTTCACAAGGAGAGGAGACCTCCAATTTATAGAGGTTGGGAGGATGAAATTTACTAAGTATGTGGGACCCTTTTCAATTCAGCCGAACCCAACATATGGCCGACCGTCTCCTCTTTTCTATTTTTTTTTGCCGCACTATTTTCTCTCTGTTTGTTGATGCACAGCTCCTATTCTCATCCTTCCCATTTTCCATTTTTATTCTCTTCCTATTCTTTCTCCATTCTATATCTATTTTCTATCTTTCATTGTATTCTTTGTTGGAGCACTGCACCGATTCTGCTGCACATGGCGTGCCTCCTTCCCTTTCAAATTTTATTTCCTTCATCTAACAAAGAAGGAGTTCCAACGAGTTGGTTGGTTGCTTCTTTCAATCATTTCTAGCATGGTGTTCCAATGCTTCTAGCGCAGCTGTCTTTTTCTTGGTTAACAACACTGCTTTTGGGTTGTGTTGTGCAACAACTTGCCACCACTTCTGTACACTGTCTCTGTATTTGCTGGTTGTAAGATTTCTTTCATTTGCAAATCATTGCTTCCTTTTTGTTTGAAACAAAACAAATTGATTTAGCTACTTGTATATTGTCTGAGTACTGCTATTCTTTCCTTTGTAACTCAACAATGGTTGCTTTCTATCTTGTTGAAAATGTGTTATATTTTTTTTTCATAAAACTACATGCTGGCTGCAATATATCGTCAAGTTCTTGCTCTAACAATCATCCATTTCTTTGTTGTTCTTTTCACGCTAGAGCCTCTCTTCTTTCTCTTTTATTTTGAGCAATCAATACAAGCCGAGAAAACACATCAATTTAGCCTAATGAGGCTGGTCTCGGTTTTAGATGATACTCCAACCTAAAACACACAAAACACACTAATTAGATAAAATTAAATAAAATGAGATACTAAGAAATACAACTTGAGGAGTAAAATATGTAATAATTTTTCACTTATCAATTAGATCTTAGGATATTTCATTACATCCATTCATATCATTCATAAACCTATGAAAAACCATAGAGCCACCTTACTTATCCAATGCATACATTCATCATCTTAGATTTAAGCCATGCATTTTATCATCCATCTTGATCAACCTTTGAATCTCAACCCTCCATTAAGAAACCTACCATTTATATAGTTTATTTTAATCAACCTACGTTAGAGCTGTTTGATCTAGATCCCATTCAATCATAGCCATTCATTCATAAAAACCTTAAATATAGAACAACTTGGAACCCAAACAAGTAAAATCTCTCTAGGCACTTGACCCAAAATTCCATCTAAATTCATGCCACATCACCTACACCTTATCACTTGTCCTCCAAGCAATTCAACCTAAGGCAATGAGACACTTGTCAATTTCGTGTGAAGCCTTGTGGAGGAAGAAATTGAGAAAAAAATGGGATTTGAAAGACAAATTTTGACACGACTTTGGTATTTTTACCATAACATTTCATACCAATATTTGATTGCATTCATTCTTTTTGCTTTGGAAAGAAAACTTCATGGGCTACAACTTTATAGTTTACAAAATTTCATACTTCGGATGTTTACTAGGTCAAAATGGAGATGCAAGATGGTACATGTGTTGAAAAATGGGATTTGCACTCCACTTTTCAAACTAATCCTAAATCCCAATTTTTTCTCCACCATTGCTTAGCCACCAAGCCAAGCCATCCAAATTTTGTGTATACCCTATTGTAAGCCCTGGTTTTCAATTTAAATCCCATCCATTCAAATTTCATGAGATCTAATCCAAGTCATCAATCCATAACTTAAACCCAGATTTAATCTCATTCGTCTGTTCCAACCTTAAGTCTATAAATAGAGCCCTAAGCCCACTATAGAATTTGAATATGCAGCTTGAGAGGACCAAGGTTAGAGGAAAAGTCAAGAAGACAGGAGCACCATTCGAATTTACAAAGTGAGAGTTGTAAATTTTATTTTTATGTTGTATTTCTTGTATTTAATTTCTAAGTATCTGTACTGAATTCTTCCATGAAATAAGTACAAAGCACCCATTTAGAATACTGAAACATCCAAGTTCTATTCTTTTGTGACTATTTTGCTTTTAATTTCAAGTTTGCAACTTTTGTTTCTTTAATTAAACATGAGCAAATGCAATACTTAGGATCTTGATTGTAAATGTTGAATCTTTTTTACTAAGGTTTAATTAATTAAATTAAAAGTTGTGAATCTTGTTTTTATTAGTGAATATGAATTTCATTTCACATCTAGGTTTTGTATTTGTTTACATATTTTAGGTAATGAACGGTCTATTCCAAACAACCAACCTTTACATTACTACACTTTTATTTTCAGTGATTTATTTTCTTGCAATTTAATTTTTTGTCTTTTAATCATGTTAGATTCTATGTTTGTTGTATAATTTTTGTTCTAACCTAAATCTTGTATGTTTTATTCTTTTTAAATTATTTAATTCATGTTATTCTTTTATTCTTTTAATTTTTTTATTTACACTCTCTCTCAAAATTCATTTAATTAAAGATTGGAGATGTGGTATTTTAATCTTATAACTTGTAATTTTGACTATGATTAAAATTATCATTTAATTCACCATTTTAATTCAAGGACAATTAAATCACACATCTTATTTGTTGATTTTCCAAGTTAGATATATGACTCATATAAAGATTTTACTTCTTGAAAATAATTCTTTTTAAAGGAACACAAATTTAATTTTAATTCATATATTTTGAGATTTTCCTTTGGATTCGACCTCGCACTCAATCGCTATACTGTACATTGTTTGTGCCCTTACGAGATTTACAAATTTAAAACATCAACAAAAGCCCATATCGAATAGCCCATGGCTGAATTTCATAACCCTAATCCTTCTCTCTTTCATGCAACTCATCGCCACCTTCCATTTCATCCATAAAAGTTAGGTCAAACATAGAGCCACCTATCAAATCCAACCTACACATGCACAACATTAGATTTAGGTCATCGAACCTATCCATCATCAATATTAACCTTAGGAACATGACCATTCATGCATCATCTCATCATTCATCCATCTTGATCATTCATCACTTACTAAAGCCAATAGATCTTATGACATTTCATCATCTCAACCATCCAATTCATCCATGCATCATTAGGAAACCCTAGAGCCTCCACATTCATCCATCACATACATAATTTGCATTAAATCTAGGCCATTCATCATATCATCTATCCATCTCCACCTTTAAATCACAACCCTTCATTAGGTACCATAACATTCATATAATTTATTTTTATCAAATCACCTTAGAGCTATAAGATTTAACCCCATTCTAATCCAAGCCATCCATTCATTAAAACCCTAAGTTAGAACAACTTGGAGCCCAAGATAGCCTCCATGCGCTTATGCCATGTCATCCACCATCTTATCACCATACACCACACATGATTTTAGCACTTAAAATTCTCCATGTACTTAGACAAAATCTCATCCAAATACACTCCTAAAACCACTAACACACCTCATCATCCCAATCCTCCATGTCACATACGATTTTCCCATATCTCAATCCATCCCATTCGAATTTAACAATACTCAACCCTCCATGCCATATTCCTATCATCCATCCATTCATTCATCTCATCTATTAATCTCATCCATCCATTTTGCATTACATTAAACCAACCCTAATCCTACATCGCCAAAGTCGAAAATCACCTTCCTTAAACCAATCCGATATTTTCTTGCACTCCACTCCAAGCCACCACACAGTCAAATCCATGTACACCATGTTTAAACCCTAACCTTTTGTAACTTTTAATCCCAATCAACCAATTCCATTAAGATCCAATCCCATCCTTTCATCCATCAACTTAAATCAAGATTTAATCTTAGCCATCCATCATTTTCTTGAGCCTATGAATACCCCATTACCCCATAGCCAAACAAGACAGGAGGTCCCACATGATTTTACGAGTGAGAGTTTTAAATTTACGTCTCCATTTTGTTTTCTTGTTCTCAATTTTATGTATGCATGTACTTGAATTCTTCCATAAAATAAATAAGAGATGTGCCGTTAGAATCCTGTAAAGTCCGATTATTTAGACTTCTTTTTATACTCTCTTTTAATTTTAATTTTAATTTTGTATTCTTTGTTTAATTAAAGGACTTAGTTTATAAGTGTTAAATCTAAGAAATAAACTTTAATTAGATTAAAGATTATGAATTTTAATTAAATGGTGTAAATTGATTTTGAATTCTAAGCATGAATTTCAGATCTAGATCTCCTATTTATTTATTTATTTTGGGCGATGAGAGAATAATTCCATAACCACCTTTGAATAATACATTTATTTATTCTGTCCTTTACTTTATCTGTCAATTTATTACTTGTCTTTAATTACATTAGTCACTTTGTAAGTATGTTCTATACAAGATGTTCAATTTATGTTTTTATTTTATTTTTTGTATGTTTATTATTTAATTCTTTAATTCATGCATCAAATCAACCCCTCTCCAAAATATTCTTTAACTAGGATTGTAAATATAATTTTTTAATCTTGAATTTTGCAATTTTAATTAAAAATGACACTACACATTCATATTCACCAATTTAAAAATAAAATGGATTAATTTGATGAGATTCACAAGTTAAATAAGAATGATGTTCACTTGGTTTTTCCAAATAAATAAGTTTTATTTCAAATCTAGGTTTAATTCGTTTTTCTCAAGATTACATCATTTTAAAGGTACTAATTTAATTTCTAACATATATTTTGTGATTTCCTATGAGTTCTACCTCGCACTCATATGTTATATTGTCAATTGGTTCGTACACTTGTGAGATTATAAATTTAAAACTTTGCAAAATTTTCACATCAACAACAGTGTGGAATTCAAATTCCACAATCGGTTTTAGGTTGGTGTTTTAACATCTCATTGTAATTTCTTATTCCAAGAATTCAATTGTTATATAATTTTTAATTCTTTATTTTATCAATGAAATCAAGACAAGCTCTTTTGATCTATGGTTTTCCACTTAATGTTTGTTGATTGTGATTGCTTGATTAGATTTTTAATCTCTTTAAGAATGCATGTTTTGATTTAACCTTAGAATTTTCATCTTAAACATCCAATTTTTGGGAAAGTTTAGAACCATGATTTTCCATTCTAAGGTTCTTTTTAAGAGTAGGTGAAGAATTTAGATTTAGAATTTTATGTTGAATTCTCTCTAAGCCCAAGGTTTATTTTGATTATTTATTGATTAATGAAACCCATGTTTTTCTTAAATAAATTAATTATGAATGAAAATTTTGAATCAATGATCATTAAAAAAATGTGAGGTCCATGTTTTAGGTTTTAATTTTTTTTTTAAATATTGAAACTAATGCCTCCTTAATCTTCAATCCAAATTCCACTGTGAATATGTATATATGTTTGATTTTAATTTTATTTTTGTTTATAAACTTCAAATTATTTAAAATTGTTGAAGTAGGTTGGTAATTAATTAATTGCATCTTAATTCTGTGTTCCAAATTAGATTAAGTTATTTATAATTTTTAAATTAATTCCACCATTTTAATTGAAATTAGATAAATTTTGTGTTTTTCATGAAAATTAGATCTTTTTAATGGTTAATTTCTAATTTTAGATGTTATTCCTATCTTTAGACTTGTTTCCTATTTTTAGAGTATTTCTAAATTAAAGTTAGATTTCCTAGATTAAAGAAATAATTCCATGTTTGAGATTTATTTCCATGATTTTCTAAATATCTTAAACTATATAATTCAATAGTATATTTTTATGGATATATTTTCCTAAGTTCAAATGGGTTCGACCTCGCACTCCTAAGCAATATTATAAATGGCTCGTGCGGTTGTGAGTATAAATTTAAAACACAACACGAGTCTAGCCCAGAGGGTATATTGTGATAAAGTAAACACCCAATGCAATGCAGGAAAATAAGCACACAAAGTCAGATGGTGTTAATCTTTTTCCTTTTTTATTTAACTTAGAGAATAAAAATCAAGGTTTTGACATCAATAAAAATGGACTTAAGAGGTGTTGTTGTGCAATAAAAAGTGTTACATTTATTTTTCTTGCAAACATACGAACCATTAAATAGTATACCGATTGAGTGTGTGGTCGAACCCAAGAAAAATTAACAAAATATATGTATAGAAAGATAAATTTGTACCTTTTAAAGATAATGTGATGAAAGAAAATAAAATTATGGAATTAAATATAAACATGAGATCCAATTTTCTAAAACATAGAGTTATGTTCTTAATTGATCAAAATCCAAAATAACATCTAACATTAGAACTAAATTAAATATGAGATCTAAAATTAATTAACTCATCCAAGTTCAATTAAAATGGTGGATTAAAATTAAACAACCTCAACTTATTAAAACTACATAATTAAGATGTAAATAAAATATTTCTAATCTAGTTCCAAAGAATTTGAATGAATTGATTAAGTGAATTAAAGAATTAAAATATGAACAAAAATAACATATACATATTTACAGTGGATCAATCACCATTCATTGCAATCGAACATCATATCCAATAAATATGTAATACCCCAGCCCAATTGAGGGGTTAATTATAATTAATTGTGATTAATTAAATAATTTTTAGCCATTAATTATGAATTATTTTCCTGACTCGATCTAAATCCGATAACTCTTTTAATTAAGTTTCAAAGGTATAAAGGCAAGTTATGAATATAATAATAATAATATTATTTTACACTTAAACCTTGGCTGCTATAGAAACTCAGTCATTTGACTTAGTTTGAACTTCAAATTTTAGATTATGCATTATTTTTAAATTTCGGATGACATGCCAATCTCGTCATAGTTTTGCTAATTAATTTTACCCCTAAGTTTTTAAGTGGTAAAACCTCAATTTTATAGGGTAGAAAAAGTTCTAAAAATATACGGAGAGAGTCAATACTCAATCTATATTATAACTAAACTGTTTATTTCTTTATACTCCAAAATAGTGTGCTTTTTATATTTACTTTAAGCCATGAAATATGGGACATTAAATATTCTTTCACTTGGAAAATGTGGTTTTTAACTTTGAAACACTTTAAAACTTTAGAATGTTTTTATCAGACAAATTTACTCTATCAACCTATAAGGTTGGATCTTTTCAAAGTGATCCTTCAAAATTAGGAGATCTTGTTAAAACGGTGTTTTTTAGCAAAAACACTAGGTTTTTGACATAGATTTCACTCTAAATTTTAATACCATTCTTATTTTTTAATACCTAACCTAGTAGACCAGTTGTATCAGTTTAGTAGGGTCCTGAAATACCCAAATGAAAGATGGGACTTAGACTAAAAAGAAGATAATAATAAAATATTATAAAAATTTAAGAAGATAATATCAAATCTGAAACCTACCTGTAAGCTATATGAATTAGCTTGCAATGTGGGTGGCAAAAAATCACCCCTCACGTCTATATAAGGGAAAAAGTGAGATAAGGAAGGAAGGCAGAAAATAAATAAAAATACTGCTATCCTTTCTCTTAGCCGCTCTCTCTCTCCTTCGTTCCTTTTCTTTTCTTCTTTGATCTGTTTCAAGCAACAGTAGATGCTCGGGTTTTCTTGCGTTCCTTCAAGGGTTCTCAAACTTAGTCAATCTTAGATGGAATTTTTCACCCAAGATATCAAAACGATCCTATTCTTATTTTTATTAACTCGTGAGCAAGTTAGGAGTAGAATGGCTCAGTATTAGAGTTTAAAAATGGGATTTTCTAAATGGAGGGAAAAATAGATTTCCTTTTAAAATTTAAATTTCACCCTCAAGATTTGTATTATTTTACATTCAAAATATAGTTTTCAATCATAAGTAAAGTCAGGGAGAAGATTAACCCCAACTGACTATTGTGTGTTTATTTTCTCGCCTTGTCTGTTTAAATTCTTGTACTGTACCCTCTGGGCCAAATTCTCAATACATCTTCATGGTCCTTCCTAAAGGCATTACAAGGATAGGGCACTGAGTACTTTTATTTACTTTACTATCTCTGTGCCCTCTGCGCCTCTCACAATACGTCTCCATGGTCCTTCTAGAAGACAATACGAGAGAAGGCACTGAGTGTTTTACATTTTTTTATTTTAATGTAATGTTTTGGATGACTGACAACTAACATTCTGACATAATGTAAAGGAGTAAAAAGAGCCTAGGTGACTCATTACACATATCTGTTTTCTGGAAAATAGCACGAGGTTTGGGAAATTATTATGTGTATATACTGATAAATAGAAAATTTATGCGTTTTATTCTATCTTACAGATTTTCTGAGAAAAATTCAACCGGATAAGGTGAGAAACTCGAACTGAATTGGTATTGTATTGTATGGTATTTAAACCCACTAATACTCGACTAAAATGGGACCCATTGTCATTTAAGGATGGAAAAAAGGCTATATAGGTCTAGAAAGCGAGACCTGACACTGCCTAGTTGTAAGAGATAGAAATTATGTTCTCGCTAGGTAGAATGAAGGCGTAAAACGGTGTCGGGGGAGTTGAGGACTTGTAGCCTCTAATGCAGTATGGATCCATAGAGTGTCTGAGAATTGTTGGGTAAAAACTGGGTCAAAGCATTCGTATTATTAAATTCAGTTTTATATGTTTGTGTGAATATTTATTATTATTAATTGCAAGACTGCTGACATGAATATTTCAAATGGTAAGATCAAAACTTATTGGGTTCTATGGAGGTAAGTCCCTATGTAAGAAGGGAATTGAGAGTCATGCATGGTTTTGCATTGTCATGCATTTGCACAGAATGAGTATGACAATAGTGATAAACCTTGAAAATTTGACATTGGCCACTGGGCCATAACTACTGATGTTAGCCGAGCGCCGTCTTGAACCACTAGGTTGGATGTGCTAGTAAGCCGGGTCGTAGAGACTTTATACACTTGCAAGTTGCTACATCATTTCCGTGGAGGAATTAATGTTAATTCTATTTAGAACTTCAAATGGGGGTTGACCCCAGTGTTAGCAATATAACAAACCTGATTAAGTACCTTAGAGAATGAACCTAGGGTGAAAATGAGATATGCTGATAACATGTATTTCTATTTGTGAGGCATGCACCGCTTAGTCATTGTTGCATTATATCCATTTGTTTTATGGTGAGTTCTCCCCACTGGGTTGTTGCTCAAGTCCCTTACAATGCAGGGTATGAACCAGATAATGGATTGGAGGGACCAATGGTGCCTCTATGAAAGTCGAGAATTAGAAGGTTCTAAGGTTTTTCTCATGTGGAAACCATTTCCCTGCTTTGAATGTATTTATTTGTGTGTAATAAATATGCCTTATATGGCATAAGAACCTATGTTTGTAAGTTCTGACTTATTTATTTATATTACAGTAGTATGTTGATTGTTTTAATATCATCTCTCACGTGGTATAAGTGTAAGACCGGATGGAAAGTCAATTGTGGAGAACTGAACAGAAAACACTTGTTGTTGTTAGAACAACACATCGACACGGGCGATATATCGCCAGACGTGTTTGACGACATGACGTAACCGACTATATATCGACAGTGGTAGGTTAGTTGTGTCGGCCAAAGTAAGGACATTTAAGTTAGGTTTAGTAGTGGTGACTAGAACGCCAAAACGCGTGTAATTCACGTGTGTAGGGGAGATCTTTTAAAAGGATTGACAGGTTAGTGGTTTTTTTTTAAAAAAAAAAAAATTAAGTCGCATTCCGGACCCACATGTGGGTTTGGGGCGTGACAAAATAAAATAAAAGTGAGATCTAAACCATGGAATTCACATAAAAGCCCAAACTTTAATTCATTTCTTTCATTAGATTTAAATTCTATATCCTTTAACTTAATTATCTTAATTATCCGAACCTTAAATCTTAGATTTGGATAGTTAAAGATAGATCTAAAATATTTCATATGTTCCAAGGAACCTTAGATTTGAATTTAAAGAAGTCAAAAGACATAAAATATTTCATATGTCCAAATAATTAATTAAAGAGATACAAAATAAAAATTAATTCAAACAATCATCATCAAATTCGAATTTTGGACTTTCCACTAATTTAAAAGTATATCTCAAATCCATTTATAAAAAATTACAATCCTTATTGAAAATTACATCAGAGACAGAGAAAATAAAAATTAAATTATAAAATAAAACTTACTTGGAAAATTGGAATTCTGCTCATTTCTTTTGTCTCTTCAATGTTCGAATTCTAGATGTTCTATTGCTCTAAGTGTTGTTCAAAATTTACTGAGCATTAACCCCTATATTTATAGGCTTTAGGTGGGGAATGGATGGTCTGGATTTAATCTTAGTTTAGGTGATGTGTGAAGGGCTAAGATTAGATCACATTAAACAAGGATGGTTGGGATTAAAAAATACAAAGATTAGGGTTTAACATAGGGTTGGTCGAATGGTGGCTTGGAGAAGGAGTTATCTTGGTGTGCAATATTGGATTTTCGAATGGTTATGGATAAGGTTTGGTTGGTCGAGTTTAGCACATGTGGATTAGGGTTTACGCAATGCATGAGATGAATATATGAGATTTAAAGTTAACACCAATGAATGGATGGTGACATTGAGGGTATAATTCGAATGGAGTGAATGAGTGGATAGGTGATGACATGTCAAAATCGAGTGGATGATCTTGGGTTAGCTTCGAGTGCAAATTGAACTAAATATAGGGTTATTATGGAGGCTTTGAATGGACTATGATGGATTTAAAGGGTTAAGATCCAATGATCACTTTGATGGTTTATGTAACTGGTGAGATTTTATATGGACGGTTGAGATTCAAAGGTTTATCTTGATGAAAGATTGAATAAATGGCCTAGATTTAGCATGACAAATGTATGGACTGGATTTCAAATGCAGTCTCTAGGATTTTCCTATATTCCATGCATGCAATGAATGGTTGAGATAAAAGGATGATCAAATGAATGGTGCGGATGTACAGGGATGACAAAGAGAGGGGACGTGTGGAGGCTTAGGGTTTCACAGTGAACTTCACATGGGGTATTTGGACCTCAGGGTTTGAGCAAATGGGCCTCCGGTGGATTTGGACTTGAAATAATGGCCTGCTAGACTTTGGCTTGAATACTGGCCCAGCTCACTTGGAAAATGAGCATGGGATACTGAGCCTGGCCCAGTGTCTGGCGTGTGGAGAATGACTTGGCCCATTGGAATGGATCTATGGCCCATTAAATTCAAATTTTAGACTTTGTTCATCTCTGCCCTTTAAAATTGCAGCTTCTTTCTCCAGAATTAAAATAATTAATTCACCACTTAAAATCTGAAATTATTGAAGAATTTTTAGATGCGCCAAGAAAAAGGATTCAATGATGTTCCCGTCTATGGAGCCTGTGCAACCAATCAAATATTTATAGAAGGATTTTGCCCTGCTACGAGTTGACGAACAAATCCCGTAACGTAAGTCTCCCAAGAATCCAATTACGCTTATTTGGAATCTGGATTAAGGTCAACTTTAATTAATTTGCTTAATCTAAAAACCAACAAGACATAATTGAATTATAAAACGTGGTACTCATTTGTTGTCTGACCACTGTCCAATGGTGGGATTACCAATCCCGAGGGTCTAGCTCAACGCTGAGGGCCACAACCCTGTGTGCACTCACATGAACTTCACTGTGTCTTTTCCAAAAAAAGTCAAGTATATTAATTTTGAAAATTACAAGAAGTGTTTATAAAAAAATTGAAGGAAAAGAATAAAATATCTTTGCCATAGTCGACCATGTCATGGAGGGATTTTTGGTGATCATTTCCTCTAAAATCCTAAGATAATAAAGGAGAAAATATGCAAGGATTGGTTACCTCATTTGGGACCAATCCATGTCTACACAAACCAACCAATAGGAATGCACGATCTTGCCATCTAGGCACAATGGATGGCTGAGATTTATTATAAAAAGCATAAATAAAAATGGAATCCAAATCCTATCCCTAAGAAGTAGCCTTTGCTGACATGGAGCCCTATCTTCACGCTTACATAGTGATTTGCACCAACCATGGCCAAATCCCAAAAAAATCCTTGGGATTTGCACTCAATGATCTTCTTTATGTGCTGACTACCCATTCCTTCTTCGCAGAATGCTAGGCCATCCATGTAGCAAATAGAGAGAAAAAGTAGGGATACGAGCACCTTGGGCTTTGTGGAGCTCAATGGAGTTGGGTCAAGCTTGGTAGTATTGGATTTGGGCTTAGCAGGTTTTATTTGGTCAATCGGGGTCTGTTGGGTCATTGGAATTGGATTAAGAAATGAACTATGTTGCCCAGATATCGACCCAAGAGGGGGGTGGGTGAATTGGGTTTGTGGCAAAAATGTATTTTTATTTTATTTTACACAAATTGGAAATGCTAAGAATAAATTTAATCAAATGTAAGAACTAGTAAATAGATAAGATGAGAAGATATGGAAAGAGTGAGCTGAGGATTTTTATGAGGTTTGGCATCCTGCCTACGTCTTCACCTCAAGTACACTACTTGAGGATTCAAGTCACTAAAATTCTTTTTCACGTGTGGAGAAAAAACCTCTACAATGCTTTAGAGAACACCTCTCTGGTTGAAGTAAAAATATTTTTTCTCCTTTGGTAGGGTAACACCAACCCTTTACAATTTTTTTTGCACAAAAGAGAGAAAGAGAGAGGAGTATGATAAGTTTTTGCATGGGTGTAATTCTTAATAGATAATGAAAGTTCCCTTGTGCTAGAATCAGATTAACCCTGGAGGGGGGTGAATAGGGTAATCACAAATTTTATAGCCTTTTACAATTTTCATTTATTATTGAAATGTAATGTGCAAATAAAACTATTATTCAAGTGTGTGATTTCCAAAGTGTGCAAGATTATAAACAATCGCACAAGCAAACACCAATGCACACAATGTATAGTGGTTCAGTTAAACCACCTACATCCACTGTAGAGACTCACGCAACCTTGGGCTATCTCCAATTCACTAAGCGTTGGAATTACACCAACAAAATAGAATAGGACTTCCATTTATCTAATTGATTGGCACATTCACCTAAATCCTATCCCACTATTTTTTATATTAGTTCAAGAGAATGGCAATCTCTTTAATCCACTTTACAATGATAATATGATTTTTCAACCAAAAATTTAAACTAAGAAGCACTTGCCTTAAAGTCTTATAATGTGGATGTGGTCCTTGATATACTCCCAGTGTGAGTTCATACAATCCCTATGATCCGCAGTGTAGAGCAACCACAATCATTGGGAGGGATTTTAGAATTTGAGGTCACAATTTCTATCCTATAAGTGGGCTTAATCCTTCTCTTTTAATCTCAATCTAAATCGATTGGATTCTTGAATGGTTTGCAAGTGAATTTTCAAGAGAGAATAAGCCAATTAATTCATTTGCTTCTTGAGAGTATGGATTGGTAGATAAGGCCCTTTAATGCTCAAGAGGTGTACCACAACTCTCAAAACAATGATCATATTTATAGGGAAACTTAAAAATTTCGAATCACTAAAACACATGACCGATCGTGTCTTAGCGATCAATCATTTGTCTTTGAATTACTTTTCACCAACCCGACCGTTGAGCATTTAATGCACAGTAACAACACTAAAACGGTAACCTGCAATTGATCGTGCCACACGACTGATCGTCCGTGTATCCTGGAAACTGGTCGCGGGTTGGCGAATGTATCAGCCTGAGACTAACCTGTTTTAACAGTGGTAAGTCTTATCCAGACCCAGGGTGATTGATCGTGATGCTGATGTGTTCCAGCCCTGTACACACGATCGGTCGCATACCTGATTGATCGTATGTGATCAAGATTTCCATGCCTTGTTTAAGTTCAGTTGATGTCTTGTCTTCGCGATAGATCGCCTACACGATTGAATCGTCAAGGAACTAGATGATCGATCGTGACCACAATTGTATTGTCCTGAGACCACTTGTGTTTAACAGTCCAGTCCAACCAGAACTTTCGATTTTCCACAAGACTGATTGCAAAACCACGATTGGTCATATGCTATCACTGGCGAATGATCGCCGACACGATGTGTCGTCTAGACAGTGAATTCATATTTCCAAGTTAGGCTCTAATTTGGTGTTAAACACAAGTTAGGCTTGATTAATTATCCCGATGTGATCTCAAGGCCTAGGCAAGGTCAACCTAAGGTATGGTTTCCACCTAAGGTCATCTATGGTCACTTACCATCTGTGATTTCCATGCACCGTTGATTCGTTGAGTCGTCAAACTTCAACCAACACTTGAGATCTTGGGTCTTGAGCTTCTCTCTTCAAGGCAATGCTTCACCTAACTCACGAACTTAATGAACAGGTGACTCGGCAAGCCGAGGTAATAACAGATAATACATGATGAGGCTTTCTAATTGTACTCAAGTATGATTCAAGTATAAGTCAGATAATGATAAACATGTATTTGGGCACAATGGCGCTTAAAATGATTCAAATATATTTTTCAAAATGTGTATGTAAGTCCACGCCAGGCCAATTCACAAGTCCTAGAGAGGGGGTGAACAGCACCAATTCCAATTTTTATTACCCTTTAAACAATATGTGCAGTGGAAATAAATAAGCGTGTGTGCAAATAATGAGAAACAGGCCATTAATCAATCAACCACACATGCACAATGATATATAGTGGTTAGTTAACCTGAACCTACATCCACTGCTGGATTCACCCTCTCTTGGGCTATCCCAAACCCACTATGTAGGAGAATCCCTCCCAAACATTACAACCTAGTTTTGAAAGGTTCGAGCACCCTGGTCTAATCCTTGACACCTATTTTTTAAGGTGGTTCAATCTCACTGATCTAATCCACCGTACAATGATAGATAAAATAAACAAAGAACACTTGCCTTGGTCTTGAGCACAAATCTTGAGTTGTGTTCTTTAGTGCAGCCTCCGCGCTTCAGTCTCGAATGATTTGATTATCTCCATTGATTGCAACCGTGGTAGAGGCTAGATCTGGGGTTGGATAATGGTTCTACCTAGATGGTTCAACTCTTAATCACCTCCATTGAGAAGTTTAACACAGCTTATGGAATCCCATAGAAAATTGGAGATGCGATTAGAGTTATTTGAAGAGGTTTAAAGGTGATTTGCAAGGCTTGGAACCTCTCAGGAGAGTCTTGGATGAATTAGGCTTAATCTCCATTTCAAAGGCTTAATCCTTACTAAAAAATGAGCCTTTATTTATAATATTTTTGTTTCAAACGGCTAGTCTTTGAGTACTCGAGGAGCCTACTTCGAGTACTCTAAGCCTGCAATTGCTAGAACACCTTAGCAAATGGCTAGCTTTCGAGTACTTGAGGAGCTTCTTCAAGTACTCAAGGTCTTGATCCAGGGCTCGAGGCCTCAAGACTGAGAGCTATTGTTTTTAGTGAAAATAGCCTTCGCTCTCTGATAAACTAGCCTTCAAGTACTCCACCTAGAGAGCTGATGAAGTTTCTCTGTAAACAAGCTTAGCTCTCTGATGTAACAGTGCTTCGAGTACTCGAGCCTGACAATTAGCCAAATTATTTACTATGAGTCCTTTTTGGTTTTTAAAACAAATTCTACATTATGGTCCATTTTCTTGTACGTATTTGGTTCAACCTAAAGTCTACTAAGGTCTTTTTACATGTGTGGTTCCCAAACACATGGAGATCCATCCTCTGCAATTTGTCTTTTGGTCTTCCATCAACTTGATTTTCCAAACATTCTTCAAAGGTGAGTTCCGAATCGATCACGGAATTGACAATACGGTGACTCGGTCAAATTGGGGCACTAAAAATGTAGGTTGTTCCTCTTTTGATTCTCAAATCTTATCAAAAAGTATTCTCCTGAATGGTTCTAGAGAGATTTGAAGCTCATCAATGCTTTTGTATATAGAATCAAGATTATGACCGTTGGCAACCATTAAATGCAAATATATCCATTGGGAGGGGTAATAAATGTTTCTAGATTTTACCGTTGCTGCGGATCGGCCGCCTTCTCTCAAGTAGTGATCACTCGCTATCCCCAATTTTGAATTTTAAAACGTAAAGATCAGTCGCTTGCTGCATGAGGAATGACAAACCAATCTTAACTGGGAGCATAAGCAATTTATGGGTTCTTGGACCGGTCTCCCGTTCACCAAGGAACAGTGGCCAACTATTAACTGAGAGAAATAGATATTATCAGGTTTTAGTCCGGTCGACCACTTAAATCATAGCGGCAGCCCTCTCTCAAGTAAGGTATAATATTGTTCTGCTTCCTAGGGATCGGTCACCCACTCTTAGGGCACCGGTGACCCAATCTCCCCTCTTTTCTAGATTTTATACTTTTGGGTCTTTCATAAAGTTATGGGGATTGATCCAACATTCTTGAAATCTAACCAACATGTGTTCTACAAGGCTTTTAGGTCCTAGAATCCATCTAAGGTTGATTTGAGCCATGATAAACAATATTGAGTAATGTACAAGATTTGATTGAAAGTGACCTTAAAGGCCAATGACTGAGTGACACATATGTCCTAGAGGGGGAGTGAGTAGGACAACAACCTCTAATCGCGGAAGCACTAAACTAATTGGTCCTTTTCTATCTATTTATTTTTTATCTTATTATTTTATTAATTTTTTAATGAATGATACTTGAGTGAAAATCGGAACGAGTTCGAGTGGAGATTAGGTTTGATTTATTATATTTATTTTAGGGGTACTGTTTCATTTAACTTAATTATTAATATTTAATTAAAATTTAATTTCGATAACCCTTAAAATTTCAAGTCTAATTAATTTGATGCATCTTCATTTGAATTTTTATTAATTGCAGAGATTTCTAAATTATTTACAAAATTTCAATGTAAATCGAATTAGTAAATTTTGAATTTATTTCAAAGCCTCAATAATGTAAACTTAAGGGTCAGCTCATTACATGTGAAGAGTTGACATTCCATGAATGTCACACATTTAGGGTTGGAGAGAATTTAACCAATGGACGGTCCTAGGAGGCGCTCAAATTAGGGTTCAGAGTTGTTCTGCACCTGTTGACGAAAATGGCCATAACTAGGGATTTGTAGGTTAGATTTGGATATTCTTAGGCTCGTTGGAAATCTCTTTGAATAAGATTTCAATGGTCGAAATTTTATTGAAATTTGATGCCGTTTGATACCTCTAAAATTCTCTGTAAGTTACTCCTATTTTATACCATCATATTTAACCTAGCTTGGTTAAACTGGAGACAAATGCTGCCTTGCCAAGCTTCCCACCAGATCTCTTGTTTTCTTGGGGTTTACAGGCATATACTCTCCTCTAAATAGAGTTTAAATTACCTCAAGTGGACCTTGGGCCCTCATGTGCATTCGCATATGTCGCATCTTCCAATTTGGAGCATGGATAGACTAATTTGCTTCCAACTTGCTGCGGTCAAACACGAACCTTTCTTTACCCCGAGTCCTGGGTGTGATGACCACATCATAAAATTAGGATGTTAACTAGAAATAACAATCCAAGTTTCTCTTGTAATTGGATCAATGACACAAGGTCGTGGAAAATGTAAATTAATTTTAGTCTTACAAACTTTGCACTTATTTTAGGGCCATTTTAATCCATGCAACAAATTGTTACAGATGTCTAACTATAATTATTAATTCCTTACACACTACTTAAAGAAGACCAATCAAACAATTTTTAAACTTTTCAATCACGTAAATATTTAACTTATTTTTAATTATTGAATGTTTTCACTTTATATGTATGAGGTTAATTGATAAAAAGAAATTCAATAAAAACCTTTAAATTCAATTTATATAATTCTAAATCGAAAATATTATTCTCACTATCAAATTTAGCCAAGTTTTTTGTAATACTCATTTCATAAATTTTTACTGTTGCTTAATCCTCGATTGAAGAATTATCAATCCAGAGGGATGGCTCCTACAGGTGGTGGTAAAGTGGCGTTGGTGTGTGTGCTTATTCTGTGTTTTGAAATTGTAAGACTAAGCATGACCCACATAAAGATTTGGGCCTCCACATAGAGGATTTTAAATTAGGAAACTGTGTTTGGATAAGTAAGGTCTATTTTAAAAGAGTTCTAAAGGGGGTTAGTTTCCTATTTTAATGGGAAGTAGGAAAGAAAATTCTACTTGCTTTTTGGGTCCCCCTTTGCCTATAAAAGAGCCTCTCTCCATTCCAATCCATCAACTCAAGAATCCTAAAGTACTATTCATGAAATTTGGAGAGGCCATTAGGGAGGAAAAAGGTAGAAACCCGAGACACGCTTATTCTCTTCAGGAAGCCTCAAGACATTAAAGAGAAGTTCTACACACCATTCTTTTCTCCAAATGGATCTAGGTATGTATTATTATTGTGTTTATAATTTCCGCATTAAAGTTAATCCATATATCAAGCATTAATCGATCCACATCTTGTGGTTATACTGTTCGGGTTTGTCGAACATGAAGATTAATGATGAATGATTCTATGATTGATGCTGAATCAATAAAGTCTGATGTTATGATGAAGTATTACATGTGATATCAGAGCATGGTTCATAGGATTGAATACTGCTTGAAATAAAGAAGAATTAAAGAAAACAAAATTGTCGGATCTAATGAAGAAGACGACTCTGCAACGTCACCGATACATCGGCATTGTCAATAGATTGGTGTTGTTGATATATCTATATTGGCGATCGATCGACAATGTAACGATCAATCATGGAACCCATCGTGTCAGATGAGAAACTCAGGATTCCTTTTTTTTTTTTTCAATAAAAATAAAATATTATGTATGATTGACCCTAGAAGGGAACGGGGGATAGGGGAAGGTTGATTAGGTCAATCCCATTTTTAATGGTGTTTACAAATTTCTTGATTATTTAAAGTGTAGCGGAATAATCATCAAGAGATTTGTTTAGTGTAACAATTTCATTAAGCGATCACGCTAAGATTATGACCCTTTACATATTGTTCGATTATCGACGCTTGGGCACAATGTGTAGAATAAGATAATCAAAGTGATGTGAAAATTCCCTTAGGTGCTAGAACAAAGACTGAGATTGCCCCTAGAGGAGAGCGGGAGGAGAGAGGAGAGGGAGGGGGGGTTTGTGAATAGGACAATCTCCAATTTTTATGGTCTTCACAAATTACTTGATTAATTAACAAATTTGCAGTGGATTAATAATGTTAATCAAGAGAGACGGGTTGTGTGATCAAGAGTGTGCACAATTAAAGAACAATCACACAAGTAAAGATCAACACCCACAAGACCAATTTATAGTGATTCAGTTAGACAACCTGCATCCAGTTTAAGGACTCACCCAACCTTGGGTTATCCCGAATTCACTATGTGGGAACTTACACCCTTGCAAATAGAGTAGGACTTCCACCGTATTCATTAAGTTGGGAATTCCACCCACCACATGTGCCAGAGACAATGCTATAGATTTTTTATAGTGGTTCTGGAGCCAAGCCTCCTTAATCCACTTGTTCTATATTTTGAAAGGTTTGACCAACCCAATATCTACTTCCTTATCCCTCTATTTGTTATAGTGGTTCCTACTTCCTTGCCTTAGTTCACTTCACAAGATGATTTATAAAATAAAATCACTAAAAAGCACTTGCCTTTGTATGAGCTCGCTTGTAGATGTATGCTTCTTGAAGACTTATCCTTCCGAATGTGATGTTCAAGATGTGCCTTGAGTATGTGCAATCACAAGTGGAGAAAAGGTTGGTAGGATATGGATTTGCAAGTTGATCCTAGGCTTGATTTTCTCTCTCTCTCTCCCTCTCTCTTTCACTCTATCTCAATCAAATGGTTGATTGGTAAATGATTCCCAAAGGTAAAGACTTATAGAGAGGATATGATCACACAAATGATTTACCAAGTGTTTAATGTGTGTTTGAGAGAGATTGGGAGAGGTTTGGGATCTTTGGGATTGCCTTGAGATTTTTCAAGTTGAAGGGTCCAACCAATACCTCCAAAATCTGGAGTTTAAAGAAGAATCCCGAAGATTTTTCTAACTCCCAGTCACCGAGGGGTCGTTCTGGCCGAGAGGTCAGTACATAAAAATGACAGTTGGAATACGACCGTTGAGAGTTGAATACGTTTGCAACGGATATAAATCGTACGCGCTCGACAGGTCTGTATCAAGGAGGGGTCGGTCCTGGGTTCACCGACAGATCGTGATCCCACGAGAGTTTCTGTCGAGGAGAAGTAAAAAAATATAGGGCTTTGGCAGTCAAAATGAGTCTTTTTCACAATGACAGGTCGTTTCCACCGACGGGTCGGTCCTAGGTCATATCTTGGGTTTTTCAGCAAAACTACCTTTCACTAAAATGGTCATATCTTGGGTTCTCGATATCCGTTTTGAGTGTTCTTGGGCTCTATGAAAAGAACATTCAATGCTCTATTCAATCATGTGTCTTACCCATTGATTACAACATTTGGTTGGTTGAAAGCGTCTCCCAAGTCATGACATTTTCACACTCAATCATTTTTCCCAAGATTTGTTCATGGTTGTTCTAAGTCCTTGGTCCATTTTCTCTAAGATTACTTATGTTTTACTAATGTAAGTTCTAATCCTAGGGAAGGTCTTTTCTAAGGTGTTGGGTACCACCTAATGTCATCTATGGGCAATTACCTTTGTGATTACCATACACAGTGAGGATGAATCGACACTTGATCCTCCAATGCTCGAGTTCTTGATTCAATCTTCATCACTTGAGTCTTGATCATTGCTTCAAACTTCCGAGACAATGCTTCACCTAACTCATGGAATTAACAAATAGGTGACTCGGCAAGCCTGGACACTAACAATCTAGCACATGTGGATTAGAGTTTATGCAATGCATGAGATGAATATATGAGATTTAAAGTTAACATGAATGAATGGATGGTGACATGGAGGGTAGAATTCGAATGGAGTGAATGAGTGGATAGCTGATAACATGTCAAAATCGAGTGGATGATCTTGGGTTAGCTTGGAGTGCAAGTTGAACTAAATCTAGGGTTATTATGGAGGCTTTGAATGGACTATGATGGATTTGAAGGGTTAAGATCCAATGATCACTTTGATGGTTTATGTAAATGGTGAGATTGTATATGGATGGTTGAGATTCAAAGGTTTATCTAGATGAAAGATTGAATAAATGGCCTAGATTTAGCATGACAAATGTATGGACTGGATTTCGAATGGAGGCTCTAGGATTTTCCTATATTCCATGCATGCAATGAATGGCTGAGGTAAAAGGATGGTCAAATGAATGGTGTGGATGTACAGGGATGACAAAGAGAGGGGGAGTGTGGAGGCTTAGGGTTTCACAATGAAATTTGCATGGGGTATTTGGACCTCAGGGTTTGAGCAGATGGGCCTCCGGTGGATTTGGACTTGAAATATTGGCCTGCTAGACTTTGGCTTGAATACTGGCCTGGCTCACTTGGAAAATGCGCATGGGATACTGAGCCTGCCCAGTGTCTAGTGTGTGGAGAATGACTTCGCTCATTGGAATGGATCTCTGGCCCATGAAATTAAAATTTCAGACTTTGTTCATCTCTGGCCTCTAAAATTGCAGTTTTTTTCTCCAGAATTAAAATAATTAATTCACCACTTAAAATCTGAAATTATTGAATTAATCTAGACGCTCATAATTAGATCCAAATTAATTAATTTACAATTAAAATCCTCATAGTGGTCTAAAATTAATTATTAAAAATTATGGGTCTTTCATTTTAGCTCAAATTACTACATTTATCCCTGGTTTCTAACTTATTTCCTGTACTTTCCATTTTTGTCTATAAAACTAACAAACAATATTAAATGCATCTAATATATAAAAAATTGAGAGCTAACTGGTCCAATAATTAGGGATAAAATAGTCATTTTTCATATCTCAACAGATACTCCCAAACTTAGATTTTGCTAGTCCTCGAGCAAAACTAACCTAAAAACTAAGACTTGGAAACTCAAAAACCTAATTTAATCCTAAACTAAACCACTTTCGTTGGTACTCTCAATTGCATTTAACGCATGCAACAAGCCTTTAAACTCCTAGTTCAACACTACTGGACGAGTTATAGTCTCGTCAGGGCTTCCAGTGATGAAACCCACAAACATCAAATTTTAGTAGTTTCAGTTTCAGCAAAAACATATACACAAAAATTTAGATATCATACGACTCCAAATTGATTTTACAAAGTTTATACCCGGAGTGTAGTCTATCTTAGCCAGATATCAACATAGCCCTCTGTGCATCTTGTGCATACTGTTCTGGTTAACCAACCGCAGAATATTTTCATTTCTACCACCTACACCAACTTGTTAGCATATGAATATTCTCATGCATATGTAACCACATGCATAATCAATACAACACATAACACATTTTGCAGAATATTGGGCATATCACATGTGAGCCTATTAAACTGAACCTATTATTCTCTAGACACCCAAATGGGTGCTATACTGCGTTTTAGATCATTAGGCCTCAACTCCCTGACACATTTTTACGCTTCTGTTCTAACTATTACAACAAATTACAATCTCTTACAAAGAAGCGATGTTAAGTCTCGCTTTCTGGTCCCACTTAGTCTTTTGCATTCTATAATTTTCATGGGCCCATTTTCGTCTAGAATCTAATACTTTCCACAATAACCAACGTATAGGTTAAGTTGAGTCTCATCACCTTCTCCAGCTTCGGTTTTTCAACAAAAATCTATAAAAATATTGAAATCTCATAAATATTCATTTGAAATTAAATATATTAATTATCCTAAAAAGAACCCTTTGTCTATTTTCCACATAAAAATAGGGTCATGTCCGTGAGTCTCATAAATTCTTTCTACTTCAATTATTTATTTCAGTAAAATCAGTTGTTAGCCATCCAAAACATACAATAATAGGAAATGTAAATCACCCAGTGCCCAATCTCATTTTTTCAGGCTTCTAGAAAGTATTGAGACTTTATCCAGAGGATACAGTAATGAAAGTAAACAAATTACTCAGTGCCTAATCTGTTATTACCGGGCAACCGTGGTCACCTCAGATATCCCACCAAGCAGCAAGAAATCGCAGTGCTACAGGTGGAGAGTTTCGGCCTAGAGAGTATAATGCAATAAAGTAAATTAAAGTACTTAGTGCCCAACTCATTCATCACCGAGTGGCAAAAACCGTTGCATTGCAATGATGTCAACAAGCGATCGAGGCCGCTACAGATGACGAGTCTAGCCCAGAGGGTATATTGTGATAAAGTAAAAGCCCAATGCAAGAAAATAAACACACAAAGTTAGATGGGATTAATCTTTTCCCCTTCTTTTCTTTTTTTTAACTTAGAGAAGGAAAATCAAGGTTTTAACATCAACAAAAATAGATTGAAGAGGTGTTACTCAAGTATTGAGAGAAAGGTCCATTTTTCCCTAATTTCTAAAAATCCAATTTTGAAGCTCAAAATCATACCCTCTTTAATTAAAATATGTCCCAAAGTTTAAAAAATTCAAAGAAGATCAGTTTTGATACCTTATTTAAAGAAATCCATCGAGAAATAACGTCATTTGAAAACCAGTTCCCAAGGCAAACTTGGGAAACTCAAAACCTCAACTTGCTGAACGTTGGAAGAAAAATAAAACAAAGAAAGAAAAAGAGAAGGAAGGAAAAGAGAGAGAAAAGGACCGATGGAGAGAGAAAATAGGGTTTGGATTCTTTTTTTTTTTTACTTCCTCTCCAATCTTCGCCTCCTTCTCTCATATACTAAATGCATGTAGGCGTTGTATGATGGAGAGCCGCCCACACCACCAATGGCTACAGTGCCGTAGGTGGATGAATAATCATATATTTATTTATTTATTTTTATAAATCTCATGTTTATCCTTTAGTTACGACATTTACATAACACATTTCTACTGGTTGGGTACTTTGAAGGTTCTACGAACTCAAATTAACAGGTCCGATAGGTTTATTATTAAAAATTAGAAATTCTATAAAAACTTGAAGAGAAAAATACGTCAAATACCCATTGATTTTAACAAAAATTATATTAATACCAAATTTCCAAAATTTAAAATAGTATTTTGGAAAAATTCTGACTTTGCAGTTGTACCTCATAAATTTATCTGACAAAAACACTCTAAAGCTCCGAGATGTTTTAACATTCCTAAATACTTAAAAATTAAGGTTTTATAAAATAGGGATACCCAGGATGATTCAAAAATCACGTTTCTGAAGATCAAAATGACAAACAACAATTTTTTTAAACTCAAGATTCAAAATTGAGTAAATGAGTGCAATTTGAAAATTTAAATATCTCAAATAAGTGATTTTCCAAATACAAATAGCCTTTAGGGTCTTAGTCAGAGAAAGTTCAATTAATTACAACTCTGCCACAATACTTAACGAGTTGGATCCACATGCTTCTAAAGTCGGATCGAGTCAAACTTGGACTCTACACAAAACCCACCCCATAATCTTTCAGATTAATGGATCACAAATTATCATTAACGGCTAATAATCACATAATTAAACACTAATTCGGATTAAGATATTACATCTCTTTTATCCATACATGTGTAATACCCTTCAATACACATCAATGTTAAGTTTCATTTTTGTGATTGTGTCTACCGACACGGACAAAATGCAAATGTAATGTAAATGGCTCAATGCATCTCAATGCATTTATAAATGGAGCTCGATCCTCATATTTAATGGTATCAGAACCAATATTCTTTTTTATATTCTCTTTCCCTTTCTCTCCGTTGTAATCAATTTGAGGAAATACAAAGTAGGGATTCCAGTCACCGTAGCCCTCTTTGGTATAATTTCTTGCCTTTTCTATTATTCTTTTTCATAAAAGTATTTTTACTTTAGGAATATTTAGAATTAATTTCTCAAAGGATTTTCCATTACCTGTTAATTTGCTCTTGGAAGTAGAGAGAAGGTTTATCTTGTTCAGGCAAGTTGTGACAATACCAACCACTACCCTCTGTTTTTCTGCTAAAGTTTTAGCCATTATTGGTTTTTCTGCTAAAGTTTTAGCCATGATTGGTGTTATTGTGAGGCAAATTTAGGGGTTGGAATCTTCATTAAAGGGTCTTGGAGTTGGGTTCGTAAGTTGTAAGACTTATTGGTTCATTGACTAACACACAATATTAATTTGATGTCTATAGAAGATCAAAATTTTAACAGTGAAAATGGAAAAAAACTTAAAGAAGTTAATGAAAAAATATTCAAAAAATAAAATTAAAACCAGCGATCCTCCCACGGGCAATTGTGTTTAGTAACACGGGTTTTAATGTATTCTCGATTTTACTTTTCGCATGAACAGTAAAATTTTGACGGACTGATTTTTACTATTCATGTGAATTTCGGCGAGCCGATTTGCACTATTCATGAATTTTGACGAGCCAATTTGCTCTATTCATGAATTTTGGCGAGCCGATTTGCAATTTCGGTGAGTCGATTTGCACTGTTCATGAATTTTGGTGAGCCAATTTGCAATTTCGGTGACCCATTGTACTATTCGTGAATTTTGGCGAGCCGTTTTGCACTATTCATGAATTTTGGCGAGCCGTTTTGCACTATTCATGAATTTTGGGGAGCCGATTTGCATTGTTTATGAATTTCTGACATTCTTTTTTCGTCGGTACAGTAGGTGGAGGGCAAATTGGGTATTACGGTAAAACTCTTGTATGTATACACAAAATGCCTGTAAGAGGATCGCTGGCTTAAAATTAATGTTTCTTCATCTTCTTTTTCTTCTAATAGCTTATCTTGTAATAATATTTCTTCCTTAGATTTAGTTGCAATGAATCTTGTTAATTTTGAATAATTAAACTCTAAAGAAATAGAACAAACAATCCAAGATTGATGAATTTCAAAGGTCCCAGCAGACCAAATCTTTTAAAAGTGTTCTTTTAAAGATGAATCGGATTTTTGCAATTCAAACAATAGTAAAAACTAGTTAAGTGATGCTACTGAAATACAAATGTTAGTTAATGAATCTATAAATAGACATAAGCAAAAATGCAACATGAAAGCAAGTATTAATGAATGCCAACATGTAAACAACGTGAAAGAAAGACTTAATGATGTGGCCATCTGAAGCTCACTCGAGCCAAATAAAAATTATGAAGATCCATTTGAACATAGTGGGACTCACATGAGCTTAATTGGAGAAATTTCACTCCAATTGCCTGCTAGAATTTGCACCAAAGAGCTTCCTAAGGACCCAACTGCGTCAGATTTGAAGCCCACTTAAACCAGTTATAGGCCTCGGCTCAAGAGCCTCCTAAAAGATATTTTCTTTTCTTTTTTACTAACCTGACATGCAGCTTTTAGACAGCAAGATCTTCCATCTTATTTTTTTCCCTATATTTTAGGATGTCCATTCTAACACGGACATTATCTTTAAGGAGTATGGGTTTTAGTAAACTTCCCATTTTGTCCCCCATCTATCCACAGAAATCGGTTTACTCATCTGTTCACTCATTGGTGTACCGATCGGTTCAATGAACTGTACTATTTCAATTTCCAACTGAATCGGTTTACTCATCGGTGCACCGCACAGGTGAACCGATTCACTAGAAAGTGAACCGATTTCTAGTGGATCAAAGTGGGAAATCCGAAAAACCCGTGCCTCCTAAAAGAAAATGCCCATATTAGAATGGACACTCATTTTAACGGTGCTTAAGGGTATAAAACGAGAGTTTCTTTAGACAAGAATTTGGATTAATCTTTGAGTATACTTTCTCTCCATAGTTTGATGAGTGTTTATTTGTTATGAATTTATACAATTTTTTTGTCTTTAATTATTGTTATGATTGTCAATTTTCAATTAATTGATTGTAAGTTATTTGAATTAATTTCAAAAACTAAAAATTAATCTTTATATACTTAATTGTGTGAATTTCAAATTGAAATTAAACCTATTCTCAATTTTGCTCTCCAGTGAATTGTTGACCTAAATGAAATTAGGTCCTTTATAATTTTCTTGTGAGTGAAATTACATTGGTTCCTATTATCAATTCTCATAAACCCATATAAAGTTGGGCCGATTTGAGATTAGTGATTGAGTGATCAGTTTCGATTTCCTTTGCTCTTTAATTTTGATTTTTAAAAAGAAAAAATTGTATTTTATTTTCGTTTTGGGATCAAGGAACTTAAGGAAAGAAAGGAAATTAGACAAGTGATGATGGATGGGGATGCATGTGATGGAGAGTGTTATCTTGGTGGCATCACCGTTCATGATAAGCTAAATGAGAACAAATATAGGTTATATTTTATTTTAAAATAGTGAGAATAGAATGAAATGAATAAATTTAAGGTTAGGCCTAGCTGAAATTCTTCTATTTGATTCCATTTTAATCTTATTGTTCTTGAAACTAGGCATGTGCACAAGTCTGATAATTTAAGACCTACGCCAAAGACTGGGCTTCAGACTGGGCCCATCCTAATTTTTAGAATTTAGGGCTTCAGATCTGTATACTGACTTCTTCATGCCCAAGCAGATTGTTAAAAGCATATGATTAAGATATGTTTCTATGAAACATTACATTTTGTAAATACCATCATAACACTAGAAATACGCCCCCATCTAATTAGTAGACCTCTAAGATTGACATTAGGCAGATTCAATTCATAACCAGGCCCAACATTTAAACCCGATCCATCAGAACTGGCCCAAGCAAACTACAATTTGGCCTCAATCTAACCTGGATTGCGCAGAAAGCCCAAAGACGTGGTCAACAAGCCCTATTGCCATTCTCATTTTCCAGAAATACTTGCTTCTTGAGAACCTCTTAAATAGGACCACAATGTAATTCTTTCTAGGTTTACATTTAAAATATAGATATTATGTAAAATGTCATCATCATCGTAATTATCTATCTAGATCAATGTTTCAATTTTTTTTGAAAAGGAAATAAATATTAATGCTAAAACATATGAAATAAAACATAGCCTAAGTTTGTTAGTGCCCTGGTTTGTCCGAGTCACCCATATTGTCAATTACGTGACTCCGTTGGATATTACCTTTGAAGAATATGAAGATGACAGAAGTTCTACTGTGTATTGAAGACTCTACACCGAATTTGTTATTGGTATACAGGTAAGTGAACTTTAATAGACCTTACGCTAAGGCCAATAATTTACAAGTCAATAGTTTAACAACTGAAAAATTAGAAAATGGTTGACTTCCAGCCTCGAGGCCTCAAGCAGTTTGTCGAGGCCTCAAAACTGTCTTTCACTGAGTAATGTTTGTGACAGCTGTAATTCAGCGTGAGATCACAAGGCCTAGTGCCCTTTAACCAAATATCTTACAGATTTAGTTAAATAAATCTGAAAGGGTTTTCTCTGATTTCTAAAGATCCTCAATTGGGAGTTTTATGGAAATAAGGAATATCTACCAGGATCCTCTTTAAAATGAAACTCCAATTGCCACCTCAAACAGATTGAAGAAATTTGTTGGATCCTAGCATCATGGATGTCTATCTTTTACTGGTTTGGAAAGGCTCCTCAATTCGTCTAAAGATACTCTTAGTGTGATTGACAATCACGTGCAAACTCTAAGTAAGCCATTGATTTAAAAGATTTGGAAAATCGGGTTTTGAGACTCTCGGTGTTTCAAAAGATCATTTAAAATCATGGTGTAATCCCATGATTGATTGTTGAAATAATCTAATGGTCAATCACGAACAGGTGGCATGTAGATAAGCTGGTCATTATCTTAATTTCTAAGGAAAAAGGTTTGAATTACAGAATCTGTGTACTGTATTACCTTTTACAGCGTCGAGGCCTCGTAGGAAACCTTGAGGCCTCGAGACGTGACTGCCCACAACCAGTTTTCTTACTTATATCTCGTGGGCTGAATGAAATAGATAGAACTTTTTTGGAAAAAGAATAGCGTGACCAGAGAGATTATCCGCCTTCTCTTACACCTTCTGCATTATCTTCTAATAGAGATGTTTGGGTAATCAATACATCAGTTTTGATGAAATTAAAGTTGTTCTCTTAGGACCAGAAAATCAGTCATATATTTGTCCTAACACTCTCATACCGCTGTGCTAATAATCAACTCTGATGAACCGAATCTGAAGGAAGAAGCACAGAGACATTGAGTAAAGAAGAAGCACTTTCAGAAGATTGGATAAGGCCTAAGGCAAGTGTTTCTCTTTTTCTTTATTTTTATCATTGTAAGGTGGATTAGAACATTGTGTTCGAACCACTAAAAAAATAAGTGTTGATGATTAGACCATTTGGGTTGAACCTCTATAAAAACCTAGGTTGTACTATTTTGGTATGAGACCCATTAATAGTATTATTTAAGACGACCCTAGAGTTGGGAAGTCTAACAGTGGACGTACGTTAATTGAAACTGAACCACTATAAAATATCTGTGTCAATATGTGGTTGAGGTTTGAAATGAATGTTTTGATTGAATATTGTTTCACGTACACACACATATATTGGTTCGACCATTTTTAATTAACAGTGGTTAATTTAAAGGTAAAAAGAACTCATTACATATCTCATACAGTTAAGTTGTAATCAAGGCCGACCCTGAGATTTCAAGGGCCCTAGGCGAACTTTTAAGATGGGTCTTTTATATACTCACAAAAAAATAAAATCATCCATTTTTTTACAAAGTGTGAAACATCTAAATAAAATATATAATCAAATTGATAACAAAGTATTACTTAAAATTTATTCTTCTATTATTTTGAGATGCAAAATTAATAATTAAATTTCTATATTCAAGTTTTTTTAACATTTATTTTGCAATAGATAAGATAGTTAATCCATTTAATCTTTCTTGTGACATGGTAGACCGAAGATAAGATTTTATCAGTTTTAACTTTGAAGAACTTCTTTCTGCATAGGTAATTGTAACTGGTATAATCATAATTATTTTATAAGCAATTCATGCATTTGAAAAACATCAATTCATTCTTTTTATATAATTTTACAATTCAATTGTTTCTTTTACTTTTTCTTGGTACTGCATCTTTTATTATATTCAAGTGCGACACTAATGCAAATTCTCATTTGAAACGAAGATATTATTATTATTTTAACTTTTCAATTTTTCTGGATTGTCAAAAAAATTAAAAATTAAAAATTATCTTAATTATAATGATTTATACTTGTATATTACATCTAATAAAATCTATATTGATCAAATGAATAAAGATATGTTTTTTCATCTCTTCAAATTTTAAAAGCTTTAAATTATTTTTAATTCAAAATTATCAACTCAATATAGGTTTATCTTTCTCTCTATTTAGATGATACATATATTTTAAAAGATTTTTTATTAATTAAAATTATTGTTATTATTATTAAACTCAATAAATGAGGATTATAATAGTTATTATTATGATTGTTACAATCATTATTTTAATTTTTTAAGAAACGCACGTTTTAAATTGAGTAGAAAAATTATCAATATATAAATTTCCAATTTTGAGTGTTTTAAATTCGAAATAGTTAAAAATAGTCAAATGATTTCAAGTGGTAGTAACTTAAAAGTCATAAATGAGATTAGCTGGGATTTGAAGGCCGCTCTATTTAGATGACACATATATATTTTAAAAGATTCTTTATTAATTCAAATTATTGTTATTTTCATTATTATTATTAAACTCAATAAAAATGAGGATTATAATAATTATTATTATGATTGTTACAATTATTATTTTAATTTTTTAAGAAATCTAAATTTTAAATTCAGTAGATGATACATATATTTTAAAAGATTCTTTATTCATTAAAATTATTATTATTTTCATCATTATTATTAAACTTGATAAAATAATTATTAAAATATTCTTTATTAATTAAAATTATTGTTATTTTCTTCATTATTATTAAACTTGATAAAAATAATTATTATTATTATATACAGCCATGATTTGAACTCGGGTCCCTTATTTGAAAGGGAAGCATCTTAACCATACTAGATAACAATGAATTTGTGTTTTTATATACATTATTAACATATTTAACATATAATAAAGGAGCTTATGGAGTTGGGGGCCCTATTTATTTGGGGGCTCCTCTCCCTCCTCCTAGGTCGTGCATTATTCTATCCAGAGTAAGGTTACTCTGAGTTGGACTTAATCGTCCGAGGTGATCCAGTACTAGAATCATGCACAAATGTGATAGTCACCCTATTTCTTAACCTCCCTATTTTGACGACTCTAACTATGCCTCCTAAAAGGCAAAAATGAAAAAAAAATTTCATATCACTTGATGGAGCTGTCTGGGAATCAATAGTAACGGGTTGGGAACATCCGATTGGGGAAATCACTGAAAAATCTACTAAAGATGAAATAGGAAAATCTTTGCAACAAATTGTTGGTACTAAACCTAAGGATTACTTCACCTATACAAACATGGAAAAAATGTTATACATAGCAAATGGAAATGCGTTAAATGCCATTAACTATGCTATCTCACCTAATGAATTCAAACATACAATGACATATCTGACAACCAAAGATATTTGGGACATCTTAAAAAGAACACATGAGGGAACCTCAATTGTTAAGGGGTCTAAACTCCAAATCCTCCAATCTAAATTTGATAATATTCGTATGGAGTAAAGTGAAATGTTTATGGAGTTTTCCTCAAAGCTAAGTGACATAGTAAATTCTATATGGGCCATAGGTGAAATAATTCCTAAATCTAAAGTATGTATCAAGATACTTAGAAATCTGCCCAAATGATTTAAACCTAAGGTAGCTGCTATTTAAGAGTATAGAGATATATCTTTAATGAAAATTGATGACTTAGTACAATCTCTTCAAACCTATGAGCTCCACTTTAAAGATGAAATGTCTAAAAAGAAATCTGTTGCTTTAAAGTCATCTTCAAACATTGATAAGCCTAAAGAAGAAAAATCAGAATCTGAAAGTGACGATGATGTTGCTTTGTTGGCTAAAAAATTCCTAAAAAACTTCAATAAAAGGAACAAGTTTAAGAATTTTAAAAGAAGTGAACCAAAGGATAAAAATGTCAAAAGATTTAGTACACTGAAAGAAAAAGGGAGAGATAAGGACAAAGAACAAAAATGCTATAATTGTGGAGGTCAATGACACTTTGCTATTGAATGTCTATTAAGATAGGATTAGATTTGATTTCCACCTTATCTACATTATCTTACTATATTTGAATTTGATGGTGAATTTGATTTCTCCTATAAATATATGGTCTCTCCTTTAGAGAGAGACACAAAACCATTTTCTTATTTCACATGATATCAGAGCGGTTTGATCCTAGAGTCCTAATTCAAATTCAACAATTTCTCCTCTCCCTCTATCGGTAACATCTTTTCGATAGAGGGGGAGCCATAGATCACAGCCCATTGATGTTCTTCCGTTTTTCTTCTTAATTTTCATTTTTTTATGGACGTTCGCCGCCTACAGCCACTTCGTTGCCTGATGTCGTCTCCAACAAATCTTTGCAGCCAGTCAATGCGCTGCCACCTCATCCAATTCTCGCAGCCAGTCAATGCGCTGCTAATTCATTTATGCAGCCAGTCAGTGCGCTGCTAATTCATCTATGCAGCCAATCAATGCACTGCCAATTCATCGTCGCAGTCAGTCCTGCACGCTCATCTTTTCCCTAGCCAGTCAATGTGCCAGTTTTCGACGTTTTCCAAGCAGCACGTTTTTTCCCACGCTTCAGCTTGCGAGGGCGTGTTAAGATAGGATTTGATTTGATTTCCAATGTTAAAGATAAGATTAGATTTGATTTTTGATTTCCACTTTATCTACATTATCTTACTATATTTGAATTTGATGATGTATTTGATTTCTCGTATAAATAAATGGTCTCTCATTTAGAGAAAGACACAAAACCATTTTATTATTTTAAAATGTCCTTCAAAAAGAAATAACAAAGCCTTGATAGGAACATATGAAAATTCATCTCAATCAGAAAGTGACTTTGATGAATCCACTCAAGAAAAGTCTGAAGATCTGAAGGCTTTATAGCTTCTATAGAACCTGTTGAAAATGATTCAAATAGTGAATCAGACAATGAGGAAGATGATGATCTTCAAGAGGCTTATGATTCCCTTTTTTTGAAAAGTCAAAATTTGGCCAAAAAACTAAGCAAAATAAAATCTGAAAATACAAAGTTAATGAGCCAGTTGGAAGAAGAAAAATGCATCAATGAAAATCTTGTAATAATTTTGAAAACTTTAAATGAAGAAAATCTTAAATTAAAACAAATTCAAAATGAGTTATAAGATAAGTTGAAAAATTATGAGAATGATATTAAAAAATTAGAAGGTATTCGAATTATCTTATCAGAAGAAATCATTAATGCTCATTCTAAAATAAACAATTTTAAAAATCATAAACTCAATTTTGAAAATAAATTTACCCCAGGACAATACAAATTAGAAAGATTGCTAAACTCGGGTAAAAGTCATGGTGACAAAACTGGTCTTGGGTACAACCATGACAAAGTAAAATCGGTGAACTAAACTGTGCTTGTTAAAGTTCAATCTTCTCGACCTTCAAATGTTACATGTTTTTACTGTGCTAAAAAAGGACATATCAGATTTGAGTGAAAACTTCGAAAAAGACACTTATGGGAAAAAGCCAACAGGAGACAATTTGAAGAGAAATATTATGAAAAAGAAAAGAGAAGATATTATCATCATGAAAATTTGGCTCAAAAATTGAACAAACTTCTAAATGAAAAGATGAGTAAAAAATTTGGGTATAACCTTCAAAAATCTGTCCTAAGAAATCTAAAATCCACAACCACTTTGAAATGGGTCCCTAAGTATATAAGCTTGATCGTTTATACAGCACTAAAGGGTGAAAATCAATCTAAGTGGTATCTTGATAGTGGTTGTTCAAGGCATATGACTGGAGACAAAACTTTTATGTCAAATCTTGTAGATTTCAATGGTGGTTCAGTTACCTTTGGGGATGAAAATCTAGCTAAAATTATAGGAAAAGGAACCTTAGAATTGAATGACCCCCTTATCTTAGATGATGTTTTGATCGTTGATGGTCTTAAACACAATCTCTTGAGTATATCTCAAATATGTGAAAAAGATCATTATGTCACCTTCCGTAAGAATGATTGCCAAATCTATAACGATGAAGGTGACGCTGTCCTCAAAGGGTTGAAAACTTCTGATCAATGTTATGCCCTTGGAAATTGTCCAACTCCGAGCAAAAATTGTTGCAATATGTCTAAACGTAACGAAGCAGAGTTGTGGCACAAGAGATTAGGACACGTAAACTTCAAAGACTTGTCAAAATTGAGTGAACACATCAAAGGACTACCCAAGATAATTCGATCAGACCTAGTGTTTTGTGGTGAGTGTCAAAGGGGTAACCAAGTAAGAGCAGCTCATAAAAAGATAAATGTTGTGACTACCACCAGACCTCTTGAACTTTTACATATGAACTTAGTTGGACCAACCCAAAATATGAGTATAGGGGGTAAGATGTATTTCATGGTTGTCGTTGATGACTGTACCAGATATACATGTGTAGCTTACCTTAGGGAGAAATCAGATGCATATCATGAATTTAAAATTATTGTAAAACGTATTATGAATGAAAAACAAACACCCATAAATAGAATCAGAAGTGATCATGGGGGTGAATTTGAAAATCATCATTTTCAAAAATTTTTGAAAAACATGGCATACATCATGAGTTCTCTACTCCTAAGACACTCCAACAAAATGAGGTGGCCGAAAGGAAAAATCGGGTTCTTCAAGACATGGCCACAGTCATGCTAGATAGCAAGAAATTACCAAAAAATCTGTGGGCTGAGGCTGTCAATGCTGCTTGGTTCATCATAAATAGAGTTTATCTAAGGGCGAGTCTTGATAAAAAAGCTTTTGAATTATGGACCGGTATGAAGCCTAATGCTAACTATCTCAAGGTCTTCGGTAGTAAATGTCACATTCTTAGAGACAGTAAAAACTTGGGAAAATTCGATGCACAAAGTAATGAAGGAATTTTTCTGGGCTACTCTAACACTAGCCGAGCATATAGAGTAAAAAATATTAGAACGGTGCTATCTTGGAATCCATTAACGTAGTCATTGATGACCAGTCTTCATTTGTACATGAAACCGTAGATGAGATGGATCTATCTTCAAACCAAATTGATAAGCTTTCTTCTTCTTCTTCGACACCCATTGAACTTAAACCAAATAAGAAACACCCTATGTCAAACATCATTAGGGATCCCATGATGGGAGTAAAAGTAAGGAAGCAACTTGAGAACATCTCTAGCTATTTTTGTTTCACCTCACAATTAAAACCCAAGAATATTGATGAAGCGTTGCTAGATGAAGATTAGGTAAATGCAACGCAAAAAGAGCTTATACAATTTAGCAGAAATGAAGTATGGGATTTGGTGCAAAGACCAAAAAATACAAATGTAATAGGTACCAAGTGGATTTACAAAAATAAAATGGATGAAAATAGGACAATAGTTCAGAATAAAGTCCGCCTTGTTGCTCAAGGGTATACACAAATTGAGGGAATCGATTTTGATGACACTTTTGCTCCAGTAGCACGTCTTGAGTCTATACGTATTCTATTGTCTATTACATGTTATTTAAAGTTTAAGCTTTTTCAAATGGATGTAAAGAGTGCATTCTTGAATGGGTTGTTAATGAAGAGGTCTATGTAGAGCAGTCCAAAGGGTTCATGGATCCAAAATACTCGAATCATGTCTACAAATTAAAGAAGGCACTTTATGGCCTTAAACAAGCTTCCCTGGCCTGGTATGAAAGGCTTACATAGTTTCTATTGGATAATAACTTTCAAAGGGGAAGTGTAGACAAGACACTATTTGTGAGAAAAACCAATGAAACCATATTGATAGCTCAAATATATGTGGATGATATTGTATTTGGATCCACTGATGAACAAGTTGTTATTAGTTTCTCAAACCTTATGAAATCATAATTTGAAATGAGCTTGGTTGCAGAACTTAATTATTTTCTTGTGCTACAAATCAAACAACTTAATAATGGTCTTTTTATTGCGCAATCCAAGTATGCAAAAGATCTTGTTAAAAGATTTGCCTCGAAGGTAGTAAGCACTCAAATACACCCATGAGCACCACTGTGAAATTATCAAGAGATGAAAATGGGAAAGAGGTTGATCCTAGCATGTACAGGAGCATAATAGGTAGTCTTTTGTATTTGACTGTCAGTAGACCCGATATTTCATTTAGTGTTGGAGCTTGTGCTCGGTTCCAAGTAAATCCTAAAGAATCCCACTTAAAGGAAATGTATAATTAAATATGTATCGGGAACGTGTCTATATGGAATGCGGTACCCATTCGATACATCATTTCATATTGCGGGGTACACTGATGCGGACTGGACTGGAAACTTGGATGATCGAAAATCTACAAGTGGTGGTTGTTTTTACTTTGGAAACTGTCTGGTTGCCTGGCACAGTAAAAAAAATCCTCAGTATCTCTTTCGACTGCACAGGCTAAGTACATAGCTGCAGCAAGCTATTGTACTCAACTTGTCTGGAAATGCTAGTTGATTATGGCATGACAGGAGGAATGATGATTCTTCACTGTGATAACACAAGTGCCATCAATATCTCCAAGAATCCAGTCCAGCACTCTCGAACCAAACATATAGACATTAGACATCACTTCATTCTAGAGTTAGTTGAAGAGAAAACTATCGAGTTTGAGTACATTTCCACTGAAAATCAATTGGCAGATATAATGACAAAATCACTTGACTCAACTTGTTTTCTTGATCTAAGAAAATCAATTGGGGTTTACACTGTAAATTAAATATTTCTGGTACTATGTTTAGTGTGTGTGGATGATAATTTAAACAAAAATAAAAAATCTCAGTCTCGAGGCCTCGAGCCATCTCTCGAGCCCTCGAGGTTGAGTTAAGTTACTCGTGTGTGGTCCCTCTTTTTAAATCCAAACAAGTCTCTTTCGGGCAAACACTACCGTTATTCCTCTGGTAGGGCTCCAAAATTAGCACCGCATGAAAGGGGATTTCGGCTGTATGTCTTCGGTTCCAGTCTTCTCTTCCTCACTCGATCTCTTGATCCGTCTTTTTCTTTGATTCCAAGTACTATATCCTTTCCTATTCGTCTTTCTTTGGTTAATTGTTTGGTTAGGATTTCCGATCGAAAATGCCTCGAAAAAAGTGGGGGTTGTCCCAAATAGTTCCAGATGGTGCTTGCAGAGTCATGCAACGTCGTCATCTGCTGCCACCTTTTCCCCTCCTCCTCCGAAGAAACCTAAGAAACTCCGAGCTTACAGAAACCCAGATCGGTCCATACCTACTAGCCCATTTATGGTTTCATCTTCTGAAGAAATAGAAGAACCACACGGAACCCCTGCGACTCCAACTTCCCTTATCCCTCGTCCCTCGTTTGGCTTGTCAATGTAATACCCTGACCCAAATTAAGCGTAATACGTTTAATAAATCCTTTTTGGACCGGTAAATCTCAAAGATTATAGTTAGGGCCTTGTGAAAAGCCCAGGTGTGGCCCAATCTGAGTTTGAAAGCTCAGTGATCCAGCTCGTCCTGCTGGAAGAGGCAAATGATAATTTACCACTTATTGATATTATTTTTATTATTTATATCATTACGTGATAATTATTAGATGATTATTATTTTCCTTAATCAAGGATTCCTATTTATAATAAGAATTATTTTATTTTCAGAAAATAGTATATAAAACCGCCCATCAAGATCCCAAAAGGGAGAAATAAATATTTTTAAATGATTTTGGGAATGAGAAATTTTTTGAGACGAGCATATTATTTTAGACCATTTTATTTCGGTTTAGTTTATTCTTTCAAACCTTGAAAATGAGGAATTTTAAATCATTTAATTTAACACAAGTTAAATTAAGTAAATAGTGTTAAATTATGAATTTTATTTAAATCTATGGTTTTTAGTGAATTTTAAATCTCCAAATTTTTATGGTGATTAGAGTTTTTAAAACCCAACTTATCTGTCAAGTTGGATTAAAATTTTTAAGCCTTTTAAACGATATTTTAAGTTAAAAACTGATTTTTATCAAAAACAGGACCTTTGTGGCAAAACTAAAAATAGCAGGGACTTATTTGCAAACAACAGTAAATTTCAGCAGATAACTGTTGGGACGTTGGCCAGCCGTTGTATGTAGCGCCGGTTGACCATCACCTATTGCTCAGCCTCTCTATATATGGCCTCTCCTATCAACTAGTTTTACCCCTCCCTCTCCAGTGAAACACCTGAGAACAACCAGACCGATCTCTCCCCCTCTGTCTGTTTCCCAAAATTTCCTTGACCGTAGCTTGAAGAGGAAGATTTTTCAAAATCGAGATTTCTAACATAGGAACTCAAGCGAAGGTAACCATTGTGTTCATCTTTTAATTTCAGTCGGTTTAGAATCAAGAAAAAGTATTTTTGACTAAGTTTTGAGTGAGTAAAATGGATTTGAAGTTTAAGAAAAAACTTTGAAATTTTGGATCACTTTGGTTTTGAAGTTAAAATCGGATGTTTTAATCACTGTTAAAGCTTCAAACTACTCCTTAAGGTAAGAGGACTCACTGAAGAGTCCATCTGACCGGTTGGATGTGAAAATCGAATCCAGAAAACTCACTATTTCTGGATTCGTATTTCGTGGTGTTAGTGTCCGTTATTGTCTGCTGTTGCAGACGGAGGAGGAAGACGACTCTCAGATGGTCCAAGAGTTGTTCTTCGGACGATCCGAGGGTAACCCCCTTCGGACGGTCCGACAATGACCCTTCGGACGTTTCGAGCTTCGGTTGGAAGTTCCGAAGTGGCCAGAGGCTAACTGTTGCCCGTCTATGCTCCGGATGTTTCAAGCTACCTTCGGAAGGACTGAGAGGTTCGGACGATCCAAGCTTCTCTCGGCATGTTTTGAGACTCACCGAGACCCACCGAAGCCTGTTTTCTGTTTTTCGGTTCGGAAGGATCTTCGGACGATCCGAGACCTAACCTTAGGACGGTCCGAGGACAGATCCATGTTCCGAAGTATGTGGACTAGTTTAGACCGTGGTTCGGATGATCCGAAGCCACAATACCTGGTTCAGAGGCATGTTCTGAGGAACCCAATTTTTTAATGTAAAATCTTGGTTGATTGATGATGCATGTTTAGATCCTAAGTTTTAAATGTGATGTTTATACCCCATTGATAATTTAAAACTTGTACTAACTCCTTCTTCTCTTATTTCTATAGTGTATTACTATTGTATTCACTTCCAGGCCGACACTATTTGTCGGGGCATTGAGTGATTACACTTCTATGCCAACACTATATCTATCGAGCACTGAGTGACCTCGAGGCCTAATTTAATACATCAATCTGGTCCTATGCAGAAGACAATACGAGAAGTGACCTGAGCATCTGGACCTAACTCAATACGTCAATCTGGTCATGCCCAGAAGACAATGTGAGATTTGGTCTGAGCACCTTATTATTATTATATTGTTGATTATTATAACTTAAAATGGTTAGAAACCAAGTAGGAGACTCAGTTCTATTTACCTTGGAGATTTTTGAGAAAACAGTATGGTTTTGAAATACTACTTATGTATTTATTTGAATGCTATATATGTTGACTGATTATTGATTGCACACTTGTTTGCATGTTGACTGATTATTGATACCACACAATTTCAATGAGGGGACTTAACATTACAGTGGGTGTAAATCAGGTTTAATGAGATGAATCTTGAGTAATGAGTGGTTTCAAGTTTTGATGAACCCATCCATGTGCCTGGACATGATGCACTGTTGTAAGAAGTGCTTATGATGATTGTAAATATTTTTGATATTGATCATATGTGTTTAAATACTTCTTCCACGTGCCTTTGACTATTGAACCAATATCGGCCATGTGTGTGAGATGATTTACGTCTATTGGACCAGGGGTGTCGACAGTTGCTGACTTGGGGAGTGTCAATATCAGCCATATGAGGGCTGGAGATGTACTTGTAAGGATGTATTTTGACCGTGTCGGAACTTAATACAATGGTCTTAGAGTAGTATGTAGGTGTTACGATAGATGACAACAGTAATGAAATGATGTTGAGAACTTATTGTCATGCATGAGATATCATATTATAAATGTTGATTATTTAACTAACTTAATGTTTCATTAGACTGCATTGTTATATTTCTTTCACTGGGTTAGTTAGCTCACACCACTCATATTTCAAGAGATGTGCCAAAGGAGGAGAACCCTCCGTATGAAGCTTAGGATGGATAAGCTGCTGCGTTGCCTTGGGATTCCCATTGAGGGGAATTCCGTTATCTTTGTCTTTTGGTTCCTTGAACCATTTGTTTTTGTACAGTACCGTGTGTGGTACTTAGTTTGTATTGAGATAATTTATTAAACTGCTATGTGTTTCATAGCTACTCTGGTTGTATTGTAATAATAATTCATTCATAGAATTATGTGTTGTGAATGTGTTTCTTTTTGGGTAGACTTATGGTATATGTTTGAATCCACCTATTGGGTTCATGTGTGGCTTTGTTTCTGGGCCTAACCGTTGATCCAGTCCAGTTAGAATTCTTGAGTTTAGTTTCAAAAAAAAAAAATCAGTAACGTTCCGGGCCCACTTTTTGGGTCGGGGCTTACAGTCAAGACCATCTCTTTCTTCTGAGGAAAACTTTGATGGATCTGATGCATCATCCCCTCCCTTTGATCCTCCTAGTATTCGACTCTTTCGGCCTGTTCAAAAGGAACTTTCCTTCAAGAACTTCAATGTTGAGCGTACATGTTACATACCTGACCTAGAAAAGTACAATACCTACAAAATTCTTAAAAAAGTAGGTTGGGAAAAGATTCTAAATTTGGGTGGAAATGACTACCCATCAATGGTGAAAGGAATGTATTCCTCTATTCATAAATCCCTGAATGATCCCTCTCATTCCTTTTCGGTCAAATTCTCAAACAGAGAAAAAATCACTATCACACCTGAACTGATTTCACAACTAATGAATATTTCCATGTTTAAGGGTGGTGATATTTCTGCTGCATGAAATAAGATCTCTTCTGAGGACTCAAAAAGAATAGTTTGCAAACTTTGTAGATACGACGTAGAATTGGAAGGCAAACTTCAACTGCATGCCTCATTTCTCCTTCCTAAGTATAAGGTCCTTCACTTGATTTTTACTTTAAATATCTACCCTCGACTGAAGAACAAATCCCAACTTTATGACTATATGGTGAATATCCTGTACTCTGTGGCTATGGGACGCAAAATATGTCTTCCCTCGCTAGTCTGTGCGCATATAAAACGTTTTTGGAAGTCATCTGCAGTCCCGTTCTGCTACTTGCTTACCAGACTTGGTACCCATTTTGGCATGTCCCTTATCCTGGTGAGGTTCTCCACAATGTTCGTCCTCTAACAAAGAAAGATATTGAATGAAGTCTTGGTTCGTCTCGCATACTTTCTGGCTGCTCACCCATTTCTACTGCTTCTACTGAACGACGGAGTCGCAAGGCTGCTTCTAGTACTTCAAATTCGACTGATCGTAACTATTTTGTTGAGTGCTTCGCCGAACTTAAATAGTGTCAGGAATCTTATTTGTCTGACATCAGGACACGTCAAGATCGTCTGCTATATCAACATCAGGAACTCTCGGTGTATGTGTGAATATCGATCCGACGCATCTTCCAATCTCTTCACAACATATCAGAATACTGCTGACGTATCGATGCAGCATTTCCTCCTTCTCCTCCTCGTGATTGAAGATTGTTTGCTGGGGTTGTTTCTGTTTTACTTACTTTAATTATATTTTTGATATTGTGAGTGATAAACTCTTCACTTGCTGTTTCTGTGATGATTGTCTGATTTCTCTTAAGATTCTCCTGTCTTATTAAATGCATCTTTTTTATCTCATGTTCATGTCTAGCTCAACCTTGTCAATTATCTTGACAAAATGGGGGAGTAATATAAATGTGCTAATGTTGAGAGGGAGCATATAAGGTCCCACTGGTTTTTATCTATTTGTATGCAGCAAATAATGGTGTGTTACAGGTACATGTTAAGGGGGAGAAGATTGTGAATTTAGAGGGTCAAATATCATTGTACTTTTATATGTTGTAGGAAATAAGGAGTGACTTGTGTGCATATTTATTTTTGGAAAATTGGTGTACTTGGTAGATCTTAGATTTTGTCACAAAATTGACAAAGGGGGAGATTGTAAGTGCAATTGGGAGTTTTATGGCAATAAGGAATATCTACCAGGATCCTCTTTAGAATGAAACTCCAATTGCCACCTCACGCAGATTGAAGAAATCTGTTGGATCCTAACATCGTGGATGTCTATCTTTTACTGGTTTGGAAAGGCTCCTCAATTCATCTAAAGATACTCTTAGTGTGATTGACAATCACGTGCAAACTCTAAGTAAACCATTGATTTAAAAGATTTGGAAAATCGTTTTGAGACTTTCGGTGTTCTCAAAAGATCATTTAAAATCATGGTGTAATCCCATGATTGGTTGTTGAAATAATCTAATGGTCAATCACGAATAGCTGGCATATAGATAAGCTCGTCATTATCTTCTTTTCTAATGAGAAAGGTTTGAATTACAGAATATGTGTACTGTATTACCTTTTACAGCCTCGAGACTTCGTAGAAAACCTTGAGGCCTCGAGACGTGACTGCCCACAACCAGTCTGTCTTATTTATATCTCGTGGGCTAAATGAAATAGATAGAACCTTTTTGGAAAAAGAATAGTGTGACCAGAGAGATTATCTGCCTTCACTTACACATTCATCATCATCTTCTAATAGAGATGTTTGGGTAATCAATACCTCAGTTTTGATGAAGTTAAAGGTGTTCTGTTAGGACTAGAAAACCAGTCATATATTTGTCCTAACACTCTGATACCGCTGTGCCAATAATCAACTCTGATGAACCGAATCTGAAGGAAGAAGCATAGAGACATTGAGTAAAGAAGAAAGCACTTTCAGAAGATTGGATAAGGCCAAGGCAAGTATTTCTCCTTTTCTTTATTTTTATCATTGGAAAGTGGATTAGAACATTGTGTTCGAACCACTCAAAAAATAGGTGTCGAGGATTAGACCATTTGGGTCTAACCTCTATAAAAACTAGGTTGTATTATTTGGGTGTGAGGCCCATTCATACTATATTGGAGACGACCCTAGAGTTGGGAAGTTTAACAGTGGACATATGTTAATTAAAACTGAACCACTATAAAATATTTGTGTCTATATGTGGTTGATGGTTTGACATAAATGCTTTGATTGAATATTAGTCACGTACACACACATATTGGTTCGATCATTTTTAATTAATAGTGGTTAATTTTAAGGTAAAAAGAACTCATTGCATAACTGATACAGTTAATTTGTAATTCGGCTAAGGATTTTTTAAAAAGTAAATTGAAATTGAAATCCGACCTATTCACCCCCTCTAGGTCGTGCATTACTCTAGTAATGGAATTTCAAAGTCAACCCATCACGCGTCCCCTACCAATTCCATGATCATCCAGGCCAACTTTGACTCATGGACTGAACCATAACCATAACCATAACCTGACTCACATGGGCTGGTCCAACCCAACCCGTAACTCTTGAAACCACTCCGCTTCCTGTTTACGGCAGCCTTTTTTGCATAGCATTACTTTTTAAGTTTATCTAATGATTTTTTTTTTTAAAATTATTCTTGTCTTAGATTCAATGAAAGCAGGCTGCAGCCCATGCCTAACCTAGCCTGACGATAGAAATAAATTAATTGATAAATCATTAAGTAAATACTTTGCAGCACCACATAATTTTTTTATGTCTAAGAAACGTAAGATCTCCTCCTCTCTCTGAATACGGGAGTAGTGGGTAAAACTCCATATGAATATAGTCTCTGTAAGTCACGGACATCGAGTGACTAAAGAACTCGAACATAAGACGTTTGATGCTTGAGTTAAAGTGCTTGACAGTTGAATTATCCTTGCAACACAACATAATATGCTTCCCTTTTCTAAGAGAATGCGAGGTAGAAGTTGGCTGAGTCTATAGACCCGAATTTGCAAGGAAATTATCCACCGGATTTAGCTTTCAACATGACCCAGTTAACTGAAGAGATCTGATGGAAGAAATTGTGCACTCTCTTATGAAAATTTCAGCTATGAGGAAGAGATCTGATGTTGTATAGCTTCTAGAATTACAGACACTTCAAATTTGAAGCTTGAGATATTGTGGGAAGCAGATTACCACTAATCTCTACGGCCGTTCTTTAAGATTCCACGATTTTCGCCTCTCCTTTCATTCTCGTCAATACTCAATCTTTTGCTTTTGCTTGCTGATTTTTCTCCTTCTAATCTCTTATTTCTCCTTAATCTCTATCTTATTTTTCTCTTATTCGCTGATCTGTACATACGGTATTTCTACCATTCCTTCTTACTCTTTCTCTCTCTATCAATCCAGCTAGATTTCTCTCTCTCTCTCTGCTTATCTTCATTGCTTTCTCACGGTACAGAGATTTCTTCCCTTTTATCTTATCTTTCTTTCTTCACCTTATGTCTTGCTGAATTCTGACGTTTTGCTCAGCTAATGAAATCTAGTGGGTCCCCACCTTGGTTTATCTCTTCCAATCTTCTTCATTCGGTCATGCAGCAATGAGTCGGCATTCATTTTTCTTGCCATTTGGATTTTTTGCTACCTACATGAAAGATCAGGCCCATTACCAACGTGTTGGGTTATTTTGTTTTACATCATTCTATTTTGGCAATCATGCTGTCAGGCTTATAACATGTGGGACCCACATGAAGGAGACTCACTAAGTTTGGATCCACAAGCTGTGAAGGCCCAAAACGTGTCTAGGTAGACTGAAAATCCATTTTGGTGAAAGTGGGTCTTACTGGGTCGAGTCTGCGAGGCTCTTTCCCTCAGTCGGTCCGATGACAAATTTGAAGGGCCAACTCGCCAAATGAGTCCCATTGGATTGGCTCACCTCGACTTGGGCTCTCATCCAGTTTATCGGGCTTGATGCTTGCATCAGTCAAGCAATAAGAAATTTCTTCAATAAAGTTTTGAAATCAATCTTGCAACTTTTAACCTAATCATATAAAATTCCTTGGCATTGACACTGCATCTTTCATTTATTTTATACTTACTACACATTGCTCTTGGACTAATTGGACACACATGATATACATGATTGAATTGGTGCTACAGATGGAACTTATATATTTCCTTAGGTTTATGTTCAAAGATCAAGATTGTTTTCATGATAGAAAGGGGAGTGTGTTACAAAATGTAATGGCTGTTGTTATCTTTTGACATGTGGTTTACGTTTTGAGTGCTGGATTGCAAGGCTCAGCAACAAAGTTGAAGGGGTCTAATATGGTGCTCAACGTAAAAGACAGTTTACAGTTAGTTCCACGTGGTAATACCTATAGTGAATTATACTATATATTTATAATTATATTCATAGATTATATTCTTTGGACACATTTATTCTCTTTGTGTTCTTATAGGAAAGCAGGGGTGTAAAATGTTGTTTGGCCGTGATATCGGCTGATATGCAAATATTGATAAGTTTCTCTCTCCTCTCTTTCTTACTTTTTGAAATATCGATATTTTTTATTATTTTATTTTTCCTGAATTAAAAAATAAATAAATAACTGGATTTAAAAAAAGATTGAAAACGTAAATATCGGCTGATATCTAGGCCGATATTGGTCCGATATCAGCCGATATCGGTCGAGATATCGATTCAGGTCGTCCACCATTTTGATTTTTTTTTTTTTAGAAAAAAGACTAATATTAATCATATAGGTTGATATCGGACCGATATATATAGTTGATATATCGACCATTTAGGCCGAGAAATAGTGTGTACGGTGAATACAATACGTATCGGCCAATATAATGCAGTGCTTAAAAATCGATATCTATTGATCGATACATTTCGTATCAGCGAATATCTTTACCCATGTAGGAAAGTATTTTGCCGTTGAAGACCTTATCACGAAGTGCGTTACCATCTCAAAGAATCTTTTGGGTGGGAGGCGTTCACCATAGAATACAAAACAACTTTTCAATCATATACATTCAAAATTGAAGAATGTTGTCAAAAAGGACTTTTCGCTTATGGAAAGGTCGCATTCCAATTCTAGCAACAGCTCCTCCGAACTACCCACATAAGAGACAACCCACTATAGTCCAATTACAAATGTGGGGTGCACCTGCTAGACATCGATAGCAATTTAATGTTATGCTATATAAATTTAATGTGAAATATATGATGGATGGTTGATTAATCATACTGATATTTTGTATAATTTATATTTTAAATGGATATTTTAGATGCATTTGAATGGCGTATATATGATGAAATAGATTGAAATGGGTGTTGAGTAAATTGTTTTATCATTTATTGGTGATTTGAGTGAATTATAAGTCTATTTTTGAATTATGTAATTGAGATCTATAGTTTTGTAGGCTGTATGGTAGGGTTCACTTTATTTGTGATAGAATAAACATAATTTGTCTTAAATATTTACAAGTGATTTTTGTGATGTAATGTGCAAGATGTTTTTTAGGTTCGAGTTGCTTCTTATTCAGTCTAGGTTTATGATTCAAAGCAAGGGAGACAACCCATCATTCCTTAAGCTCACCAGAAATTGAGTGTAACGATCCTGATCCAACTCGACCTGCACAATATTGTTTGCTCTGATCCTGCACTGGCCCGCGCGACTTTGCGTTGGGCCTGGTCCAACTCACAGACCCAAAACGCGTTGCGTTAGGGGTTTTTATAATTATTTATTTGACTTTATAATGTTTTATTATAAACATAATGTCGTATACTCGTGCGTTTACAATTTTGCCATATCTCAGTCGTCAACAATTTTGCAGCAGGACCACGGTGAGACAAAACTTGAGTGTTGATTAAGATGTAAAAAAATTTGGATGATGTGGGGAAGAGTAAGCCGCTTCCACAAATAGAATATAACGATGCTTGGAATGATGTAGGAACGAGCAAGCTACTTGCATAGAAGAATAAGTCTTTAAAATGAGCTCGACGCTCTGATACCAATTGAAAGTTCACTAAGTGCTTAGAACCGGATTAACTGTAGAGGGAGGTGAATAGGGTAATCACAAATTATGGGGCCTTTTTAAAATTTTGATTGATTAATGTTGTGCAGAATTAAACTTAATTAATCAAGTGTGTGATTGGAATGTTTACAAGATAAAAAGCAATCACATAAAGAGACAATGCACAGGATTTATAGTGGTTTGGTTAAACAACCTACGTCCATTGTTGAGACTCACCCAACCTTGAGTTATCTCCAATTACTAAGCGTTGGAATTACACCAAGACAATAGAATAAGACTTCCACCTATCCAATTAATTGAGACTTTCACCTGATTCCTATCCCACTTTTTTTAGTGGTTTAAGAGAAAAACTATTTACTTAATCCACTTCACAATTATATGATTTTTAAAGAAAAAATCAAACTAGGAAGCACTAGCCTTGAAGTCTTGCAAATGTGCAGATATGCTTCTGAAACGATCCACCCAATGTGAGCTCGTACAATCCCGACATTGATGAAGACTCGTCGTGTATGTTGTGCAAATTTTAAATTTATAATTACTCGCAAGCACACAAATCAGATTGAAGTATAGAGATATGCAAGTGCGAGGTCGAACCCAGAGAGACTTGATTTAAAATGAATGGGAAAACAAATTAAAAATCCTAATATTTTAACCTTAACCTAGTTAACAATTTTTCAAGAGAATGATTTAATTGAAATTGCAAAATTAATTGAAATAACTAAAAACGAAGATTAAATCAAGTGAGAGAATTAGTAAGGTATCGGATTCCACCACTATTAAATCCACAATATTCCAATTATTTATTTATTAATTCCAATTTTTAAGAGATTTAAACATTTAAGTTCATTAATATGGTGTTCAAAGATTGATTTTTCTTCACTTAAAAATATAAATTCTAAGTATTCAATGTATCCAATCTTAACTCAAAAGACAATGGATTAAAGGGATTAATCTAAGCATCCAATGTATTTAAATTAAAATAAAAGAAAACACTGAATCAAAGGGTTTACTTTTAAATTAATTTAAACACGAAGCAATGATGAATCAAATATTAACTACCATAAATACATGATATTAGTGGTGAAAATAATTAACATCTAATTAATCTAATGAAGCACAAATCATAAATAATTGAACACACATATTCAGAAATTAAATAAACAAATAAAAGAACATTATTTCATTAATTGGGTTTCATCCTCAACTTTAGTACAAAATTAGCCGGACATTATCAAAGAATTAAAATAAAAAGACATAGAAAAATATAACTCAATTGGTCGTCGGAGCTCCCTAGCCTTCTCCACTCTCACCCGATTCTGTTGTCCAATTCAAGTTCTCTTTCTGTAGCCAATTGCATCAATTTATTAGACTAGGGACAAAATAAGGCAAGGCCAGGTGGGACCCACTTTTCCAATTTTATTCTCCAAGATTGACAACCACCACCGTTTCTTTCCTTCTCCATTAATCGGCAACTTCTATTTTTTTCTTCACTTTTCCCAGCGGCAGCCACCTTCTTCTATTTTCTCCTTCTATTCATTCTCCTTTCTATTATCAGTTGAATCGGCTAGCATAACTTCTTGCCTTCTTATTTCTTATTTTATCCCTAACCATTAAAACTTGCAGCTACAACTTTTTGTCGGAAATCTTTCACAAGAATTAAGAAGCCAACGATCCATGAACAATAGGATCGGCCAGCTCATGAATTCGGTGGGCCCCTTGTTTCCCTTCTCATCTTTTATTTTCGTTCGTATCTCTTTCTGATCTTTCATTCGTGGGCTGCATAGAAGAGTAGCAACGATCATGCTCGTTCATCAAACTCATGCTTTCTATTTGTTTCTTCATGAATCTATTCTCTATGCACGGCTGTGTGAATCTGTTTCAAGATTTGATTCTGCTAATTCTTTTTCTTATTATCTCACATTCTTTTATTCTATTCTCTGCTGAGTTCCACATTATCCATCTTTCTCCAATTGGCTGAAATCAACAATTGTTGTATTCTTCTATTCTGTTTCAAATCTTTTCTCCAACTTGACAATATACAAATTACATTTAATTAAATGAAATGACATGTTAATAATGTAATTTTGGAGATAAAATATATTAGATTTTTGGACACTTAAAACTACACAAAAATACACTAATTAAACCAAATTAAATAAAATTGAGATACTAACATTAATAATTCTAAATATAAAATATATTACAATAATAATATAAAATAACCAAATTTCAAGAGCTAATTAATCCCATATTTAATGGTAAAACTATCATTTTTCTGTGCTTATTAGTGTAGAGCAATCACAATCCTTGGGTATCTAGAAAATTGAAGGTCCAATGTCTATCCAAAAGCTTGTGCTTAATCATTCTCTCTTAATTTCAATCTATACCGATTGTGTACTTGAATGGTTTGCAAGAATAAGCCTATGATTTTTGCCTTTGGCCTTGAGAGTTTTGGACTCGTAGATGAGGATCTTTAATGCTCAAGATGTCTATCTTCAAAACTCACCAAGCATCGATCTATTTATAGGCAAACATAATTTTTTGTATCAATGAAACACACGATTGATCGTGTACAGGTGATCGATCGTCCGCTTTTTAATTCCTCTTCACCAACTTGACCATTGAGCATTAATGCACGATAACCACACTAAAACTGTAACCTCATGATACATTGTGCCACACGATTGATCGTCTGTGTATCCTGGCGACAGATTGCGGGTTGGAGAATGTATCGGCCTGAGACTGACTGTATTTTCCAATGTCAAGTCTCATCCAGGCTCAGGGTGATTGATCGTGATGCCGATCTGTTGTCCTATACTCACGAACAATCGTATACTCGATTGATCGTATGTGATCAGGATTTATAGGCTTCGTTTAAGTCTAGCCTATGTCCTATCTTAGAGACGTATTGTTCCATACTATTGTATCGCCATGGTATCCCACGATTAATCGTGACCATGATTGTTTGGTCAATGTATCGTCCTGAGACCACATGGGTTTGACAGTCTTGTTCAACTAGAACCCCCGACTCTCCACACAACATATCCCAAGACCATGATTGCTCGTGTACTGTCTTTGGCAAAAGATCGTCTGACACGATGTGTCACCCTGATAGTGAATTCATATTCCCAAGTTGGGTTCCAATTCATTGTCAAACACATGTTATGCTTGATTAATTATCCTGATGTGATCTTTAAGCCTAGGCGTGGTCCACCTAAGGTCTGGGTGCCACCTAAGGTCATCTATGGTCACTTACCATCAGTGATTTCCATACATGTTGATTTGTTGAGTCTCCACACTTCAACCAACGCTAGAGATCTTGAATCTTGAGCTTCTATCTTGAAGGCAAGCCTTCAACTAAGTCACGAACATGAAAAACAAGTGATTTGGCAAGCTGGGGCACTAACAAGGGTTATTCATAATAAGGAGATTTTATGCCCTTTTCAGAAAATGGGTACTAGCATTTCCCATTTACTATTTACTGATGACCTTATGGTTTTTTGTGGTGTGAATATCAACTCCATTAATGCTTTGTCGGGCTTATGTAAGGATTTCAGTGACTTCTCTAGGCGATCTGTGAATCTTAACAAGAGTAGCATCATCTTCTCTGGGTCCACTGTCGATCGACAAGGTGTTCTTAACCTTCTTGGTATGAATGAGGCCGTCTTGCTGGTCAAATATCTGGGCCTACCTCTCTTCTCATCCAGGCTCCATGTCGCTGACTGTGCTGAGCTCATCCAAGGTGAGAAATAGGCTATCTGGCTGGGTTGGGGCCTCTCTTTCCTTTGCCGGTAAAGTGGAGTTACGCAAATCGACCATAAATCATTTCCATATCTACTGGGCTAGCACTTTCCTTCTTCCCAAAGCTTGTATGTCTTCAATTGAAAAAATGATGAGGAAATTCCTATGGGGATCTAAGCATCAAAGGCGGATTCATACCATTAGCTGGGAAAAAATTTGCACTCCAAAGAAGAAAGATGGTCTCGGGTTGAGGTCCCTCTCCACCATAAATGACGGGAGTTTGATGGTGCAAGTTTGGATATAGCTAATAGCAAGGATGATTTGTGGCTGAAATGGGTGCATGCCAAATATATGAAAAATAGGAATATTTGGGACATTGTATTACACACAAACCCCTCTTGGGCTTGGCGATTCATTATCAGTGTCTGTGAAAAGGTCAAAAGGCATGCTTTCTTCTCTATAGGAAATGGCCAACAAATTAACTTCTGGAAGGATCCATGGATTCAGCCAAGCTTTATTCTAATGGATCACTTCAGTAACAGGGCTTGTTATGATTTGGGCCTCGGTAACAACTTTCATGTCGGGCATTTCATCTCCGGTTATCAGTGGGCTCTTCCACATGTCAACTCTAACCGACTGATAGGTGTTTGGGAGCTTGTTCGAAGGCATCAATTGCTTATTTTGCCTAACAATGATAAACAACATTAGGTAGGTAACATGCACGGTTATCTATCAATTGTTACTGCAATCCATTCCTCTTACAGCCACCTTCCTAACAGGATCATTGTCAGCCGTTTGTGGTTCCCCAGGTGTATAAATCAACACTCCATCTACCACTAGTTGTACCTGAATTATGGGCTCAAGATGAAGGAAATGCTCTTGAAGTTTGGGATCTCTGTTGATCCTATTTGCAACCTATGTAATGTTGACTTGGAAACTAGTGATCATCTTCTTTAGTGCAAAACTGTTCAATGTATTTGGAATCTCTTGTTGCATAGGTTCACTTGTAAAAATCCTTCTACAGATATTCTAAATGTTTCCTTGGATTTGGAAAATTCCAGGAATGGTCGATTAAATAATCTAGCTGCCATGCTTTTGGTACATGCTATTGTTTGGCATGAAAGAAACCGTAGAATCTTCAACAATACTTCCAGGTCAATTGAGCCCATTAGCGTGGTCATCCTTTCTGATGTTCGGATTCGGCTATTATTCTTACACTCCAACAGAGATCTGCACATGGTGAGTAGTTCCTTCTCTGCCTATTTGGATCTCCCCTCATCCTCTCCTAAGCGGCGCTCGCACATCGACTCTAATAGGAGGGATGCTACGCCTACCATTGGGTATACTGTTCTTCCTGGGACTGTATTGCACAACAGGTGCAACATCCTTGTTGTTTATTACTTGGAGCCATCAAATTGTTGCATTGGGTGTTTCATTACTCCTTTGCCTTCAGATGTTTCCTCTGAGTGCACACTGATTTTCTGTCAAGTTATTCTCCTCTATATGGATGGTATGGGGCAGCCCATAAACCAGTTGCATTGCCTCAACAAAGAGTTATTCATTCTCATCAATTATCCTCCCAATGTTGATTGGGTATGCTTATTCATGCCAATGTGATAGCAAAACACCTTTGAAAGTCCCATTTGCAACAATCCCATTTGCAAATGGTGTTTACAAATTTCTTACTTATTTTAAGTGCAGCGGAACATTAATCAAGAGATTTGTTTAGTGTGATAAATTGTTTCTGATTTCTTAAACAATCACACTAAGAATTTGACCCTTTACATTTTGCTTGATTATCGATGCTTGTGTACAACGTGAAGAATAGGATAATCAACATGCAAATTGATGTCTGTTGAGAATAGTACTTGAATAGTGAATATAAACACACAAAGATCAAACACCATAAGACCAATTTAAAGTGGTTCGGTTAGCCAACCTACATCAATAGTTAGGACTAACTCAACCTTGAGTTATCCTCAAATCCACTAAGTGGGGACTTACACCCACACAATTAGAGTAGGAATTCCACCTCATTCAATCGGCTGGAATTTCACCCACCACTGTAAAATAGGAATTCCACCTATCCAATTGGCTGGGAATTCCACCAACCACTGTGCCAGTGTGTGCCGACGTTGCGCATTCTAGCCATCATAAAGCAAACACAATCTAGGGGGACAAAGAAACTGGTTATACCAAAGGTTTCCTAGTTTATAATCCTATCCTCTCTCTTTCTCACTTTAAAACCCAATCAATAGATTAGTTGTTTAGGAGTTTTCATTCCTCCTCTCTCTCTCACAAACTCAATCCATGTGATTGGTTGTATATAATTCCCCAAGTACGAGAGATAAACTGATCATTCTGTTGGCCCTTGTTTAAGCTTAAGGGTCCAACTAATTTTGCTGAAAGATGCAAACTGGTTGCATAAAGATTGGTTTATATAGAGAAGGCAACCAGATGCAGCAACGGTAATGTACCGACAGGTCAGGCGCAACGAAGGGTCCGTGATTAGAAATGTTATCGTTCAACAACCCGACTGTTGCACAAAAATGCACTCTCAATGGTAATATTCGTTCTCGATGGACATGTCGGTATCGCCGATGGATCCACAGTTATGACACTGATATATCGGTCCATACGAGAGGCTGGGTCTGGGGCAACACCATGCTGACAGAGTTTCAAGTCCAGAAATCAAATATACTCAGAGCGACCTATAGCCCTTTACTGAGGGGTCGGTCCTACTACTCTTGATCGGTCTTGAACTACCGATATGTCTGTTTCTTCGAGAGACAATTAAGTTCAAAGTTCTATAACTCATAAATCTTGACTGAAGAGTCATTGACCATGAGGGGTCGTTTTAGTCTTTCACCGAGGGGTCGGTGCATATGAGATTCTCGATCAGAGGCTTTCCCAGAATGACAGTTCTTTGATCCAGAACCTATGCCAATCTGGTTGGCCAATCTTTGACCATGATGGTGTAACACCCCGCCCTTTTTTACTCTAATTTTCAGAGTTTATTTTTTTTTAAATATAATAATCATGTGATCGGGGCGGAGTGTCACGACGCGAATTAAGTTCGGATATCTAAATCCGACCCTTAACTGGCCAAGCCCATGTGCGTATGAACTAAGTCCATAAAACTGATCCGCACATGGTACATATATAACTTGCGGAATTAACTTAGTTTTAATCTAACTGGGGTTATAATAGAACCTATGACTATTCCAATTTTCCATTCTTAGATAGCAAAGTACATAATCTTATTCTCCAAAATTACTAAATAATATTAATCTACCATTCAATCCAACCATCCAAAATAAACCAATCCACAGCATCTACTTATCTACTTATTACAAGCCAACATAACTAATTACCAAATTACATTGTCCAAATTCAAATAATACATCCATGTATAGTCCATTGAGATCCATTCAAAATCATTCAAACCGCCCAAGTTTCCGTGCTTGGTCTCCTTCTTGATCCACGTTCTTCCCTTTCCCTGCGTCATCCACTAAGGATATAGATAGGGCGTTAGATCAACACGCCCAGTAGTGTTTCCGAATAGGGCTACCACATGGTTAGTCAAAAACTTGCAAATAATATAATAATAATACATGTGAGACAAAATTCCATAAAAACATGCTATGTATGAAATGAACATATAATGAGTCACACCCATCACCATTCAACATAGCCATCACTTGACGGGATTCTCATCGTCAAGGTAACCCGCAGTGGTCTTTCGGACGCCCCGACGGAGTGTGGCCTCTGGATTCCTCCTGATGGGATTCTCATCATCAGGGTACCCCACAGTGGTCTTCGGACGCCCCGACGAAGTGTGGCCTCCGGTTACAACACCATCATCCCATGCCATGCATGAGATGTCTATGCAAACATGTCATTTAGAAACATAACTTTACAAACATATAAGTTATCGAAATCAACATAAAACAGCATATGGAATAGTGGTTACAATAAAGGTAAGAAACCTACACTATTTTACTTTGTTCAACCCTTTCTTTGAACCGTCTCCCGATCACGGCTTTGTACACCGTTCTAGAAATCCGAATACCCTATGTACATGGCAGCAAGTTAATCATTTGACATAATGATTCTAATTTGATTTAAATCCCAAAAATCCACTTTGTGGGGTTCGGCCATACCCCATGGCCGAACCTCACCCATTTAAACCTTTGTAACTCTTTTATTTAATTAATACCATCTAAGTATTAAGTCCATAATTGATGTGATTTCCATCTTCTTGAAAGTCAAACCAAACAATCAAATACTTACATGGGGTTCGGCCATCCAAGGTGGCCGAACCCTATATCCATGTTTTGGTCCTTTTAAACATGTTTTTGGTCTCATTTAGACATAGGATAATAGTATAATGTTATCATGTTTTTACCTTTCAAAACCATCCAATAAGCCCATCACTTTGTATGATTTCCATTTTGTAAAACTCAATCCAAATATCCACATAACAGTCCATGGGGTTCGGCCATACATATGGCCGAACCCTATGGTTCTTGGTGTAATTAATCCAACCTTTGTCCATGGTTTTAATCCATAATTTAACCATAGTATTAATATGGTTCAGCCAAGCCATAGTTATCTAAAAACAGTAAGTTTATCTTCACTTTAAATCCTTTAAAATCTCACAAAACCATTCAATACTTCCATGAAATGTCATACCATTTCATGGGGTTCGGCCCACCCAATTAGCTGAACCTCATGGCCTATGGTTTAGATCCATTTATCCATGTATAAACTTAGCTTATTCCTAAATCAAAGCACATTATGTTTACATAAAAAATCCATCCTACACTTGACCCAAATAACCATCAAAAACAATCCATGGGGTTAGGCCATACACATGGCCGAACCCCAAGGTTTCCTTGATGTAAATCTTCTCATCCTACTTACTGATTTTTGGCCACAAAATGACCCATTTGACATATATAAAATTTACCATATTTTGACATGATTTTTGTCCTTTAAAAACATCAAACTTAATCCACTTTTATCATGGGATTCGGCCAACCAAAATGGCCGAACCCAATGATGTATTTTCTCTCCTTTTTGAACAATCTCATTCAAGATTAGTCCCTTGATGTGTTCGGCCAATCCATAACCAAACACATGACACTTAAAATCATAATTTTAGAATTTTTCAAAACACGAAAACAATCTAACTTAGCATAAAAAACAGTCCATAATTTTGTTCCAAAAGACCATGTAAATTAACCCATTCTTTTCATGGGGTTCGGCCATCCCATGTGGCCGAACCCTATAACCATTTTTTTTATATTATTCATGCACTTCCAACTAATATCTAACCCTTGTTAGATTCGGCCATCCAATGGCCGGATTATGATTTAAAAAATTGTTTATCGAAAACCTACCGTTTCCGCGACTCTTCCAATTGATCTTCACTCCGGCTTGTTCCTTTCCCTTTCTTAGCCTCTCCTTCTTCTTGATTCCTTGATGGTCAAGGACTGATTAAGCAACCAGTTGCTGCTCTAATTTTTGAAATGTAGAAAATGGCAAAGAGGTAGAGAGAGAGAAAGAATTTTGGCTTTGGATGAGAAACCATGATGCCCCCTCCTTTGCTCAATTTGTGCTTTTGTCTTGGTGAAAGAAAGCAACCAAGGACTGATTGCAAATCAGTGACCAGCTGCTGTTCTTGATGTTTGGAGAGATAGAGGACGCCTAAGAGAGGAAGAGACAATGATAGAGAATGAAATCCTTTTGGCTAATCAAATTCAGCCCAAGGTTTAACTTTGTGTAACTCCCTCTCCATAATTAAAATCCTTTAAGTTCCTTGGGGTTTCATCTATGGAATGAAAACCCCCCCCCCCAGCATCCAACGTCTCTATTATATCTTTGGAAGTGAGAGTTTCATATGGAAATGAAACTCCCACTCCAATGGCTAGTCTTTGTAACAACCCACTTTCATTCATATCTTACATGGGAGTTTCAAATGAAACCCCATGTGCTTCACCGTCTCCCATTGGCTGTTTCCTTTAAGATGAAACCCATCATATTCCAACAACCCTATGCTTGTTTTTTTTTTTAAGTCTTCTCCTCATTCATCTCTCATTAACAATTCAAATTGGAGTTTCATCACTTAGATGAAACTCCTCCCCTCCTCCAACGTCTCTCATGCAACCCATGTAACTTCAAAATGTAACTCCCATTTTATTCATCACTTAGATGGGAGTTACAAGCATGGTAATGCCTCCCATGCATCCAACGTTTTTTTATTGTGTTAACACCTTGCAATCAGCACACACCACTCTCATTCACTTACTTGAAATATTTATTCATCCAACTCATTATTTAACTCACCCAACTTAACTCATTCATTAATGTAACTCAACTAATAAATTCCACTCAACTCAACTCCAACATTTATTTCAACTCAAACCCAACTCAAACATTTAACTCATCTTAACCCAATTAAGCTTTGAGCTCACCAAATAGTCAAATATGTCAACTATGACCCATTGGGTCCAATTTGGTCATTTTTGACCCATTTAACAAAATTTGACCCAATTATGACTTTTGACCCGTTTAAGTATATCTTATACATTTATTTGTTTTGTAAATAAAACTACCATCCTTTGGGTCTTGATTGAACCATTGACCCATTTAAATTCAAATCAATTATATCACAATGGCAATTCCGTAAATATGAATAATTTCATATAAATTGCTAACTTTGAAATTCCAAGGTGTTACAGATGGGTGGATCTTGTCTCCAGCGAGGGGTAGGTGAGAACGACTGATCGATCTGATAATGAAACAAAATACATATTTCCAAGTTGGGTTCCAATTCACTGTCAAGCTTGGTGTCTGGACCATTCCATCAATGCCTTCATGGAAGCCAAAGATTCAAACGTCGTCCTGTGGAGTGCAATGATTGGGGCTTATGGATTTCATGGACAGCTAGCAGAGAGGACGGTGCACCAGAAATTGCTGGAAATAGAAGAGATTAAAAGAAGGAATAGAAAAAGAAAGGAGAAAGAACAGAATGAGGAAAGAGAGGAAGATAGCTGCCGCTAATGAAGAAATAGAAAGGAAGAAGACGTGTAAAACTGAGAATAAAAAAGAAAAAAAAGTAGAAATTGCCATGAACATAGAGAATCGGCTGAAGGAGTGGGACCCATGTATTACCTAAATTAACCCTCTCAAACTCTATAAATTAAAGCACCGATCGATTGAGAAATTCGAACTGAATCATGGTGCTAAGAGGCTAAGGAGTGGATTTTGAGATTAAAGAGAAGGGTCGATTTTTAGAGGTTGGTTTCTCCAATTTTTCTTTTTATTCTCTTGTAATTTCTTTATTCCAAATTCCTTTGTATTGTAAATTTAATTCATATTTCAATTAATGAAATAAGATGAATTGTAGATTTATGGTTTTCTAATTCTCAAAATTTGATGATGAAAGTTTGATTTTATTACAAATTCATGTCGGGATTTATCTAAGGTTTTTCAAATTGAATGAGATTTGTTGGGATAGCTGGAACTTAATTTTTTATTCTAAGGTACTCTATCAGAGTGTGAGATATATTTTAGAATTAAAAGTTAAGTATAAAATCTGTCTAAGCCCAAGGTTTGGTTTGATTAATTTATGTTTAATGAAATTCATGTGGTCTTTAATTAGATTGTTTATTAATGAAATGTAATGCCCCACCCTTTTTCACTATGCTTTCCATAAATCAGAGTCTAATTTTTTTTTAAAATAACAGAGTGAGCAAGAGCGGGACGTCACGATGCGAGCGAAGTCCGAACTTCCAAAGTCCGACCCTTAATTGGCCAACCCTATGTGTGCATGGACTAAGTCCATGAAAAACGGTTCACACATAACAATATAAACATGCGGATTAAAATCATAGCTGCGGAATAATAATAGAACTTAATTCTATTCCATTTTTGACAGCAAAGTACATCAAGTCCTTAATCATAATTAACATAACATAATTATCCAAATAAACATCCAACCATAGCAATTATCTAAATTATTACATGCCCGAAGTCTAGTTACTCAAATTACAAGTCCATGAGTATCTTAAATAAAATATAATCCAATCACATATCCAAGCTCCTATGCTTGGCCTTTTTTGCGTTCATCGTTCCCCTCATTTACTGTACCATCCACTATGGTAGAAGTAGGACATTAGAACAACGCGCCCAGTAGGTATTCCAATTAGGGCTAACAGATGGTTAGTACAAAACATATATAATAATATCATAATGTCAAAAACTATATAAACCATGCCATGTCATGATGTCAAATGCAATGAGTCCCACCCATCACAAGTACATATAAGTACCCCCATATAGGTCTTTCGGACGCCCCAACGGAGTGTGGCCCCTCCGGTTTCTTCTTGATGGAAAAGCACATCAAGGTATCCCACATAGATTTTTCGGACGCCCCGATGGAGTGTGGCCCCTCCGGTTACATATCCTTCACCCCAGGCCATGCATGAGATGCTAATGAATCACATGCTATTTTATCATATACATAGCATTAAAACTCACATTTTGAAACAATACCTTTTATAACATAATTCATCAAAATAAGATAAAAACATTGTACATTAAACCCATGGTTTCAAAGAGGTGAAATCCTACCAAAGACCACTAACGTGTCCTTGCGCTTTCGTCATGTAACCGCTCATGATCGTACACACCTTGTGAGGTCCCGTTACCTTATAATATATGAATCAATTAAAACCATGTCCCATTTGATTTACAATAATGTCCAAATCCATAAACCCAACTTGTGGGGTTCGGCTATACACCATGGCCGAACCTCACTTACTAGGTTTTAGTCCCTCCTTTGATTTATTAATCAATCACCCCTACAACAATTGCTTAACCTTGATAACAACAAAGTCCACAAAACAATCCCCATGGGGTTCGGCGATACACCATGGCCGAACCCATGGTCCATTATTTCTACTTAATTACCATATTGCCATCCATGGCTATCATTCCATTAATCTAACCATTCATACATTAAATCCATAAATCATTCCTCATGGGGTTCGGCCACATACCATGGTCGAACCCATGGTCCATCATTTTTCACCTATTCACATCCTTGACATTTATACAATCCATAACCAAAACATTCCTCATGGGGTTCAGCCATGGTGTATGGCCGAACCCATGATCTTCCATTTTTCCTCATATTTACATTCTTTGCCATTGTTTATATCACCTTATGTTTAGGTCCGCAACATAGGTCCATGGCTAGTATTTCATTCTTTAATAACATGCTTAGGCTAATAATAACCCACTAACATGGTTCATGGGGTTCGGCCATACACCATGGCCGAACCCATGATCTTTCATTTTTTACTCGATATTACAAAATTGCCATTACCTCCATCAACTTATGTTTAGGTTCCAAAACATAAGTCCATTCATTTATTTACTCATATTAAATCTATAAGTGACCCATAAAATTGGTTCATGGGGTTCGGCCATACACATGGCCGAACCCATGATGTCTAAATTCCAATTATATCAATTACCATCCTTGAATCCATAAATCAAGGTTCCTTCCTTTTTGATCCAAAAGTCCATCATTAAAACCTTTCTAAATTAATAACTATCTTCCATGGGGTTCGACCATACACCATGGCCGAACCCTATGGTTCATAATCTTCTTTTTAAAAATCATTAAACCCATATAAATTCCTTAACAACTTAAGTCCATAAAAGACCTCATGGGGTTCGGCCCTTCACCTTGGCCGAACCCAAGGTCCATGGTTCTCCATCTTTTGCATCATTATGATCCCTTTAAAGTCCTTAATTTCTTTCCATGGGTTCAACCATACATCATGGCCGAACCTATGGTTCCATGAAAATCCAACAACAAAACATCCTAACTGTCCATGGTTTTCATCCTTCAAAATTATTAAAAACCAATGTTCTTTCATGGGGTTCGGCCATGCACTATGGCCGAACCCTATGGTTCCTCCTTTCCATTAAATTTCTATATCATTCCCTCAATTTTCTTCCATGGGGTTCGGCCATACACCATGGCTGAACCCTATGGTTCCTTTCTTTAAACAAAAATGATCAAAATACTTACTGGTTCCGCGATTCCTCCGGTTTTCCTTCGCTCTGACTTGTTTTTCCGATCCGTTCCTTCCTTACACACTGCCAAGAACACCTTCTTGCCAGAGCACCCAGCGTCAATCCCTTCTTGATTTTGTGTGTGTTGTGCGCCCCTTCCTTGTACTGCCTTTCTTTTATAAACCTCCACTCAGTCCTATCTTGGAAGGTGCCGAGCGCCCCTTGCAATTTAGCAATTGCCTAAGTGTCGCTCTCAACAACGAAAGGAGATGATTAAGATTTTTACGTACTTTGCTATCTAAAAAAACAGAACTGGGTTCTATTATAATTCCGCATGTTATGGTTTTTATTCCGCATGTTATGATTTTTAATCCGCATGTTTATGTTGTTATGTGTGAACCGTTTTCATGGACTTAGTCCATGCACACATAGGGTTGGCCAGTTAAGGGTCGGATTTTAGAAGTTCGGACTTATCTCGCGTCGTGACGTCCCGCTCTCTATCACTCTTTGATTATAAAAGAAAAAAATAGACTCTGATTTTCGGAAAGGAAAGCGAGTGAAAAAGGGCGGGGCGTTACAATTTTTGCTAAAAATTGATGTTTGTGGGTATCATCACTGGAAACCCTCACAAGACTATAACTCATCCACTAGTGGTGAGGTAGGGGTTTAAAAGCTTGTTACATATGCCAAATGCAATCGAGAGTACTAGTGAAAGTGGTATAGTTTAGGAATTTTATATTTAATTTTTAGTTTTTAATTTTTGTTTTAGCTCGAGGACTAGCAAAATATAAGTTTGGGGGATGGAGATGAATCATAAATATGAAATCATTTCTCTAATCTATGAACTTTAGTTTTAATTTAGAAATATTCTAGACTTAAATATAAAATCTAACATTTTAACTAATTTTAATTAAGATGGTGGATTTAATCTAAAAATATAAACAATCTCAATCTAATTTAAAATACAAAATTAAGATGCAATTAAATTATTTCCAACCTAGTTCATCAATTTCAAGAGTTTTTGAATTTATTAACTAAAAAATAAAAAATAAAACTAAGATTACCCCTCAATACCCCCAAACTTAAATTGAACATTGTCCTCAATGTTTCCTAATCTACAATGGCTAGTTGCAAATTAGAATAAAATATCAGAAACGTACAACTAAAAATTCAGAAAAATACCTGAGAGGGCTCTCTTTATTCAAAACCTGCAAAAAGAAATGGACAATAAAAACAAAAACAACAAACACACAACAAAGACACTAGATAGACCCAAAACACAAAAATGGTCTCAATAAAAGTGAAAATCTAAACTAGTCAAACATTGACACACATAATGACTGACTCACAATATAGACAGACTCAACACAGACTCAGAGAGTCACACAAACTTCAAAAACCTAACCTAGACAGACTGACAAACAAACTTAGAAACACGAGCAATCAAATCCTAATCTAGTTATCAAATACTCAAACAAGTTTTTTGTTTTATGCAACCTAATCTAAAAACATAATTCTCGAAGTAAATATGCAAACAATAATCAAACAATTAGACTATTGCATGATCACATAAAATATGTAATTTTTTTGTTATTTTTTTATATGAAAAATAAATGCAAGACAACTTAAGAAAATCTATATAAATGCATTAAAAAATAAAAAATTCAAAGAACATGAGCTTAGAAACTTACCTCGGCCTATAGTGCTTACTTTCGAAAATTTTAGAGCATGCGATTAAAATCCTTACAAAATAGAACTCCACAAACTTTGGCAAAAATCCTGAATCTCATAAAAAAATGAATGATTCCTAAACTAATGCAATTTTCCTAATGTTATAACTAGTGGAGGAAATTAAATGATTGTAATCTAATTAAAAAATATAAATTAAATTAAGACCATTAAAATTTCTAAATTAATATCCACCAAATTAATCCAAATCAGATTTTCAAGTAGGTTCAAAGTTGTTCCATGATTTTTTTTTCGACTCTATAACTGGAACATTCCAAATTTAGATCTATTTTCTAAAAATAGAACATTACTAAATTGGATTAAAATTCTAAGATTAGAAAAATGCTAAAAATAGAAACTAGATACTTTTGAAAGTTTCTAAAAATAAAAATTTCTAAATTTAGCAGTGATTCCAAATTTAGATAATCTCCTGATTTGTTTTTATTTTTAGAAATTTCTAAATAAGGTAACCTTCTAAAATTAGGGTTTCTATGAAAAATAGAAACTTCTAATTTTAAAGACTTTCCAAAAATAGATATTTCTAAATTAACATTATTTCCAAAAATAAATAATTCAATGGTGATTTTTTTTTTAAGTTCCCCGGCAACGGCACCAAAAACTTGTCGTACAAATTTTAAATTTATAATTCGCAAGCGCATGAACCATTAGATAGTATAGAGATTGAGTGCGAGGTCGAATCCATCAGAACTTAAGAAAATATATGCGTGAAAATATACCATTGAATTACATATTTTAAGAACTTTAGGAAATACGGAGATAAACCATAAATATGAAATTATTTCTCTAACCTATGAACTTTAGTTTTAATTTAGAAATATTCTAGACTTAAATATAAAATCTAACAATTTAACTAATTTTAATTAAATGGTGGAATTAATCTAAAAATATAAGCAATCTTAATCTAACTTAGAAAACATAAATTAAGATGCAATTAAATTATTTCCAACATAGTTCATCAATTTCAAGAGTTTTTGAATTTATAAAATAAAAAATAAAAATAAAAGTAAAATTACTTATTTATATATTTTACAATGGAATTGGATCAAGTACTAAGATGGCATCATGTCCCATATCTCAAATCTAATGAAAACAAGACCTAGACCATGGAGCTCTCGTAAATTACCGAAATTTTATTCAAGTTTTTCATTCATAAGCAATCTAATTAAAGACCACATGAATTTCATTAAACATAGATTAATCAAACCAAACCTTGGGCTTAGACAGATTTTATACTTAAATTTTAATTCTAAAATAAATCTCACACTCTGATAGAGTGCCTTAGAATGAAAAACTAAGTTCTAGCTATCCCAACAAATCTCATTCAATTTGAAAAACCTTAGATAAATCCTGACATGAATTTGTAATAAAATCAGACTTTCATCATCAAATTTTGAGAATTGGAAAACCATAAATCTACAACTCATCTTGATTTCATTAATTGAAATATGAATTAAATTTACAATACAAAGGAATTTGGAATAAAGAAATTACAAGAGAATAAAAAGAAAAATTGGAGAAACCAACCTTTAAAAATCGACCCTTCTCTTTAATCTCAAAATCCACTCCTTAGCCTCTTAGCACTGTGATTCAGTTCGAATTTCTCAATCGATGGGTGCTTTAATTTATAGAGTTTGAGAGGGTTAATTTAGGCAATACATGGGTCCCACTCCTTCAGCCGATTCTCTATGTTCATGGCAATTTCTATTTTTTCTTCTTATATATTCTCAGTTTTACACATCTTCTTTCCTTTCTATTTCTTCATTAGCGGCAGTCACCTTCCTCTCTTTCCTCATTATGTTCTTTCCCCTTTCTTTTTCTATTCCTTCTTTTAATCTCTTCTATTTCCAACAATTGTTGATGCACCGTCCTCTCTGCTAGTTGTCCATGAAATCCATAAGCCCCAATCATTGCACTCCACAGGACGACATCTGAATCTTTGGCTTTCGTGAAGGCCTTAATGGAATGGTCCAAACACCCACATTTTGAATACATGCATACAAGTGAACTTCTCACTAACATGTCTGAATCAGCTCCAACCTTGACTGTGTGTGCATGAATCTGTTGCCCCTAGCCAAGGGTTGCCAATTCAGAGCATGAACTGATCACACTCACGAATGTTATTTCATATGGCTTTACTCCAATGATCTTCATCAAATTAAACTGATCCAAAGCTCCCTCGGCCATCCCATTTTGAGCCCTTCTTGGCAACTACATTATGTACTGGCATCTCCTCAAAGACCTTCTCACCTACTCTGACACATCCACACCTCATTTACATGTGGGCAAGTGTGGGCAAGGGAGCTGCAGACGCATAAATTCAAACAGAACCCAGCTTTGACCACATAGTCATGAATCTGGTGATTGGGTTCTAGAGCTTTCAAACCTGCGCAGCCCCTCAGGACACTGTCGAGAGTGAACTCATCTTGCTGCAGTATACCAGCTCTTTCCTTCCACTTTCATCTTCAATGAGTTGCATATGTTAAATTTTGCACTTTAGCATATTTTTATCATTTTCACAGTTAAACTTGTAAAACATAAAATTACACTAATTAGATAAAATTAAATAATAAAATATACTAACAAATATAATTTAAGAGTAAAATATGTAATAATTATGGACTTATCACTCCTCTCTAGGCTTTTAATGATTTTATCATTTGTTCAAGTAAGCCTAGGAATGGTCTTCTCTGAGGTATGGGTACCACTTAAAGTCATCTATGGCCATAATACCTGTTTTGTGATTGCCATAACGACGAGGTTCAATCCGGTGAAGCATGATCTTCACTCTTGATCACTTTGGGTCTTCAAACTTCTAACAAGTGTTTCTTCCCAAGTCATAGAATTGAAGAAGGAGGGACTCGGCCAAGCCAGAGCACTAACAATCTCCCCCTTTGTCAATTTCATGACAAAAACCTAAAAGCTACCCAGTTATAATTTGACCCTTGTTATGTCTAATTTGAATACAAAATATTACATTAATTACATGTACATATTCAAGTGTAAAACCAGACTATGATCTTCGCATATTCTTGTTCAGCTTTATTCATTTCATTTTTCTTGTTCAAGTACATAAGCAAGTAACACTAGAAAATCATTAGAGGGGTTAGTTCCAAAACATAAATATTCATTAAAGGACTAAACAAGATTTGTATTCACGCTCCCCTGTACATCCTGATTTCCTAGTGACCAACACTACATATAGCATGTCCAAGCTATCAGTGTTGGGAAGACTTCTCCCCCAATCGTATTTGAGTTTGATTTTCCAAACTCCAAGCATATACATTCTCCTATGTCTATTGGTTGCTTCCTACTTTGGCTCTCTCTTTCAAGAGACCCAAGTACTTAGGTTTTACCAATTACACCCATACTTGGTTTTGATGTCTTTTAATTTCTACTAATTTCTTCCCCATTTTGTCATACAATTGACAAATATTAGAAGGCAGACATCAAATTTCAAGCACTCCCCCATGTTTTTTGCATTTAGTGTTTGACTAAGTTCTGCTCTAACTTATGGTTCTCTCCTGTGGTTCAATGCATACTTCTCGTGCATCAAAGTTAGTTTGCCCTGCACAAACTAAGTTCCAGCTTAGCTTATTTCTTCCATGAGTTAAGCTAATGTCCTTGCTTCCCTAGAGTCTTCTCCCCCATTCTCCAAGCTATCTTTTGTAGCTTCTTTGACTCATCTCCCACATGGAGTAAGCTATAATTTTTAGCTTCTCCAGTTTCTCTTCCACATAAACTCAGTTGTTTCTAAGTTTATTTTCCTTCAAGTTTTCTTTCAAGCTTGTATTCACCTTCCTCCTTATACTGTCATGACCAGTAACAGCAGGTAATTAGCACATATTTTGTTCTCCCCCAAACTCTAAGGTGTATGCAATATCACAGCCCGATCCTTATCTCCCTTACATGCCAATATGAGACCAACTCATCCGATCCTGCATGTTAGTCTATTTAACAAAATTCATGTTAGTAATAGACACGACAAAAAATGCATTTCACCAAATTAGCACATTCACAAAATCAAACCATATCATTTCGTTGATAAACAAATCAATACATATGGTTTGGGAGAGGGGCAAATGGATACTTAGATAAAACATTAACATAGTTTTTCCAAAATATGAAACATAAGTCATTAAAAACTATCCGAAAAAGAAAATCCAGAGGAGGTGATGCTAAAGGGGAAGGGTCGATACGTCGGGAAAGGTTGACGATTGATTGTCGTAATGTAGAGACTTCTTCGTGGGCACTCTAAGTGAAACTTTCAATGAAGTTATCTAATCCATTCAGATGTGCCTCAATTTGAGAGACTCGATCTTCGATTTCACAGATAAATCGAGTCAGGGTTTGTCACTCAGGGTGCCTGCATTTTCGACATTCACTCCTCTTTTTCATCAGAGCTATCCAGTTGGGAGATTACTTCTACTTCGGTTCTCTGGTTTTGCCCAGATTGAGACCTGAGAGAGTACCGATGGTTGGATACGGTCATAGGGGCCGGGATTTTAATGTGAGGAGTACTCTTAGGAGTAGAGCTCGATTCTGGAGTATCCTGTACGAAACTGGGTGATCTTCTAAGGAAATGGGAGATGGACTTAGGGATTTTTCCGGTGGTCGAAGACTGTGATTTAGCTGTCTCTCTTTTCGACATGGTTGCTTGGGAAGAGCTGACAAAGGCTTACCGAACACTAAATCTCGCAACCACCGTGATATCCTTGCTTCTTGAAGTGAGAGAAACAAACCCTATGGTTTTCTGTCGAGATTTCGCTCTGGGAGATCCTATCAACTGATCTAAGGCACGGGAGACAAGAGGGAAATCGCCAGACCCCAGAGGGAGGAAGAACGACGATTTTAAATTGATTTGTCGTTTTTGCAGAAAGAGCCTTTTTTAACTTAATCTTTCTGATTCACTGACAGGTCGTGACCAACGACCGGTCTGTGTCGATATGTATCGACCTGTCTTCCTTTTTTATTTTCCCACTTTCAGACAGTGTTCTGATTTCCAACAGTGCCGACCTGTCTGTTCCTTCGACTAGTCTATCCTTCAACCTAGATTTTATGAATGATAACTGGGTATGTGTGTGTGTGTGTGTGCTTTCGATGTTCTTTGATCCTCAAACGTTGCTTATACACCTTTTAATGCCAGTGAAGATACATACATTCACACAGGTTTTGTGCCTTTATAATATTCTGTAATGCCCCGCCCTTTTTCACTATGCTTTCCATAAATCAGAGTCTAATTTTTTTTTAAAATAACAGAGTGAGCAAGAGCGGGACGTCACGACGCGAGCTAAGTCCGAACTTCCAAAGTCCGACCCTTAACTGGCCAACCCTATGTGTGCATGGACTAAGTCCATGAAAAACGGTTCACACATAAAATATAAACATGCGGATTAAAATCATAGCTGCGGAATAATAATAGAACTTAATTCTATTCCATTTTAGATAGCAAAGTACGTCAAGTCCTTAATCATAATTAACATAACATAATTATCCAAATAAACATCCAACCATAGTAATTATCTAAATTATTACATGCCCGAAGTCTAGTTACTCAAATTACAAGTCCATGAGTATCTTAAATAAAATATAATCCAATCATATATCCAAGCTCCTATGCTTGGCCCTTTTTGCGTTCATCGTTCCCCTCGTTTACTGTATCATCCACTAGGGTAGAAGTAGGGCATTATAGAACAACGCGCCCAGTAGGTATTCCAATTAGGGATAACACATGGTTAGTATAAAACATATATAATAATATCATAATATTAAAAACTATATAAACTATGCCATGTCATGATGTCAAATGCAATGAGTCCCACCCATCACAAGTACATATAAGTACCCCCATATAGGTCTTTCGGACGCCCCGACGAAGTGTGGCCCCTCCGGTTTCTTCTTGATGGAAAAGTACATCAAGGTATCCCACATAGGTTTTTCGGACACCCCGATGGAGTGTGGCCCCTCCGGTTACATATCCTTCACCCCATGCCATGCATGAGATGCTAATGAATTACATGCTATTTTATCATATAAACATAGCATTAAAACTCACATTTTGAAACAATACCTTTTATAACATAATTCATCAAAATAAGATAAAAACATTGTACATTAAACCCATGGTTTCAAAGAGGTGAAATCCTACCAAAGACCACTAACGTGTCCTTGCGCTTTCGTCATGTAACCGCTCATGATTGTACACACCTTGTGAGGTCCCGTTACCTTATAATATATGAATCAATTAAAACCATGTCCCATTTGATTTACAATAATGTCCAAGTCCATAAACCCAACTTGTGGGGTTCGGCCATACAACATGGCCGAACCTCACTTCCTTAATTTGGTGCCTTTCTTTTAGTCTTTTGATCTTTAAATTAAATCCAAGATCATGCCATCTTTGATTCATAAATTTAATCACCTATACAACAATTACTTAACCTTGATAACAACAAAGTCCACAAAACAATCCCCATGGGGTTCGGCCATACACCATGGCCGAATCCATGGTCCATTATTTTCACTTATTTACAATATTGCCACAGTTTCCACCACCTTATGTTTAGGTCCAAAACTGATCCATAACATGGATTCATTTATGATTCATAAATCATAAAATAAAGCCCTAATAATTCCATTCATCCCTTGGTTTGGTAAACCATTCATTTTAAATTATACAAAGACCCAAAAATGGCCCATTAACAAGTTCATGGGGTTCGGCCATACACCATGGCCGAACCCTTGATGTTTCATTTCTAACTTTTCCTTTAAATGGTTCACCATCTTAGGTCCATAAACATAAGTCTATACTTGCATCCTCCATTCATTACAAATATACATAAACATAATATCCATAAAATTGCTTCATCATTTACTACCCCAAGTCAAAGAGTGATCCATACATAATTCATTCACCATTTACAACCTTCATGCCAACTTAGATTCAAAAATACTATCCATGGGGTTCAGGCATACACCATGGCCAAACCCATGGTCCTTTAATTTCATCCCTTTGGTCATCACTCATACCACAATTGTTTAACATTGTTAACAATTTAAGTCCATAAAAAGACCTCATGGGGTTCGGCCATACACCATGGCCGAACCCATGATCCTTCATTTTAGCTTATAGTTACAACTTTGCCATCCTTTCCATGATCTAACTATATGAATATAATTTCATAATTCTTTATGGCCGAACCCATGGTCTAAGGTTCTTTACCAACAACCTTCCATTTAAACCCTTTTAAAACATACATAATATTCCGTGGTTTTCATCCTTAAAAATTCATTAAACATAACCAATGTCCTTCCATGGGGTTCGGCCATACAACATGGCCGAACCCTATGGTTCATCATCTTCCCTTAAATTACCATAATCATTCCCTAATTTTTCTTTGATGGGGTTCGGCCATACACCATGGCCGAACCCTATGGTTCCTTTCTTTAAACAAAATTATCAAAATACTTACCAGTTCCGCGACTCCTCCGGTTTTTCTTCGCTCCGCCTTATTCTTCTGATCCTTTTCTTCCTTAACCTCTTTTACTTGATCTTTCACACAGCTGGCTGCCCTCTTTGACTGTGTATGCCATGCGCCCCTTCAATTTAGCAATTTCCTAGTGCCGTTTTTAACAAAGGAAGGACCCCTTTTAAAGAGATTCCAGCGCATCATCTTGGATATACAAATCCCACACACGGCCAAGCAATCTATATTTAATTTTTAGACATCTTCTTTATTTGGATTAGGCAATTAGATGTCATTGCCTAATCCAACTCATCTAGGCGTGTTGCCCATTTTGGACAAACTTTGGTCGACTAACCTCCTTGATTTTTGTATGCGTGTGTCCCTTGTTTATAGATATTGCATTACCATTTTAATTCAGCCCCATTTAATTAGGCTTGAACCCACTTGGTGGTCAACCAAGTTAACCACGACCCATTGGGTCCCAATTGGGTATTTTGGCCCAAATAGCAACATTGACCCAATTAAATGTGCCTTACCCATTTACTTTAAATTGAACCTTATACCATAACCGTTGGGTCCTAATTGGCCATTGACCCAACACCTTACCCATCTAGGTTCATATCTGTTAATTCACAATTAAAATGGCAAATTCTGTAAATATTGATAACATGGAATTCCGAAGTGTTACATATTTAGTACATCCCTTGAAGGTAGGCACAAAACATGGATTACGGATCTCTTTCCTAGATCCAAGCCAGTCCAAATACCTTGGGCACATTTAATTTCATGTTTCAATATATTGTCCAAGTGTGCGATGTCATGAGATGCGGCATTTCTAGGCTTTAGTAAAGACAATGTGTTCCATGAATATAACTCATTATACATAATGTATATTACAACAGATATTGGAATGAGACACTAAGCACACTCAATCATACATTCATTTCCTGTTTTGATTACTTTAATCATGCATATAGAAATGAAGTATGAAGCTACGCACACAACTCTCATATATGTTATCATGTTATTACCCAAAACATGATAAACACTTTTACCATTCTTTCAAGTATAGATTGTTAGAAAAAAGATGGTACATAAATGGATTACAGTTAAGTATATTTGATCATTTTGATCAACACTTAAGGTCAGTCACACCAAAAATCCATTTAAGGGCATAGAGCATGTTTCATTATACACATGATTCACAAGTTTAGGAATTTGGAATGAAACAACACTGTGTATGAGTATCATCCACACCCTATACATGAGGTAATGGACAACTACAATCATTTCCTAAAGATGCACAAATCACATGGCATATGAAATGAGATAAGTATAATCCAATACTACAGTGCAGATCTACATGTACATATGAGTATCTTGCTTAAGATCAATCCAACAATCAAACATGAACATGGATTGTAGGCAAGATATAAGGTGATTCCAAAAGATATTTCAAATGTGATACCAACAATGGTAGCCCTTTACACATTTGAACACATCATTGTGATACTTGGAATCTAAGTCCACAATCTGGTGATGGCCTTCTCTTAAATCTAGTTTTAATTTTTGCCCATTTGTCTTTGTACATCAAAGCTTCCAAAGTTTGTACTACGATGTTTGCCCTAAACATGAGAGTCAAATATTTTGGTATATGCCGACAAACGACACTTGAATGTCACTACTTTCATCAAGTTATTTTACTTTATCCTCTTCTTTTCTTAGAGGATTAACTTGGACTTTTTCAATGGACGACCCCATCACCTATATTAGTACACATATTGGTCAAGATAGGTGGTGTCATCCATTGAGCTAGAAGAGGCAATTTTTCGTGGATTCTTTCAGCCTCTTTTGTTGTTTCATATCTTTAAAATATTTTAAAAACATGTTATGAAACAATGATGAATGCTACAAGTATTTGATTAAAGTGCATAGCCAATTCAACACTAGTCCAAGCAATTTGGTCTTTGGGCTGAGTGGTCATGGAAGTTAAAGGTTTATCCAATACATTTTCCATAGGCATAGACCACTTTCTATTCATCTATTTCCGAACACATTTATTGATGAAAACGTATGAAGTTTTTCATTTCATTTTTCATCATAAATAGAGGTTTGGAAATATCATGGCTTTCTCTTATAGCCATTGTTCTAACACGGATCAACTCGGATGGTTAGATCATTTACAAAGAGCACGAGAGTCTGATACCAATTGAAAGTCCATTTTTCAATGTGCTTTAGAACAACTTGATTGACCTTAGAGGCGAGGAGAGGAGAGAATAGGAAGAGAAAAGGGGAAGAGGGAGGGGGGGGGGGGGGGGGGGGGGGGGGGGGGGGGGGGGGGGGAATCCCATTTTCATGATATTTACAAATTTCTTCATTATTTTAAGTGCAACGGAACATTAATCAAGAGATTTGTTTAGTGTGATAGATTGTTTCTGATTTCTTTAAACAATTACACTAAGAATTTGACCCTGTACATTTTGCTTGATTATCGATGCTTGTGTACAATATGTAGAATAGGATAATCAACATGCAAATTGATGTGTGTTGAGAAGAGTACTTAAGTAGTGAATACAAACACACAAAAATCAAACACCATAAGACCAATTTAAAGTGGTTTGGTTAGCCAACCTACATCCACTGTTAGGACTAACTCAACCTTGAGTTATCCCAAATCCACTAAGTGGGGACTTACACCCACACAATTAGAATAGAAATTCCACCTCACTCAATCAGATGGGAATTTCACCAACCACTATAGAATAGGAATTCCACATATCCAATTGACTGGGAATTCCACCCACGACTGTGCCAGAGATGACGCTTTAGAGTTTTTTATAGTGGTTTTGGAGCAAATCTCCCTTAATCCACTTTCGGGACAATGGTTTTAAAATAAAATTAAAACCAATAAGCACTTTCCTTTGTAGCTCTCTCTCTTGATGTGTGCTTCTTCAAGATCCATCCAATGTATGTCAACGCTCCGCCTTCTAGCCGTCATAAAGCAATCACAATCTAGGGCGACAAAGAAACTGGTTATACCAATGGTTTCCCAGTTTATAATCCTATCCTCTCTCTTTCTCACTTTAAAACCTAATCAATAGATTAGTTGTTTATGAGTTTTCATTTCTCCTCTCTCTCTCACAGACTCAATCCATATGATTGGTTGTATATGATTCCCCAAGTACGAGAGATAAATTGATCCTTCTGTTGGCCCTTGTTTAAGCTTGAGGGTCCAACTAATTTTGCCGAAAGATGCAAATTCATTGCATAAAGATGGTTTATATAGAGAAGGCAACCAGTTGCAGCAACGGTAATGTACCGACAGGTCGGGCGCAACGAAGGGTCGGTGACTAGAAATGTTATCGTTCAACAACCCGACTGTTGCACAAAAATGCACTCCCAACGATAATATTCTTTCTCGATCAACATGTCGGTATCGCCGATGGGTCGACAGTTATGGCAACCATGCTGATACAGTTTCAACTCCAGAAATCAGATATACTCAGAGTGACCTATAGCCCTTTACCAAGGGGTCGGTCCTACTACTCTTGATCGGTCTTGAACTACCGATATGTCTGTTTCTTCGAGAGCCTACTTAAGTTCAAAGTTCCAGAATTCATAAATCTTGACTGAAGAGTCGTTGACCACGATGGTCGTTTTAGTCTTTCACAAAGGGCTCGGTGCATATGAGATTCTCGATCAGAGGCTTTTCCAGAATGACGGTTCTTTGATCCAGAACGTATGTCAATCTGGTTGACCAGTCCTTGATCACGATGGGCCGATCCTGTCTAAACCGAGGGGTCGGTGAGAACGACTGGTCGAGTTGACAGTGAAACCAAATATATATTTCCAAGTTGGTTCCAATTCATTATCAAGCTTCCTCTCTAGACTTTTAATGATTTTATCATTTGTTCAACTAAATGTAGGAATGGTCTTATCTAAGGTGTGTGTACCACCTAAAGTCGTCTATGGCCATAATACCTGTTGTGTGATTGCCATAACGATGAGTTTCAATCCGGTGGAGCATGATCTTCACTCTTGATCACTTTGGTCTTCAAGCTTCTAGCAAGTGCTTCTTCCTAAGTCATGGATTGACAAATAAGGGACTCGGCCAAGCAAGGGCACTAACAACCTTAAATTTTGCAGTATTGATTCCTATTATGCTTCTACAACTAGTTCTGATTTGGTGATGGCTTACTGCAGAAATCTTTTGGATCTAACGAACCACAAATTTGGGTTATCCGATCAGTTTAGGTGTCCTTACTGATTAATCCTGGGGCTCTCTTCCCTTCTCTGACCCTCTTTTGGTTGTTTTGTTGCATTTATTTGTTACTTCCACTTTCTTTTTGTTTTGTTGAGGGTTCACTTGCCTCATCCTTTTGGGAGTTTTCTCCTTCTTTGAATGACATCTTACCCACATTCAAAAAAAAATAATTTAACGAGATTCAATAACATGGCTAACTTGTGAGGTTGGCTTGATGGTTATGAACTCCAATAAGCTATGGGAGGTTCTGAGTTCAAGTCTCACTCTCATCATATAAGGGGCACACTCCCAAGTTTTACCCAGTGTGTGGATAGGGAAATTTGCACATGCCCCAATGACTTAGGCAGACCTGATATAACATGACTTTATTGAACTGACGAAAATGATTTTTTGGGGTCTTATATTGTGCTCAGACATTTCCAATGGATCCCTTAGATTGGGACAAAGTGAGCTGTATATAAATTGTGTTTTTTTTTTTTTATATCTCAACATTTACAGTTTATGTGGGGACCCCCTTAGCCTAACGTGTTAGGTTTGTTCAAAAGATCTTTTTTGTAAAGATGATACTCTCAAAAGATATATTTTGATCGAATATAGGAGTGCAACTTGGGTTAGATTGAACTTGAATATGACTCACTACCTAAAATATGGGTAGACTAACACAACTCATTTGAAATATGGTTTAGATTGAGTGGAAAACAAATTGACTTGTTTTTAAATTCTCTCGGTTAGGGTCATGTATAACCCAACCCACTTAAATTACTAAATTTTATTTAGACATACATACCTACATTCTATATGATTTTTTAGACTTAACTGTTTATAATAATTATGTTTTAATGGTGGGGATCTATTTTTATGAACGCCTCTTTGCTTCAAACATGCCAATACAATGTATATAGACTCAATATCTAATTCATTACATGAGTTGATTTATGACACAATTTAACTCAATCCAAATTGGTTCCTAAATTCAAAATAGGTTAGGGTTTCAAAATTTCGTATCGTTTGAGTTACTTAAAAGTGTAAAATGAGTTGGGTCAAAGATTACTTACCCAAATTTAATGTGGTTGGAATAAGATTAGGGTGTCAACTTGACCTAGCTATCTAAGTTGCACTTCTAATTGAATCAATGAAACGATATTTTTAAACTCAAAATTTTTAAAAATAATAAGTTAATTCTAGTCTCCAAACTCTACACCTATTTTGTAGCCAATATGGCCCACGTTACAAATTCGTTAGAAATGTTTGAATATAATTATTAATGCTTGAAAACCTATTCTAAGTAAGATCAATCAAACAATTTTCTAAAATTTTTAAATCTCGTAAACTTTAAATTTTTTTAATCATTAAACGTTTGCACCTTATCTGCATGAGATAGAATCGATAAAAAGATTTTATGTGAGATCCAATTTATAATAAATTTAAATCGTTAAAATTATTATTTTCTCATTTACACTTAAATCCAATATTTTATAACGCTTATTTGATGAATCTTACGGTTGGATTGATAATGTAGGACAAGAATATTTAACTTTACAATTTATTTTTAATTTTAAATGTCAAAACAAAGACGATTTAGTGATCTTTAGTTTTTATAATTTTCCGTGAGACAAAAATTGATTTGGTTGAGACGTTAGCAATTTGGTTGACGTCGAAATCTATAATGATGCCGTGTTGGAATGTGATGGGAATGAGGCTGCGTCCACAACACGGCGGAGTTGACCCATGATTTGGCGAGAGTCCTCCCTTACTTGAAATAGAGTGGAATAGAAGAGAAATTCAGAGTCAGCCACTTGATTGAAGAAGAATCAATCCAGAGATGGCTACAGGTGGTGGTAAGTGGCGGGAATGTGTGTGCTTGTTCTGTACTTTTCAATGGCACTTGGGATGAGAACTGCACCCTCCTTCACCGGCATTTCGCTCCCGGACCAGCCTGCGACGGCACCAATCTCGGATTCAGGCGGAGTATGCAAATCCATGGTGGAGATATATGGCTACGTCTGCGAAGAACACATTGTATTATGCCTCACTCCTCTTTCTTGATTAATTTTGTTAGTTCGATTTATTGACTAGCAGACTTTAGCTGGGTGAAATCGTTTTCTATTTGATTTTGAAGTAAAAATAAATAAAACAAAAAAGCCACATTGAAAAGTAAGGGTGATAATTATGTGTTTATGAACCTCAAGACTCCAAAATTCACAGGCGATATAATATGCCAACACTCTCTCTTAGTGTCTGGAGACACACTGCTCCTCTTCCATACTGGACTGGATACACGTATCCGATTCATCTCTGAAGTTACCCGTGCTCTGATATTATTAAACATATGAATAGAAGTCGCCTGTGAAAAACCAACTATTAAAGAGAAAATTTCATGTATTTTTAAACCCCACGAGTGATGTGAAATATGCTTACACGTGGGTTAAATTAGAGTTCGGTGTTTGGGTAATAAGCTAGTATCTGTAACCATCAATTTAAAGGTCAGACCCTATTTTTTTTTTTTTTTAAATAAGTTGGAGTCACCTCTTCTTATTTACTTCAGAGGGCAATGAATTCAAAATGAAGTCTACTTTCTAAGGCTAGATTAGAGTGGACGGGTTTGTCCAAAATTATTAGGTTGATCAACCTATATATTATAAATTTCATCTTCAAGCTCAACCTACACTTAAATAGGTTCAATTCTACACTTGAAATTACTAATTATTTATTCTAGCTTAACTTTCATCATCATCCTTTGTTTTAGAATCGGTTTTTTGAGTCTCTTCTTGGTTTGACCTTATTTCCAACATGTTCTTTTCGTAGTTTACCTTTTCTCCTTGTATAAATAATTTATAACGTTTCAAGTAAGGTTGTTTCTGATCTTCTATTTAAATAACCAAACTATTTTAAATAATCTTTTATCACTTTGTCATTATTGGGGTAAATTTAGATTATCCCGAATGTGATAATTTTCAATTCCATCATTTAGAGTTAATTTGCTATATAATATAGAATGCATATCTATGTTGTCTTGACTTACTCTATTTATTTTCTTTAATTGTCCAACACTTTGTTCCATAAAGCATTACAAACTTATAACTATTTTATGAAGTTGTCCCTTTAAATATCTTGGAACTCTTATGACACAAAACTTCACTACCATGCCTAAATTTTGTTTAATTTGGTCTCATCCTATTGGTTATATCTAAATCAGAATATTCATAAAACTCAAATATCTAAACTTAGTGATGTTATATTAATGCATCATCTTCAATTTATTTAAAAAGTAGCTATGATAGATGAAAAATTGTAAGAAACTTATTCGAAATAGTTTGGTCATGTTAGCCGAAGATCAAACACACCTCCAGTATATAGAGTTGAGAGATTATGGATTGAAGATGGTATGAATAGAGGACGACTTTTAAGAACACGAAAGGAAGACATAAAAAAGATATGTTAAACTATAGAGTAAGTGATGATATGATTTATATTATAATCAATTAAAGAAGAAAAATCTGTTGAAACTGAATTAAAAAATAAGATAATAAGCAATAATTATTATAAAAGGACCTAAATTTCTAGGCTTAATGGTCTATTCTCTAAATCAACAAAAGACACCAAAATAGTGAACATGAGAATAAATCAAGCCAGAAACGGCACAAAACCATCCAGAAACCGTCGACTGAACGTCAAGGAAATTTGTAAAATAATGAATTAATGATAATAACAATATCTGAAACATAAATTAGACACCAAAGGGGTCTCTCCATTAGTATTTATATTCTTTCAGTACAAGACAAAGATCTAAAAATGATTCAGCCCGCTTAATATTCACACTAAGATCCAAACTATCTACACGAGTAGCATAAATTACTACTTGTCTGCGTCAAATGTGGTTAGTTTATCATTAAACCCTCGAGAATTTATAACTCAAGAATCAGGATATGATAAAGCGTCTGATTTTCTACGTTTCATTTGCTGTTCAGCATTGGATGTTCAAGCAATATTAAAATATATTCATTAATGAAAGTTCATTATTAAAATGAATATGAACTGCCAATCCAAATTCAAGCTTGTGAAACAAAATAAAACTTGATCCACATGATGAATTATGAACAACCTACAACAGTATGCAGAATTATGGAAGGAAAAATTATTTAATTCAATGAAAACTGCAGTGGGGTGTTATCTTATCAGAATTATATTTTCTTTGCATAATGATGGATCCTGCAATGGTTTTTGTTTCTGACCAATAATTGATATCAGGTGACAACAGAGGATGGTTATATTCTCGTAATTCAAAGAATCCCACAAGGCCTGACTAAGAACACGAGTGGAAGTAGAACACCGGTTTTACTGCAACATGGTATACTAGCGGTGAGTGGAGGATGCATTCTTCTAATATTCACATGGATTTTCTATATGCAATTGAAAAACAAATTGGTGATTGCAGGATGGCATTACTTGGCTGGTGAATTCTCCCGAAGAGTCATTAGCATTCATCTTGGCCGATAATGGGTTCGACGTGTGGATTGCCAATTCTCGAGGGACTCAGTGGAGCCAAGGACATACATCACTTAACTCAGATGATCCGGTTCTCTTCGTCATCACCATTTATTCCATGATCCTTTTTAAAATCAATGCCGCCTTCTACCCATTAATCTCTTACTGTCAATTTTTACAGGAATACTGGGACTGGACATGGGATGAGCTCGCAGCGTACGATCTTCCAGCATTTGTTCAGTATGTATATGATCAGACGAAACAAAAACTGAACTATGTTGGGCATTCCCAGGTTAATCACATTAGGTCCTTTCTATTGTCTTTAATTCTGCAGTGGGAGGGACACTAACAATTACAATATGTGGAGTGCTTTTCAGGGAACTTTGATCGCTTTAGCATCCTTGTCCCAAAAAAAGTTGTTAGGAAACTTGAACTCAGCTGCCTTGTTGAGTCCAATTGCTCATATGGGTCAGGCGAAATCGCTGCTTACGCAGGCTTTAGCCAGGGCATTCCTCGCAGAAGTACTCGAAATTAATGCAAACCTTGCTCTTTTGAGTTATTACAGTAACGAATGCATCTCGCTAATGATTGTCTCTGTTGCAGGCGATCAATTGGTTGGGTTTGAAAGAATTTGATCCAAAAGGGTGAGACAGGATACTCTTCTTTCATTACCACTCTAGGTATTCAAGAAATTTCATAGAACCTCGAACTCTAATATGCCTTTAATTTGTTCAGAGGGGATGTAAACAAACTCATCGAAGCTCTCTGCAAGAATCCCGCAATCGACTGCTCTGACATGATGACCACTATAACGGGTATTATACTAGTAACTACATGATAACATTTTCTTGACTAGAAATCTTCCATCCATGAAATCGACTCAATACTTACCGACCGGAAATTCCAGGCAAAAACTGCTGCATCAACTCTTCCACTATCGAAACCTACCTGAAACATGAGCCTCAGGCAACGGCGACAAAAAACATGATCCATTTTTCACAGAGTAAGCACTATAATGCATACCCATAAAGGAATCAGATCACATTTATACTCTAGACGATTTCTTTCATCGACAGGCCATGATTCCAACCTTCAAGTATAAGGTCGCTGACTTAAGTTGCATTCCAACTACAAATTCGGTCAAAAATTTGAAATGTCAGTCTGAAATTTTTTATCCCTACTCTCAGACTGAAATATGCATTTTTTAGAATTATCTTCAATGCTTTCAATTTTTTAGTGAAATTTTTCGGTCCAAGTATGGACCGAAGAATTCATTATTGGCCAAAATTTGTAAGTTCATGCATACATATTACAGGAGCCTACATTTCCAACTGTGCATTTGAATGCATTTTCAAGTCGGTGACCTGTTCATCTTGTTGTTACTATCAGTCACTTATTCCATATATCTATATGAGGCACTCATAAATTACAATGAAAATACATCCAAAAATGAAAATTTCAATATTATTGATTTGATTTTCTGTGAATATGGGATAGTGATTCGAGACGGTACCATAGCAATGTATGACTACCCCGACGTGAACGACAACATGAAGCATTATGGGCAACCGACGCCTCCTAGGTACAACATGTCCAATATCCCCAATGACTTTCCTCTTTTCCTCAGCTATGGAGGACAAGATGCAATTTCTGATGTCAATGATGTGAAACTTCTGTTAGACGGTCTCAATTCTCATGAGGGTGACAAGCTCACAGTCCAGTACATAGACAACTACGCACATGTCGATTTTGTTCTGGCCTCAAACGCTAAGCAAGTTGTATATGATCCAATGATTGCCTTCTTCAAGCTTCACAGAGATTGATCATCAGTATTTGATGCAAGCTTTCTAAATGGCAACAACTTCGTTGTTCATACTGTTCTTTAGGTTTTGATTTTCATAACTTCATTCCAGTTTCTAAAAAAAAAAAAAAGATAGCTGCAATCATTCAAGTGGCTTTTCACTTTAGAGGTACATTAGAAGGTTGAGATTTGTTTCAGTAGGAGTTTAATGATATAGAAGCCCCAAAAACTAGTTTATGATTCATTTGTTAAATGCAATATTAATGTACGAGATAAATTCAATCTTTATCATTTTGGCATTGATCCAAATCTATTATCACAATCGAATCTATTTTCAAAAACCACCCCTTTAAAATTAAGTAGATCAAACCTGAATTCAAATTTATTAAACTACATAATTTAATGTCAATAAATTTGCAAGAGGAAATTCAGCAGTTGGGTGACATGAACTTGAGGCAGCCAATGTCATGTGCATAAATAAGTCGATCCAATAAAAATAATGATCAATGGCTAAATTTATAGTGTGTTAATCACAATATGACATATAGATAAATACAACAGTGAATTTGCCATTATAAAAAATTATCTATAATTTTGGCCACATCTGATTGAGTGGGATAATATATAAAAATAAAAAAATCATGCATAAGGTAAAGCACAAGAAAGTCTTCTATCCACTCATTATAGTTTGTAAAACTAAAAATTTTAAGATTTAAAATCTTAGTACTAAGATATTAAAATGAGGTCAAATTTTATGTACTCGTTGTCTTTACCATTTTCTAAATATTTCATGTAATTATTTGTGACCAACTTAAATTTTTTTATAAACAATTTCTCTAAATTAAATTTCAAAGTTTCCATAATCTTTATATCCTGTCCGTACTCATCATGATTCTAGATTTATAGGAACCTAAGTGCTAAAAAAAATATCTTTTACAAATTGATATGTGAAATGATCTTTTGATGCTCCATTAACCATGTCAATTAAATTACATTATTTAGATATCCTTAATTATTAGCAATTTTCATGTTTTTCTTTACTTTTAATTGAAATCCTTTGAAATAAATGATTAAGTTTGAAATTATTTATTATTTAAAACAACCTTGATCAAGTTTTAACTATTCTCTTACTTTTTACGAAATGAATCAAAGAAAAAACAAAAAAAATACATTTTATTTGACACAATTGTTCAACATCAAAATATGATATATTCATTTATTAAAAATTACAACATATACATATTGGATCCGAACTCATTCAAGTTTCCGAATCCCATCACTATTTACTATTCCAAACTGGGCCAATTCAGTTGCAACAATTTAATCTATCACATTTTAAAGAAATTCCAAGTGCATATGTAGGAAAACTGTTGTGTTTTAAATTTATACTCGTAAGCAAACGAACCATTTATAATATAGCTTAGGATTGAAAGATCGAACCCATCAGAACTTAGAAAATATATCCATGAAAAACATAATATTGAATTATGTAGTTTTAAGAAATTTAGAAAACTTGGAAATAATAATAAACAAGGAATTAATTCTCTAATCTACGAAATTTAATTTTAATTTAGAAAATTTCTAAAAATAGAAAACAAGATCTAAAAATAGAAATCACATCTAAACTTAGAAATTAACAATCAAAGAAATCTAATTTTCATGAAAACCATGGAATCATCAAAATTAATCTAAAAATCAATTAAGATGGTGGATTTAATCTAAAAATAATAATAATCTTAATCTAACTTAGAACACAAAATTAAGATGCAATAAATTAATTTACCAACCTAGGTTCACAATTTTCAAGAATTTGAATTTTATAAACAAAATAAAGATAAAAACACCTAAAATTACCTATTTATATATTTATAATGGAATTAGATCAAAAAATCGAGGCATTATTATTCATATTTTAAAAAATAAAATCAAGGCCTAGAACATGGAGCTCACTTAAACTATTTATCATGCATTCAAAGTTTTCACCAACCAGATTCGCATTATGAATTTTATGAAGTCCATTTAAACTAAGAAAATTTAATTCAAACCTTAGTTGAAGGTATCTGATTGCGATGGCCTCATTACTAAAGTCAGGAATAGAATCAATGGTTGGGCTGGTTCGCTCCTTTCCTTTGTTAGACTCGAGCTTCTGCGGTCTACTATAAATCACCTTCATATTTTTTGGGCTAACTCATTCCTCTTACCCAAAACGTGTCTGGAGAAAATTGAGAGATGGATGCGGGATTTCTTATGGGGATCCACTAACTCGAGGAAACTTCACACTACTGGGTGGCATAAAATTTGTCTTCCCAAATCCAAAGGAGGTTTGGGACTGAGGAGTATTCGGGCTATTAATGTGGTGTGCATTATGAAACAGTTTTGGAATATCCTTGTGGGCAAGGACAACATTTGGTACAGGTGGATTTCAAAAAAATACTTGAAGAATCGCTCCATTTGGTCTATCAAGCTAAAATAAAATTCTTCTTGGGCCTGGAGATCGATCCTATCTGTTTGAGAGCTAGTAAAAAGGCATTGTCTGTTCATCCTTGCAATGTGACTTCTATCAAATTCTGGTTGGATTCTTGGATCACACCTAGTTACATCCACATGGACCACTTCGGTGCTCGGCCTATGTATGAGATGGGGCTTCCTCTTGACTGCACTGTCAGTTCCTTTATTGATCTTCACAATTGGGGTCTTCCACCGCTCCTTCCTCTACTTTATCTTCTGTCTGGAGTTTGATCATTGATATGTCTTTACCTATCTACCACTGTAGGGATGACTTCTGTTGGACTATTAGTGTTAATGGGAGTTTCTCGATTGCTTCAACAATGCTTATCTCTACTAGTGGTTTGGAGGATCCTCCTTGGGCGAATCACATGTGGTTTCCTAGTTGCCTGAACAAACATTCTACTTTGGCATGGTTTTTTTCTCAACAACACTTAAGACTAAAGCTTTGCTGAATCATTTGGTCTGATCAGGGACACCATTGTGTGCTTTGTTATTCTCATCTGGAATCCCACAATCCTCTCCTAAATTGCACTTACACTAGATGTGTCTGGCTTGTGATCAGAAATTTCACTTCTCCTCTTCTAGTAATGATATTGTTGAGGAATCTTCTTCAATGACTTAGAGCAAGAATAATTGTCTTGAAAAGTTGGCTGCTAATCTTGCACTTCCGGCTCTGATATGGCATATTTGGAATGAGAGGAATGCCAGGATTTTCAAAGATACACTATGTAATCATGATCTGGTTGGGTCCAAGATTATACAAGATATCAAGAGTTGCATTTTCGTCATGTGTTCGAATGATGATCTCTTGAAGGTTAGTGGCATTTTCTCTGCTGAGTGGAACATGCCTCCCCCCATACAGGTCACTCCAAAAGCCCCTGATCATTGTCGTGTTATCATCTCCAATCATGGTTTCCTTTTGATTGCCTCTTTTGAAAAGATGGATGGCACAAAACTGGGTGCGCTCTATAAGCATCGGGACTCAAATATTTTCGCCGCTAAGTTTATTACTACTTTGGGCCCTATCTCGACTTTGCAGCTTTTGATTTTTATTCAGAAAATTCTGATGTTCATTCAACAGTTGGGCCATTCTCTCCGTCAGATGTTTCTCTGTGATGATTTGGTTTATTTGATCAACAATTCCAAAGTTATGGACTGGTCTAACCACAACCATGTTTGTGCTATCGGGGCTCTCTTAAAACATTTAAGCCCTGATAACCCAAAGATCGCTCGCTATGTGGATTCTCTTGTTCAACAACTCTTGGACCTTCATCACAATGGGGATACTGGAATTTTCTCTGAGTTTTCTATTAAATTTTGGGCCCTTTTGGGCTTCTACTTGATGTATTTGTCTTCCTCTTTTTGAGGTTTCATTCATTTTTTGGGGCCTGTTCGGCCTTTTTGTTTCTTGGCCTATATTGTTGGCCACTTTTACCTAGCCCGAGCTATGGGCTTCTGTTTATGTCTTTGGGCTTTTGCCTTGAATGAATACTTACCCACATTCAAAAAAAAAAGATGGAATTTCTACTTGAAAATTCAAATCTAACTATTTCATATACTCTTAAAAAGAGTCTTAGATAAGAAAAATCAAGTTCTACCTCTCCTAACTATTTAATATGTTTTCCTTAAATTTTTCAGAATAAAGCCCAACACAAAATCATGAAAAGAATAAAATTGAAATCAAATCTTCATCATACATAAATAAATACTTGGACGACCATAATTCTAAAGAAATCTACCTCTCTTTCATTATTAAAATATAAATTTAAAAATTACAAACCAATGGAACTTTGGAATTAAGAGAATAAGAAAAATACATTGAAAATTAAAATTCCACAACCTTAGAAACCCACGTGGATAAAAATTTCCTTAGTCTTTCTCCTTCTCTTCTTCCTCTCATCTCCTTTGCACAGTCTTTTCTTCAATGGTCAAGTTCGATTCTTTCTAGAGGTAGGATCTCAATTTATAAAGGTCTAGAGATGTAAAATTAAGCAAGCATGTGGGTCCCTTCTTAATTCATCAATCCTTTATCTCTTTTGCGGCAAGATGATCTTCTATTTGATTTCAGCAGATTTTACCGTCCCAGCCCCTTTCATAACAGCGTGAGGTGTTGTTTAAGAAAGATGTAAACTGTGTGTGGGCTGATGAGCACTGAAAAATGACTATTTTACCCTTATATTTGGACTAGTTAGCCCCTTGTTTTTGTGTTTTATGATATGTTCAATTGGATTTTGGATGTTTTGCAGGATTTAGAGGGAAATGTAAGATATGATAATTCAAAAGGGGAATTTTGCAATTTATGGGCATAAGTTGATATTTTGGAAAGTTGGAATTTTTAATAATTATTTTACCACACTTTTAGGGGTTTTATTTGTAAACTAATTAATTTAAATCCATTTATGAGAGTTTGGAATTAATTTAGTTAATTTTAGAGTTGATTGTAAGTGGTAAAATTAATTATTAGATTTTCCATACTTTGAAAAGCCCAATTATTGAGCCTATTAAGAAAAGCCCATGAAGAAATCCACATGTGTGAATACTATTTTCATTATCTCAAGAGAAAATTCAAAATTTAGAAGTCAATATAAGAGGATTTTCGAATTTGGCAAGTGGATTAAGGAAAGAGAAAGAAAATAAGAAAGGGAGAAAAATAAGGAAGGTTTGATATATGTTCAGTATTTTGGTCATAAATTTCTACTCTAATATCCGATTGCTTTGATTCTTTTTGTGTTGGAAAGAAGATTCAAGAGCTAAACTTTGTAGTTTATAACTTTTCCTGATTCGGACTTTAAAAGGTCAAAACTGAGCTGTAAGATGGTATATGTTTAAAAAATGGGATTCTGCACCCACTTTCCTTTACGAATTTAGCTCTTGCCTCCCTTAAGTCATTCCATATTTAGGACAAATCATATCAGCCCCCATGTGTCCCTTGCTTTATTTAAATCTTTAAATCCAATCCATTCATTCCACCTCCTTTCATCTATAAATACTAGCCCTCTCCCATTGAGGAAATTGAACTTGGGCATTGAAGAAAAGGTGGAGCATAGGGAGGAAGAAAAGAAGACAAAGAGAAGGGAAGACAGTGTGGAATTCAAATTCCACAATGGGTTTCAGTTGGTGTTTTAACTTTTCATTGTAATTTCTTATTCCAAGAATCTCATGGTTATATAATTTTAATTCTTTGTTTTATTAATAAAATTAAAACAAGCTTTTTAAATCTATGGTTTTCCACTTAATGTTTGTTGATAGTGATAGTTTGATTTGATTTTTAATCTCTTTATGAATGCATGTTTTGATTTAATCTTAGAATTTTCATCTTAAACATCCAATTTTGGGGAAAGTTTAGAACCTTAATTTTCATTCTAAGGCTCTTTTTAGAGTAGGTAAGAATTAGATTTGGGATTTTATGTTAAATTCTCTCTAAGCCCAAGGTTTATTTTGATTATTTCTTGATTAATGAAACTCATGTTTTTCTTAATTAAATTAATTATGAATGAAAATTTTGAATCAATGATAATAAATGTGAGTCCGTGTTCTAGGTTTTGATTTTATTTTAAAGTATTGAAAATAATGCCTCCTTAATCTTCAATCCAAATTCCACTGTAAATATGTACAAATCTAAAAATTCTTGAAATTGATGAACTAGGTTGGAAATAATTTAATTGTATCTTAATTTTGTATTTTAAATTAGATTGAGATTGTTTATATTTTTATATTAATGCCACCATCTTAATTAGAATTAGTTAAATTGTTAGATTCTATGTTTAACTCTAGAATGTTTCTAAATTAAGATTAAAACTCATAGATTAGATAAATTATTCCATATTTATGATTTTTCTCCATATTTCTAAAGTTCTTAAAATACGTAATTCAATGGTATATTTCCATGGATATATTTTCCTAAGTTCCAATGGGTTCGACCTCGCACTTAATCTCTATACTATCAATGGTTCGTGCGCTTGCGAGTTATAAATTTAAAATTTGCACAACATGGACCCTCCTTTGTAACAAAAGATCTTCCAGATGGGTTATCAAATATCTCCCTGACTGGTATTGGATTAAAGGTGGCATCACTAAATTCTTTTTTCTCATCGACTGTTTGCCGAGATTTTCCACAATTTTTTCACTTGTATAGTTAACGCCTCTATTTGCTGGCCTTTTCAGTGCTGAACAATAAATCATGTGTGCTTGAGCATTGCCTGAACTTTGCTTACTACTTTTATTTCCTTCACTGCTATCTGTTGTTTGTTTGAACTTTGCTCTCCAAAATATTCAATGCCCACATAGCAACTATGTCCTTAGCTGAAAGAATGCCAAGCAAACTCTTTTCACTGACCTATGGAAACAAATAAAGGAATTGCTGTCTGAAATAATCTCTGAATTCTGCCTAGATCTCGAACTCACTGTATGCTATGCTGCTGTTTAGCTTCTAATAATAGCACTTTCATCACAAAATTTCATTTTCTCTCATTTTTCTTCTCATATCCTGTATTTTCCTTTAAATCCTACAAAATTCTCAAAATCCCATTAATAATAATAAAAACTCATAAAACAATGCTAATTGACTCAAATACAGGGGAAAAATATATCAATTTCCTGTGCACATCAAAAATTGTAACGCCCCATCCCACCAGCACAATATTGTCCGCTTTGAGCCCACACGGACCCGTACAACTTACTTTGGAGAGCCAAACCAAGGTTTTCTCCCAAAAGACCTTATGCTACGAGGAGGAGACACTCCAATTTATATACCACACACAATTTTCCCTCACTGGCAATGTGGGACTTGAGATTATGCTCCTAGCGACTTTTTCTCTCCTCCCACACGCCCACAACACAGGGGTATTACAGAAACTTTTGGAGCCCACTTACTCTTCAAATGAAATGCATCCTCTATATCTACTATAGAATCTAGATATTATACATCAATCAACAAAGATATTGATATTGATGATGATCACTTGACAACTTCAGAAGGGTAGCTATCCTCCCACAGGAATTTTGTGTAAGGAGACACGGGTTTTAGGGTATTGCCCATTTTACCCTTCCACTGCCGTACGAAATCATTTAAAAGAAATTTAGTGATCCGGTCAGTGAGTTGGTGAGTGATTTGACTTGTTGTTTTATATAAAAAAACAGTCTCATTTAGATAAATTTTAGTGATCCGATTTCAGTGAGCCAATTTATACCGCTGTGGAAGAGTTAGTGATTGGTGAGCCGGTCAGTGAGCCGATTTATACAACAGTAGAAGGGTAAAATGGGCAATACCCTAAATCCCGTGTCTGGTTACACAAAACACCCGTGGGAGGATCGCTACCCTTTCAGAATATTTAAGCACAACAAATATTCACAATAAAGAATGCTTCTATTCGGAAGTCTGAATCCATTTTTTAGAACTCCGAACCAAGATGAATATTAATATTCACAAGTTATTCAACAGGTGTGAAAATGACGACGACCACCGAATGAAAAGAGATAAACAAGCAAACCACAAAACAAGATCATCACAACACAAGGTTTATAGTGGTTTGGTCCCCGTGACCTACGTCTACTTGCAAACTCTCACAACCTTGGGATATTTGACTATTGTGCAAATTTTAAATTTATATTTACTCGCAAGCGCACGATCAAATTGAAATATAGAGATATGCAAGTGCGAGGTCAAATCCACAGGGACTTGATTTATGAATGAGCGGGAAAACAAATTAAAAAGCCTAAAAATCTAACCTTAACCTAGTTAACACTTTTTATGGAGGATGATTGAATTAAACATATAAAAATTAATTAAAATAACTAAAATAGATATTGAATCAAGTGAGAGAAATTACTAAGATATCGGATTTCACCACATTAAATCCATAATATTCCAATTATTTATATGTCAATTTCTAGTTTTTAATGATTTAAACATTTAAGGTGATTAATATGGTGTTCAAAATTTAGATTTTCCTTCTCTTTTAAAGATATAATTCCTAAGCATTTAATTTATCCAATTTAAATTTAAAAGACAATGGATAAAAGAAAATAATCTAAGCATCCAATGTATCTAATTAGATTGAAAAACATTAAATCAAAGAAATCTTCTTTTTTTAATTAAAATACCAAGCCCTTGATTAATTAAATAATATTATTAACTACCAAAAATACATGATATTAGTGGTGAAAATAATGAATATTTAATTAATCTAATTGTTGTGCAAATTTTAAATTTATAAGTCGCAAGAGCAAATTTTAAATTTATAACCCACAAGCGCACGAATCAAATTGGTGCATAGAGATATGCAAGTGCGAGGTTGAACCCATCGGAACTTAGGAAAACATATCCGTGAAAAATATACCCTTGAATTATGTAGTTTAAGAAATTTAAAAAATCATAGAAATAAATCTTAAACATGGGATTAATTCTCTAATCTAAGAATTTTAATTTAAAAATATTTAAAAAATGAAAAACAAGTAAAGAAAAAAGGAACAACATCTACAATTAGAAATTAACCATTCAAAAGATCTAATTTTCATGAAAAACACAAAATTCATCTAATTTCAATTAAGATGGTGGAGTTAATCTAAAAATTATAAATAATCTCAATCTAACTTAAAGCACAGAATTAAAATGTAATTAATTAATTTACCAACTTAGTTCACCAATTTTATGAGTTTGAATTTCATAAACAAAAATAAAAATTGAAAACAACATATGTACATATTTACATTGGAATTGGATCAAAAACTCAAGGAGGCATTGTTATCCATATTTTAACAATAAAATAACGGCCTAGAACATGAAGCCCACATAAATTATTTAACACGCATTCAAATCTCTTATTCATTAAATTTCTAAATATGAAATCCACGAAATCCATTTAACTAAGAAAATTCAATTCCGACCTTAGCTTAGGTAAAATTTCTACTTGTAATTCTGAATCTAAAATAATTTCACTCTTAAAAAGAGACTTAGACTGGAAAATCAATTTCTACAAATCCTAAAATAATCTCACTTTCCTTGAATTTCTTAGGAAAATAAACAACATAAAATCATAAAAAGAATGTAAATAAAATTGAAATTGGAAAATCATAATTCTAATTCTCACATTCTCTTATTGATTAAATCATTGGAATAAAAATTAAAATACAATTGGAATTTTGGAATTTAAAAAGATAAGAAAATACAATGGAAAATTATAATCACCAACCTCAATAACCCAATGTGAAAATCAAAATTGTCAAAGTCTTCTCTTCTCCTTTTCCATCCCTCTCCAAAGCCTAGCCAACCTTCAAATTCTCTATCCAAGTTCAATTTTCTCAGTGGGAGAGGGAGTATTTATAGATGAAATGAGGTGGAATGGTTTGGATTTAAAGATTTAAATAAAGCAAGGGACACTTGGAAGGATGATATGGTTTGTGCAAAACATGGAATGGCTTAAAGGACGCAAGGAGGTGGAAAAAATTGTAAAATTCGAATAAGGAAAGTGGGTGCAAAATCCCATTTTTTACATATGTATCACCTTCCAACTCAGTTTTGACCTACTTAACATCCAATCACAAAAAGTCGTAAACTACAAAGGTATAGTAATTGAAGTCTTCTTGCCAATACAACAAGAATCAAGGCAATAAGACAATGGAGTAGAAAATTATGGCTAAAATACTGAAGTTTTGTCAAACCTTTCATCTTTTTCTCTAATTCTTATTTTGTTACTTTTTTTTAATGCACTTGCCAAATTTGAATATCTTCATATAATGACTTGTAAATCTTGAATTTCCTCATATGTATCTTGAGATGATGAAAATAGACTTCGCACATGTGGATTTCTTAATGGGCTTAAAATTGGGCTTTTCAAAGTATGAAAAATCTAATAAATAATTTTACCACTTACATTCAATTCTAAAAATGACTAAATTAATCTAAAATCTCATAAATAGATTTGAATTAATTAGTTTATAAATAAAACCCCTAAAATTGTGGTATAAAATAATTATTAAAGATTTCAACTTTTCAAAATATCAATTTATGCCCATAACTTGCAAAATTCACCATTTGAATTCTCATATCTTGTATTTCTCTGTAAATCCTGGAAAACTTCCAAAATCCCATTAAACGTATCCTAAAACACACAAAACAAGAGGTAACTAGTCCAAATGCAAGGGTAAAATAGTGAATTTCCTGTGCTCATCACTAATGAAGTCAAAATCATTAAATAATAAACACACATATATGAGAATCAATAAATAAATAACTGAAAAATTATTTCGTTAATGGGGCTTCCTCTTCAACCCCAGTACAGAAAATTATCTAGACATTATGAAATTAAGAACAAAACAACATGGAAAAATAGAACCCGATAATTCGTCGAAAATCCTTAGCCTCTTGCCATATTCTCTCTCTGCTACGCTTTCTCCATGCCTCTTTTTAGTTTCAACCCTTCTCTGTTGATGAACACTATAAAGTGACCATTTTACCCCTAATTATTGGACTAGTTAGCCCTTGTTTGTGTATATATTAGATGCATTTAATGTTTTTTCCAGTTTTGTACAGAAAATGGAGAAATCAGAAAATTAGCCTAAAATCGAGAATAATTGCAAGTTTTGAGCTTCAATTGAAAGAACTGGATTTTTTATGATTATTTCACCATTTTAGGAGTTCAACTGTAAATTGGCAGATCTAGATCCAGTTATGAGAATCTGAATTAGTCCAAAAAAATTTAGAATAATGGTGGATTAATTATTGAATTCCAGAAGAGAGCCTGCTGAAGTTTGAAGAATGAAGTCCCAAAACTGCAAGTCCATGAGCTAGAATGTCAATCCATTGGTCCATGCTAGGTGGTCCATTTGTACTTTACAAAGTGAGCCAGGCCAGTGTCCAAGTTGAAGTCAAGCCCAGCATCTAACAACCCGTCTCGATTTACCTGATTTTGTAGAGATTTTTGGATCTTCGAGTTGTTTGCGGGATTTTTATAGTGTTTGGGAGAGTGTGGCTCCGTATTGACCCCAGTTTACCTTATTTCGAGTTCGGGAAACTCAGAGGGATTTTAGTAAGTTTATAATTGTTTCGAATGTCATGAAAAATATTTGAAACATCACATGCTTTTCCAATCGACGTTTGGAATTCGAGATTTTTTTAGGTTCTCGAACTCATTGTATTTTAATATTTTGAAAAGAAATTTTAAAAACTTTGATTTTTTTTTAAAAGAATAAAAAGAAAAAGAAAACCCAACGTCAAAATTCCCTTGGGTGCTAGAACAACACGATTGACCTTAGAGGGGGGGGGGGGAATAGGTCAATCCAAATTTGTTGGTCCTTGTTAAGATTAATTTGATTGAATAATTAAGTGCAGCAGATACAACAATCAAGTATGTGTGTATTAGCAAATGTGATTAAGCAATCAACACAAGAAATTAGCTCTAACACCACAAACATAAGGACACAAGATTTAGAGTGGTTGGGTTCACCAACCTACATCCACTATTAGGATTAGCTCAACCTTGAACTATCCCCAAATGTTGGGTTTGGCTCAAAAGGCCAATATTAAGTTGGGCCCATTGGGCGTAAGTTCTCTTCTAAACCCATCTTATATAAGGTAAGTTATTCTCCTTAGGGTTAAGCTGAGAAAGATTTCTTTCTCTCAGAAGAGAGGAGAGACTATGGAGAGATTTATTGTAGCACCCTATTCTTTATCTTCTTCATAGTGAATTGAGCAATCGCTCCGTGGACGTTCTCGTGTAGTTAATTATTGTGTGATTTGCATTCATTTATATAACAATTGGTATTAGAGCGAGGTTCGTCGGATCCAAGCATAATCACAGATAGGAAATCAGTCTGGGCGAAAGTAGGAAGAAACACGTAGATCTGTATAAGATCTGTCCTTGACAGGCAATTGACGCCAACGCTGTGTAAACCCAAGAAAACGACAGATCTGGTCTCTCTGCATCTTTGGCCAGATATCGGAGAGGGTATCTCGTGTAGGCAGCGCAGAAGGCAGATATGAATAGGAGCTGTGCAAGGCCTTAACATCGGTTTCTAAGAGGCTGCATCGAGCAGATTGTAGGGTGCAGCCAGATCTGGGTTTAACCAAGAACCAAGCATAGCACCAAAAGTGGGTTTCCTAGCAGTTCAGATCTGAGTTAAAGGGGACCAACGAGATACACTCGAAACTCTCTCTCAAGAGCTCCCAAGTTCAGCAGATCTGAAAATTCTTGGGATGCCATCGTCTCAGCTTTTCAGAGAAAAAGAAGTCGCAAGGTGAGAAAGAAGGAAGGGTTTTACAGCGGACGAAGAGGGCATGGCTAGAAGCAGTTTCGCGCAAGGTGCTCTTCAACAGATCTCAGCACAGCCGGTTCTCAGATCGAGAACAGACAAATAGCGGCCACCTGTTCTTAGCATCAATAGCAGTGTGCAAATCTGTAGTTTTTCCATAACCAGGAATCTCCTCTCAGCCAGATCTCTCTCTGTTCAGAAAGCCGCCAGCAGTCCATAGGAAGACAAAGGGGTTGTTTCTCAGTTTGAGAAGCAGTCACCTTGCAAAGGGACAGCGCAGAACCTCTCCAAGAAGGGTGCACGGTAGCCAGTGAACGGGAAAGAGTTAGCAACTCACCAAGTGTTTGGTGAAAAACCTCTACCAAATCGGCTGCAAAGGACAAGAGGAAAGAGTTGGTGCACGTCAAGTGTTTGACAAATTGCCTATGATAAAAAGGCACTCCGCACCAAGTGTTTGAATAACTGTTCAAAGAAGGGTTCTTCTTGGTTGTTGTTGGGAGTTTGCAGTCAGTGCATAGAGAAGTCAGAATCAACAGACTAAATCTATGGTCCAGATTGTTTCGCAGTTTCTGGAGCCATACAGACTCGGAATTCAGATCTGTCTTGGCTAGTGTGCTAACAGTGACGAGATTTACGCAGTGACCAGAGTAGATTACTGTTTTGGACTTGAAGCACTGAGCTCCCTTCAATCCAGACAATGACATCAATGGTATCAACCAGAGGCATCAAATTTGAAGTTGACAAATTCGATGGTCGACGTAACTTCGGATTATGGCAGTCGAGGATGACAAACATTCTGATACACCAGGATTTTGATGTAGCATTGTCAAGCAAAGATAAAAATCCAGTGGAGATGAAAGATGCGGAGTGGGCAAGAGTTGACAAGAACGCAGTCAGCCTCATTCAACTTTATATCTCTGACGAAGTGTTGTACAACGTCATGGAGGAGAAGACTGCAAATGACCTATGGGAAAAGCTTGAGCAGCTCTACATGGGTAAGTCGTTGTCAAACAAGCTTCACTTGAAGAAGTAGATGGGAAGGAGGCTGATAAGACTGGCACAGTGGGTGTAGCTTCACAACACGAAGTAGGTATTCTATCTGTCTCAGAAGGTACGACTCTATCCGATTCATGGATTTTAGATTCTGGTTGTTCTTATCATATGTGCCCTAACTGTGAATTGTTTGAATCATATGAGTCTTATAATGGTGGGAGTGTTCTTATGGGTAATGATGCACCATGTAAAACCATAGGAATAGGGACCATTAGAATCAAAATGTTTGATGGAGTTGTGAGAACATTGGGAGAGGTGAGACATGTGCCAGCACTTAGGAAAACTCTGATTTCCTTAGGCATATTTCAATCAAGCGGGTGCACATTCAAGGGAAAGGATGACACACTCAAAGTGTCAAAGGGTGCAATGGTGTTAATGAAATGCACCAGATTGTCTAATAACCTTTACAGATTGAAAGGGGATATAGTTTCAGGTAGAGCGGTAGTCTCCACAAAAGAAGAACAAAATGCAGATGATTCTCAGTTATGGCATATGCGGCTAGGGCATATGAGTGAGAGGGGCATGTTAGAACTCCATAAAAGACAACTGTTAAAGGGGGCTAAATCATGCAATCTAGAATTCTGCAAGTTTTGTTTGTATGGCAAATAGAGTAAGGTGACCATTAAAGCTGCAGATAAACACTATAGAACCAAGGGTGTTCTGGACTATGTCCATTCAGATGTGTGGGGACCATCTCCGGCCAAGTCAAAAGGTGGAGTTTCCTACTTTGTGACTTTCATTGATGATTTTCAAGAAGGTCTGGGTCTACTTCATGAGGGAAAAATTAGAAGTCTTCTCTAACTTCAAAGAGTGGAAGGCAGAGGTAGAAAATCAAATAGGCAGAAAAATCAAGTATCTGAGGACAGACAATGGTGGTGAATACCGACATAGTGAATTTCTACAGTTTTGCAGAGATGAGGGCATCACGAGGCACTTCACCGTTCCCATGACTCCTCAGCAGAATGGAGTTACGGAAAGGATGAACAAGACTATTCTTGAAAGAGCAAGGAGCATGAGGATTCATGCAGACTTATCCAATGGCTTTTGGGCAGAATCAATCAATCATGCATGCTACTTAGTCAACAGGTCACCAAATACATTCCTCAATCTAAAAGCTCCAGAAAAGGTGTGGTCAGGTAGAGAAGTGGACTACTCAGTTTTGAGAGTATTTGGTTGTCCAGCTTACGAACACATTCATAGCTATCAGATTTCCAAGTTAGACACCAAGTCACTCAGGTGCATATTTCTCGGGTTTGAGAAGGGAGTGAAGGGGTACAAGTTATGGGATCCAATAAATAGAAAAGTCATTTACAGCAGAGATGTAGTGTTTGATGAAGCTTCTATGCTGAAGAGGGAACTTGAGAAAGAAGTTCAAGAAAACAGTAAACAGAAGGTGATTATAGAGTTGGTTCCACCTAGCACAGAAACCACAACTCAGAATCAAACACAAGGTCAAGATGAGACCAGCATGCCAGGAGGTGAGGAACAGATAGAGCTCAGCTAGGAGCCCACCGATTTGGCACAGGGAAGAACAAGAAGAACCATCAACCACCTCAAAGGCTTGGGTGGGATGATGAAGAGGTACACTTTGCTCTTATCACCAGTAGTTGTGATCCGACCACTTTCCAAGAGGCTATTGAGAGCAATGAAAGAGAAGGTTGGATGAGTGTCCATGATTGATGAGCTGGAATCTCTTCACCATAACTCCGTCTGGGAGTTAGTTCTGAAACCAAATGACAGAAAACCAGTTGCTGCAAATGGGTTTTCAGGAAAATAGAAGTGTTACAGAAAATGAGAAGCCAAAGTTCAAATCAAGGCTAGTAGCAAAGGGTTACTCACAGAAGGAGGGGGTTGACTATGATGAGATATTCTCTCCGGTTGTCAAGCATACATCTATCAGGATGTTGTTGCTATGGTAGTACAGTTTAACATAGAGCTTCAACAGTTAGATGTAAAGACAGTTTTCCTTCACAGCGATTTCGAAGAATCTATTTACATGGAGCAACCTGAAGGATTCAAAGAAGCAGGTAAGGAAGACCATATGTGCAGATTAAAGAAGTCACTGTATGGACTTAAGCAATCTCCAAGACAATGGTACAAGCGCTTTGACTCCCATATGTTGCAGATTGGCTACCAACAATGTGAGTATGATTGTTGTGTATACTATAGAGTGTTTGATGATGCTCCCATTTTTTTATTGCTATATGTGGACGACATGCTCATTGCATGTAAGGACATGTCCAAGGTAGTTGAACTCAAATCCCTGTTAAGTAAGGAGTTTGACATGAAGGACCTTGGAGCAACCAGGAAGTTGTTAGGGATGGAAATCAGGAGAGACAGAAAGGCAAACAAGTTGTGGTTATTACAGAAGAATTACATCTCAAAGGTACTTGAGAAATTCAGCATGTAGAAAGCAAAGCCAGTGTCTACTTCACTTGCAACTTATTTCAGCTTGAGTGCTAGACAGTGTCCTAGTACAAATTATAAAGTTGCAGAAATGTCAAGAATGTCATATGCTAATGCAGTAGGATGTCTCATGTATGCCAGGGTTTGTACTCGGCCAGATATTGCTCAAGCAGTGGGTGTACTTAGCAAATATATGGCGAATCCAGGAAAAGAGCATTGGAAAGCAGTCAAGTGGATTCTCAGGTATTTGAAGGGCACCAAAGACTTGGGTATAATGTTTGAAAGAAAACAAGGGTCAGAAACTGTGGTTGGATCTGTAGATGCTGATTATGCAGGAGATATATATATATATATATATATAGGGATCTACGACTGGTTATGTTTATACACTTGCCAATGGACTCATCAGTTGGCGGTCAGTGCTTTAGTCTACTATATCGTTATCTACTACAGAGGCAGAGTATATGGCATTGACAGGAGCTTCTAAGGAAGTAGTGTGGTTGAGAGGTTTGGTGAATGGTTTGGGGATTAATCAGAAATCAATCTCCATATATTGTGACAGTCAGAATGCAATCTATTTGTCATTGAATCAGGTATATCATGCCAGGACAAAGCACATAGCAGTGATGTATCACAGGGTTCGTGACTGGGTTGCAACTGGTGAGATCTCCATTCTGAAGATTCACATAGATGAGAATGATGCAACATGCTTACCAAGCCGATTACCACAGATAAGTTCAGGCATTGCCTGGACTTACTCAATCTCTCATCATGCTAGAGAATGGACCTGCACCTTTGAGGTGCAGGAGTGGTGGGAGTCACTCCCACCAGGTGGAGGTGCTACACATCATTTCAACAATCTTCAAGGGTTGGACATTTTTCGCCAAGGTAGAGATTGTTGGGTTTGGCTCATAAGGCCAATATTAAGTTGGGCCCATTGGGCCTAAGTTTTCTTGTAAACCCATCTTATATAAGGGTAAGTTATTCTCCTTAAGGATAAGCTTAGAAAGATTTCTTTCTCTCAGAAGAGAGGAGAGACTATGGTGAGATTTATTGAAACACCCTATTCTTTATCTTCTTCATAGTGAATTGAGCAATCACTCTATGGATGTAGCCTTCGGGTGAACCATGTAAACCCTCGTGTTTTGTGTGGTTTCATTATTGTGTGATTTGCATTCATTTACATAACACCAAATTCACTAAGTGTGGACTTACACCCTCACAATTAGAGTAGGAATTCCATCTCCAATTGCACCTACCACATGTGCCAGAGATGACGCTATAGAGTTTTTATAGTGGTTCCGGAACCAAGGTTCCTTAATCCACTTTCAGTCAAAGGTTTTAAAAACAAAATTAAAACCAACAAGCACTTGCCTTGAAGCTATTTCTCGCTGATGTGTGTTTCTAGAATATCCCACCCAATGTATGCCGACATTCCTCCTCGTAGCCGTCGTAGAGCAATCACAATTTCAACAACCCCTCCTTGTGAGACACTGCAATCACATGCTACAGTGTCCGCGCCCCTCCCTCCCCCCTATTTAGATCTCTCTCTCTTTTGGTTCTTCTTTTTCTCACTTTCCTTTGTCTTCTCTTCTTCCCTTCTTCGACCTCTCTCTCTCTCCCTCTCACTGTTGTCCTTCTCCTTATTCTTCTCCATCTATTTGAGCAACAACCCCTGTGACCCCCTTCTTCGTTAGTGCGAGCGGCCATCTCTCTCTCTCTCTCTGATCGATTGGAGTCCAACGCCCCTCCTTCACCTCTCGAGCTATCGTTTCCGCCCCTTCTCGCAGCAACATTCATCTCCACGTATGCCTTCCTTCTTTTTCCTCCTCATGTTCGATCTATCCTCCCCTTCTCTTCTCAGCCCTTAACCCTCTCTGGTTTTCCCCGATTTTCTTTATACCTTTCTTTCATTTTTCAGTGGTTTTGCTATATTTTCAACGGTTTTCATTGATTTCAATGGTTTTCCTTGGTTTTCATTGGGTTTCCTCGATTTTCATGATTTTCCCCCATCATTTCCCCTTCTCTAACTCAGTTGAGCAACTGAGTTAACTCGGCTGAGTTCCGAGCCAACTCAACTGGGCATCTGGGCAACTCTATCTTAGGTTTGGGTTGGGTCCGGTCCAGTTCTCTGGCCCAGTCCGATCCGCCCAACTTCGGCCCAGCAATGGTCCAACCTAGTTCCTTCCAGCTCGGTCCTGATCTGGCCCAGTTTGGTCTAGACTTGGCCCGACCCAGTTCTGGTAGGCTCAACCATTTGACCCCAACCCGTTTTCAGACCCGGCGTGGTTCAGCCCAACTCAATTCGGCCCATTTGGGGCCCGGCCTAGTTTTAGGCCCATTTTTTGTCCGGCCTCATTTTTAGCTCGTTTTGCCTTATTTACTTATTCATTCTTCCTTATTTCAACAGATTGAGCTCCTTTCAACCCATCAAGCTGCTTGCTCCTTCGAATTTTCGACTCTACACACACTGTGAGGGGACTTATCACTGTTTTAGCATGCTTCTGCATATATTTAACCATTAATCTTGGACATGTAATGACTTGAATGAGGCTCTTCGTTTATTAAGTCACTCGGTAAGGAAACTATTGAAATGAATATGTGACAAGGGATCCGTTCGGGTGCACTCATGTCAATTATATGCAGTTAATGGAGAATTGTAATCAGGTGGGCGATTATTTGAACTTTGATACTTACTCGTAACATGTTTGTTTAGTTATTATATGGGAATGAACTTATAATGAGTAAAATATTGTTGGATATTGGACATGATTTTCAAAAATTGTTGATAATATGTTCGTGTTCAATCATAACGGAATGTATGATGGGAATGAGATGTGCATTGGATATTGAGTACAATGATTGAAAGTTTATTGATAAAATGTTGTGTGTTCATTTACAACATGTGAACATGATCATGATAAGCATGGAGATATGTGTCTAGATAACCTGTTACATACTCTTGTTACATGATGCATGTGTCGTTGGTCTTGATTAATTATATCAGAACATGATTGTATTGTTAGATATGACTTGATATCATGTACATGGATGGGAGGTAATCCACAACGGACAACATGTCGTTGGGTGTTGAACTGGAGGAGTTGTTTGCATATGTATATGTTTATGATGATATGATGGTTGGGTATTGGGAAGATTTCCCCGTTACGCTCTGGTGGTCGAGATCCCCATAGGAGATGTGGGTTTCTCCGATTCGTTCTGGCGATTGAAGTGCCTGCCCCTTGAGATTGGCTTCCCCGTTATGCTCCGGCGATCGAGACCCCCATAGGAGATGTGGGTTTCCCCGTTGCATTCCAGCGGTTGAGGTAGTTGTGTATTTGTATCGTCTCCCATTTGTATTGGTAGGGAGACCGCAGTTGTTGGAGTATTACGAGTTATGGAGGTGATGCCTCAGACTGGTCAGTGGGACCATTGGTTAGTGGTATGTTTGGGCACTCATGTACAGAGACATTGCTTCTATTATTATGTTCATTACATTTGATACATGTGACACATACTAAGTTGCTGACACGTGTTATGTTTTATCCCTTCACTGGGCTGGATAGCTCACCCCTTACCTTTCAGGTACCCTGATCACAGAGGGGCCGGGCGGGCCCCTTGAGCAAGCACATGGGGAGGAACACTGCTAGTTTGTTATATATGTTCATACCTATGTTCTAAATTTGAAAGACTCTAGTTTGCATGGACTTATCATTACATGTTGTTTGGATGACTGTATAATCACATTTCGTTAGTCTATGGTTGTTCGTTATGTTTTCTTAGCATTATGGACTTGTGGTTTGTTGAACGGGAGTTGATCACCCCGTTTAAAAAAAAAATTATCCGATATCTGTCCCTAGCGACTTTTGAGATATTTCGGAGATGACGCACCCGTAGTGGGTCTGGCCGTTATAGTTGGTATCCGAGCATGGTTCAACTCTCAGACTGCACATGGGACAGAGAGATATGAAGATCATTAGAGATTAGGTTCATCCCCTGTGTGATAAGGTAGATGGAACTGGGTTATTAGGTAGTGCGTAGACACCCTAGATTTGTGCAGTGTACTTGATGCATTATCTTTCGACTGGGATACTTAAGATGTGTCTTATAATTAATCCTCGTTCGGTTTGAGACTCTCCAACGTTTGATTAGTGAGTGAGTCAGTGGCGAGATAGATCACTCGTTTGAGTGTGTCCGTGACGTGGTCACGGGAGTTGTGGGATACGGATCTCTAGGTTTTGAGCCATGTTGGTCTTTCTCCCTAGAATAATTAGAGGTGTTCTTAGGTGGGACCCACGTTAGGAGGAGTCCTCACCTTGGAGGCACGCCGATGGTATTTTCAGAATGGCTTCAACACCGTGATGGAGTCATGGGAGGGCTAGTTTTTAGAGAGCGAGGGCACCGTTTGTGGGCCTCGCTTGTGATTGTTTGGTATGGAAATAGATTCATTGGAAATCTATGGGTGTCTACGGAGTGAGTCCGATCGGCTTACTCTATACATAACTAATGGAATTCCATGAGAGGTGGTGAGCTTGGTATATTTGAATTGTTAGTTTGGCCCGTTTTGAGCTTAGGACTGCAGGGAGTGGCTGGGACCCAAGCCAGTGGTTGTGTGTCTGGCTCTAAGACTCCCGCGGGTCCAGTCTTACAGCTAGGAGTAGTTGTGAAGTGGTTAGGAGCTTGTTTGGGTCAGACTGGTAGGTTGACCGTTGAGGCTCTAGTGGGCCAGGTGTACAGGTTGATTTCGATGAGTGAGTGAGTTGGGAGCTCGGTACTTGAGCTGGGTACGTGGGTGCTTCATGGCCCTTGACCCTCTTAGTGTTTGATTCTAGTGCTCCCCACTCGTTTCGCCTAAGTTTTACTGGTTGTGGATCTGATTTGTAGGCCATGAGTTTTGACCTTTAGAGTTAACGATGGAGGTCGGTTTGAGAGTTTTTGAGCTGTTAGATTTCGACATCATCTTGGGATGGATTAGTAGTCCCCCTTGGGGTTACTGTGGACCATTGCTATAGGCGGGTGACAGCTCAATTCCTCTCGGTGGTCTTTCATCGAGTGGCTTGCAACATACAATCTGAGCGTGGAGGAGTTGTACAGTTTGGTGACTAGCTTGAATCAAGAGAGAGTTTGGGGTTGGCAGATGTTGAGATACCTTGTGTGGTCTGAGGATTTCTAAATGTCTTTCTGGAGGAGTTTCTTTGATTGTCTCCACGTCAGGATATAGGGTTGTTGTGGATCTGTTCCCCCATTGTGACACTTGTTTCGATCACTCATTATCAGGTAGTGCTAGTAGGGATTTCGGAGCTAAAAAGTTAGCTCGGGGTGTTGGAGTCTCTTTGCTACAATTGACCTAGCACCCTCCTTGGAGCGCACCGGTCTTGTTGACCAAGAAGAGGGATGGCTCTATGAATTTGTGCTTTTATTACGGACTTTGGAGTTAGAGAAACAGCTCAGGAAGTTAGAGATTCTTGGCTTCATTCGGCCTAACACTTCATCTTGGGGTGCACTGGCGTTGTTTGCTAAGAAGAAAGATGGCTCCATGGGACTGTGCATCAACTATCGGCAGTTGAACATAGTTACAGTGGAGAACAAGTATTCGCCGCCAAGGATTGAAGACCTGTTTGACAAGTTGAGAGGATCCAGTGTTCCTATCAGGAAGACTCTGATCGGGTTACCATCAGGTGAGGGTCGGGAGTGTGGCATTGGAAGACCGCCTCCGGCACTTGTTTTGGACTCTACAGGTTTGTGGTGATGCCATTTGGGTGGCTAATGGCTCGGTAACTTCCATGGCCCTAATGAACAAGATATTCAAGGTCGTACCTGGATCGGTTTGTAGTGGTATTCATCGAAGACATCTCGGTATTTTCAGCATCAAAAGAAGATCATGAACGACATCTTAGAGTGGTACTTCATGTCTTGAGAGATCACACACTTGTGCAAAGTACAACAAATGTAAAATTTGGATGCCAGAAGTTCAGTTTCTGGGACACGTGGTGTCAACTAACGGTGTGGCCGTGGATCCGACTAAGGTTGAGGCTATTCTGATGTTGGGAGCAACCACGAAGCGTGACTGATAGTCGCAACCTTTTTTTCTTTTGGGATCATGTGGGTTATTATCGACAGTTTATCAAGGATTTCTCCAAGATCGCCACACCCATTAAAGTTTGACCCGTAAGGATGTACAGTTCATCTGGACAAAGCTTGTGAGGCGGCCTTCCAGAGGCTGAAGGAGAGTTGGACTTCCGCTCCAGTATTGGTATTGCCAGAGAGGGGTCGTAGCTATGCGGTCTATTGTGATGCTTCTGGTGGTGGTTTGTGTTGTGTACTAATGTAGGATGGAAAAGTGGTAGCCTACGGTTCGAGACAGCCTAAGACCAATGAATAAAATTATCCTACGCATGATTTTGAGTTAGTGGTTATAGCTTTTACACTTAAGGTTTGGAGATACTATTTGTATGGTGAGAGGTTCGAGGTTTTCTCAAATCACCATACATAATGTATATGTGCACATAGAAGGAGTTGGACATGATGCAAAGATGGTGGATGGAGTATCTCGGTGACTACGACTTCGTGTTGTCTTACCACCCTGGTAAGATGAACGTAGTTGCCGACGCCTTGAGTCGCAGGGTAAAGCAGCCTTATCAAGTCTGATCGGAGAATTTAGAGCCTCCAGACTCTACAGCAAGGTGTTCAACCAAGGATTTATGATAGCGTTTTGAGAGCTCAACATACAGATGAGAGGTGCATCCATTGAGGAATGTTGTGACCAGTGGCAGTAGACCTTTTGGATGGACTGTGAGATGAGATGGTGGTTTAACCTTTCAGGGCATGCTTTTTATACTCATGTCTACGCAGTGTCGTGAAGAGGTATTACGACACTTTCATCACACCAGGTTTGTTGTACATCCGAGCCGCACCAAGCTGTATCTTGGTTACATCAACAGTTTTGGTGGAGAAGCATGAAGAGGGCAGTGACCGAGTTTGTGATCTGCTGTTTGACTTGTCAGTAGGTTAAGGTAGAACGTAAGTTGCAACCTCTTCCTGTCCTCGATTGGAAGTGGAACCACATTACTATGGACTTTGTGACTGGTTTATTGAAGTCTTCTCGGAGGCATAATACAGTGTGGGTCATAGTGGATCAATTGATTAAGTCAACCCGTTTTATTGGTATAAAGACAGCTGATTCTCTTAAGATCTTGAGTCGATTTTTTTTTTGAGATTGTCAGACTGCAAGGCGTATTGTTTCAGATCGGGACCCAAGGTTGTCTCTCAATTCTGGCAGAGCTTGCAAAAGGAGTTGGACACACAGTTGTGTTTCAGTATGGCGTTCCATCCACAGACAGATGACCAGTCGAAGCGAACTATTAAGATCTTAGAGGATATGTGTAATACCCTGACCCAAATTAAGCATAGTTTAGCGTAATAAATCTTACTTGGACCTGTTAATCTTGAAGATTATGGTTAGGGTTTGAGAAAAGCCCAGGTGTGGCCCAATCTAAGCTCGAAAGCTCAGTGATCCAGCTCATCCAGCTGGAGGGGCAAAATGGTAATTTACCACTTATTGTTATTATTTTATTAATTGTGTTATTATGTGATTATTATTAGATGATATTATTCTCCTTAGTCAAGGATTTCTATTTCTGATTTTAAAATAATTTTATTTTCAGAAAATAGTATTTAAAACCGCCCGTCAAAACCCGAAAGGGAGAAATAAATATTTTTAAATGGTTTTGCAAATGAGATAATTTTTGAAACAACTGTAGTATGTTAGACCATTTTAGCATGGTCTAGTTTATTCTTTCAAAACCCAAAAATGAGGAATTTAAATTGTTTTGTTTAACAAAAGTTAAATTAACTAAATAGTGTTAAATTATGAATTTTATTTAAATCAATGATTTTTAGTGAGTTTTAAACCTCCAATTTTTTATGATAATTAAAGTTTTTAAAACCCAACTTATCTGTAAGGTTGGATTAAGTTTTTGAGCTTCAAATCATGCTTTTAAGTAAAAAAATCCAGTTTTTATCAAATTGGGGACTTATTTGCAAAATGGGAATTTTGGAAGGGTTGTTTTGCAACCAGACTACCGAACAGTGGTTACACTGTTCGGGACATCGGCAGCAGCTCCATGCAGAGGCTCGATGGCCACTTCCTTCAGATGAATTCCTATAAACCCCAGCCCTCAGCTCAACTTTCAAACTCCCAAACTTCATCTTCTCTCTTAGTCTCTCTCAGCTGCTCTCTGTGAAACCAAACTTCATCTCCCTAGCCTCTGTTTTAGAAAATTTCTTACCGTAAGCTTAGAAGGGGAGATTTCCAAAAGTCAGATTTTTCAACCCAAGAACTCCAGTGAAGGTAACCACTGTGGTCCTCTTTCAATTCCAGTTAGTTTAGAATCAAGAAAAACCAAATTTGTCCATGTTTTGAGTGTGTAAAACCAGTTTGAAGTTTAAGGAAAAATCCCAGTTTTTATTGTATCAGTGTGTTTTCAGTGTTAAAATCGGATGACCTGCTTAGTTTTAAAAGTTCCAAATCACTCCCTATGGAAAGAGGACTCACTAAGGAGTCCATCTGACCGATTAGATGTGAAAACCAAACCCAGGAAACCCACTGTTCCGGGATTCGTATTTCACACAGGGATTGCCCGTAACTATCTGTTGTTGCAGATAGTGGAGGAAGACGACTCTTGGACGATCTGAGAGTCGATCTCCGGACAGTCCGAGGGTCACACCCTTCGGACGTTCCGAGCTTCAGCCTGAAATCCTGAAGCGTCCGAGGCTGGTCAGACTCAGCCGGATGTTTTGAGTCTAGTTCGGAAGGACCGAACCCTACTCGGACAATCCGAGCCTCACTCGGCATGTTCCGAGACACCAGACCCACCGAGACTTGTTTTTCAGACTTTTTCGGTTCGGAAGGATCTTCGGATGATCCGAGACCTGATCTTCGGACGATCCAAAGTCAAACCCACAGTCTGAGATCAATGATTAGTTTAGGCAGTAGTTCGGATGATCCGAAGCCACAGTACCTGGTTCCGAGGCATGTTCCGAGGGACCCAGTTTTTAAACATGAAATCTTGTGTGATTAATGTTGCATGTGATGTTTATATCGTTTGATAATTAAAAATGTACTAACCCTCTTCTCTTATTACTATAGTGTATATACTATTGTATTCACTTCCAGGCCGACTCTATTGGTCGGCACTGAGTGACTTCACTTCCAAGTCGACGCTATATTTGTCGGGCACTGAGTGACCTGAAGGCCTTACTCAAAATGTCAAATCTGGTCATATCCAGAAGACAACCGAAAAATGACCTGAGTATCTAGACCTAACTCAATAAGTCAATCTGGTCATGCCCAGAAGACAATATGAGTTTTGGACTGAGCACCGTATTATTACTCTACTATGGATTATTGTAACTTAAAATGGTTAGAACCAAGTAGGAGACTCAATTCCATTTACCTTAGATATTTTTGGGAAAACAAGTATGGTTTTTTAAATACTACTTGTATGTATACATATGAATGCTATGTATGATGACTTATGATTGATTGTGCACTTATTTGCTTGTTGTACAGAACCGCGATACCACACATTTTCGATGAGGGAACTTAACTTTGCAGTAGGTGTAAACAGGTTATATGAGTTGGATCTTGAGCAATGAGTGGTTTCAAGTTTGATGAACCCACTCATGTGCCTAGACATGATGCACTTTTGTAAGAAGTGCTTATGGTAATGGTGAATACTATGATGTTAATCATATTGAAATGTGTAATACTGCTTCCACGTGCCCTTGATTATTGAACCAACATCGGCCATGTGTGTGAGATGGTTTACGTCTACTGGACCATGGGTGTCGACAGTTGCTGACTTGAGGAGTGTCAGTATCGGCTATTGAGAGCCGGAGATGTACTTGTAAGGATGTATTTTGTCCGTGTCGGGACTTAATACGATGGTCTCAGCGTAGTACGTAGGCGTTACGTTGGATGACAGCAGTATTTGAAGAGATGATGAAATGTGGAATGATGATGAGATTATACTTGAATTTCTTATCAAACATGAGATATTATATTGCAACTATTGATTATTTTGCTAACCTGTTGTTTACTTAAAACCGCATTGTTATATTCCTTCACTGGGCTAGTTACCTCACCCCACTCACCTTTCAGGAGATGAACCCAAAGAGGAGAACCCTTTATTTGAAGCTTAGCGTGGATAAGCTGCGGCGTTGCTTTAGGATTCCCACTGAGGGGAATACCCTTGTCTTTGCTTTCTGGTTCTTAGAACCATTCATTTTTGTAAAGTACCGTGTGTGGTACTTAGTTTGTCTTAATGTGATGTATTAGACTACCATGTATCCGTAGTTACTTTGATGATGTTTCAATGATAATTCGATGTTTGGAATTAAGTGTTATTGTTTTTATCTGTTGGGTTAGACTTATGCTACATGTTTGAGTCCACATGATGAGATCATGTGTGACCTTTAAGCCTAACTGTTGATCCGGCCCAGTTAGACTTCTTGAGTGTCGTCTTAGCTTTAAAAAAAAAAAATTCAGTTGTGTTCCGGGTTTCATGTCGGGGCGTGACAATATGCTTCGAGCTTATATTTTGAATCTTAATGGTAGTTGAGAGAGCCACTTACATCTGGTTGAGTTCGTTACAACAACTATTAGTCCAGTGTCAAGATGACACCGCATGAGATCTTGCATGACAGGCCTTGCAATCATCCTTGTGTTGGGCAGAGACTAGTAATACAGTGATGTCAGGACCAGATATGGTCAGGGAGGCTACAGATCAAATGAGTTTGATCAAGTAGAGACTGTTGACTACCCAGAGTCGACAGAAGAGTTATGTTGACCGTCGGAGGAGGGCACTTAAGTTTGTTGTTGGGCTCCGTAGGAAGTTGTCAACTCTATATATTAGTCCGTTTGAGATGCTAGAGATGATCTGGTAGGTGGCTTTCAACATGCACTTCCTCTTAGTCTCGCCGGACACAACATCTTCCATGTTTCAATGCTTCAAAAGTATTATTAGGATCTGTCGTATATGATCAACTTAGAAGATGTGGAAATCAATGAGGACGTTACGTATGAAGAAGGACCAATATTAGTTAAGGATTCGATGGAGTAGAGGCTCCGTGGCAAGATTATCCTCCTGGTTTTAATGGTTTGGCAGCCCAAAGGCAAGTAGACTTCTATTTGAAGAATGAGGCGATGATGAAGAAACAGTTTCCTGCCTTGTTAGAGACTAGAGGTATATGTTCAGTTTGAAATTCGACGACGAATTTCCTTTGAGGGGGTAGTGTTGTAACATCCATTCCCGAATTACCCAATTGTGGAGAGATTTTTTATTCACCGAGTTGTTTGCGGGATTTTTTTAGTGTTTGGGAGAGTGTGGGCTCCATAGTGACCCCAGTTTGTCTAATTTTGAGTTTGGGAAACTCAGAGGGGCATTTTAGTAATTTTATAATTGTTATATAATGATATGAAAAATCTTTGAAAAATCACATGCTTTCCCGATCATCGTCTGTTATTCGAGATTTTTTTGGGTTCTCGAATTCATTATATTTTAATATTTTGAAAAGAAATTTTAAAAACTTTGATTTTTATTTAAAAAAATGAAAAAGAAAAAGAAAACCCAATCCAAAACCCTAGTAACTAAACAACCCCCCCTTGTGCGATACTGCAGTCGCATGTTGCAGTGTCCGTGCCCCTCCCTCCCTCTCCCGATTCAGATCTCTATCTCTTTCGGTTCTTCTTCTTCTCACTCTCCTTTGTCTTCTCGTCTTCCCTTCTTCGAGCTATCTCTCTCCCTCTCGCTGTCGTCTTTCTCCTTATTTTTCTCCCTCTGTTCAAGCAGCAACGACCGTGACCCCTTCTTCGTCGGTGCGAGCGGCCATTTATCTCTCTCTCTGTGATCGATTGGAGTCCAACGTCCCTCCTTCACCGCCAGAGGTGCCGTTTCTGTCCCTTCCCGCCGTAGCAGTCATCTCCAGGTATGCATTCTCTCTCTTTTCCTCCTCCTGTTCGATCTGTCCTCCCCTTCTCTCCTCTGCCCTTAACCCTCTCTAGTTTTCCCCAATTTTCTTCATGCCTTTCATTGTTTTTGCAGTGGTTTTCCTTGATTTTCAACGGTTGTCATTGATTCTCAATGGTTTTCCTTGGTCTTCATTGAGTTTCCTCCATTTTCATGATTTTTTCCCATCTTTTCCCCTTCTCTAACTCAGTTGAGCAACTGAGTCAACTCGGTTGAGTCCCAAGCCAACTCAACTGGGCATCTGGGCAACTCTCTTTTGGGTTTGGGTTAGGTTCGGCCCAAGCAAACTAGTTTCTGGCCCAGTCTGATCCACCCAATTTCGGCCCAACCTTGGTCCGATCCAGTTTCGTCCGGCTCGGTCCTGATCTGGCCCAGTTAGGTCAAGACTTGGCCCGACCCAGTTCTGGCAGGCCCAACCCGTTTTCAGACACGGCCCAGTTCGGCCTATTTGGGGCCCAGCCCAATTTTAGGCCCATTTTGGATATGGCCTCATTTTTAGTCCGTTTTGCCTTATTTACTTATTCATTCTTCCTTATTTCAACAGATTGAGCTCCCTTCAACCCATCAAGCCGTTTACTCCCTTTGATTTTCGATTCTACATACACTGCGAGGGGACTTATCACTGTTTCAGTATGTTTCCACATCTATTTAACCTTTAATCTTGGACATTAGTGACTTGGACCATTCATTTATTAAGCCACTCGATAAGGGAATTGTTAAAATGAACATGTGGCAAGGGACATGTTCGGGTACACTCATGTCAACTATATGCGGTTAATGGAGAATTGTAATCAGATGGGCGATTATTTGAGCTTCGAAACTTACTGGTAACATGTTTGTTTAGTTATTGATGGGAATGTACTTATAATGAGTAAAATATGTGTTGGATATTGGACATGATATTCGAAAATTGTTGATAATATGTTCGTGTTCAATCATAACGTGTATGTGAATTTGTAGCCTCCTAGTTTTGAAATTATCTTCTAAGACATTTTATAATATTATATTATTAATTCCTTTTAATAATACCCCTTATATCCTTTCTTAAATCTAGGTAGTTCAGGGTCCTATTTGGCTGACTTGAATAGTCCACAAGGCCAGATATTAAATTATAAATGTGGTATTAAATTTTGGCGAAAAAACTCAATGTTTTAATAAAACAACATCGATTTGACAAAATTTCTTAATTTTAAAGAATTTCTGGAAGAAAATATAATTTTATAATTAGATGGATTAAATTATTCTGATAAAAACAATCTAAAGTTTCAAAGTGTTTCGGAATAAAAAACCACTCCATCTAAGTGACAGAATAATCGACGGCTCACATTTTTCGATGTAAAATAACTATTAAAAACTTGATGTTTTGGAAATTTGAAAATACAAATGATTCAGTTATATTACAGATTGATTATTAACTTCCTCTGTATATTTTTAGGATTTTGTCTTCATTATCAAAGTGGAGTTTTGCCACTTATGAAATTTTAGGCAGTGAAAATAGGTAGAATTAGATCGAGATTGGCATTCCGTTAAGTTTGAAATTTAAAAATAATGTAAGATCTAAAATATGGAGTTGAAATGAGGTTAAATGACTGAGTTTCTAAAGCAGTGAAGTTTTAACCCTAATATAATATTATTAATATTCATAACTTGTTATTATACTTTTAAAATTCAATTTGAAAGAGTTTTTGGACTCGAATCGAGTCAAACTCAAACTAATTGAGAGGGTCATTCAATATTCTTAATGATTAACAAAACTAAAATTATAATTATTGACTAAAAATTATTTAATTAATTAAAATTAGTCTAAATTAACCACTAATTTAGACTGAGGTATCACAAAATTTGTCCATGAACACCGACCAAAGTCTGGTCCATGATGTGTCTGAATCAATTTATTTTGAATCTTTTTTAATGGTTTAAATTGGTTTAGATCTATTTCAGATTTGAGATAGGTTTATATTTACCAATGAGACTTTTGTAGAGGTCACACAAAGATTACTCGTTAAATGGATGTAAATTTCATATGGTTCAATATCTTGCAGTAGACATGACAGTATTTGAGGTAGTCAGATTTATCCATTCATAAATGAATTTGGACAAGTGTACCCATTTATAATAAGGTCAGACTGGGTTCGGTCAATTATTAAACGGGTTAGGTAATGTTGAGTTAGAATGCACCAAATTTTCCATTGTTCTTCTTATATTTTATTTTCTATTAAAAATATTTTTTTCTTAATTTTTTTTTCAAAATTTTTAATTTGAGTGGGCTAGACTGAGTAAAATAAAATTTGGACAGGTCAGTTCACTAATTAAAAAATTCAAGTTGAGTTAGGATAGAAGATCTTTTATAACTTAAAATAAACCCGATGTAATCTTTAACCCGAACCAACCCAACTTATTGCATCCTTATATGGGCCACAAACTTTTATGAGTGCTCATTAGCTCTAACTTATTTTATATTTGCGAGTTTAAGCTCCCATGGCTTAATTTTGGTGTGTATTAGAGATAGTGGGATCATCCGTGGGGGTTTTAATAAGACTGTGTCTGAATTTCTCACACATTAATCCAAAAAAATTTCACATCACCCTTTTCACATGTCAAACAAATATAAGAAATTGAATTTCATTGAAAAATGTTTCTCATGTCGATTTTCTAAGAAGCCTTTTTGAAATTGATTTTTTCTTTCCTCACGTGAAAAAACATGACATTAAATATTGATAAAAGTGATTGAAATACTTAAATATTTATGAAGTCAATATGTCTTCGTAAATCTTATTAAAGATTTTTTTTGAAATACGATATTATATTTTAGACAAGTAGACATCTAAACTATCCAAAATATATATAGATATTCAGACCTCATATTCTATATGTTTATTTGATATTTTTTCTAAACTTAATTCTTTATAATGATTATGTTTTGACGGTGGAGATTTATTTTATAGATACCTCTTTGTTCATATAAAACCAATACAATGTATATAGACCGAATATCTACTTAATTACATGACTCTGGAAATTGTTTGACTTGAATTGAAAATATTTGGGTTTCAAAAAGTGGCTTAGTTTGGAAAAATTAGTAGTAAAATACGAGTTAGATAAAAATTAGTAATCCATATTTAATGTATTTGAGATAAGATTAGAGTTTCAATCTAACTTGCGTATCCGAGTTGCATTTCTATAAGATAACTGAAGCAATGCTTTTAAACTCATGAATTTTAAAGTATAAAAATTAATTTTAGTCTTCAAGCATCAATAATTGAGCGTAACGACTCTGATCCGATTTGACCCGTACAATAATGTCCGCTTTGTGCCAACACTGGCCCGCACGACTTTACATTGGGCCTAGTCTAACTCACAGGCCCAAAACGTGTTGTGTTGGGTTAGGGGTCTGCTCCCACTTATATACCCCCTGAATATTTTGCTACTGGGAGATATGGGACTTTTGACACATCCACACGCCCAACTAGTAGTCTGACGTCGGTCAAACAGACACTGGCTCATTTTTTTCTCACTTTTAGCCCCAATGGGCTCGGCCTTCTGGGCCTCTGGGCTAGGGCCATCACAATCCACCTCACGTAAACCCAGAGCCGCCCTTTGCTTGACTTGGCCGCCTGAGCTCCTTGGTCGGGACCTCATTCCACCCCACTTAGGCCCAGAGCCGTCCTAAACTCGGCTCGATTACACTACTCAGTCGGCTGCCGGGCCGTTCTGGGCTCAGCTTGACTCAACACAGTAGAGGGGCAAGGGACCCATACAGGCAGAGGGTTTGAACCTTGGGCTCTGACCCTACACAACCCGCAGAATATTGTTTGTTCTAGGCCCAAACTGGCCCTCACGGCTTTTCATTGGCATTGTCCAACTATCAGACCCAAAACGCATTGTGGTGGGTTAGTCTGCTGCCACTTATATGCCCCCTCAATATTTTTCTCCTAGGGAACATGGGACTTTTTCCCACATCCACACGCCCAACTAGCAGTCTGTTGTTAGTCAAATCGACCATGCTTGTCGGTCGGACAAACACTGGCTCATTTTTTTTCTCATTTTCAGCCCCATTGGGCTCGGCCTTTTGGGCCTTTAGGCTGCGGCCATCACATTGTGCGTTTTAATTTATTGCAAATTTGAAAGCTAGGCCGATTGGGTTTCTAGCAATCGAGCATCTTCTCTTTGTGCAATTAATAATCCTTCTAAGAGACTCAGTTCTTAATAAATCGATGTTTAGGGTTGAGTTAGGATCTTAGTTCATCCTCTTAATCCAATTTTAATTAATTAATCAAAGTAAGAGAAAGATTAAAATTCATCCACAAATCGAAACTCAAGTCTAAACAAAGAATTAAATAAATTCGTGATACTAACCTGGGATTGATCTAAAGAACAGAGGCGGATCCGAAGATCGGATAACAACCCAAAGCCCCCAAGTAAAGCATAAAAATAAATTCTTCACCAAATTCACAAATTCGAATTTGGAGAGAAGAAATTAATTTTCTAAAAATTATTATTATTCAAATGAATAAAAAAAATTACAAGTGAATCTATAAGGAAATAAATGCTAAAAGACTATTCTACCCTTTCCTAAAAATATCTTATGAAAAAAGACCTTGTAAAATTTCTTCCCAAATTGACATGCTCAGGTGGCTGCGAAGTGGGTAACAAATAGACCAATAAAATTCATCAAAAATGCCATTAGGATACCACATGGGCGTTCCCACTTGGTTATTCTAAAAATATTCTTCAAAAATGTAAAAAATTACCCATTTCTTGAGATAAGCTTCGATTGTCCTTTCCATTCTTCCATACGTTGGTGGATTTTATCCAAATCTTGCAACCTTTGCAAAACAAGCCTAAAGGAGAATTTTTAGCACTAAACACATTGAAAAGATTTTGGAGAAGGTTTGGATTGCTTTTGGAGAGAAGAAATAGGAGAGGATCGGCAAAGGTATATATGGAAAGTAGACTTAGGGTCTTGTGTATGGGCAGGACTAAATGGGCACTTATTTGGGTAGTTGGGTCATTAAGATGTGGATAATTGGATTATTCAATGGATGGCGACCAATATGATGTCGTGATGATCCAAGTCCAATAAAATGATGGACTAATTAGACGAAACTTAAGTAGGGTATCCACGACCAAATTTGTCCATGAAGTCCGACCAAAGTCTGGTCCATGATGTGTCTGCATCAATTTATTTTGGATCTTTTTTTCATGGTTTAAGTTGGTTTAGATCTATTTCAATTTGAGATGGGTATATATTTACCAATGAGACTTTTGTAGAAACACACACAAAGACTACTCCTTAAATAGATGTAAATTTCAGATGTTTCATTATCTTGCAATAGACATGACAGTAGTTGAGGTATTCAGATTTATCATTCATTAAATGAATTTGGACAAATGTATCCATTTATAATAAGGTCTGACTGGATTTGGTCAATTATTAAACGGGGCTAAGTCGTGTTGTGTTGGATTGCACCAAATTTTTCATTGTTCAATGGCCCCATATGAAGAAAAGTGTTCTTATATTTCATTTTCTATTAAAAATATATTTTTTTCTCAATTTTTTTTTGAATTTATATGTCGGAAACCGTGAATATCCAGCGTAAAACCCCCACGGGTGGATCTCTACTCCTAAAGCACACCCAAGTTAGGCCATAGGGACTCAAACCCGTGACCTCTCGCTTCCTGAGGCAGGAAGTAACTAACTGAGTTATAATTTGAGTTGGTTAGACTAAATAAAATAAAATTTGGATAAGGTTGAAAAGGGTTAGTTCATTAATTAAAAAATTTAAGTTGAGTCAGGAAAAAAATTATAACTTACAATAAACCTGATCCAATCTTGAACCCGACCCAACCCAACCTATTGCCATCTTATATGGGCCACAAACTTTTACGAGTCCTTTTTAGGGCTAACTTACTTTATATTTGTGATTAAATATAATGAAATATATATTTTATTTATTTAAAATTTGTTATTAATTTCACATCACCCCTTTCACATGTCAAACAAATATAAGAAATTGAATTTCGTAGAAAAATATTTCTCATATCGATTTTCTAAGAAACCTTTTCTAATGAAATTGATCTTTCTCTTTCCTCACGTGAAAATAAGCAAAAATGACATTAAATATTGATAAAAGTGATTGAAATACTAAATGTTTATGAACTCAAGATGTCTTCGTAAATCTTATTAAAGATTTTTTTTGAAATACGGTATTATATTTTAGACTACTAGACCTCTCCAATGTATCAATACTGTGGAGTAAAAATAAACTTCACGTGTAACTTATTATAAGAAAAGGTTTAACGAATTTGGTTCATTGATTAATCACCTTTTTAGCCTTTTAAGCATGGTTAGAGCTTTTAGCAAATGGCTTATCATAAGACCAAAGTAAGCTCATATAAAGAATAAAGTTTGAGATTAAAAAATAATTTAATCCTTAAAATTTGGCATAACAATGAAATTAAAGTCAATAAGAGATTCTATTGAGGTCTCTTATTTATGTTTAGACTTTTTCAATGAACTTACAATATTGGAAGAAAAAGCACTGTAAAGATCATAACGTATAAATATTTAAGATTAAAATAATTTAAATTCATCAAAATTTTGAGAACATAATAAATATGACTTCTTTGATTCAGTTGAGATAATTCTTCAACTTTTGACCTGTTATTAATGCTAAGGCCTCTCCAATAGGCTTCTTGTAATCTATCAAGGTTGTCTTTTTGGTCAACATTTTCATGTAAAGACCTTTTCTGTTGAGGCATCACTTCAAACCCAAGTTGCTCTTCATTAAGATAAAAATATTTAAATATTAAACAAATAATTTAAAGGCAACAAAATTTTAAAGAAATTCAATAACATGTCTTTATTGTGCTAAACAAAGATGATTTTTTATTCAAACACTTACACCTTATGTGGGGGCCGCCTTAGCCTAATGTGTTAGGTTTGTTCGAAAGATCTCTTTCTCTAAAAAAGATCATTTTTATTTGTACAAGGAGTGCTACTTTGCTTAGAGTCAACCTGAACTCAATTGACCTACCCTAAGTTATTGGTAGGTTAACCCAACCCAGTTGAAACTATCAACCCCATTTTAATTCTGTTGGGTTTGGTCATGATTTGTATAAATCAACCCATCTAAACTACCCAAATTATATATAGATATTCAGACCTAATATTCTATATGTTTATTTGATAATTTTTCTAAACTTAACTCTTTATAATGATTATGTTTTGACGGTGGACATTTATTTTATAGATACGTCGTTGTTCATACAAACCAATACAATGTATATAGACTCAATATCTACTTAATTACAAGAGTTGATTCATGACTCAGTTTAACTCAATGGAAATTGGTTGTCTTTGAATTGAAAATATTTGGGTTTCAAAAATAGGCTTGGTTTGGATAAATTAATACTCCCTCCGTCTTATTTTAGTTATCTCATTTGAAATATTTATACTTTTTAAGAAACTCTTTATATAAAGCTAGCACTCATGTGATCTCATCCATTTTCAACACATTTTATACTACTCAAATACAAATGAGACAATTATTTTGGAACAATTCCAAAATTCATATAGGACAACTAATTTAGAATAGAGGGAGTAGTAAAATACGAATTAGATAAAAATTAGTAACCCAAATTTAATGTATTTGAGATAAGATTCGAGTTTCAATCTAACTTGCCTATCCCAGTTGCATTTCTATTAGATAACCGTAGCAATGCTTTAAACTCATGAATTCTAAAGCATAAAAATTAATTCTACTATTCAAGCATTGCACTTGTTTTGGGGCCATTTTAGTCCATGCAACAAAATTGATAGAAATGTCCTCCTATAATTATTAATTCTTTCTAAATTATTCTAACTTTCTAAGTTTCTAACAGGAGAGTCAAACTATTTTTACACTTTTCAAATTGTGTAAATATTTAAATTATTGAATGTTTTCATTTATTTAAAAGAACTTAATTGATAAAAAGAAAATAAACAAAAATTCTCCAAATTCAATTTATAATAACTGTAAATTAAAATTATTATTTTCACTAATTATATTTAAATTTAATTTTTTATAATATTTATTCGATGAATCTTTACTTCTGTTAGATTCTGATAGACAAAAAAATTATTTAATTTATAATTTATTTTCAATTTTAAAAAGTTAAGTACTAAGATAATTCATTGAACTTATTTTTATAATTAAACACTTTTTATAATTATTTATCTGACTATATAATATTTTTTTATATTGTCAACTCTATCTTCTGAAAGATACTGTGCTCCAAGTCAGAACACTCCTGCGTCACAATACACTGCTCCAGGTCAGAATACTCGTCCATTTGGTCCCTGTTCCATGTATGACATACCTTCCATTTCTAGTAACCTCGTGCCTTATGCTCGCCGCCGTTTTTGCCGCTACACCATTACGGTGGTACAAAACTTAAGCAATTTGGATAATGGCGAAATAATGACGCTTGGTTGGAATGATGTGAGAATGTGTAAGCGGTTTCCATGCGTTGGAGTTGACCCATGCTTTGATGAAATCCTTCCTTATTATAAATACAAATGAATGAAGGACAAACTTCACACTCAGTTACTTGGTTGAAGAAGTATCAATCCAGAGATGGAGATGGCTGCTACATGTGATGGTAAAGTGGTGGCAGTGGTGTTTGTGCTTGTTATGTGCTTTGAAATGACACTAGGGATGAGAAATGCAGCCTCATCCACCGGCCCTTCACCAGTTCACCCTACGCCCACCCTGCGACTGCACAAATCTCAGCGTCGGACGGTGTATGCACATCCATGGTGGAGAAACATGGCTACGTGTGCCAAGAACACACTGTATTGTGCCTTACTCTCTTCACTTGCTTCTTGATTGATTTTATAAGTTCAACCGATTGTCTAGCAGACTCAATTGGGTTGGGTCAACTTGTTTTCTAGTCAATTTTGAATTAAAAAAAAAAAAGAGGAAAAAGCCACAGTGAAAAGTAACTGTAATAGTGGGTCAAATTAGATTTCACTGATCAGAATTATCAAACTAGTATTTATTAAATGAATTTGAGTTAACTCTATTTATTCATTATATAGGGTGATCGTGCTAAAAAATGAGTTCTATTTTTTAAAGGCAAGCCTCTTTATCCACTTACACTAAGTAAATCTAACGGAAGTGGTCTTTTGTGGTGGAGTTGGAATCTAACTAAGGACTTTTGTTTTCAAAAGAGGGTTTCTAACCATCAATCACGAGTTCTTAATCTTCACTCCAACTTCTTAGGAGGGTTTTCTTTTATTTCTAATTTCACTCTTATTATCGTCATCTTTCAAAATTTCATTTATTTAAAGTAGATTTTTCCAATTCTACTTAGTTTGATTCTATAATAAATTGTAAAGTTTCTCACTCCACCATCCATTATAGCCATTTTTTATTCATTCACCCTATGTTTTGTAGCCAATCTTCTCTCTTTGCTAACAATTTATAACTTTTCAACTAAGGTGTCATTTTATCATTATTGGAGCTATCATTTAGAGTTAGATAACTAATGCAATATAACATGCATCTCTATTGTCTTGATCTTTTACTATTTGTTTTTTTCAATTATCCAACACTTTGTTCTATGAATTTATTGTAAGCTTACAAGTGTTTTATAAAATCGTCTATTTAAACAACATGAAACTCTCTTGCGACAGTGAACTTCTCTAGCATATTTTTATTTTGTCTATTATGGTCTTATCATATCAATTATATCTAAATTAGACCATGTATAAAATTATAATGTAAAACTCAAATCTCTAAATTTAATAATATTATCTTCATACCTTATCTTTAATTTTTCCAAAAAGTAGCAATAAAGAGATTTAAATTCCTTTGCCCATTGCCCCACTGGTCCATTCTCTAAATCCACGTAACACACGAAAATGGTCAACCGTCGAATAAGGGTAATGTTATCGACACCCCCAAATCCTTTTTATATACACCCCCTATCTCTACTTTCCTCTTTTACCCCTCTCTCAATTCCCAGTCACAGTTTACCACCTCCGTCTGCAGTAACGCACGCTTTTTGGCGCTCTTTTCAAGGGTCATTCCTTCTCCTCTCTAAAACTGGGGTTTCTCTTCTTCTCTCTACCTTCCCAAACAACACCCATACATCCATTGTCCTCGATGTTGATGTATTTTTCTCAATATTTTTTTCCTCTTTTTTATTTCAATAGTCTCTTTATCATGGTGGTGCAGTAGTATTTCCCAGTGGGATCCACTTTCAAAGCATGAAGTTGGAGAATGCAGGGGTCCTGCTATCTCAGCAAGCAATGTTGGCACGTTTTGAGTCTCCGGTGAGTGTCAGATTCACCGGCGAGACTGCATCGGATTGCGGCTTCCTAAAGGCATATGCAGCCTTTGCGGCAGCCCTCTATATCTCTTTAGTGTTTCTGGATTCTTGCACCGGCAAATGCGATCCCGAGTCCGCAAAGTTGAGGCAGGCTGAACGACCTCGAAGCGCTATCGCCTCCACGTCATGTGCCCGTGTAGCCATCTCGGCGGATGGGAAGGTCCCAAGCCATATCCGTGACTTCTTGTGCGGCTCGCAAACCTTGCACACCGATTTCCTGCCGTTTCTCCGCCGCACATCCTTGTAAACAGGGTGTCTCGTCACCAGGAATTTTGATGCAGAGGCAACAGGATCTGATGGCTCGAACAACCCGAACTGCGGCTATGTTCACGACCCGATCAAAATGGACAGTTGATGGTGGAGTTTAATGGGTCTTTGGTAATTAAATGGAGGGAAAATAAAGGGGTATGGACTGTACTGGGAAGAATTAATGGGAAAGATTAATGAGAAACAGAAGTGGGTATGAGTGAAGTTTTGGTTTCCAGGTGAACAAAGCTTGAGTCGTAAAAATGGAATAGGATGCAGGGTCCTCTGTTGGCGTACAAAGAAGAAGAAGCTAGAGGCGATGAAGGGAACACGTGGATATACAAACATCAGCAGATCTGGATTGCAGGCGCTGGTCCAAGCAGCAGGAGATGGGTTATGGGCTATGTTTGGAGAGCCCCAGGCGAACAATAGAGAGGATACTCAGAGAACGGCACAGGGACGGCAGTGCTTGGGCTGATATGAAGTCGAGCAATCTTCCTGCGAAGAGAGGGAAGTAGAGAAAGGGCAAAAGAATAAGACCCTCGAAAAGTGCTCCTAGAAAGCGTGCTTTAATTTCAAAAGAGGGAGAGAGGTGGTAAACTGCATCTCTGGAATTGAGAGGGGTAATAGAGAAAAGTAAGGGGTGTATATAAAAAAGATTTAAGGGTCTATATAACATTACCCGTCGAATAAACGTCAAGCAAAGGAATAAAATGATGAAGTAATTATAATCACAATAACTAAAACTTGCTTGCCAACAATAAATTAGACACCAAAACTCCTCATAAAATTAGTAAACGAACATATATACAATAATAAAATGGTTTTGAATTCTTGAATCACAACTCTATTATTAAATTAGTGCAATGTCTTTGGTTGGTGTCGAAATTAGACAAACATGGTAATGTGGAAAGGCTCTTTCCGACGTTATTTATGATTCATACTGTATTTTTCATTGTTCGAGGGAATAGAAAAGTTTAGTTAACTGAAAGGCTATCTCGATTGTAAATTGATGAAAACATTGAAATTTCTAAAGTTTAACAAAAAATTCCGGAAATACAAGTAAAATTTGACTGAATTTTTTGAAATTTGATAAATACTAGAAAATACAGTTTTATCTAAAAAATTGACCAATATTTCCAAAATTTATAGTTTCGTTTGCATCCAAAACAGAAAAATTCGGTTGATATTTCTAACTTAGAAATGAGGATAGGACAAAGAATGTAATTTTCTATGTTTCGTTTGCTCTGAAATTTTTTATGTTTAGATAATATTAAAATATATTCATTATTAAAATCAATAGAAACGGTGCCGCTTCCATTTGCATGGCAAACCAAGTAAAACTTGATGAATTGTGGTTTCTTTGCATAATGATAAGGAAACATTCTTTACTTCACTGACAAACTGCATAACTGCATAACTTTACGAAGGTATACAATATTTTGGAAGGAAACATTCTTTACTTCAATGACAAACTGCAGTGCATGTCCAATGATGAATTGTGGTTTCTTTGCATAATGATGAATCCTTATACTGTATATTCTACCATGGTTTTTGTATGTGACCAATGATCGGTATCAGGTGACAACAGAAGATGGTTATATTCTCGGCATTCAAAGAATCCCACAGGGCGTTACTAATAATACGAGTGGAAGTGGAACACCGGTTTTACTCCAACATGGTTTAATGATGGTGAGTCGGGGTTATTTTTTTTTAATATTCACATCGATTTTCTATATGTACTGAAAAATACATTGGTGATTGCAGGATGGCGTTTCTTGGATGATAAGTTCTCCCCAAGAGTCATTACCATTCATCTTGGCCGATAGTGGCTTTGACGTGTGGATTGCCAATTCTCGCGGGACGCAGTGGAGCCGACATACATCACTTGACCCAAATGATCCAGTACTCTTGCTCGTAACCTTTCACTTCATGACCTTCTTTCAGATGATGTCGGCGTCCACCAATTAATCTGTGATGTCAATTTTTACAGGAATACTGGGATTGGACATGGGATGAGCTCGCAGCGTACGATCTTCCAGCATTTGTTCAGTATGTATTTAATCAGACGAAACAGAAACTAAACTACGTTGGGCATTCCCAGGTGAATCACATATGGTCTCTTTTCTTTTCTCTGTTTTTTTTTTTTCTGTAGTTGGAGGGACTAACAATTACAATATGTGGAGTGTTTTTCAGGGAACTTTGATCGCTTTAGTATCCTTGTCTCAGAGGAAGTTGTTAGACAATTTGAACTCAGCTGCCTTGCTGAGTCCAATTGCTCATATGGATCAGGTGACATCGCTGCTGGCGCAGGCTTCAGCCAGGGCATTCCTCGCAGAAGTACACGAAATCAATGCAAACCTTTCTCTTTTAAGTTATTACTGTAACGAATGCATCTTGCTAATGATTGTCTCTGTTGCAGGCTAGGTATTGGTTGGGTTTGTCAGAATTTGATCTAAAAGGGTGAGACATGAAACTCTTTCTTTCATTACCACTCTAGGGTCTTCAGAAATTTCATAGAATCTCAAACTCTACTATGCTCTAATTTGTGCAGAGAGGCTCTAAGCAAACTCGTCGAAGCTCTCTGTAAAGATCCAGCAATTGACTGTGTTGACTTGATGACCGCTTTAACGGGTACTACACTTGTAACTACATGATCACATTTTCTCGACTAGAAATCATCCATCCATGAAATGGACTCAATACTTACCAACGGAAATTCCAGGCAAGAACTGCTGCATCAACAATGCCACAATGGAAACCTTCCTACAACATGAACCTCAGGCAACGTCGGTGAAAAACATGATCCATTTCGCTCAGAGTAAGCACTGTAATCCATATCTAGAAAGATATCAGATCCCATTTAAACTTCAAACAATTTCTTCCATTGGCAGGCTGTGATTCCAACCTACAAGCATAATCTCGCTGTCTTAAGAGTGCATTCAATTACAGAGGGTCTTCATGCCTTCAATTATAAATTTAGACTAAAATCTGAAATATCGTCTGAAATATTTTTTGTCTAAACTTATGCTGAAAACGGCCAATGATTTTAACTTTCAAATTTTGGGTGAAAGTTTTCGATCCAAGTAAGGTCGAAAAGTTTCTATTGTACAAAATTCGTAAGTTCATGCAACCATGCTAGTGTCTTCACCAAGAATGCAACCATGTTCTTGAGTATAAACAACTGCGCATGTGAATGCATTCTAAAGTCGGGACCTATTCCTCTTCTTGTTATTATCAGTCATTTATTTCATATATCTACAGCGGTCACTCATACATCTAAAGCCTTGAAGATGAAAGTTTACACATTTTTATTTTCTGTGAACATGGGATAGTGATTCGAACTGGTACCATAGCAATGTACGACTACGGCGGTGTGTTACACAACATGGTGCATTACGGGCAGCCGACGCCTCCTGTCTACGACATGTCCAACATCCCCAATGACTTCCCTCTTTTTCTCAGCTATGGACGACAGGCACTTTCCGACGTCAATGATGTAAAACTTCTGTTAGACGACCTTAAATCTCATGTGAAGGACAAGCTCACAGCCCAGTACATAGACAACTATGCACATGCAGATTTTATTATGGCCACAAATGCAAAGCAAGCTGTATATGATTCCATGATTGCCTTCTTCAAGCGTCACGGAAATTGATCATCAGTATTTGGTTGTTCCTACTGTTTCTTTAGGTTTTGGTTTCCATAACATCATTCATTTCTAGAGTATGCAGAGTTAAGTATAGGATTTCACCGTTCGCTCTATGCATCTATCTATTTTAGGGACTTTATATTTAAGGAAATAGTTGTGTGAATAACTGCAATATTAACATTATATATGTACATTAAAATCCAAAAACCAATCCCAAGAATCTATTGTTTCAGCCTCCACAACTGCAACTGCCTTTGGACGATTGCAGATAATAAGTGGCACCCATCTAGTACAATCAATGTTTTAACATCTCACCCTTTTTAATAGTTGAAACCGGTTCAACTCAAAATTTAGTCAAATATAGTTCAATTATCTTTAAGCATTTCGAAGTTTAAACCGTCAAAAGTCTTTAATAAGCTCGTAACGACCTATGGTTATTGAACTGTTTATTATTTAAGTTATAATTACGGTGAAGAAGGCATTTTTATGAAAAAAGTGATCGTTTGCTTTTCCTATTTTATGTTTCTATATTTGATATTTTACATTTTATAGTTATTTGCCGATTATTATATTTTTAGCTACTTTATTATTGATTGTTTGATTAATCAGTTAATTAATATTATTATGGAACATCAAACTCATATTACGAATTTGACAGATTTTGACCACCGTTGAACTACGATTGAAACCTACCCAATCCAACTATATCGTAGGATAATTTTTTTCACTAGTCACTTTTTAAAATATTTAAGTCCAATAAATGGTTGACAGCAATGAAAGAAGCCTTTTGACTAGAAAAAATGATATAAAAATGCACCGAACGAGATTTATGTGGAAAACCCATAAACAATAAAATACCATAATACGAAATTACGTGGAAAACCCAAACGGGAAAAACTAATGAAATAGAGACATATTATAGAATTGTTTTTACAAATCATGTCTGTTATATATTTATAAAGACAAATAAGAGTCCTAATTGTATTCGGAGTATCATTCCCACTCAACCTCTCTCTCTCTCTTTATCCAATACTCCCCCTCAAGTTGGTGCGAAAATATCGATGGAGTCCAACTTGGATAATATTTCTTTGAATTTAGCAGCAGAAAGATTTTTTGTGAAGATATCAGCTAATTATTGATCACTGCGAACAAATGGAGTAGAAAAAATTAGCTTTCAAATTCTCTTGAACAAAGTGACAATCTACCACAATGTGTTCGGTTCGCTCATGAAATACTGGATTTGAGGAAATATGAATAGCCGCCTGATTATCACAAAACATTTGTGTCAGTTGAGCAGAACCACAACCCAAATCACACAATAATGCTCAAAGCCAAAAAAATTCACTTGTGGTCGAAGCCATATCACGATATTTTGTTTCTGCACTTGATCGAGCAAAAATATTTTGTTTCTTACTCCTCCAAGTTATCAGGTTACCTCCAACAAATGTACAATATCCTGATGTAGATCTTCTGTCAACTGGATACCCAACCCAATCAACATCAGTGTAGGCAGTAATAGAGAAGTGACCATGCTGATGCATCCATATACCTCTTCCAAGTGAACCTCTCAAATGCTGTAAAATTCTGTTGACGGCATTCATGTGAGTAACTGTTGGTGCATGCATGAATCTACTAATTGGACTGACTGCATATGAAATATCTGGCCGAGTAATGGTTAGATAAATCAATCTACCAACCAATCTTTGAAACTGTCCAATATCAGATAATAATTCACCATCATCACTCAACTTACCACCATTGTCAGTTGGAATATCTAATGATTTAACTTCCAACTTTCCAGTATCTTATAACAGATCCAACACATATTTTCGTTGATTAAGAAATATGCCTTTTTTTAGTATGCAACTTCTAATCCAAGAAAATATTTTAACACGCCCAGGTTTTTGATGACAAATTTCTCATTCAACAGAAACTTAAGCCTTGAAATTTCATTTTGATCATCACTAGTTATCACAATATCATCAACATAAACTAAAATAATAGTTGTGTCAGACACCTTTCTTGACAAATAAAGAAGAATCAACTGCACTCGTTTTAAGCCCGTTACTCATGAGAATAGAATTAAGCTTAGCATACTAGGCACGAGGAGATTGCTTAAGCCCATATGTGGCCTTTTTCAGTTTGCAAACATAACCGACTATAGATTCTTTTGGATGACCAGGTGGAACACTCATATAAACTACTTCTTCTAAATCACCATGCAGGAATGCATTTTTCACATCCATCTGAAATAATTCCCAGCCATGATTCACTGCTAACGAGAGAAGTACTTGAAACGTGTTCATCTTTGCAACTGGTGCAAACATCTTTTTATAATCTTCTCTATAAGTTTGGGTAAAACAGCTGGCAACAAGCCTAGCTTTATGTCATTCCACAGTTCCATCATACTTATATTTTAATTTATATATCTATCGACACCCAACATTTTTCTTCCTGGAGGTAAATTATCAATATCCCAATTTTTATTCTTATCAAGTGCATGCAATTCTTCTTTCATGGCATTTTTTCAAATATGAATAGAGTTGGTTTCTCGGAAAGTCTTTGGCTCTTGTTCACTAGACACTGCACTCACGAAAGTCAAATGTACTGAGTAATATTGTCATATGTCAGGCTAGCCTCCATTGGATAGGATACAATATGGTAAGTGAAAAAATCTTTGATTCTTTTTGGAGGACGAGTCTCTCTACTCGATCTCCTCAGAGGAAGAGACAGTACCAATATCCCAGTTGCTGTATAAATTGATTGAGTTTCTGGAGAGATAATTTCAGTAGAAGATGTTGTTATTTCAGTTGCTGGAGACATAAGTTGACAATCTGGAGATATAATCTCAATATTTTGGCTAGTAGAGACATCATCAAGTATAGTAGGAAGAAGTACCAATTCAGACAAGTTCTCCCCCTGGGACCGATTCTCAGAATCACCTTATGCTTGAAAATAAGAGTCAGATTCAACAAAACGTACATCACGGGAGATAAGAATATTGCGAGATGTAGGGTTGTAACAAATGTACCCATTTTTGTAGAAGAATATCCAAAAAAGACACACCTAATAGATCGAACGTCCAATTCGTCGCGATGAAAAGTTTGTTGATGCACATAACAGACATACCCAAACAATCGTAAATGAGAGAGATCAATTTTTCTATTCTTCAACACTTTCAATGGTGCTTAAAGTTGATAATTCGACTAGGAAGACAATTAATCAGATAGATTGCAGTCAATACTCCATGAGACCAATACTGCTTTGGGACATGCATCTGAAACATAAGTACTCTAGCAACTTCTAAGATATGATCATTCTGTTGGGGTGTTCCTTTGAATCACATGTTGTTTCTCATTTTAGGGAAATTCTGATGTTTCTTGTTTTGGGGAAATATGTCCTATTTCGCTATGTTTGATAATCCATAATTATAGTGATTGTCCTTCCCTTGCTGTTATTCTTCTCATCAAGTGTTGTTCTCAGATTAATACTTACAGACTGATTCTCAACAAATTAAATTAATCGGACCCCCGTGTAGCAGACTCCGAAGAGTCGATCAGTTGAGATTCTTATCTTGTCAGTGAGACATGATACCGTATTAATCTTACTTTAACTATAACGCCCCGCCCTTTTTCACTCACTGAATATTAGAGTATATTTTTTTTTTTTAATAAAGAAGAGTGAGAGAGAGCGGGGAGACGTCACGATGCGAGCTAAGTCCGAGTTTTCAAAACTCGACCCTTAACTGGCCACCAATACGTGTGCGTGGACCAAGTCCACTAAAACATTTCACACGCTTTACATTTAACTGCGAAAAAATTATATGAATAAAAGTACTATCCATATCCATAATTATATTAATAAGCCAGGAAGCCAATCACTATTAAATTAACTAAAAATTAAGTATCCAAAATATCATGAAACCATAGCAAAAGAAATCTAAGTTATTATAATCCCAAAATACCAATTATCTCAATACATTGTTCTAAAGTCTATTAAGTAAAATAAGCATAAACTGCCCAAGCTCCTACGCTTGGCTTTCTTCACGTCCCATGTCCTTTCCATTCCCTGTTCCATCATCTATAGGGTAGAAGTAGGGCGTTCGTCAAAGTGCCCAGTAGGAATTCCAAAAAGGGTTATGTACACATAGGATCAATATAAAATCAAAATAAGTACATCATATCAAAACTGTAAAATATATCATAGTACCAAAAACAACGCATGATAATTATATCCAAATCATGCTAATGTATGTGTCATGTCATGGGTGTCATATGCCAATGATCCCTCACCCAATCTCCATTTCCAATCACAATACAAATCATATCAATAGTTTCCTTGATAAAATAAAGCCATAGCAAGGTATTCCCTTGGCCATTTACGTTCGCAGTGTTTTGTGACGACACCACCATGTCACTGTTATACCTCCCACGTATGTTAATCAGAATTACCGATGGAACGTGGACTCCTCCCTCTGCGCAAGGTTTTTGGACTGGTTACCCCTGAGCTCTTTGGCCCAAATTACACCGTACCCTTATCTAGCAATCCGGATAAGGCCAAAATATCAATGGTTCACATAGCTTCTTTCAACCTAGTTTTCAAGCCCCAAGTCATATCCGGACAGCTCATAACTTGGCTTGTTGTCCCATGTACTCCCTCCCATACCATGCATGAGGTCATAAATGCAATAATGCCATTTCATTTCAAATCACATGTTACTATCGAAAATAGTTCATAATCATATACATTCCTTTAATCAAAATAAGTCATCATGTTTGGAAATACAAATCTGCAACACAAATATATATATAAGATCCACATGTATTTTAATAAGGTAAGAATCCTACCAAATTCCAGTATACTGTATTTGTTGTTTTGTGAAGATACCGTTCAACGATCACGTCACAACGAATCGCTAACCCTTTGCGAAATCTCTTTACCTTAATGAATTTTATCACATACATATGTCAATTTGATTATCCATTTAATTCCCATCATTTCCCTACATCCTTCCAGATAAACTGAAGTTTCTGGAAAATATTCAAAAATTTAAACTTTTCAATTCAGTCTACTGAATCGCGTCCAGTTATTGTTCTCTACCCTACCGCAGACTTGCAGTCGACTGAAATACATTTTTAGTCAGCTGAAATCCAACTCAGTACTGTTATTCCTTGACTCGCTAACCTTTCAGTCGGCTGACTCTGAGTCAAACCCTCTGTATTCTCGGTCAATCCACTTTTAGTCGACTGAAATTACAGATTCAGTCGGCTGACTTTGGATCAGGTCAACTGTGTGTTTGGCCAGTATAGATTCAGTTGACTAAATCCAGGATTCAGTCGGCTGAATCATCAACCAACAGTTTACGTGTTTGATAAGTAATCATTCAGTTGACTGAATCATACGGTTGAAACACGTCAGATTAGTTTACTTCTTCGATACGTCTATTTTCAGTCGGCTGAAACACCATTATATCCCATATATTTAATCCAGTTCATGTTCAGTTGACTGAATCCCAAGATTCAGTCGGCTGAACATGAACTTGATTAAATATATGGGATATAACCCAAGATTTAGTCGGCTAAAACTCCCATAAATTCATTTCTGTTTCGGCCAACTCTAGCTCAGTAGACTAAATCCCAGATTCAGTTGACTGATTGTTTTGTCAGTCTTCTGTATTGCTTATTTTACGAAGTCCTTCTCCATGAAATCCATTTCTTAACACTTTAAAATATAGATAGTATCATTCATAGAACTCTTAGTGAGTTTACTCTACCCTCTAGCCCAAGCTAGAGTCTTTTCATAACTCTTCAATCTTTGTGTTATCACATGGATTCGAATGTCACCTTTTCTTTTGTTTCAAATCGATACTAATCCTTAAATGGATTTCCACTCTATTTCTATGACCCTATAACAGTTTGGTCATTCCTTTCAAATCAGATATGGAACCCATAGATTCGGCCACACCATGGCCAAAACTATGGTTTCCCTTGATCTCAAATCTCATATTGTTTAAACTCATACATACCTTCTTTCCCCGTCTCCTCCTTTTTCTTTTGGTTTGTTTCTTTCTTCCTTAGACCTTTCTTTTCCTTCCTTCGCTCTTCACAAATTCTCTAAGTGTCGAAATGTAAGTGGGAGAGAGAAGAGAAGAAGATAGAAATCTCTTTACTCTAGAGAGAGTGATCGGCCAAGGGGTGTGGAGTGCCCCTTGGTTGGTATTCCTTTGTAACAGCCCAAAATTCTTCCACTTCCCCTCTTTAAAATTTTGTCTAACCAAGGATTCCCTTGGTTTAACCAAGAGGACACTTGGCTTAAGCTAAGGAGTCTTTCCACCTTCCCAACGTGTGCATGGGTTTCATCTCCATTGAGATGGAAACCCTTCATCTTCCCATCTCAACTCATTTCAACTCAATTAATTAATCTTCACTTTAAACTCGAACTCATTCAATTGGACTCACTTAACTCAAGCAACTTTAATTCTTTTGAACTCAACACTTGTACTCAATTTAATTTGAACTCAATTGAGCTCATTCATGGTTGACCATGTCAACCATGACCTAGCCGACCATGCATGTGGTGACATGGTCACCACATGGCACGTGGGTCCCGTCCTTGCCATGTCACTTACATGCCACCTCGCTTGTTGAGGTGGATTCATGCATTGGATCTTAATTGGGTAGTTGACCCAATTAAATTAACCTTACCCATTTACCTTAAAATCCATCTATGACCCATTGGGTCTCAATTGGGTAATTGACCCATTTAATTACATTTACCCATATACTTCCAAAACAAATCCTATCCATGATCCATTGAATCTTAATTGGGTTATTGATCCATTCCTTGCCCATCTAATGTCAATTTCCATTAATTAATTTCAAATTCCATTAATTCACAAATTAAATGGACAATTCCAATATAATTAACAATAATGAAAATCCAAGGTGTTACAGTTGATGGCTAAAATTTGTATTCTTATGGCTTGGTTGCATGTAGTGTAATGACATGATTTGAGACCACTCATATCGAGGAGTATTTAGACTCCATATGTTGTGTTGAGAGTTGATCTATTGCGTAAACCTCATTATGGGGTTTCTAACAAACTCAAGTTTGACCAAATCTATGCTTGGGAGCTCAAATTATGGGCTCTTGGAGTTGGAAGCACATAGTGATAGGTTGGATCGACAAAACTTGAAATTTTTAGAGACTGTGACTATCTTTGAAGGTGCGAGCAAAACTTGTGATCGGTCGGACAGACAAAATTAGGTATTTTAGTATTTATTAAATATTTTTTAATAGTGTCATGCAAACTTTGAATAGTGTCATAGGGATTTTGTTTGCAGAATCTAATAATTTTAATGAATACTAGGTATTAAGCTCTACAAGGTGTTCTAATATTTCCAAAAACAAACACATCGGAGGTATTTTAAATAAATTGATTCTGAATTGAGACACGCTTGATAAATTTTTGGGAGAAAATCGGATGACATTTATGCAAAATAACAATTTTAGCTGGGTCGGGTCATGTGGGTCGGGTCGAGAATTTTGAGTCAGTGGGTCGGGTCGGGTTGAGAAGATAAAAACCTGCATGAAATTCTGGTCGGGTCGGATTAAGTATTTTACAAGTTAACTCGATCTGACCTGACCTGACCCAACTCGACTAAAATTAGACTAAAATGGATTCAAAATGCAGGTCGGGTTAGAATTTGGGTTGATTCGGGTCTGGTTGGGTTGTGAAGTTTGGGTTGAGAATTCAGGTCAGGTCCATATATATCAACTCGAGTTGGGTTAGATTTTAAGGAACCCGTCCCGCCCAACTCAAATTGCAGCCCTAGAAGTAACCAAAGTTTTTTAGCTCTGTGAAGTCCCAAAAAGTGTAAATATGCAAAGATTTATTCAAATCTAATACTTCGGAGTATTCGTTTCCAACGAAAAATTTATTATAGCCTACTTTTAATATCCAATAAATATCTAAAAGGTTAGATTTTGTATCGTTTTACCCCAAAGCAACCTTCGAAGGTGCACGCATGTAAAGAAAACCAGAAACCGCCGCACCCAACCTGCTGCAGGCTTAGGACGAATTACAAGAACCTGCCTACATCGGTCAGGGTAAAGGATTCAAAGATGTTCCTGTCTATGTAGCCACGCAACCAATCAAGTATTTATGAAAGGATTTTGTCTTGCTACGAGTTGACGAACAAATCTCGTAACACAACTCTCCCAAGAATTCAATTACGCTTATTTGGAATCGGGTTTAAGGTCAATTTTAATTAATTTAATTAATCTAAAAACTAACAAGACATAATTAAAAACCATGGTACTCACTTGTTGTTGGACTAAACCCTAGACTACCGTCCAATAGTGGGATTACCCATCCCAAGGGTTTGGCTCAACGCCGAGGGCCACAACCCTATGTGCACTCACATGAACTCCACTGTCTTTTCGAAAAAATTCAAGTATATTAATTTTGAAAATTACAAGAAGTATTTATTAAAAAATTGAAAGAAAAGACTAAAATATCCTTGCCATAGTCGGCCATGTCATGGAGGGATTTTTGGAGATAGTTTCCTCTAAAATCCTAAAAAGTAAAGAGAAAATATGCAAGGATTGGTTACCTCATTTGGGATCAATCCATGTCTACAAAAATCAACCAATACGGATGTATGATCTTGCCATCTAGGCATAATGGATGGTTGGGATTTATTCTAAAAAGCACAAATAAAAACAGAATCGAATCCTATCCCTAAGAAGTAGCCTTTGCTGACATAGAGCCCTATCTTCAAGATAACATACTGATTTGCACCAAACATGGCCAAATCCCAAGCAAATCCTTGGGATATGTGCCCAATAATCTTCTCCATGTGCTGACAACCCATTCCTTCTTGGCAGAATGCAATGTGGGTCATCCATGTGGTAAAGAGAGAAGAAGTAGGGATAGGGGCGCCTTGGGCTTTGTGGAGCTCCATGGAGTTGGGTCAAGCTTGGTAGTGTTGGATTTGGGCCTAGCATGTTTTATTAGGTGAATTGAGGTTTGTTGGGTCATTAGACTTGGATTAAAATAATAATCTACGTTGCCCAAAAATTGACTCAAGAAGGAGGTGGGTGAATTGCGTCTATGGCATCATTGTATTTTTTTTTACTTTTACACAAATTGGAAATGCTAAGAATAAATTTAATCAAATGTAAGCACAAGTAAAAAGATAAGATGAGAAGAGATGGAAAGAGTGAACTCAGGATTTTTATGAGGTTCGGCGTCCTGCCTACGTCATCGTGGCAAATACACCACTTGAGGATTCAAGCACTAAAATTCTTCTTCACAGAGAACATCTCTCTAGTTGAAGTAAAAAAACATTTTTCTCCTTAGGGCACCAATCCTTTACAAGCTTTTCGCACTAGAGAGAGAGGGGAGTACGATAACAAGTTTCTGCGCTGGAGCAACTCTTAATAGATAACACAAGATGAGGCTTTCTAAGAGTACTCAAGTATGATTCAAGTATAGCTCAGATAATGATAAGCAATTTTTTGGGCGCATTTGATCTTAACAGGAGGTTGTTCCTCTTTTGATTCTCAAATCCTATAAATAAGTATTCTCATGAAAGGCTAAAGAGAGATTTGAAGGTCATCAATGCTTCCGAATATAAAATCAAGATTATGGCCATTGGCAAGCATTAAATGCAAATATAGCCGTTGGGAGGGGTAATAAATGTTTCCAGATTTTGTCGTCGCCGCAGACTGTCTGCCCTCTCCCAATTAGCAGTCGCCCGCTATCCCCAATTTTGAATTTTAAAACATAAGGACTGACCCCCCCTACATGAGGAATGACAACCCGATCTTAACTGGGAGCATAAGCAGTTTACGGGTGCTTGGACTGGTTTCCCGTTCACCAAGGAATGGTGGCCCACTCTTAACTAAGAGAAATAGATATTATCATGTTTATAGTTCGGTCGACCGCTCGAATCATAGCGGCAACCTGCTCTCAAGTAAGGTATAATAATGTTCTGCTTCCTAGGGATCGATCACCCATTCTTAGGGCACAGACAACCCAGTCTCACCTGTTTTCCATGTTTTATACTTTTGGGTCTTTCATAAAGTTATGGGGATTAAGACAACATTCTTGGAACCTAACCAACATTTAGGTGCTAGAATCCATCTAAGGTTGATTTGAGTCATGATAATCAATATTGAGTAACATACAAGATTTGATTGAAAATGATCTTAAAGGCCGATGACAGAGTGACACGTATTCCTTGAATGTCCGAGTGTGTGTGTGTGTGGTTGGGGGGGGGGGGGGGGGGGGGGGGGGGGGGGGGGGGTGGGGGGTGTGGAGGGTAGGACAATCAACTTCTAATTGCGGAAGCATTAAACTAACTAGTCCTTTTCTATTTATTTATTTTTTATCTTATTATTTTATTTATTTTATTTTTATTAATTTTTTATTGAAGGATACTTGAGTGAAAATTGGAACGAGTTCGAGTGGAAATCGGGTTTGATTTATTTTATTTATTTAAGAGGTATTGTTTGATTTAACTTAATTATTAAAATTTAATGACAATTTAATTTTGATGACCCCTAAAACTTCAAGTCTAATTAATTTGAAGCATCTTCATTTGAATTTTTTATTAATTGCAAAGATTTCTAAACTATTTGCAAATTTCAATGTAAATTGTATTAATAAATTTTGAATTTATTTCAAAGCCTCAATAATGTAAACTGACGGGTCGGGTCGTTACACATGAAGAGCTGATCTTCCTTGAATATCACACATTTAGGTTGGAGAGAATTTAGCTAATGGACGGTCCTAGGAGGTAGTCAGATTAGGGTTCAAAGTGATTCTGCACATGTTGACGAAAATGGTTGTAACTCGGGCTTTGTAAGTTAGATTTGGATATACTTAGGCTCGTTGGAAATCTCTTTGAATAAACTTTCAATGGTCGAAATTTTATTGAAATTTGATGTTGTTTTATACCTCTAAAATTCTCTGCAAGTTACTGTTATTTTCTGCCATTAGATTTAACTTAGCTTGGTCAGACTTGAGACAAGTGTTATCTTGCCAAGCTTCCCACCAGTTCTCTTCTTTTCCTGGGGTTTGTAGGCATATACGCTCCTCCAAATAGATTCTAAATGACCTCAACTGGACCTTGGGCCCTCATGCGGTTTTGCATACATCGCATCTTCCAATTTGGAGCATGGACTGACTAATTTGGTTCCACACTTGTTGCGGTCAAACACAAACCTTTCTTTACCCCCATTCCTGGTTGTGATGACCACATCATAAGATTAGGATTTTAACTTCAAATAACAATCCAAGTTTCTCTTATAATTGGATCAATGATAGAAGCTAGTGAATTTTGAAAATGTAAATTAATTTTAGTCTTCAAACTTTGCACTTGTTTTAGGGCCATTTTAATCCATGCAACAAAATTGTTAGAAATGTCTTACTATAATTATTAATTCCTTCCAAACTACTTAAACAAGATCAATCAAGCAAACTTAAACATGATCAATCAAACAATTTTTAAGTTTTTCAATCGCATAAATATTTAACTTAAATTTTAGTTATTGAATGTTTTCACTTTATATGTATGAGGTTAATTGTTAAAAAGAAATTCAATAAAAAGGCTTTAGATTCAATTTATATAAATATAAATTGAAAATATTATTTTCACTATCAAATTTAGAACCAATTTTTTGTAACTCATTTCATAATTTTTTACTGTTGTTTAATATTCATAGACAAAAATTATTTAATTTATAATTTAGTTTCAATTTTAAAAAGTAAATACTAAGATGATCCATAGTGAACATTTTTATAATTAAATAGTTTTTATAATTATTTATTTGACTTTATAATGTTTTATTATAAACATAATGTCGTATACTCGTATGTTTACAACACTGCTCCTAGTCAGAACTCAGAACACTCGTGTGTTTCGTTCCATGTGTGACATACTTGCCATATCTCAATCATCGGCAATTTTGCAGCAGGGCCATGGTGAGACAAAACTTGAGTGTTGATTTAGACGTAAAACAATTTGGATGATGTGGGAACAATTAAGCCGCTTCCACAAATAAAATATAATGATGCTTGGAGTGATGTAGGAATGAGCAAGCTGCTTGCACAAAAGAATAAGTCTTTAAAATGAGCACGAGGCTCTAATACCAATTGAAAGTTCCCTGAGTGCTTAGAACCGGATTAACCCTAGAGGGAGGTGAATAGGGTAATCACAAATTATAGGGCCTTTTTAAATTTACTTGATTAATGTTGTACGGAATTAAACTTAATTAATCATGTATGTGATTGGAATATTTACAAGATAAAAATCAATCACATAAAGAGACAATGCACACGATTTATAGTGGGTTGGTTAAACAACCTACATCCACTGTTGAGACACACCCGACCATGGGATCTCTCCAATTACTAAGCTTTGGAATTACACCAAGACAATAGAATAAGACTTCCACCTATCCAATTGATTGTGACTTTCACCCAATTCCTATCCCACTATTTTTTATAGTGGCTGAAGAGAAACTATCTAATTAATTCACTTCACAATAATATGATTTTTAAAAAAAAAATCAAACTAAGAAGCACTTGCCTTGAAGCCTTGAAAATGTGCAGATGTGCTTCTGAAACAATCCACCCAATGTGAGCTCGTACAATCCTGACATTGATGAAGACTTGTCGTGTAGAGCAACCACAATCCTTGGGTGTCTAGGAAATTGAAGGTCCAATGTCTATCCTAAAACTTTGGCTTAATCCTTCTCTTTTAATCGCAATCTATACCGATTGGATACTTGAATGGTTTGCAAGTGAATTTTCAAGAGAGAATAAGCCTATGATTTTTGCCTTTGGCGTTAAGAGTTTTGGACTGGTAGATGAGGATTTTTAATGCTCAAGATGTCTCTCTTCAAAACTCACCAAACATTGATCTATTTATAGGTAAACATAAATTTTTCGTATCACTGAAACACACGATTGATCGTGTACAGGCGATCGATCGTCCATTTTTTAATTCTTTTTCACTAACCCGATCGTTGAGCATTTAATGCACGATAATGACACTAAAACGGTAACCTCATGATACATTGTGCCACATGACTGATCATTCGTGTATCTTCGCTACAGATCGTGGGTTGGCGAATGTATCGGCCTGAGACTGATTGTATTTTCCACTGTCAAGTCTCATCTAGGCCCAAGGCGATTGATCGTTATGCCAATTTGTTCCTGCCCTATACTCACGATTGATTGCATACCCGATTCATCGTATGTGATCAAGATTTTCAAGTTTTATTTAAGTGCAGCCTATGTCCTGTCTCAGCGATGTATTGCTCCATACGAATGTATCGCCATGGTATCCCACGATTGATCGTGACCACGATTGTATGGGCAATGTATTGTCCTGAGACAACATGGGCTTGAAGTTCTTGTCCAACCATAACCCCCGACTTTCCACACGACATAAAGCAAGACCACAATTGGTCGTGTGTTGCCTTTGGTGAAAGATCGTCCGACACGAAGTGTCGCCCTTACAGTGAATTCATATTTCCAAGTTGGATTCCAATTCATTGTCAAACGCATGTTAGGCTTGATTAATTATCCTGATATGATCTTTAAGCTTAGGCGTGATCCACCTAAGGTCTGGGTACCACCTAAGGTCATCTATGGTCACTTACCATTAGTGATTGCCATACACGTTGATCCGTTGAGTCTCCACACTTCAACCAACGCTAGAGATCTTGAATCTTGAGCTTCTCTCTTAAAGGCAACTCTTCACCTAAGTCACGACAATGACAAACATGTGACTCGGCAAGCTGGGGCACTAATAAGGGCTATTCATAATAAAAAGATTACCTTATGGTTTTTTGTGGTGTGAATATCAACTCCGCTAATGCTTTGTCGGGCTTACTTAAGGATTTCAGTGACTTCTCTGGGCTATCTGTGAATCTTAACAAGAGTAGAATCATCTTCTCCGGGTCCACTGTCGATCGGGAGGTTATTCTTAACCTTCTTGGTATGAATGAGGCCGTCTTGCTGGTCAAATATCTGGGCCTACCTCTCTTCTCATCTAGGCTCCATATCGCTGACTGTGCTGAGCTCATATCCAAGGTGAGAAATAGGCTATCTGGCTGGGTTGGGCCTCTCTTTCCTTTGTCGGTAAAGTGGAGTTACGTAGATCGACCATAAATCATTTCCATATCTACTGGGCTAGCACTTTCCTTCTTCCCAAAGCTTGTATGTCTTCAATTTAAAAAATGATGAGGAAATTCCTATGGGGATCTAAGCATCAAAGGCGGATTCATACCATTAGCTGGGAAAAAAATTGCACTCCAAAGAAGAAAGGTGATCTCGGGTTGAAGTCTTTCTCCACCATAAATGACGCGAGTTTGATGGTGCAAGTCTGGAATATAGCTAATAGCAAGGATGATTTATGGGTGAAATGGGTGCATGCCAAATTATGAAAAATAGGAATATTTGGGACGTTGTATTACAAACAAACCTCTCTTGGGCTTGGCGATCCATTATCAATGTCTGTTACAAGGTCAAAAGGCATGCTTTCTTCTCTGTTGGAAATGGGCAACAAATTAACTTCTGGAAGGATCCATGGATTCGGCCAAGCTTTATTCTAAAGGATCACTTCAGTAGGCTTGTTATGATTTGGGCCTCGGTACAACTTTCATGTCGGGCATTTCATCTCCGGGAATCAGTGGGCTCTTCCACATGTCAACTCTAACCGACTATTAGGTGTTTGGGAGCTTGTTCGAAGGCATCAATTGCCTATTCTACCTAACATTGATAAACTGCTTTGAGTAGGTAACGTGCACGGTTGTCTATCCATTGCTACTGCAATCCATTCTTTTACAGCCACCTTCCTGACACGATCATTGCCCGCCGTTTATGTTTCCTCGGGTGTATAAATCAACACTTCATCTACCTCTGGTTGTACCTGAACTCTGGGCTCAAGACGAAGGAAATGCTCCTGAAGTTTGGGATCCCTGTTGATCTTATTTGCAACCTATGTAATGTTGACTTGGAAGCTGGTGATCATCTTCTTTAGTGCAAAACTGTTCAATGTATTTGGAATCTCTTGTTGCATAGGTTCACTCATAGAAATTCTTCTACGGATATTCTAAGTGTTTCATTGGATTTGGAAAATTCCAGGAATGGTCGATTAGAGAATCTGGCTGCCATGCTTTTGGTACTTGCTCTTGTTCGGCATTCTTGGCATGAAAGAAATTGTAGGATCTTCAACAATACTTCCAGGTCAATTGAGTCCATTAGCTTGGTCATCCTTTCTGATGTTCGGAGTCGGCTATTGTTCTTATTGATGAGCAAAAACTTGTGCAAATTTTAAATTTATAACTCGTAAGCATACAAACCATTAGATAGTATAGCGATTGAGTGGGAGGTCGAACCCATCGGAACTTAGGAAAATATATCCGTGAAAAATATACCACTGAATTATATATTTTAAGAAATTTAGAAAATCATATAAATAAATCTTAAACATGGGATTAGAGAACTAATCTAGGAAATCTAATTTAAATTAGAAACATTCTAAAAATAGAAACCAAGTCCAAAAATAGGAACAACATCTAAAATTAGAAATTAACCATTCAAGAGATCTAATTTTCATGAAAAACACAAAATTCATCTAATTTCAATTAAGATGGTGGAATTAATTTAAAAATTATAAATAATCTTAATCTAACTCAAAACACAAAATGAAGATGCAATTAAATTATTTCCAACCTATTTCCACAATTTTTCAAGAATTTGAATTTATAAACAAAAGAAAATAAATTAAAACATATATACATATTTACAATGGAATTTGGATTGAGGATTAAGGAGGCATTATTTTCAATATTTTAAAAATAAAATCAAAACCTAGAACATGGAGCTCACATTTATTAATGATCATTGATTCAAAATTTTCATTCATAATTAATTTAATCAAGAAAAAATGAGTTTCATTAATCAAGAAATAATCAAAATAAACCTTAGGCTTATAGAGAATTCAACATAAAATTCCAAATCCAAATTCTTCACCTACTCTTAAAAAAAGCCTTAGAATAGAAAATTAAAGTTCTAAACTTTCCAAAAAATTGGATGTTTAAGATAAAAATTCTAAGATTAAATCAAAATATGCATTCATAAAGAGATTAAAAATCAAATCAAACTATCATAATTGTTGTGCAAATTTTAAATTTATAACTCGCAAGCGCACGAACCATTTAGATAGTATAGTGATTAAGTGAAAGGTCGAACCCATCGGAACTTAGGAAAATATATCCATGAAAAAACACCATTGAATTACGTATTTTAAGAACTTTGAGAAATGTGGAGAAAAGTCATAAATATGGAATAATTTATCTAATCTATGATTTTTAATCTTAATTTAGAAACATTCTAAATTTAAACATAAAATCTAACAATTTAACTAATTTTAATTAAGATGGTAGATTTAATCTAAAAATATAAACAATCTTAATCTAATTTAAAATACAAAATTAAAATACAATTAAATTATTTCCAACCTAGTTCATCAATTTCAAGGATTTGAGTTTTTATAAACAAAAGAAAACATAAATAACATCTAAATTACCTATATACATATTTATAATGGAACTGGATTAAAGAATCAAGGAGGCATTATCATCCAAATTTTAATGATAAAATAACGGCCTAGAACATGGAGCTCACATAAATTATTTAACATGGATTCAAATCTCAAATTCATTAAAATTCTAAATTTGAAATCTATGAAATCTATTTAACTAAGAAAATTCAATTCCGGCCTTAGGCTTAGGTAAAAGTTATACTTATAATTCCGAATCTAAAATAATCTCACATTTAAAAAGAGCCTTAAACTGGAAAAATCAAGTTCGACCAATCCTAAAATAATCTCACTTTCCTTAAATTTCTTAGAAAAGTAAACAACATAAAATCATTAAGAGAATGTAAGTAAAATTGAAATTTTCATTACACATGAAAGAACAATTGGAAAATCATAATTCTAATTCTCACCTTCTCTTATTGATTAAAACATGGAATTAAAAATTACAAATCAATTGGAATCTTAGAATAAAGACAGAAGAAAAATACAATGGAGATCAAAATCCACAACCTTAAAACCCAATGTGGATTGAAAATCCCACAGTCTTTCTCCTTCTCTTCTTCCTCTCCTCTTCTTTGCAGAGCCTTTTCATCAATGTCAAAGTTCAATTTTCTCAATAGGAGAGGGCTAGTATTTATAGATGAAAGGAGGTGAAATGAATGGATTGGATTTAAAGATTTAAATAAAGCAAGAGACATATGGAGGGCGGATATGATTTGTGCTAAATATGGAATGACTTAAAAGAGGCAAGGAGCTAAATTCGTATAAGGAAAGTGGGTGCAGAATCTCGTTCTTTATACATGCACCATCTTTCAGCTCAGTTTTAACTCTTTTAACTTCCGAATCAGGAAAAGTCGTAAACTACAAAGTTGTAGCCCTTTAAGTTTTCTTTCCAACGCAAAAAGAATCAAACAAATAAGATATTGGAGTAGAATTTTATGACTAAAATACCGAATATTTATCAAACCTTCCTTATTTTTCTCCCTTTCTTATTTTCTTTCTTTTCCTTAATCCACTTGCCAAATTCGAAAATCCTCTTATATTGACTTCTAAATTTTGAATTTCCTCTTGAGATAATGAAAATAGTATTCACACATGTGGATTTCTTCATGGGCTTTTCTTAATAGGCTTAATAATTTGGCTTTTCAAATATGGAAAATCTAATAATTAATTTTATCACTTATAATGAATTCTAAAAATGTGCTAAATTAATCCAAACTCTCATAAATGGATTTAAATTAATAAGTTTACAAATAAAACCCCTAAAATTGTGGTAAAATAATTATTAAAAATTCCAACTTTCCAAAATATAAACTTATGTCCATAAATTGCAAAATTCTCCTTTTTACTTCTCATATCTTGCATTTCCCTGTAAATCCTGCAAAACATCCAAAATCTCATTAAACATATTATAAAACACATAAAACAAGGGGCTAACTAGTCCAAATAAAAGGGTAAAATATTCATTTTCCTGTGCTCATCAATAATCAACAAACATTAAGTGAAAAACCATAAATCTAAAAAGCTTGTCTTAATAAAAAAAAATTAAAATTAAATAACCGTGGAATTCTTGGAATAAGAAATTACAATTATAAGTTAAAACACCAACCTGAAACCAATTGTGGAATTTGAATTACAAACTTTCTTCCCTGCTCTTTGTCTTCCATTCCTTCCTCCCTATGCTACAAAAATCAGCAGCCTAAGTTCAATTTTCTCAATGGGAGAGGGCTAGTATTTATAGATGAAATGAGGTGGAATGAATGACTTAGATTTAAAGATTTAAATAAAGCTAGTGAACGTGAAAAAGTAGGTGGAAAAAAATAGTAAAATTCGTTCAAGGAAAGTGGGTGCAAAATCCTATTTTTTTACACATGTACCACCTTACATCTCAGTTTTGACCTAGTTAACATGTGAATCACAAAATTTCATAAACTACAAAGTTGTAGAACTTGAAGTCTTCTTTCTAACGCAACAAGAGTTAATGAAATCGAATATCGGAAACGTTATGGCCAAAATACTAAATCTATGTCAAATCTTCCTTCTTTTTCTCCACTTCATCTTTTGTTTCTTTTTCCTTAGCCCACTTGCCAAATTCGAAAATCCTCTTATAATGACTTGTAAATTTTGAATTTCTTGATATATATCTTGAGATGATGAAAATAGACTTAACACATGTGGATTTCTTCATTGGCTTAATAATTGGGCTTTTTAAAGTATGGAAAATCTAATAAATAATTTTACCACTTATTTTCAATTATAAAAATGTGCTAAATTAATTCAAATTTTCATTAATGGATTTGAATTAATTAGTTTACAAATAAAACTCCTAAAATTGTGGTAAAATAATTATTACAAATTCCAACTTTCCAAAAATATCAACTTATGCCCATAAAATGCAAAATTCACCATTTGAATTCTCATATTTTATATTTCCCTTTAAATCATGCAAAACTTCAAAAATCTCATTAAACACATCTTAAAACATACAAAATAAGGGCTAACTAGTCCAAATAAAAGGGTAAAATAGTCATTTTCCTGTGTTCATCACTTACTCTATAACAGAGATCTGCATATGGTGAGTAGTTCCTTCTCTACCTATTTGGATCTTCAACCCCCACCCCCCACAAAACAAATCCTCTCCTAAACAGCGCTTGCACATCGACTCTAATAGAAGGATGCTACTCCCACTACTGGGTATACTGCTCTTGGGACCGTGTTGCACAACAGGTGCAACATCCTTGCTGCTTATTACTTGGAGCCATCAGATTGTTGCATTGGGTGTTTCATTACTTCTTTGCCTTCAAATGTTTCCTCTGAGTGCATTCTGATTTTCTGTCAAGTTGTTCTCCTTATACGATTGGTATGGGGCAACCCATAAACCAGTTGCATTGCCTCAACAAAGAGCTATTTAGTCTCATCAATTCTCCTCCCAATGCTAATTGGGGTATGTGTATTCATGCCAATGCGATTGCACAACACCTTAAACGTTGCAGTATTGATTCCTATTATGCTTCTACAACCAGTTTTGATTTGGTAATGGGTTATCTTCCAGATCTAACCAACCACAAATTTGGGCTATTCGATCAGTTTAGGTGGCCTTAATGATTAATCCTGGGGCTCTCTTCCCTTCTCTGACCCTCTTTTGGTTGTTTTGTTGCACTTATTTGTTGCTCCCACTCTCTTTTTGTTTTGTTGAGGCTTCACTTGCCTCCTCTTTGTATATCCTTTTGGGCGTTTTCTCTCTCTTTGAATGATATCTTACCCACATTCAAAAAAAAAAATTTAACAAGATTCAATAACATGGCTAACTTGTGTGGTTGGCTTGACGGTTAAGAACTCCAATAAGCTATGGGAGGTTCTGATTTCAAGTCTCACTCTCATCATATAAGGGGTACTCTCTCAAATTTTACCTAGTGTGTGTGGATAGAGAAATTTGCACATGCCCCAAGGACTTAGGCAAACTGATATAACATGACTTTATTGAACTGACGAAAATTATTTTTTGGGGTCTTATATTGTGCTCAGTCATTTCCAATGGATCCCTTAGATTGGGACAAAGTGAGCTTGTAAATAAATTGTGCTTTTTTTATATCTCAACATTTACACTTATGCGGGGAGCCCCTTAGCCTAACGTGTTAGGTTTGTTCAAAAGATCTTTTTTGTAAGGATGAGACTCTCAAAAGATATATTTTGATCGAATATAGGAGTGCAACTTGGGTTAGATTGAACTTGAATGTGACTCACCTACCTAAAATATGGGTAGACTAACACAACTCATTTGAAATATGGTTTAGTTTGAGTGGAAAACAAATTGACTTATTTTTAAATTCTCTTGGTTAGGGTCACGTATAACCCAACGCACTTAAATTACTAAATTTTATATAGACATACATACCTAACATTCTATATGTTTATTTGATGATTTTTTAACTTAACTGTTTATAATAATTATGTTTAATGGTCGGGATCTATTTTTTGGACGCCTCTTTGCTTCATACATGCCAATACAACGTATATAGACCCAATATCTAATTAATTACATGAGTTGATTCATGACACAATTTAACTCAATTCAAATTGGTTCCTAAATTCAAAATAGGTTGGGGTTTCAAAAAATTGGTTTGGTTTGAGTTACTAAAAAGTGTAATATGAGTTGGGTCAAAGATTTGTTAACCAAATTTAATGTGGTTGGATTAAGATTAGGGTGTCAACTTGTCCTAGCTATCTAAGTTGCACTTCTAATTGAATCAATGAAACGATATTTTTAAACTCATAAAATTTAAAAAATATAAATTAATTCTAGTCTCCAAACTCTACACCTATTTTGGAGCCAATATGGCCCACGTTACAAATTCCTTAGAAATGTTTGACTATAATATTAATGCTTGAAAACCTACTCTAAGCAAGATCAATCAAACTATTTTCTAAATTTTTAAATCTTGTAAACTTTAAATTTTTTAATCATTAAACGTTTGCACCTTATCTGCGCACCTTATCTGCATGAGATAGAATCGATAAAAAGATTCTATATGAGATTCAATTTATAATAAATTTAAACCGTTAAAATTATTATTTTCTCGTTTAAACTTAAATCCAATATTTTTATGAGTTTTTATTATTATTAATGGGATTTTGAGAATTTTGTAGGATTTAAAGGAAAATACAGGATATGAGAAGAAAAATAAGAGAAAAAGAAATTTTGTGATGAAAGTGCTATTCTTAGAAGCTAAACAGCCAGCATAGCATACAATGAGTTCTTGATCGAGGCAGAATTCAGAGATTATTTCAGACAGCAGTTCTCCATAGGCGAGTGAAAAGAGTTTGCTTGGCATTCTTTCAGCTAAGCCCATAGCTGCTATGTGGGCATTGAATATTTTGGAGAGCAAAGTGCAGGCAAACAACAGGTAGCAGTGAAGGAAATAAAAGTAGTAAGCAAAGTTCAGATAACGCTCAAGCACACATGATTTTTTGTTTAGCACTAAAAGGCCAGCAAGCAGACGCGTTAACTATACAGAGTGCAAAAATTGTGGAAAATCTCGGCAAACAGTCGATGAGAAAAAAGAATTCAGTGCTGCCACTTTTAATCCAATGTCAGCCAAGGAGATTTTTGATAACCCATCTGGAAATCTTTTGTTGCAAAGGAGGGCCCAGACACAGTTTACCTCTTGCTTAAACAACACCTGACATTATGAAAGGGACTGGGACGGTAAAATCTGCTCAAATCAAGTAGAACATAATCTTGACACAAGAGAGAGAAAGGATCGGCTGAAATGAGAAGGGACCCACGTGCTTCCTTAATTTTACATCTCTAGACCTTTATAAATTTAGAGCCTCTATTACAGAAAGAATAGAACTTAGACATTGAAGAAAAGGTCATGTAAAGGAGAAGAGAGGAGGAAGAGAAGAGAAAGACTATGGGATTTTTTATCTACACTGGGTTTTTAAGGTTTGTGGAATTTTAATTTTTAATGTATTTTTCTTATTCTCTTAATTCCAAAGTTCCATTGGTTTGTAATTTTTAAATTTATGTTTTAATAATAAAAGAGAGGCAGATTTCTTTAGAATTACGTCCGTCCAATTATTTATTTATTTATTTATTTATGTATGATGAAGATTTGATTTCAATTTTATTCTTTTCATGAGTTTGTGTTGGACTTTATTCTGAAAAATTTAAGGAAAACATATTAAATAGTTAGGAGAGGTAGAACTTGATTTTTCTGATCTAAGACTTTTTTTAAGAGTATATGAAATAGTTAGATTTGAATTTCAAGTAGAAATTCCAACTTCAACTAAGGTTTGAATTAAATTTTCTTAGTTTAAATGGACTTCATAAAATTCAATGAGAATTTGGTTGGGTGAAAACTTTGAATGCATGATAAATAGTTTAAGTAAGCTCCATGTTCCAGGCTTTGATTTTATTTTTAAAATATGAAAAATAATGCCTCATTGATTTTTGATCCAATTCCATTGTAAATATATAAATAGGTAATTTTAGGTGTTTTTATCTTTGTTTTGTTTATAAAATTCAAATTTATGAAAATTGTGGCGCTAGGTTGGTAAATTAATTTATTGCATCTTAATTTTGTGTTCTAAGTTAGATTAAGATTATTTATTTATTATTAGATTAAATCCACCATCTTAATTGATTTTTAGATTAATTTTGATGATTCCATGGTTTTCATGAAAATTAGATTTCTTTAATGGTTAATTTCTAAGTTTAGATGTGATATCTATTTTTAGATCGTGTTTTCTATTTTTAGAAATTTTCTAAATTAAAATTAAATTTCTTAGATTAAAGAATTAATTCCTTGTTTATGATTTATTTCCATGTTTTCTAAATTTCTTAAAACTACATAATTCAGTGATTATGTTTTTCATGGATATATTTTCCTAAGTTCCGATGGGTTCAACCTCGCACTGCTAAGCTATATTATAAATGGTTCGTGCACTTACAAGTATAAATTTAAAACACAACAGTTTTCCTACACATGCACTTGGAATTTCTTTAAAATATCATAGATTAATTTGTTGCAACTGAATTGGCTCAGTTTGGAGTAGTAAATAGTGATGGGATTCGGAAACTTGAATGAGTTGGGATCCAATACGTATCCGTTGTAATTTTTAATACATGAATATATTATATTTTGATGTTGAACAATTGTGTCAAATAAAATGTATTTTTTTTTTTTTATCTTTGATTCATTTCGTAAAAAGTAAGAGAATAGTTAAAACTTGATAATAGTTATTTTAAATAAAATAAATAATATCAAACTTAATCATTTATTTCAAAGGATCCAATTAAAAGTAAAGAAAAACAAGAAAATTGCTAATAATTAAGGATATCTAAATAATGTAATTTAATTGACATGGTTAATGGAGTATCAAAAGATCATTTCACATATTAATTTGTAAAAGATATTTTTGTCAGCACTTAGGTTCCTATAAATATAGAATCATGATGAGTACGGACAGGATATAAAAAATTATGGAAACTTTGAAATTAAATTTAGAGAAATTGTTTATAAAAAAAAAAAAATCAGTTGGTCACAAATAATTACATGAAATATTTAGAAGATGGTAAAGACAATGAGTGCGTAAGATTTGACCTCATTTGATCATCTCAGTACTAAGATTTAAATGTCAAAATTTTTAGTTTTACAAACTATAATGAGTGGATAGAAGACTTTCTTCTGCTTTACCTTATGCATGATTCTTTTTTTTAAATTAATAGCTAAACTCACTTTGTCATATTGTGATTACCTTATGCATGATTGCGTCTCTTAAAAAGATTGATTCGTGTTTGCTGCTTCTCCGATTTGCTGCCAAGCTATTAATCACCATTGCTATCTCTAAATCTTTAGTTCTTTACTAAGAAAGTTCCATGGTTTGTTGATCATGTTCTTCTTCTCTTCAAAAGGCTGTTGCATTTAGCCATTGGTCATTATTTTTATTGGATCGACTTTTTTATGCATATGACATTGGCTGCCTCGAGTTCATGTCATCCAACTGCTGAATTTCTTCTTGCAAATTTATTGACATTAAATTATGTAGTTTAATAAATTTGAATTCAGGTTTGCACTACTTAATTTTAAAGGGTGGTTTTAGAAAATAGATTCGATTGTGATATTAGATTTGGATCAATGCCAAAATGATAAAGATTGAATTTATCTCGTACATTAATATTGCACTTAACAAATGAATCATAAACTAGTTTTTGGGACTTCTATATCACTAAACTCCTACTGAAAGAAATCTCAACCTTCTAATCTACCTCTAAATAAAAAAGCCAACTTGAATGATTGCAGCTGACATCTTTTTCTTTTTTTTCAGAAACTGGAATGAAGTTATGAAAATCAAACCTAAAGAACAGTATGAACAACGAAGTTGTTGCCATTTAGAAAGCTTGCATCAAATACTGATGATCAATCTCTGTGAAGCTTGAAGAAGGAAATCATTGGACCATATACAACTTGCTTAGCGTTTGAGGCCAGAACAAAATCGATATGTGCGTAGTTGTCTATGTACTGGACTGTGAGCTTGTCACCCTCATGAGAATTGAGACCGTCTAACAGAAGTTTTACATCATTGACATCAGAAAGTGCATCTTGTCCTCCATAGCTGAGGAAAATAGGGAAGTCATTGGGGATATTGGACATGTTGTAGCTAGGAGGCGTCGGTTGCCCGTAATGCTTCATGTTGTCGTTCACGTCGGGGTAGTCATACATTGCTATGGTACCATCTCGAATCACTATCCCATATTCACAGAAAATAAAAACAATAATTATGAAATTTTCATTTTTGGATGTATTTTCATTGTAATTTATGAGTGCCTAATATAGATATATGGAATAAGTGACTGATAATAACAACAAGATGAACAGGTCACCAACTTGAAAATGCATTCAAATGCACAGTTGAAAATGTAAGCTCCTGTTACATGTATGCACGAACTTACAAAATTTGCCCAATAATGAATTCTTCGGTCTCTACTTGGACCGAAAAAATTCACCTCAAAAATTAAAAGCATTGAAGATACTTATAAAAAATGCATATTTCAGTCTGAGAGTTGGGATAAAAAATTTCAGACTGATATGCCAGATTTTTGACCGAATTTGTAGTTGGAATGCAACTTAAGTCAGCGACCTTATAGTTGCAGGATGGAATCATGGCCTGTCGATGAAAGAAATCGTCTAAAGTATAAATGGGATCTGATTCCTTTATGGGTACGCATTATAGTGCTTACTCTGTGAAAAATGGATCATGTTTTTTGTCGCCGTTGCCTGAAGCTCATATTTCAGGTAGGTTTCGATAGTGGAAGAGTTGATGCAGCAGTTTTTGCCTGGAATTTCCAGTTGGTAAGTATTGAGTTGATTTCATGGATGGAAGATTTCTAGTCAAGAAAATGTTATCATGTAGTTACTGGTATAATACCCGTTATAGTGGTCATGATGTCAGCGCAGTCGATTGCCGAATTCTTGCAGAGAGCTTCGATGAGTTTGTTTGCATCCCCTCTGAACAAATTAAAGGCATATTAGAGTTCGAGGTTCTACGAAATTTCTTGAATACCTAGAGTGGTAATGAAAGAAGAGTATCCTGTCTCACCCTTTTCGATCAAATTCTTTCAAACCCAGCCAATTGATCGCCTGCAACAGAGACAATCATTAGCAAGATGCATTCGTTACGGTAATAACTCAAAAGAGCAAGGTTTGCATTAATTTCGAGTACTTCTGCGAGGAATGCCCTGGCTAAAGCCTGCGTAAGCAGCGATTTCACCTGACCCATATGAGCAATTGGACTCAACAAGGCAGCTGAGTTCAAATTTCCTAACAACTTCCTTTGGGACAAGGATGCTAAAGCAATCAAAGTTCCCTGAAAAGCACTCCACATATTGTAATTGTTAGTGTCCCTCCCACTTCAGAATTAAAGACAATAGAAAAGGACTTAATGTGATTAACCTGGGAATGTCCAACATAGTTCAGTTTTTGTTTCGTCTGATCATATACATACTGAACAAATGCTGGAAGATCGTACGCTGCGAGCTCATCCCATGTCCAGTCCCAGTATTCCTGTAAAAATTGACAGTCAGAGATTAATGGGTAGAAGGCGGCATTGATTGAAAAAAGGATCATGGAATAAATGGTGATGACGAAGAGAACCGGATCATCTGAGTTAAGTGATGTATGTCCTCGGCTCCACTGCGTCCCGCGAGAATTGGCAATCCACACGTCGAACCCATTATCGGCCAAGATGAATGCTAATGACTCTTCGGGAGAATTCACCAGCCAAGTAATGCCATCCTGCAATCACCAATTTATTTTTCAATTGCATATAGAAAATCCATGTGAATATTAGAAGAATGCATCCTCCTCTCACCGCTAGTATACCATGTTGCAGTAAAACCGGTGTTCTACTTCCACTCGTGTTGTTAGTCAGGCCTTGTGGGATTCTTTGAATTCCAAGAATATAACCATCCTCTGTTGTCACCTGATATCAATTATTGGTCAGATACAAAAACCATTGCAGGATCCATCATTATGCAAAGAAAACATAATTCTGATAACACCCCGCTGCAGTTTGTCATTGAAGTAAATAATGTTTCCTTCCAAAATTCTGCATACTGTTGTAGGTTGTTCATAACTCATCATGCAGATCAAGTTTTATTTTGTTTCACAAGCTTGAATTGGGAGTGGCAGTTCATATTCATTTTAATAATGAACTTTCATTAATGAATATATTTTAATATTGCTCGAACATCCAATGCTGAACAGCAAATGAAATGTAGAAAATCAGACGCTTTATCATATCCTGATTCTTGAGTTATAAATTCTCGAGGGGTTAATGATAAACAAACCACATTTGACACAGACAAGTAATAATTTATGCTACTCGTGTAGATAGCTTGGATCTTAGTATCAATATTAAGCGGGCTGAATCATTTTTAGATCTTTGTCTTGTACTGAAAGAATATAAATACTAATGGAGAGACCCTTTGGTGTCTAATTTATTGTTGGCGAGCAAGTTTCAGATATTGTTATTATCATTAATTCATTATTTTACAAATTTCCTTGACGTTCAGTCGACGGTTTCTGGATGGTTTTGTGCCGTTTCTGGCTTGATTTATTCTCATGTTCACCATTTTGGTGTCTTTTGTTGATTTAGAGAATAGGCCATTAAGCCAAGAAATTTAGGTCCTTCTATAATCATTATTGCTGATTATCTTATTTTTTAATTTAGTTTCAACATATTTTTCTTCTTTAATTGATTATATTATAAATCATATCATCACTTACTCTATAGTTTAACATATCTTTTTTTATCTCTTTCCTTCGTGTTCTTAAAAGTCGTTCTCTACTCATACTATCTTCAATCCATAATCTCTCAACTCTATGTACCGGATATTTGAGTTTAGTATAATATCACTAAGTTTAGATATTTGAGTTTAATGAATATTCTGATTTAGATATAACCAATAGGATGAGACCATATTAAACAAAATATAGGCATGCTAGTGAAGTTTTGTTTCATAAGAGAAATAGTTACAAGTTTGTACTATTTTATGAAACAAAATGTTGGACAATTAAGGAAAACAAATAGAGAAAGTCAAGATAACGTAGATGTGCATTCTGTATTGAATGAGTAAATTAACTCTAAATGATGGAATTGAAAATTATCACATTTGGGATAATCTAAATTTACCCCCAATAATGACAAAGTGATAAAAGATTGTTTCAAATAGTGTGGTCATTTAAATAGAAGATCAGAAACAACCTTACTTGAAAAGTTATAAATTATTTATACAAGGAGAAAAGGTAGAATAAGAGAAAAAATATGTTGTAAATATGGTCAAACTAAGAAGACAAACTCAAAAAACCGATTCTAAATAAATAAATGTGTAGGATTGAACCTATTTAAGTGTAGGTTGAGCTTGAGGATGAAATTTATAATATATAGGTTGATCTACGGGTGCAAAATTCGGCCACCCCGAGATATCGGCCGATAAAATTATCTCTCCTCTCTTGTATTTTTTTATTATTTTATTTTTTCTAAATTAAAAAATAAATAAATAATCCAAAAGGAAGCTTTTTTTAAAAAAAAAATTGAAAACGAAAATATCAACCGATATCTGGGCTGATATTGGTCCGATATCAGCCGAAATATCAACTCGGGCCCACCACCGTTTTGATTTTTTTTTAAAAAAAAAATATCGATATTATGGATATCGGCCGATATCGGACCGATATATATCGCCGATATATTGGCCATATCAGCCGAGAAATATCTTATACGGCCGATACAATACGTAACGGCGATATGATAAGGTAGATACATTTCATATCAGCCGATATTTACACCCATGGGTTGATCAACCTAATAATTTTGGACAAACCCGTCCACTCTAATCTGGCCTTAGAAAGTAGACTTCATTTTGAATTCATTGCCCTCTCAAGTAAATAATAAGAGGTGACTCCAACTTATTTAAAAAAAAAAGAAGATAGGGTCTGACCTTTAAATTGATGGTTACAAATACTAGCTTGTTACCCGTACACCGAACTCTAACTTAACCCACGTGTAAGCATATTTCATATGTATGAGTACATGATTTTTTTCTCTTTAATAGTTGGTTTTTCAAAGGTGACTTTTATTCATATGTTTAAATAATATATGGGGATAACCCCAAAGATGAATTGGATTCGTATGTCCAGTCCTGTATAGAGGAGAAGAGCAAAGTATCTCCAGACACTAAGAGAGAGTGTTAGCATATTATACATCTTGTGAATTTTGGAGTCTTGGATTCATAAATACATGATCATCACCCTTACTTTTCAATGTGGCTTTTTTATTTTATTTTATTTTTATTTCAAAATCAAATAGAAAACGACTTCACCCGGCTAAAATCTGCTAGTCAATAAATTGAACTAATAAAATTAATCAAGAAAAAGGAGTGAGACATAATACAATATGTTCTTCGCAGACGTAGCCATATATCTCCACCATGGATTTGCATACTCCGCCTGAATACGAGATTGGTGCCGTCGCAGGATGGTCCGGGAGCGAACTGCCGGTGGAGGAGGGTGCAGTTCTCATCCCAAGTGCCATTGAAAAGTACAGAACAAGCACACACATTCCCGCCACCTTACCACCACCTGTTGCCATCTCTGGATTGATTCTTCTTCAATGAAGTGGCTGACTGAATTTCTCTTCTATTCTACTCTATTTCAATTAAGGGAGGACTCTCGCCTAATCATGGGTCAACTCCGCCGTGTTGTGGACGCAACCTCATTCCCATCACATTCCAACACGCATCCTTATAGATTTCGAACGTCAACCTAATTGCTGACGTCTCAACCTAATCAATTTTTATCCCCCCGAAAATTAAAAAAACTAAAGATCACTAAATCGTCTTAGTTTTTGACATTTTAAAATTAAAATAAATTATAAAGTTAAATATTCTTGTCCTACATTATCAATCCAGCCGTAAATACAGGGATAAAATATATCAATTTACTGTGCACATCAAAAACTGTAATGCCTCGTGCCACCAGCACAATATTGTCTGCTTTGGGTCCACACGGGCTCGCACAACTTTACTTTGGCGAGCCAATCCAAAGTTTGCTCCCAAAAGACGTTGTGCTAAAAGAGGAGACATTCTATTTTATATACCATAGACAATTCTCCCTCGCTGGCGATGTGGGATTTGAAATCATGCCCCTGACGACTTTCTCTCTCCTCCCACACGCCCACAACACAGCAGTATTACAAAACTTTTGGAGTCCACTTACTCTTCAATGAAATGCATCCTCTATATCTACTAAATTAATATTATTTCTTCTAAAAGACCATCTATCTAGTTTAAGATGATGAAATTAAGTAAGTTCTATTGCTCAATTTCTTGATCTATATGAAATGAATTATTGAAATTTATCATTTAACCATTAATTTTTTGTAGTCCATCTCAAAAATAAATGTCCATTTAGAGGTTGATTATAATGGCAATCTATATCAAAGTATACATCAGATATCAATATCACAAAAGATAATCTGATTGCAAGACAATAATGATATACAAGAACTCAATGCTCAATTATAAAATCTAGATATTAACATCAATCAACAAAGATATTGATATTGATGTTGATCACTTGACAACTTCAGAAGGGTAGCGATCTTCCCACTGCCATGTTGTGTAAGGAGACACGGGTTTTAGAATTTTGCCCATTTTACCCTTCCATTACCGTACGAGAGCATTTAAAAAAAATTCAGTGATCCGGTCAGTGATCCGGTCAATGAGCCGGTCAGTGAATCGATTTAAGTGATCCGATTTGTTGTTTTGTATGAAAAAATAGTCTCACTTAAATAAATTTCAGTGATCAGAATTTAGTGAGCCAGTCAGTGATCCGGTCAGCCAGTTAGTGAACTGATTTATACCTCAATGGAAGGGTCAGTGATCCGGTGAACCGGTCAGTGAGTTGATTTATACTGCAATAGAAGGGTAAAATGGGCAGTACCCTAAATCCCGTGCCTGGTTATACAAACTACCCATTGGAGGATCGCTACCCCTTCAGAATATTTAAGCACAACAAATATTCACAATAACAATGCTTCTTTTCAGAAGTTTGAATCGATTTTTTCAGAACTCCGAACCAAGATGAATATTCATATTCACAAGTTATTCAACAAGCGTGCAAATGATGATGACCGAATGAAAAAAGATAAACAAGCAAACCACATACAAGATCATCACAACATAAGATTTATAGTGGTTTGGTCCCGTGACCTACATCTACTTGCAAACTCTCCCAAGCTTGGGATATCTGATTAACTCCACTAATCAATCAAAATTGACCCACCGGGGCCTCAGCCCGGCTTGAGTATAAAGCAACTCAAGCCATAGATTTAGGCCCCCTGTTAAAGGAAGGCCTAAATTTTCCTTGTTAAAGCATTACCGCAAAATACATCCACAATTTTTAAAACTTTTTGGCATGTGGGTGCTTTCTCACTTGCAAAACCACCGTTGCAAAATGGGATGGGCGAGCCTCATTTTGGCACAACCTATCTTAAAACAAAAAGTGAAATAAGGAGAGTAGTTTGGGAAACTGGAAATTGAACACTCTTCCCAAACAAAAGAGAGGTAAAAGCAGAGCAGAGCATGTGGCTTTATTTTATTACTCTAATAATTTCTAACTCTTTTTTTTTATCAGTAAAATTTCTAACACTCTCGGTCCTCTTTAAAAGAAAAACAGAAAACCCTAGACACTCTCTTTCTCTCTCGCCGTTCTCCCTTTCGCCACTTCTCTCTCACTGCTCTCTCTCTCTCATAGAGAAAATGGATTTACATCAACTATGATTACAACTAAAGAGATTGCAGCTAAAATGGATATAGAATCTGTATTTAATTAAAGACGGAAAAACAGTTTGATGAAAATATCGATGATGAATCAACGCAATCATTTGAAGAATCCTTTAGAGTTAGTTATTTTTTATATATAGTTGATCAAGTGATTTCTTCAATTCAAAGTAGGTTTGAACAATTTCAAAAATATAAAGATATTTTTGGTTTTTTATTTGATTTTAACAAATTAAAATAATTAAATGAAGATAGGTTGAAAAAATATTGTCTTGATCTTGAATCTCTTTTGGAATATAATAAGGTTTCTAATATAGATGGTTTAGATTTGTTTTCAGAGTTAAAAGTCTTAAGAGAAATTTTACAAACAAAAATAATAACTCCAATTGAAATTCTGGATTATATTAAAAGACTAGATTCTTTTCCAAATGCTTATATTGAATACCGAATATTATTGACAATACCTGTAACAGTTGCTTATGTAGAAAAAAGTTTTTTAAAACTAAAATTGATAAAATCTTACCTACGATCAAAAATGTCATAAGAAAGATTAAGTGAATTAGCCATATTATCAATTGAATACGATATTTAACAAAACTTGAATATAAAAATTTAATTAGTATTTTGCATCTCAAAAATCAAGAAAAATAAATTTTACATAAATTCTTTTTATATATAATTAAAATTTTAATTAAATATCACTTATAATAATAATTAAATATTAAGAAGGCCCTATTTTAAATTTTTCGCCTTAGGTCTCAATTTGTGTCAAGACGGCCCTGCGAGGCCTATGGACTTGACTCACTCCAAGCCATCACCAAACGTTCACAGCACCCAAACAACTCACCTGAATCACATCACAATAGACTCTACCCGAGTCTCACTACAACTCACCATAAAGTGCTCATAGACTTTGTCAATGCAGATGTGTAATACTCCGTGTGTGTGTAGGCATTGATGGGAGAGAAAAAGTAGTCAGGTTGGGCACTACTTGTCCCACATTGCTTATGAGAAGAGTTGTTCTGTGGGATATAAGTTGGAATCCCTCCTCATTCTAGCACAAGGCCTTTTGGGAGCAACATTGGGTTGACTCGCCAATGCAAAGCCGTGTTGGCCTATGTGTGTGGGCCCAAAGCGGATAATATTGTCCGAGCGGGATGAGTCGTTACAAATGGTATCAGAGCACGATTCAAATATCTACCTGTGAATGTGAGCATGTTTGTAGACAGATCCGGGGTCGGCTCTAGTCTTAAAGTGGTGGATTGTAACACCCCGTGTTTGTGTAGGCGTTGATGGGAGAGAAAAAGTAGCCAGTTTGGGCTACTTGTCCTACATTGCTTATGAGAAGAGTTATTTTGTGGGATATAAGTTGGAATCCCTGCTCATTCTAGCACAAAGCCTTTTGAGAGCAATATTGGGTTGACTTGCTAATGCAAAGCCGTGCGGAACCGTGTGCGTGGACCCAAAACGGAAAATATTATTCTAGCAGGACAGGTTGTTACAAGTTGCACCAATTTCTGCCAATATCAGTGACTCAGCCCATGCATCCTCGACTGCCACACATCCTTATTGCATATGATATACCGATCACAACCAGTCAACCAAAGAACTGAGGAAGGGTATTAGATCTAGCACTCTCCCTAGTGTCCCTAGATCTCTGTCACACTGATATCCAATCACTTACACAAGTAGAGTCTCACACACTCTTTCAAATCTGTGAAGATCAAAGTGATGGATCACACTCAAGACTATCAAATGATGCTACAATAACTCACAATGCATATAGTCTTTCAAGGATTTTTCTCACAGTCTCAGTAGTGTTCTCAGAATTCTCACTACTTTTCTCAACAACTTAGTATTCAAAGGTATTGAACAATTCGACAAGCTGGGTAGTTATAGATTTCTCAGTCTCATTAGTTTAGACCTCAAACTCCCAAGTTCGGTCCTCTGAATCAGGCTTCACAGCTCAGAATCAAATCACTGACAACCAAAGAAATCTATTTTAAACTCCCATCAAATATTTCCAGCTTGTCACACAGCTAGCACACACTCAACGGCTAGTATTCAGATGTGTGAATCCATATTCAGACTTCTGAACTCAAATGGTTGCACCTCAACCGTCCATTCAGACTTTTGAAAACACAGAGACCAAGTCCAAAGGTTTGTCCACAATCACGTTCTGTCCAGAAGTCCCAATCAACCCATTCAGAACTGACTCTAAAACTTATCCAGAATTCTGAATAACATCCTCAGATTTCATATCTCATTTTCACAAACCCAATCTTTGGACTTTCACACTTAGAACTCTCTTATCTATCCACCTATATGAGTCCAAATCTAACTTCGGATGAATCGAGGGTCACCTAAGCCAATTAGGGTCCTTTTACCTGCCTTGGTTGGCCTTCAGTTGACTCAACTCTAACGTTGTTGCTCTGCTACCCAGGTCTTCTCAACTTTTGGTCTTCACTATTCCAGAGACACACAAGACACTCATCATAGACTTTTGGACACCGAAATTCACTACCGAGACCACATGTTCAACTATGGCTTTAACATTTTCATCTGTTTATAATTTTACGCAATAGTTTGTCATAAAAAAAATGGGGAGATTGTTGGCCTAAAATATTTTACCCAAGGGTGTAATAATATTTTTTATAATAACAAAGTATTGATGTACGGTACTAATTTTTTATATGAGTTAAAATTATAGAATGGATTTCAAGATCACGCTCTAAATTTTTCAGCTTGCAAAGCATACTCACATTGAAGAAGCCGGGCATTCTCAAATAAGAGAAAAATGAATCAAGCATATGTGTATTGTTGTTGTATTGAGTCTCTTGTATGTAATTAAATTATATTTTGTTTATTTGAGATATAATTTGTGAAGGTCTAGTTGTCTTCATCTCGAACTTAACCAGGTGGGTGTTAGTGCCCTAACTTACCTAGTTCCTAAGTTTGTCAATTCCATGACTCGGGAAGAAACACTTGCTAGAAGCTTAAACTCAAGATGATCAAGATTGAAGATCATGCTCCACCGGATTAAAGCTCATCGTTATGGAAATCACAAAACATGTATTTGGCCATAGATGACTTTAAGTAGTACCCACACCTTAGGAGGACTGCTCATAGGCTTAGTTGAACAAGTGGTAAAATCATTAAAAGCCTAAAGAGGAAGCTTGATAGTAAATTAAAACCTAACTTGAAAATATCTATTTCGTTTCACTGTCAGCTCGACCAGTCGTTCTCATCGAGTCCCTGGTGGAGACAGGATCGACCCATCATGGTCAAAAGATTAGTCGACCAGTTTGACAAGGGTTCTAGATCATAGAACTATCATTCTGTGTATGCCTCTAATCGAGAGACTCGTATGCACCATCCCCTGGGTGACGAACTTAATGACCCCTCGTGGTCAACGACTCGTCAATGATAACTTATGAGTTCTGCAACTTAGAACTCAGATGGGCTCTAGAGAAAACAGACATATTGGTAGTTAAAGACCGATCGAGAGTACTAGAACCGATCCCTCATTGAAAGGCGACACGTCGTTTTGGGCAGGACAAGTTTCGAGACCCTCATATGGACCGACCTCTCGGTGCCAGGACTGTCGACCCATCAGCGACACGACCTATTGACAGGGAAAGAATTATACCATTGGGAGTACATTTAATGCGCAACGGTCGGGTGGTTGAACTGTAATAAATATGAACACTGACCCATCGGAGCCACCGACATGTCGGTATTGGGCAGTTTGAAAAACCGTGATGACTCCTCTATATATGTGATTGTTATGAAATCATTAATCATCTTCCTTGAACTGAGAAAAGTCACACACTCAAAGGAACGATCAACTCTCTTGTGCCTACACTTGAGAATCAAATACAACCAATCTATTGATTTAGTTAGTGAAAGAGAGAAAGAGAAGAGGGGAAAAAAGATAAAAACTAGGAAAGGCCAATTTCCTAGTCACCCTGGAATTAAAATTTCTCTACGACGGCTAGAAGGAGGAGCGTCAGTACACATTGGGTGGATCTTTGAGAAGCACACATATTCGAGAAAGAGCTTCAAGGCAAGTGCTTCTTGGTTTTAATTTTGTTTTAAAACCTTTGTCCCGTGAAAGTGGATTAAGGAGGCTTAGCTCTGGAATCACTATAAAAAATCTAGAGCATTGTCTCTGGCACATGTGGTGGGTGGAATTCCTAGCCAATTGAGTAAGGTGGAATTCCTACTCTAATTGTGAGGGTGTAAGTCTCCACTTAGTGAATTTGGAGATAGTTAAAGGTTGAGTGAGTCCTAACAGTAGATGTAGGTTGGCTAACCGAACCACTATATATCTTCTGTGCTTGTGTTGTGGTGTTAAAACTAATTTCGTGTATTGATTGTTTAATCATCGTTGCTAAACACACACACACTTGATTGTTATAGAGAGGAAGCTTGACAATGAATTGGAACCCAACTTGGAAATATGTATTTGGTTTCATTATCAGCTCGGTCAGTCGTTCTCACCGACCTCTTGGTAGTGACAGGATCGACCCATCGTGGTCACAGACTGGTTGCCCAGATTGGCTGCCCAGATTGGCATAGGTTCTGGATCAAAGAATTGTCAATCTAGGAAAGCCTCTGGTCGAGAGTCTCGTATGCACCGACCCCTGTGAAAGGCTGAAACAACCCCTCGTGGTCAACGACTCTTCGATCAAGATTTGTGAGTTCTGGACTGTGAACTCAAGTGGGTTCTAAAAAAAAATAGACATCTTGGTAAATCAAAGACCGATCAAGAGTACCAGGACAGACTCGTCGGTAAAGGGCGACATGTTGTTCTGGGTATGACTGATTTATGTCATGAAACTCTGCCAGCATGGTGTTTCCCCAAACCGAGCCTCTATTAAAAATCTAGAGCTTCATCTCCATACAGTGGTGGGTGGAATCCCCAGCCAAATGGATATGTGGAATTCATATTCTACAGTGGTGGACGAAATTCCTAGCCGATGGATGAGGTGGAATTGCTACTATAATTGTGAAGGTGCAAGTCCCCAATTAGTGGATTTGGGGATAACTAAAGGTTGAGCAAGTCCTAACAGTGGATGTAGGTTGGCTAATCGAACCACTTTAAATTGGTCTTATGGTGATTGATTTTTATGTGTTTGTATTTAGTATATAAGTACTCTTCTCAACACACATCAATTTGCATGTTGATTATCTGATTTTACTCATTGAGCACAAGCATCGATAATCAAACAATATATAAAGGGACATAATCTTAGTGTGAATGTTTAAAGAATTTATAAACAATCTATCACAATAAATAAATCTCTTGATTAATGTTCCACTGCACTTAAAACAATCAAAATTTGTAAACACTATGGAAAATGGGATTGACCTATTCACCCTCTCCCCCTTCCCCCCCTCCTCTAGGTCAATCATGTTGATCTAAGCACATTGAAAAAGGACTTTCAATTGGAATGAATGGTTATGACTAAATGTCCTAAATGTAATGGCTTTAATAATTGATTGGATGATCTAAATGGATGAATGATGAGAGGATGTATGGATGATCATAATCCTAAGGTTAATCTAAATAACGGATGGATTGGATAGCCTTGATCAAATGTGATGGATGTATGGTTTGGATTTTGTAGGTGGCTCAAGGGTTTTCTATGTTTTATGAGATGAGATGAATGGATGAAGATGAGTGGTTAGGATTGCAGGGAGAGGAGATTAGATTTTGGATTCTATGAATGGACTATGATTAGGGTTAGCAAATTTGAATGAGCATAGAGCAATTGGATCTTGGGCTTGGACTTCTTGGACTTTGATTGGAGTATATGGACTTGAGCTTGCTTGACTTGGATTCACATTGGCATGTCCCATATTGTGATATGTGCTTGGAGTTCTTGGCATGGCCCAGTGTTCTAACATTAGGAGCACAACTTGGCCCATTTGCAGGGATCTTTGGCCCATAGATCTTGATTTCAAACTCTTGTTCTCTTCTAGCCCTTGAATTGGAGACTCTCTTGTCTTAGAATTAAATAATTAACCAACCACTTAAAATCTAAAATATTGAATTAATCTAGACTCTCATAATAGGATCCAGATTAATCAATTTACATTAAAAATCTTAAATTAATTATAAAATTCCAAGTCTTCCAATTTAAGCTCACTTCTAGCAATTATCCATTGTTTTATGACTTTTATCCTGTATTTCCCAAATCTTATCTACAAAACTAAGAAATTACATTAAATGCATCTTTTATTTACAAAATAAGACTAACTAATCCAATATTGAAAGGCAAAATTGTAAATTTTCTAGACTCAACACCTTGCTCTCGAGAGTGGGGACGCAAATTAGAACCGCAGAGTCGAAACGCCTAACGACTTGCGGTCTCAGGTAACACTCCAATTATTGTACCATTTGGTAAGCATCCTCGAGGGTCCTCCTTTACATTGCATCTCATCATGCACTGATCAAACTTAGAAATGTAATCGGCGACTGACATGCTTCCCTGACAATGAGATTGCCATTGGTCGAGTAATCTCTTTCCATAGGTAAAAATGAGATACTTTTCTTTCAATTTCTCTTTCATTTCATCTCAATGAGCAATAGGATCACTACCCGTTCTTTCAAGCTGGCGCTCTACATTGGTCCAATAGAGCATGGCTTGGCCCACCAATTTCATCTTGCCAAACCTAACACGACGCCCTTCAGACATGTTATACCATTCGAAATAATGGTACATTTAAGACAACAAGTCATTGAAGGCCTTTGGGTCAAGTCCATCATCATAACTCAGGGCCTCAACTTTAACGGTTTTCATGATTTGAAATAGGATCAGGAGGATCTTGAAAAACATGATGGTTTTGGAGACCACCCCTTCCCCTACTACGCATCTGGCCAATAACTCTATCTCGACCTCTACCCTCACCATATCCACTAGAATTATCTCAAAAGAGGAAAAATGGTAGTTCATTTAAACGGGTATTGGTGGCGGTCATCTGCTCCTCTATTTTGGTTTCCATGTTGGGTAGATAAGCATTTTGGTCTTCTAAAATCTTTGTAAATTATGCGGTGTCCATCTTGGGTTGGTAGTCTCAACCACTACGTGTACACATGCACAATTCTAAAATGACCAAGTAGTAACGCAATGCAAATAGTGATGGAAATCCTATTTCTAGATTAAAAGCTGAAAATCCTAAGCTAAACCTACGCTCTTGATACCAAAAATGATGTAGGACAAATGCAATGGTCTAAACCCAATGGTCTGAGATAATCGAAAGAAATTCCTAAGTCAATAAAATTTTAAAGCACCATGCTAATTACGTGCAAATAAGAAATACCACGTAGGCAAAAATTGTAAAAGTCTGAATTCATGTCATAGTCCCACACTATTGTACCTTAGAATTATCCGCGAGGGTCTATAGGATTCTAAACTTCAACTAGCTTAGGAAATACACCTTATAATCAACGTAAATTCTCCGAACCTCTTTAACGATTTTGTCCTTTTAAGAAAAAAAAGGTAAGGCTTAAGACACAATGAGTTGAGGGAATAAAATTCAGCATAAATGGGGCATGTCTCAAGAATTTCGACATTTTAAACTTTTCCAAGCCAAAGGAAAATAACAAAATTGATTATCGGAGACTGGGGTTGAAATAAATTTTACATGCAAACATCAAGTACAAGGATGAAAAAGAGAAATACCATTGGAGACCAAAGAAATAAATAGTTTATTCCTCCATTTGTTCTTTAAGGTTCCATTTTCTTACACAATTTAGAAGCAGTCCTTCACATCTCAAGGAAATGTCATGTATGAAATTTTGCTGAAAAATGTTCTAATTTATCTGTGAGAGAACCAACACAAATGCTACTAAAAAATATTATTTCTTTAATGTACGAGGTCCCCATGCAGCTCTGCTGATTTTGATTTTGGAAAACTAGTTACTGATATGATTGTTATTGAAAAAAGTAATACATCTTTGCTTATACAACAACAACCAAATGCACGCAGGAAGCTTCGTCTCAATGAACGTAGTTTACCATCAATTTCTGTATCAGACAACACATCCTAAAGTATTAAACTATCACTAGGTGAATCCATTGGAGAAAAAAAAAAAAAAGAATGAGAATTACTCCCTAAGTGTTTTCACACCATCAGTACCTTCATCGGAATTCCAAGTCCAACATTCTCTAAAAATCATTTCATTCGTCACTGTCCTCCATCTCGAAACCTCACTCTCCTCGTGATGGTACGAGATTTCCTGTCACATCCTAATCTCATTGCCTTCACATTCCTCATTACTAGCCCCAATGTTTGTCTCAGGACTTCCTCTTCTCACTCTCCTTGAACTTCCTCTTCAGTACCTTCAATCAACAGATTTTTTGTGGGGTCTCTTGTAAGATGCTAAGAAGCGTAATTTCCAACACCTGACACTTGTAGCATTTTGTTTGGAAACTTCCTTTAGAGCGCTCACCAAACACTATTTTCATTTGTCAATCTTAGCATTGGGTAGACAAATTGACTTACCCTTACGGTGTTGATCCCAAAGGCAGGCCTCGCTCCCGAAGACGGGGGACGCAAATCCGAATCGTGGGAGTCAAAAAGCCTAATTACTTGTGGTCTCAGGTAACATTCCAATTCTTGCACCATTTGGTAAGCATTCTCCAAGTTCTCACATTGTGGGCAATCGATTCTTTTTTGAGCTCTTGACGGAAGTCCTTCATAAATTGAGAAAAGCGTCACAAGAGGGTCCTCCCTTACATTGCATCTCACATGTGCTGATCAAACTTAGAAATATAATCGGCAACTGACATGCTTCCCTGACAATGAGATTTCCATTAGTCGAGTAATCTCCATAGGTCAAAGGGAGATACTTTTTTTTCAATCTCTCCTTCATTTCATCTCAATGAGCAATAGGATCACTACTCGTTCTTTCAAGCAGGCGCTCTACATTGATCCAAAAGAGCTTGCCTTGGCCCACCAATTTTGTCCTGGTGAACCTAACCCGACGCCCTTCAGACATGTTATACCATTCGAAATAGTGGTCCATGTCAAACAACTAGTAATTGATGGCCTTTGGGTCAAGTCCATCATCATAGCTCAGGGCCTCAATTTTAACTGTTTTCATGATTTCAAAACAGGATCAAGAGGATCTTGAAAAACATGATGGTTTTGGGGACCACCCCTTCCCCTACTACGCATCTGACCAATAACTCTATCCCGACCTCTACCCTCACCATCTATCCTAGAATTATCTCTAAAGGGAGTTTGGATATTGCATGACTGTCTCCCATGGTGTTCTAGCTTGAATCAACTCGGACGGTGAAATCCTTGTAAAGAGCACTCAGGCTCTGATACCAATTGAAATTTCTCCCTTGGTGCTAGAATACGATTGACCTTAGAGGAGGGGGGGGGGGGGGGTGAATAGGTCAATCTAAAAATCATTGGTCCTTTTAAAATTACTTCATTGATTAATTAAGTGCAGCTGATATAACAATCAAGTGTGTGTGTCTGTGCTAGCAAATGTGATTACGCAATTAATACAAGAAATTAGCTCTAACACCACAAACACAAGGACACAAGATATATAATGGTTTGGTTAGCCAACCTACATCCACTGTTAGGACTAGCTCAACCTTGAGTTATCTCCAAATTCACTAAGTGGGGACTTACACCCTCACAATTAGAGTAAGAATTCCACCTCACTCAATCGGTTGGGAATTTCACCCACCACATGTAAAATAAGAATTTCACCTATTTATTTGGATGGAAATTTCACCTACCACATGTACCAGAGACGATGCTCTAAATTTTTTATACTGGTTCCGAAGCCAAGCCTAATTAATCCACTTTTACAGGATAAAGATTTTAAAACAAAATTAAAACCAAGAAACACTTTGCTTGAAGTTCTTTCTCGAAGATGTGTGCTTCTCAAAGATCCAACCAATGTGTGCTCGAGTTAATCTCGACGCTCCACCTTGTAGCCGACGTTGAGCAATCACAATCTTAGGGTGAGTAGGAAACTGGTTCTACCGAATATTTCCTAGCTTGTATCTTTTTCTTTCCTCCTCTCTTTTTCTCTTTTAGTAACTCAATCAATAGATTGGTTGTATATGATTCTCAGGTGTAGGCACAAGAGAGAGTTGATCGTTCCTTAGTGTATGTGACTCTTCTCAATTCAGGCAAGATGATTAAACGATCACACAACACTCATATTTATAGAGGAGTCAACACAATTTTTTAAACTGTCCAGTACCGACAGGTCGGTGATTACCGTTCAACCACCCAACCGTTGTACATTAAATGTACTCCCAACGGCATTATTGTTTCCTGATTGACAGGTAGGTGTCACTGATGGGCCGACAGTCATGGCAACGAGAGGTCGGTCTATACGAGGGTCTCGATCTAGGGCAACACCATGCAGATAGAGTTTCATGTCCCAAAACTTGTCCAGCCCAAAACCACCTGTTGCCCTTTTACCGAGGGGTCGGTCCTGGTACTCTCGATCTGTCTTGAAATACCGAGATGTCTATTTTCTCGAGAGTCCACTTGAGTTCTAAGTTCCAGAACTCATAAGCAGTTATCATCGACGAGTCGTTGACCACGACGGGTTGTTAAGTTCATCATCGAGGGGTCGGTGCATACGAGACTCTCGATCAGAGGCATACCCAAAATGACAATTCTATTATCCAGAACCTCTGTCAAACTAACCGACCAGTCTATAACCACGATGGCTCGATCCTGTCTCCACCGAGGGGTCAGTGAGAACGACTGGTCGAGCTGACAGTGAACTTAATTCATATTTCCAAGTTCACTATCAAACTTCCTCTCTATGTTTTTTATGATTTTACCATTTGTTCAACTAAGCCTAGAAATGGTCCTCCTAAGGTGTGGGTAGCACCTAAAGTCATCTGTGGCCAAATACCTGTTTTGTGATTGCCATAACAATGAGCTTTAATCCAATGGAGCATGATCTTCACTCTTGATTACCTTGAGTCTTTAAGTTTCTAGTAAGTAATTCTTCCCGAGTCATGGAATTGGCAAACATAGGGACTCGGCAAAGCCGGGGCACTAACAATCTCCCCCTTTGTCAATTCCATGACAAAACCTAGAAGCTAACTCAAATACAATCCCACCTTATTACATCACATTTGAATACAAAATATTACATTGATTACAAGTACATATTCAAAAGGAAACAACAAGATTATGATCTTTGCATATTCTTATTCAACTTGCTTCAAATCATGTTTTCCTGTTTCAGTGGATAAGCAAGCAATACTAGAAAAATCATTACAGGGTTAGTTCAAAACATAAAAACGCCACGATTTCCTAGAAAACCAACACTACCCATAGTATATCCAAGCTATCAGTGTTGAGAAGATTTTCTCCCCCAATCTTCTTTGACTTTGAAGTCCCAAACTCCAAGTATAGACATTCTCCCATGTCCATTGGTTTCTTCATATTCCTTCCATTTATGGTTCTCTCTTTCTAAAGGCCCAAACACTTAGGCTTTACCAATTACTCTCCATAATTGGTTTTGATGTCTTATAGGTTCTACTAATTTCTCCCCCCTTTTGTCATACAATTGACAAAGATTTAGTAGGCAGACATCGATTGGATTTGAAGCACTCCCCATGCTTCTTATAACGCCCCGCCTTTTTCACTTGTTGAAAATCAGAGTCTATTCTTTTTTTTTTTATAAATAAGGAGTGAGAGAGCGGGACGCCACGACGCGAGCTAAGTCCAAGCTTCCAAAGCCCGACCCTTAACTGGCCACCAATACGTGTGCGGGGACAAGTCCACTAAAATATTTCACACGCATTAAAGCTATACTTGCGCAGTAAACATATTGCAGAATTATCATATGAATAGAATTACTATCCTTATCCATTAATTAGCAAAGAGGTCAATCACCATATAATAAACTGAACTTAATTATCCAAACCATCAAACCATCATAGCAAAATAATATCTAAGTTATTACAGTCCTAAAATACAATTATCTCAAAATACATTGTCCAAAATAAAACTTAAATAAAGTATTGATTAACTATCCAAGCTCCTAAGCTTGGTTTCCTTCATGTCCATCGCCCGTTATGTTCCCTGTACCATCATCTAAAGGTAGAAGTATGGCATTAGTCAACGCGCCCAGTAGGAGTTCCAAGTAGGGTCATATACATGGGATTAGTATAAAATCAAGATAGATACATAATATAAAAACTATAACCAACTTGTAGTACAAAAATCAGCTCATGATACTCATAACAAAATCATGCTAATGTAATGCCATGCCATGGGTGCCATATGCCAATGGTTTCCCCTTCAACAACCATATCAAGTATTCATTGCTATGCTTCCCCACGTATGCCTTATCGGTCCCACCGAATGGAGCGTAGACTCCTCTTACATGTCAAACATCATATATCTCTTCCCGTATGTCAATCGGAATCAGTGTGATTCCTCCCACGTTTGTTTATCGAATACCCCGAGTGGAGCGTGGACTCCTCTCATATGTTCCCTCCCATGCCATGCATGAGATGCTGAGTGCAAAGATGTCATCCCTTTTCAAATTACAATTTGCCATCAAAACAGTTCATACACATATATATTTCATAATTCAAAGTAAGTCATCATGTTGGAAAAAAAACACAAAACCATATAAGATCCACATGTATTTAAATGAGGTAGGAATCCTACCCAAACCCAATTTACTATCCTTTTCTTATTTCACACGAACAATCGCTAACCGTCACGTGAAAGCGAATCACACCTTTTTAACTTATTAATCATACACATATCAATTTAAAAATCAACTTTTCATTTCAGTCGTATTTACGCATCATAATCCTTAAACTGGTTAAGACCCTCAACGGGGTTTGGCCATATGACGTGGCTGAAATGTGTTCATGTTCACCAAGACCCATCAATGGGGTTGGGCCATACAACATGGCCGAGCCTCACTCCTTGGTTTTTGACCCTCTTTTAATCCTTGTTTTATTTCAAAACAATGCGGGTCAACCATCATTCCTTTCTTTTTATTTCTTAACCTGATAATCCACAATTAATCGATTAACTTTTAAATATTCATGGACTCATAAAATCATTCAAAATCATTCATGGGGTTCCCGTCAGCCACCCGTCTTGCGGATGATAAGAAGTTGTCCGCGGATGGTAGAAACCCGTCCTACAGACATACAACCCGTCCGCAGACAACATACAATTTCCTGTCTGTTACCCGTCCGCGGACAGTCGAAACCCGTCCCACGAACTGCGAAAACCCGTCTACAGACATACAACCCGTCCGCAGACAACACACAATTCCTGTCTGTTATCTGTCCACGGATGGTTGAAACCCGTCCCACGGACGATAGAAAACCGTCCGCGACGGTGATACCCTTCAGCAGACAATGCACACCCGTGGACAGTCCTCTTTTCTTTGATGTTTGGCTTGACCCTTCCTCTTGGAATTTATTTCCTTATTCTTTTAAAACATGTATTAAATCATTTTTTTACATCAAATCCGTGGACATACTCTACCCACTAATCAAAGTTAGGGTCGTGTCCATTAATCTCAATCTCTAGCATCATATTTTGGATTTGAACAACATCTTATTTTTATGTCAATCTCATTCACATTCCTTGAATGGATTTCAAGTCCAAGGTCCCATAACCTTTTGACCATTTTTTTTAAAATCAAATTTGAACCCCATGGTTTCGGCCCATTCCATAGCCAAAATCATAGTTCCCTTAGTTTCTTTCATCAATCCTATCATGTTTAAACATTACATACCTTTTTTTCGGGTCTCCTTCGTTTCTTTAGGTCTGATCTTTACTCCTCAGTCCTTCTCCTTCCTTGTTCCTTCACCGATTTCTCCAAGTGTAAGCCAAAAATGGGAGAGAGAGAGAGAGAGAGAGAGAGAGAGAGAGAGAGAGAGAGAGAGAGATGAGAAGAGGAGATTCCAATCTCTTTGTTTCTTTGAGATGAAATCGGCCAAGTTAGTTGAGAAAGGGAGAGAGAGATGGAAAATATCTTTGTTTCAAAGAGAGGGAATCGGCCAAAGGGGTTGGTGTGTGCCCTTTTGAAATCAGCCCAAGCTCTCTCATCTACCCTCATTACTATTTGGTCTTTCCCATGTGTCCCTTGGTTTAACCAAGGAGACTGAGCTAGGGGTCTTCCCCTTCCCAATGTGCATGCCTTGGGGTTTCATCTAATGAGATGAAACCCTCCATCTCTCCCTTGACTCACTTGAGATGGAGGTCTCCCCAACTTCCATCTTGACTCATTCCCCAACTCATCTTAATTGAACTCATTCTCCAACTCAAGCACTTGAACTCAACATGAATAATTTCTTAACTCAACTCATGTGAATTCACTTTCCAACTCAAGCCACTCAACACCTTTGAACTCACCATGGTTGACCAAGTCAACCATGGTTAGCCGACCATGCATGTTGCATTAAATCACTTGCTACCTCACTTGATGAGGTGGATTTTGGCCCACTTGGCCATGTCACTCTCTTGCTACCTCATACATATGCCACCTCACTTGATGAGGTGGATCCCATGCCTTGGATCTTAATTGGGTACATCACCCAATTAAATTAATCATTTTCCCATTTACTTCGCAAAATCCATTCCCCTTGACCCACTGGGTTCCATTTGGGTAATTGACCCATTTAATTACACACTTATTTTCATTCAAACTCTATCCATGACCCGTTGGGTCTTAATTGACCCAATTCCTTACCCATCTAAAGTCCATTCCATCTATAATCTTAAATTCAACAAATTTAACAATTAAAATCGACAAAATCCAATATATTAATGCATTGAAAAATCTAGGGATGTTACACTTCTTGCATTTAGTGCGTTCATGTAACACCCGGATTTTTCGTTGCATAAACATATTGGATTTTGTCTATTTAAATTGTTAAATTGGTTAAATTTAAGATTTATGGATGAAATGGACCTTAGATGGGTAAAGGAGTTGGGCCCATAACCCACAGGTCCGAGGATCGAAACCTTGCTCTGATACCAACTGTAACGTCCTGCTCTTTTTCACTTGCCGAAAAATCAGAGTATATTTTTTTTTTTTAAATAAAGAGTGAGAGAGAACAGGAACGTCACGACGCGAGCTAAGTCCGGATTTCCAAACCTGACCCTGAACTGGCCAACGATACATGTGCGTGGACCAAGTCTAGTAAAACAGTTCACACGCTTTACAAATAACTGCCGAATTATTATATGAATAGAAACTATCCATAAACTTGATATTAAAAACAAGGAAGCCAATCACTATTAAATTAACTTAAGTTTAGATATCCAAAATCATCAACCAACCATAGCAAAATAAACTAAGTTATTACAATCCGAAAATGCCAATTATCTCAAACACATTTTTCCAAAATAAATTAAGTAAAATAAAATAAACATAATTTGCTCAAGCTCCTAAGCTTGGCTCTCTTCACGTCCAAGTCCTTCCCATTTCTTGTTCCATCATCTAAAGGGTAGAAATAGGGCGTTAGTCAACGCGCCCAGTAGGAATTCCAAATAGGGTTATACACATATAGGATCAATATAAATATTAGAATAAATACATCATATCAAAACTGTAAACATATCATAGTACCAAAAGCAGTGCATGATAATCGTATCCAAACCATGCAAATGTATGTGTCATGTCATGGGTGTCATATGCCAATAATCTCCCACCCAATCTCCACATCAAACACCAAACAAATCATAACAACATTTTCCTTGATATAATGAAACCATATCAAGGTGTTCCCTTGGCCATTTACGTCCACACTGTTTTGTGAAGGCACCACAGGTCACTGTTATACCTCCCCACGTGTGTTAATCGGAATTATCTATGGAGCATGGACTCCTCCCTCTATGCAGGGTTTTTGGACTGGTTACCCCGGAGCCCTTTGGCCCAAATTACATCGTACCCCTATCTAACAATCCCAGACAAGGCCAACAAATCAATGGTTCACATAGCTTTACATAAGTTAGCCTCAAGCCCCAAGTCATGTCTGAACAGCTCATAACTTGGCTTGCTGCCCCATATACCCCCTCCCATGCCATGCATGAGATCATGAATGGAAAATTCCATTTTATATCAAATCATGTTGAAATTCAGTTCATAAAACTTATACCATTTGATTTACCAAAATAAACATTGTACTGAAATAAAAACCAGTAACATATAAGATCCATATGCATCTCAACAAGGTAGGAATCCTACCAAAAGTTTAGTATAGTATCCTTGCTGTCTTGTGATGTGACGTGCAACGATTACGTCAAAACCAATCACACACCAGTTTGCGAAGTCCATTTACCTTAAATGAATTCAATCATATACAATAATCAATTTAATTATCCATTTCACTTAAATCATCCCTTACATCCTTCCAGTTAGACTGAGTCTTGGAAACAGTAATTACAAATCAACTTTTCATTTTAGTCGAATCAGGGATTAAGTCGACTGAATCACGCTCTGCTACAGTGTTCTGCCTTACCGCAGACTTTAAGTCGGCTGAAACCCAACTCAGTATTGTTATTTCCTTGACTCGCTACCTTTCAATCGACTGAATCACAGATTCAGTCGGCTGACTCTGAGTCAAACCCTTTGTATTCTCGGTCAACCCTCTTTCAGTCGACTGAATCATAGATTCATTTGGCTGACTTTGGATCAGATTGACTGTATATTCGGACAATATAGATTTAGTCGGCTGACTCCTCAATCAACAACTTTCGTGTTTGATAAGCAACCTTTCAGTCGACTGAATCTGGCTGAAACACACCAGAATCCTTTTTTTTATCAGTTACGTCTGTGTTGAGTCGACTGAATCACCAGATTTAGTCGGCTGAAATTCCTAAAAATAGTTTTCTGTTTCAGCCACTATTAGTTCAGTCGACTGAATCTGAGATTCAGTCGGTTGAAACTCCTAGAAACTCATTTCTGATTCTTCCAATACCAGTTCAGTCGACTGACTGTTTGTCAGTCTCTTTTGTTTGATTATTTTGTACATCCTTTCTTCATGGAATTACTCCTAACAATATTTAAACATAAATAATTTTATTCATGTAACTCTTATTGAGTTTATTCCACCCTCTAGCCAAAGCTAGAGTCTTTTCATAATTCTTTCCATCCTTGGTTTATAATGTAGATTCGAATATCACCTTCCCTTCTTATTTCAACCCATTGATCAATCTATGAATGGATTCCCAACTTCCATGACCACATGACAGTTTGACCATTTATTCTAACCTCTCTTGGAGCCCATGGATTCGGGCATCCATGGTCAAATCCATGACTTCCTTAATCTCATTCCCATCTAATTAAACATGGGACATACCTTTACCCGTCTCCTTCTTTCTTTTGCTCTGTCTTTGCTCCTCAGTCCTTGTCCTTCCTTGGTTCTTTATCAAACTTCTTTAAGTCCAGAGGTGTAGTAATTGAGAGGGAAAGAGGAGAGGAAAGAAATTTCCTTGTTTGCAAGAGATGAATTTCGGTCAAGGGGGTGTGAAGTGCCCCTTAGGCTGGTGTCTCTTATAACAACCCATGCCCATTCATCTTCCTCTTTATGTTTGGTCTAACCAAGGAGTCCCTTGGTTTAACCAAGGAGACTCTTGGCTTGAACCAAGGTGTCTCTCCACCTTCCATCAAGTTCATGGGTTCCAAGTCCCATGAGATGGAAACCCTTCATTTTCCCCCTCAACTCATTTAACTCAACTCAAGTAATTAGTCTTGAACTCACTTTCCAACTCAAGCCAATTTAACTCCATTAAATATTTAACTTATTTATTTTTTAACTCAATTGAAATTTAACTCACTTTAATCTTGAATTCCACTGAGTTCACTCATGGTTGACCAAGTCAACCATGACCTAGCCGATCATGTATGTGGTGACATTGGGCATGTGGGTCCATGCTTGCCATATCACTTGATGATGTGAATTTGGGTCTTAATTGGGTAACTGACCCAATTAAATTAACCTTACCCATTTACTTAAAACTAACTCACCTATGACCCATTGGGTCCCAATTGGGTAATTGACCCATTTAATTACATTTACCCAATTATTTTCAATCAAACTCTACGCATGATCTATTGGATCTTAATTGGGTTATTGACCCAACTCCTTTATCCATCTAAGGTCCATTTCATGCATAAATATTAAATTCAACCAATTTAACAATTTAAATAGACAAAATCCAATATATTTATGCAACAAAAAATCCGAGTGTTACATTTCATGAGTTTACTTCCAACTCATTTAATCTTTCCATTGATCAATGCATGTTTCTCATGCATCCAAGCATTGATCTTCCCCCACAGTACAATGCAAATTGCCATTGCATTACTATTTTTCTTCTTCTTCCCATTTAAGAGTTGTGATATCTTAAGGGTGTTCTCCCAATGGGGTCTAGCTAACTTACCTAGCTTCCCTTTTTGGAGTCTTCTCCCCTATTCTCCAAGCTATCTTTTCTAGTGTCTTTGACTCAACTCCCACATAAACTTAGCTGCCTATAAATTTATTTTTTCTGTAAGCTTTCTTTCAACTTTGCATCATCCTTCCTCCCTACACTGTCTGACCAGTGACAAGTGCTAAACAACACATATTTTGTGCTCCCCCAAACTCCAAGGAAGTGTGCAACATCACAGCCTGATTCCTATCTCCCTAACATGCCAATACAAAACCAAGTCATTCAAACCTGCATGTTAGTCTATTTAACAAAAACCATTTAACCATAGAAAAGTGATAGAAGGCATACACATCAAACCATAGCAAACCATATCATATCATTGATAAACAAAATGTGCAATACATATGGTTTCGAAGGGGGCATCATGGATGCTTAGACAAAATATCAAAAGTATAGTTTTTCAAAATACAAAACATGGAACATGAAAAACTATCCTAAGCAGGGCCATCCTGAGAGGTGATGGAGGAGAAGGAGATTGAAAATCTAGAACTATGTTATCAGATCTGGAAGAGGAGGAGATACCACAAACTAATTCCTGAACAGGCATCCTGATGTCTTCTAGACTTCTTTCAAGGTAGTCTATTCTCCTTTCAAGTGTGAAGACGCTTCTACACAGACTTACATTCTCTTGAGAGGGATATTGGTATTCTTCTTATTCTTCAGTGTCTCTCCAAACATTCTCAGAACGATGACTTTCTTCCTCATTGCTATCATTAAGTATAATGACATGGTCTTCATTAGTCGTTCTAAGACCATTTTCCTCTTCTCCATCTTCTCTCCTTCCCTCACGGCGTTCTTCAACGAAGATAACATCTTTGCCAATGATGGGGTCCTCTCAACCTTTGGTTGGATTTTCTGGAGAGAATTGGATTCTGGTCTGTGGGGAGAGAACTTACCAGCCTGAACAGACGTAGGACTCCCAGAGCTAGGCCAGAGCAAGATCGAATGGTTGATCTTTTTGTAACGCCCCGCCCTTTTTCACTGGCCGAAAATCAGAGTCTATTTTTTATATATAAAAGAGTGAGAGAGAGCAGGACGCCACGACACGAGCTAAGTTCGAGCTTCCAAAGCCAGACCCTTAACTGGCCAACCATACGTGTGCGTGGACCAAGTCCACAGGAATGGTTCACACGTACTCAAGTTAACATGCGGAATAAATCATAAATACGGAAATATAATAGAATAATAATTCTATTCCATTTTAGATAGCAAGGATGTCCATCACTTAATCATAAATATCTTACGTTAAAATATCCAAAATTAACATTCAAACCATAGTAAATATATCTACGTTATTACAGTTCCGACTGCTAGTTACTCAAATCACATTGTCCATGAATAACTTAAATAACACGAGACTAAACATCCAAGCTCCTAAGCTTGGCTCTGATTTCGTTCCTCATTCCATTCAATTCCTGTGTCATCAACTAGGGTAGAAATAGGCCGTTAGACAACACACACAGTAGGTATTCCAATTAGGGTCAAACACATGGGTTAGTACCAAAAATTCAGATATAATATATCATACCCTACTTGTAAAGCATTGTATCCAAAGCAATGTATGATAATAGAGATCCAATCATACAGATAAAATCAGAAACAGTGCATGATAATAGCGATCTTAATCATGCTGAATCAATGCCATGCCATGAGTGTCATATGCCATGAGTCCCACCCATCAGCCATAACACAATTACAAAACATCCTCTTGATGGAAAACTCCTCATCAAGGTATCCTCACAAAACATAGTATCCTCTTGATGGAAAACTCCTCATCAAAGTATCCCCACAGTTGTCTTACGGACGCCCCGACGGAGTGTGGTCTCTTGTTACCTCTTGATGGGATAATGCACATCAAGGTACCCCTCACGACTTACGGATGCCTCGACGGAGCGTGGGTCTCCGGTTACCTTCCATCCCTCCCATGCCATGCATGAATGCAAATGCCAACATGCTATGGAATATTACAAAATATAGCATGAAAATCCCATAATTGCCACATATTGTTTGATACCAAAATAACTTATCAAAATATGAATTAAAATCATCATACATATCCCATGGTTTCAATGAGGTAGAATCCTACCAATGACAAACTTATGTGTCCTTGCGTTTTTGTTCGAAACCGCTCACCGATCGTACACCGATTGTGAGATCACGTTACCTTATTACATATCAATCAATCAATCACATGTTCCATTTGATTTCCAATCATGTCTAAGTCATAAACACACCTTAGTGGGGTTCGGCCATACAACATGGCCGAACCTCACTCACTTGGTTTGGGTCTCTTTTTAGTCCTTTGATCTTTACATTAAGTCCAAGACCATTCTATTAGTTTTACATTAACCAATCATACATGAGTTAATCATCTAACATTCATAAAAAGCCCTAAGTCCATAAAACTTTCCCCATGGGGTTCGGCCATACATCATGGCTGAACCCATGGTCCATCATTTCCACCCATATTTACCTCTTTACCATTAATCTTTCCATGGCTACTCACTTAGCTTATATATACATGACTTAAGTCCCAAAATCATTCCATTAGTTTTACATTAATGGAAGCCCTAAATCCATAAAACATTTTCTATGATTCAATCATTCACTTAAGCCATTTATGCATGTCTAGAACCAAAAACATGATCCATGGGGTTCGGCCATACACCATGGCTGAACCCATGGTCCTTTAATTTCACCATTTGGCCATTCTTTCCTTCCATAGGTAATCACCTAATTCACTTACCCATACTTAGATCCATACATGATCCATAACCAAACATAGATCCATAAATGAATCCTCCATTTCCTAGCTTAATCATTAATTCATTTAAACATGTATAAATCTCCACATGACCCATTAAAATGGTCCATGGGGTTCGGCCATACAACATGGCCAAACCCATGATGTCATTTTCTTTTCCATCTTCCCCTTTTAAATCATTCACAATCTTAGGTTCATAAACAAGTCCCTCCATAGGGATTTAACCATACACTTAGGTTCATCCTTTTAGATCATCATTAACCATATTTAACAACCTATTAAAGTTACCAATATTCTCCCATCATTTTCATGGTCCAAAACATCTAAGTCCATCAATATCTTCTCATGGGGTTCGGCCATACACCATGGCCGAACCCATGATCCATGATTCTTATCCATTTACAACCTTTGAGACCATTTAAAATGATTAATATTACTCCATTGTTTCCCTCCTTTAGAACCCTTTAAAGTCACCAACATAAATCCATATAAAACCTTTTAAAATTATTAATAACCTTCCATGGGATTCGGCCATACACCATGGCCGAACCCTATGGTTCAACATCTTCTCATAAAACCATTTACTTATGATTATATCCTTTGATGGGTTCGGCCATACATCATGGCCGAACCTGATCCAACCCTTTTTGTTGTCCTTGATGGTTATCATACATAAAACTTAGGGTTTGGCCATGCAAGGGCCAAACCATGATCCTTGGTCATTCACCATTCCATACATGATTCATGCATTAAAGTCCTTTGCCATAAGAATTAGGGTTCGGCCATTGTCCTTGACATCTTACTTAATAAAATCTCATGGAGTACTTACCGATTCCGCGACTCCTCCGGTTTCTTTCACTCCTTCTTGTTCCTTTGTTCTTCTTCTTCCTTAGCCTCTTCTTCCTCCTTGATCCTTGGCCGAGTGTGAACTTGAGAGGTCTTGAGATGAAACTTCAAGGAGAGGGTTCGGCCAAAGAGTGTAGGTTCGAGAGAGAGAAGCTTGGGATAGAAAATATTCTAAGTCCTTTGTCTTTTGTCAATGAGAGAGGGTTGGCCTTGTGTGAGAGCTTGAGAGTGAGATGAAGCAAAGAATCCTCTTTGTTTGTCCAATATAATTCAGCCAAGGGTGGTGTCCTTTGGTTGATGCCCTTTTGTAACTCCCATGACTCTTCACCTCCTCATTGATAATTCCTTTGGTTGATTCCCTTTGGTAACTCCCATGACTCTTCATCTCCTCATTGATAATTCCTTTGGGGCTTTCATCCCATGAGATGAAACTCCAACCATATGCCCCTTGGGTTTCCATCATGAGATGGAAACCTCCATGTTCCAACGTGTATAAAAAAGTATACCATGGGTAACAACCAAAAACCCCCTTCATCTCCTCATAATGATCCTTTTGGAGTTTCATCCAATGAGATGAAACTCCCACCTCCAACGTGTACACCTTGATTGTACCTTTTGGGTTTCCTCCTTTGAGATGGAAACCCTCCATCTTCCTACACCACTCATTCTAATTCAGCTCAACCTAAATGAACTCATTTTCCAACTCAAGCACTTGAACTCACATTAATGAATTCTCAACTCATGTGAATTCACTTTCCAACACAAGTATTATTTATCCCACTTGAACTCATTCATTAACTCAACTCTATTGAGCTCACCCATGGTTGACCAAGTCAACCATGGCTTAGCCGGCTATGAACCATATAGTATTTAGGGTCCCACTTAGCCATTTCATTTATATGCCACCTCACTTGATGAGGTGGATCTCATGTCATATATCATAATTGGTTATTGACCCAATTATCAAACCTTACCCATTTACTTCTAATTAGCTCATATATGATCCATTGGGTCCCAATTGGACTTTGGACCCAATTGACAACCTTGACCCAATTAAATAAATCTTACCCTTTTATTTCAATTGAACCTTATTCATAGTCCGTTGGGTCTTAATTGACCAATTGACCCAACTCTTACATTAGGTCCATCTCCATTAATTTACAAATTAAATGGACAATTTTCATATATATCCATAGCTTGAAAATCCAAGGTGTTTCACTTTTGGTTCTTTTGGGCCACTTACTAGTTTCACCTCGTTCTTCAGAGTTCTGCGGGGGTGACTAGGCTGCCATCTTTCTTGGCATGGTTTTTCCAATAGGAGATTCTCAAACAGTGGCTTGGAGGTGGATGAGGTAAAGACTGAACCTAAACTAATCTAAGAGAATCACCAAATCCGTGATTTTCAGGCTTCTAGAGACGGGAATAACAAAATCCCTATGGTTTTCTGGCAAGAAATTACTCTGAGGGTTCCTACTGACTGGCCTAGAGCACGGGAGGAGAAACAGAAATCACTAGACCTTCGCGGGAGAGGAGACGACAAATTTGAATGAATTGTCGTTTTCGCAGAAAAGGGTCCCTTTTAATTTAAACACTCTGTCTCACCGACATGTTGTTTCCATCGACAGGTCGACCCTTTCGTCATTTTTCTCCCCTTTTTAACAGTGCTTGATTTAGCACAGTACCAACATGTCTGTCACACCAACAAGTTTATTCACTAACATGTCGACTATACCGAGAGGTGTAGACAGCAGAGCAATCATCCTTGATTTGTGTAACTTGATGAAATCCTATTCTAAGCATAGCATGCATAGATTTATTCCAATATGATAAAACACAAATATTCCACAAATAATTCATCAAATCATTAAAACATGCAAAATATCAAAATTTACATTCCAAGATACCTAGAGTTCAAAATACTTTGAATGGAATGTATGGATTTCCAAGTAGAATATATACTATAGCGAGAAAGAGTACATTCTAGACTTGTATTACCCAATTTTTCTCTCCTCATGTCACAACTCTTTTCTGCTATGTGAACTAACATTGTCTCCTGTGAGTGTAGTGGTGTAAGATATGGAAGTGAATCTTAAACTAAAACAAAACATGAATGGTGGTTTATCTCCTGGATACAAAGATTGTGGCATTTGGTGTTGCATACACACCCCTATGATCGTACCTTTAATGACCAACCTTGGAATCCTTCAACTCTTCTAAGACATGATTCAGTTGTCTTAACAAAGAGTCTTGCCTTGTGTCCACCTTCTTGGGTTTCTTTTAAGGTAAGGTGTTGGTGGATATCTTTTAGGCATAGGCTTTACTGGATTGTGCCGTTTAGCTTGTGCTTGCCTTTCCAAGTTCTTCCAATGGCAGCAATTTATTTTGATATGCCCAACCTTGTGATAGAAATAGCACTTACCCATTGAAGGGTGAGAGACACTTGTTTTTTCCAAACACCCCATGGTTCATAGGTTCTTTGTGGATGAGGCACCAAGACCAACCTATCACCATATTGTTTACCCGAGTCTAGAAGTCTTTTAAGTCTTTCATCTCCTTTGGTAAACTTGAATTGGATTTTTTCTTTATGAATGTTTAATTCCTTAACTTCTAAAGATAATTTTTTAACATCCTATTCAAGAAGGTTATGTGATAACACAATTCTTAACATCCTTGTAGTGAATACTTATCTTTCTTGAAGGTTTTTATTACTCTCTTTTACTTTTGAGTTTTCATTGTCAGAGAGTTCCAGCTTAAAGGTTAGGAGGATTTTTCAGTTTTTAAATTCTCCACTTGAATAGAGAGGTTTTCAACTGTTCATTTTTAACCTTATCTAATTTCTTTGCCAACCTCTCACTTTCAAGGAACAATGTACTATAGGAGGCTAGAAGATTTCCATCATCTTCACTCTCATCATTCTCCGTTACATTTGTAGGATTTTCTTGATTACTAATGATCAAAGCTATGAGACCTTTTGATACATCAATTATTCTTTCAGTCTCTTTATCGGAATCACTCTCTGATTCAGACCTTTCCTCATGAGTCACACCCACATTCATAGCCTTCTTAATTTTATCTGAGGGACATTCGTTGATGAAGTGTTTTCTCCCCCAACAATTAATGTAAATTTATTCCTTGACAACCTCTCTCTCCTTCCCTTTATTTTCCTCCAGCCTTTTAGGGTATCTTTTACTTGATTCACCATTTTCCATTCTTCTCAAGTAGTTTCTATTAACAAAGTTTTTATAATACCTTTTGGCAAACATTGCCATTTCATCACTTGAGAACTCATTTTCCGAAAAATCTTCTTTTTCTTTTGTTTTCTTTTGTTTTAAGGTAGATTTCATGGAAATGGATTTGTCCTTTGGTTGTTCAAAGTGTAGTTCGTAGATTTGTAATGAACCAACCAAATCATTGATGTTCATTACAAACACATCTCTGTTATCTTCATAGCCACAACATTGGGCTTGAATCTTTCTGCAAGATTCTAGACAATTTTGGTACATACCTTGTCCTCAGGTATCCCTTCACCTGGAGTGTACATTTGATTCACAATAACACTTATCTTGGAATAGAAATCCATGAAGATGTCATCTTCCCTCATTTTAAGAGTATCAAATTGATTTTGGAGGATCTGAAGTTTGGACCTCTTAACTATTGAGGTGCCTTCATGAGTTCTTTCAAGAACTTCCCATTCCTCCTTTGCAGTTCCATGTGTCATAATTCGCCTGTACTAGTTATCGGATACTGCACAGTTAAGGGCATTCAGGGCTAAGCCATTAACTGTCTGAGCAACTTTTTCAGCAGGGTTCCTAGAGACAAATGGATTGGGTGTCATAAACGAGGTTGAGGTGGATGCTACTATCTTCTATTCCATGGGTTCCTGCCATCCAGTGTTTACAATATCCCATACCGATGAATCTATAGAGACAAATAAACTTCTCATTTTGGCCTTCCATCGAAGTAAGGGGGTTTACATATTGCATGACTGTCTCCCATGGTGCTCTCGGTTGGATCAACTCGGATGGTTAAATCCTTGTAAAGAGCACTCAGACTCTGATAACACTCGAAAGTTCTCCCTTGGTGTTAGAATACGATTGACCTTCGAGGAGGAGGGAGGGGGGGTTAAATAGGTCAATCTAAAAATCGTTGGTCCTTTTAAAAATTACTTCATTAATTAATTAAGTGCAGTGGATATAACAATCAAGTGTGTGCGTGTGTGTGTGTGTGTTAGCAAATGCGATTACGCAATTAATACAAGAAATTAGCTCTAACACCATAAGCACAAGGACACAAGATATATAATGATTCGGTTAGCCAACCTGCATCCACTGTTAGGACTAGCTCAACCTTAAGCTATCCCCAAATTCACTAAGTCGGGACTTACACCCTCACAATTAGAGTAGCAATTCCACCTCACTCAATCAGCTATGAATTTCACCCACCACGTGTAAAATAAGAATTCCACCTATTTATTTGGCTGGGAATTCAACCCACCACTTGAGACGACGCTCTAGATTTTTTTATGTGGTTCCGGAGCCAAGCCTCCTTAATTCACTTTTACAGGACAAAAGTTTTCAAACAAAACTAAAACCAAGAAGCACTTTCCTTGAAGCTCTTTCACGAAGATGTGTGCTTCTCAAAGATCCACCCAATGTGTGCTCAAGTTAATTCCAACGCTCCGTATTGTAGCCGTCGTTGAGCAATCACAATCTCAGGGTGACTAGGAAACTGGTTCTACCGAATCTTTTCTAATTTGTATTTTTTCTTTCTTCCTCTTTTTGTCTCTTTTACTAACTCATTCAATAGTGTAACGCCCCGCCCTTTTTCATTTGCATAAATCAGAGTATATATATATATATATATAAATTTGATAAATGAGAGAGGACGGGCCGTTACGACGCGAGTCAAATCCAAAATTCCAAAACCCGATCCTTGACTTGCCACCATTACATGTGCGTGGATTAAGTCCACTAAAACATTTACACACACTAATCTTATTGCTTGCAGAATAATTTATATGAATAAGATGTTATTCATTCTCTTGTTATCATTAGGCAAGGAAAGACAATCACCACAAAAATTCCAATAAAACTTAAAGGTTATCAAACCATAGCAAATAAGTTCTAAGGTGTCCCAAAATAGTCTAGATTATTACAACTCAAAATGTAAGTCCTCCGAATACATCATTAAAATCAAAACTAAGTAATTTAAACTTAAATCTTCCCATGATCTTACACTTGGCTCCCTTTCGGGCCCACGTCCTTTTCCTTATCACTTTCTATTCCATCATTTATAGGATAAAAGTAGGGCATTAGTCAACTGCCCAGTATGTACTCCAATTAGGGTTAGGGTACACATAGGAGTAATATTAGAATATCATAAATCAAGGGTTTATATATCATTAATGGCATATTTGTAAAAAAATCTTTTAGGTAATAAAACAATGCATGATGTCCATATCATAATCATGCTAACATAAGTGTCATGTCATGGGTGTCAATGCCAAATGAAGTCCCACCCAATGTCCATATCCAATCACATCATAAATCAATCAATGGTTTCCTTGGCCAATTATGTCCACAGTGTTTGAGGCGGTAACCACCAGGGCACTGTATACCCATCCACAAATTAACCAGGATTACCGATGGAGTGTGGACTCCTCCCTCTGCGCAGGGTTTTGGGACTGACTACCCAGGAGCTCTTAGGCCCAATTACGCCGTACTTTTCTATCAACCGGACGCGACCAAATCTCAACAGTTCATATAGCTTCATATAAGCTAATATCAAGCCCAAGTTATGTTCGGACCGCTCAGAACTTGGCTTTTTGGTCATATGTGTTCCTCCCATGCCATGCATGAGGTAATGTATGCAAGAATGTCATTTCATTTAAAATACATAATATCAATGAAGTTAACTCATAATCATATACAATTTATTTAGCCAATGCTTTCATCATATTTTGAATATAAACAAGTGTCATACTATACTCCATAATGTTCTCAATGAGGTAGAAATCCTACCAATTTCCGGTATACTATCTTTTCTTGCCTTGCAAGGATAACGCTAATGGTCGTGTGAGACGAATCACAATCTCTTTGTGAACTTCTTTACCTCATCAAATTCAAACATAGATATTAGTTTGATTTTCCATTTTAAGTTCATCATCCCTATTTCCATCTAAGTTCCATGTTCATTTCTCAATTTAATAACCCAAGTTAGTCATTTAACCTTTAAACATACATAGGCCCATAAAAATCCTTCATGGGGTTCGGCTATACAACATGGTCGAACCAATTGTTCTTCCTTTTCATCTCCCTTCCATCCTACAAGATAGGAAGATCCTCTAGAGGAAAATCCAGAGCAAAACCTTTTAATTCAGTCGGCTGAAACACAACCAGATCACATCTGTGATTGGCCAGTATACATTCAGCCGATTGAGTCATAAAATTTAGTCAGCTGAAACTCAACCAGATCCCATCTGTGTTTGGCCAGTATACTTTCAGTCGACTGAATCATAAAATTTAGTCTGCTGAAACACAACAGATTCCATTTGTGCTTGGCCAGTATACTTTTAGTCGACTGAATCAAAAGCTTCAGTCGGCTGAAACACAACCAGATCCCATACGTGCTTGGCCAGTATACTTTCAGTCGGCTGGAACACAACTAGATCCCATACATGCTTGACCAGTATACTTTCAGGCAGCTAAATCATAAGATTTAGTCGGCTGAAACACAACCAGATCCCATACGTGCTTGGCCAGCATACTTTCAGTCGACTGAATCATAAGATTCAGTCAGTCGAACCACAACCAGATCCCATACATGTTTGACTAGTATACTTTTAGTCGACTGAAACATAAGATTTAGTCGACTGACTTTGGGTCAGATCCTTTGTATGCTCGGCCAGTATACTTTTAGTCAACTGAAATGTAAGATTCAGTCGACTGACTTTGGGTCAGGTCCTTTGTATGCTCGGCCAGTGTACTTTCAGTCGACTGAATCATAAGATTCAGTCGGCTGAAACATAACTAGATCCCATAAGTGCTTTTCCAACTCCATGGCCTTATAACAATTTTGGCCATTCATTCCAACCAATCATGGAACCCATGGGTTTGGCCACACCATGGCCGAACCTATGGTTTCCTTAGATTAATCCCCATTTTATTAAGTATATACATGCCTTCCTTCAGTCTCTTTCTTTTTCTTTTGGTCTTTCTCTTCTTCCTTAATTCCTTTCTTTGTTCTTCAAAGTCTTCAAGTGTATGGAGGTAGAGATGGGAGAGAGAGGAGAGGAGTGGAGAGAAAAATCCTTGTTCAAGGGAAGAGGGGTCGGCCAGGGGGTTTGGAATACCCTTTGGTTTGGGTTTTTATGTCAAAGCCTTTAACTCTTCCCTCCCTCTCATAATAGCTTGGTCTAACCAATGGAGGCCCTTGGTTTCCCAAGGATGGCTTCATAGCTTTTGAGGTGAAGACCCTTCAGTTCCCATGTTTCTAAGTACAATGTACTTAGACAAGACACCCCAACTGTTAATCTCAGCCCTTGATCTTCCCTTAGATGAAATCCTAGTCTTCCATCTCATCCCTTCATCTTCTCAACTTAAGACCTCTTAAGATAAAACCTTAATTTAAGATTTAAACTAAAAAATGATTGACCAAGTCAACCCATGCCATGGTCGACCATGCATGACTTGGTCACCTCATGGCACTTGGGTCCCACTTTGGCCATGTCACTTGGTGTGTCACCTCCACTTATATGCCACCTCAATTCAACTTTCCACCTCACTCGATGACGTGGCATCCTTGCTTAGTTGGCTTCCAAGTGATGATATGAATGCCACATGGCAATGCCACATCACTCACATGCCACCTCACTTGATGAGGTGGACTTTAATGCATTTGGTGGCAGATGGTTCAAGACAACTAAAAATCCATGAACGCAGCTATCTCACTCATGATTTGGAACTAGCTACAGTGATCTTCACCCTCAAAAGTTGTAGACACTATCTATATGGTGAGAAATTTGAGGTGTTTTCAGACCATAAGAGCTTAAAATATCTGTTCAATCAAAAGGAGGTCAATTTGAGACAATGCAGATGGATGGAGTACCTGCAAAACTATGAATTTGCACTACAATATCACCCTGGCAAGACAAACAAACTGGTGGATGCCCTCAGTCGCATTTCACATGCAATTGTGGCCAGCCTGATTATGAAAGAATGGGAAATCCTGACGACCATTCGAGAGTTCAATTTGTACATCAAAAATCGTGGGAGCATGTATAATCTGATGGTACAGTCCAGTATGGTTTCCAAAATTGAACAAGAGTAGAGGACAGATCCTGAAATGGCAGAAGTATGGGCCAAGATGTCGACTGGAGATGTCATACTAGGATGAGAATTACGACCTGGACAAGTCTCTTATTCCAAGGCAGGACATATGTACCTCAGGACTACATGAGAGAGTTGTTGACAGAAGTTCATCAATTGGGACGGATGTATATCAAGGACATCATCAGACTACATGGTATACCCAAGACTATTATATCCGACAGAGATGGCAGATTCACTGGCAGGGTGTGGCAGAGCACGTAGTCGGCTATGGGGACAAATTTGTTATACAGTACAGCTTTCCATCCACAGATCGACGGTCAGTCAGAACGAACAATACAAACATTGCAGGACATGCTGAGAGCCTGCATGTTAGACTTCAAGGGCAGTTGGGAAGATCACCCACTGTAACACCCCGAATTTTCGAGTTATCAATATATATATGAAATTTGGCAATTTAATTTGTGAATTATTGGATATGGACCTTAGATGGGTAAGTTGTTGGGGCAATTTCCCAACTAAATTAAGACCCAACGGATGGTGGTTATTTTTCAATTGAATTAAATGGGTGAGATGTATTTAATTGGGTCAAGATGATTAATTGGGTCAAAATGCCCAATTGGGACCCAATGGCTCGTGGTTGACTTGGTTGACCACCAAGTGAGTTCAAGTTTAAATTAAGTGGGGCTGAATTAAGTTAGAAATGGAATCAAGGGATTGAGTTAAACTAAAGAGGTGAGTTGAGTTAAAGAGTGAGTGGAGTGGGAAATGGAAGAGTTTTTGTTGTTTAAAAATCAAACTCCAAGGGGTTACACGTTGGAAGTATGGGAGTTTCATCTCATGGATGAAACCCCCAAAATGGAACATCAAAGGGAGGTGGACCGTTTTTGTGTTGTTACACAATTCAAACCAAACGTTGGGAGAGGGTTTCATCTCATGGATGAAACCCCCAAAATGGAACATCAAAGGGAGGTGGACCATTTTTGTGTTGTTACACAATTCAAACCAAACGTTGGGAGAGGGTTTCATCTCATGGATGAAACCCCCAAATGGGTCATTAATGAGAGAGGGGGCGGTTTTGTGGAGGTTACACAAGGTCACACCGTTGGAGAATTGGGTGTTTCATCTCATGGATGAAACCCCCAAATGAAACATAAAGGAGGGAGGTAAATGGGGATGGGAGTTACAAAGGGGTGCCACTAAGGGACACCACCTTTGGCCGACCCTCATTAACCAAGGAAAGGGCTTTGTTTCAAGTCATTCTCTCCCTCTCCCTCTCTTGGCCGAATCACTTTGCTAGACTAGAACACTTAAAGAATTCTATCTCACTCTCTCCCTCTCACTCAAGGCCGATTCCCTCTCAAGACAAAGGACTTAGAGTTTTATCTCAAGTCTTCTCCCTTCCTCCCTCTTCAAATCTATACCCCTTGGCCTGTAACATCCCGGACTTTCAAGGTATAAATATTTACGGAATTTGCCATTTAATTTGTGAATTATTAGATATGGACCTTATATGGGTAAAATGTTGGGTCATTGCCCAATTAAGACCCAACGGATTGTGGAAATGGTTTTAATAAAATTAAATGGGGCTTAATTAAATTAGTAATGCATTATGTCTATAATTAATTATTATGCGCATAGAGGGAACTTAGGATAATTGGCTTGGCCGTGTATATGAGATATTTAATCCATGATATGCGCATGGAGTGGAAGCCAAGGAAGGATATACGTATGAGGTGTATGAAGATATGCATATCCATGAGATATGCGCATATAAGATAAGATTTTCTATCACAAAAATCAAGGAGTTATATACGACCAAGGATTGTCCTAAATTGGCCAAAAACGTGTAGATGGATTGGGATTAAGCAATGATATCTTATTGCTTAAATAAAGAAGATGTTTAAATCCAAAAAAAGAAGTTGCTTGGCCGAGTGGATGTGTTATAGAAGTGGGGCGCATGGCACCTTCTAAATATAGGATTAAGGGGAAGTTTTATTAAAGAAAGAGGGAAGGGGCGCACGGCAATACACACACCAAGGCCGAACTTTCTTTCCCTCTCAAGTCTCATTCACCGCATACTCATTCAAGGAGAGGGCAGCCAGCAAGTGAAAGATCAAGAAGGAGAAGGATTGGAAGAGCAAGAACAAGCGAAGGAAAACCGGAGGATTCGCGGAACCGGTTAGTATTTTGATGTTTTTGTTTAAAGAAAAGAACGATAGGGTTCGGCTATGGTGTATGGCCGAACCCCATGGAAGAAAATTGAGGGATGAATGTTAAAGTTTTAATGGAAAGGATGGACCATATGGTTCGGCCATGGTGCATGGCCGAACCCCATGGAAAGACATGGTTTAATTTATGGATTTTTAATGATGAAAACCATGGAATAATTATGTATGTTTTAAAAAGGGTTTAAATGGTTTAAGAGAAGTTGATGAACCATAGGGTTCGGCCATGATTAAGGGCCGAACCCCATGGAGGAACATTGGGTTTGTTTAATGGGTTTTTGAAGGATGAACTCTATGGAAAATCATTCATATTTTTAAGAGGTTTTACATGGAGAAATATAGAACCGGTTACATGTATTTAGATCATGGAAGATCAAGGATGTATGGTTTTTTTAAAGAGAAGATTTTGAACCATAGGGTTCGGCTATGGTGTATGGCCGAACCCCACGGAAGATGTTATTAAATTAGAAAGTTTCTAATTATGGATTTTTGGATCAAAAAGGAAAGAACCTTGATTTATGGATTCAAGTATGGAAATTGATATAATCGGAAAGTTATACATCATAGGGTTCGGCCATGGTGTTTGGTCGAACCCCATGAATTAATTCTATAGTTCAATCATGGATTTATTATTGTAAATAAATTAAGACGAAGGATGGAACAATGATATCATGGGCTCGACCATGGTGTATGGTCGAACCCCATGAACCAATTTTTATGGGTCATGTATGGACCTAATATGCTTAAAGGAATCGGTTATGAATTATTTTAAAAGGTTATTGGGAGTGTTATGAATGTTTAAATAAATGAATGAACCTATATTTTGGAACCCAAACATAAGTTGATGGAATCAATGGCAAAGTTGTAAATAGGTGAAAATGATGGACATAGGGTTCGGCCATGGTGTATGGCCGAACGCCATGAACTATTTTGATGGGTCATGTATGGAACTAATATGATTAAAGGAAGGGAGGATTAAGATAAGTAATTAGCTATGATAAAAAGAGGAATGGCAAGGATGTAATTAAGTGAAATCAATGGACCATGGGTTCAGCCATGGTGTATGGCCGAACCCCATGGGGAATGTTTGCTGAACTTAAGGTTTGATATATGTTAGATGATTAATCGGTTTATGATTAGAATAATGGAATGATAGCCATGGATGGCAATATTGTAAATAAGTAAAATTAATGGACCATGGGTTCGGCCATGGTGTGTGGCCGAGCCCCATGGGGAAGGTTGGTGGACTTAGATGTTTATGGACCTATGTTTTGAACCTAAACATGAGTGAATAAATAAAGGTGACTAACTATGGAAGGAATAATGGCATAAATGTAAATATGGTCAAAAATGAAAGACCATGAGTTCGGCCATGTGGTATGGCCGAACCCCACAAGGTTATGTTTTATGGACTAAGGTGTTTTTGGACTTAGATATGATAAGAAATCAATTGGAACATGGGTTTAATTAATTGTTGTGTAATAAGGTAACGGGACCTCACAAAGGTGTGTACGATCGTGAGCGGTTACCGGACGGAAGCGCAAGGACACGTTAGTGGTCTTTGGTAAGATTCCACCTCTTTGAAACCATGGATTTTATGTACAATGATTTTATGTTGTTTTGATGAATTTATGTTGTAAAGGATATGTTTTAAATTGTGAGTTTTAATGCCATGTTTATTTTATAAAATAGCATGTGTTTTCATTGGCATCTCATGCATGGCATGGGGTGAAGGATATGTAACCGGAGGGCCCACACTCCATCAGGGCTTCCGAAAAACCTATGTGGGATACCTTGATGTGTTTTTCCATCAAGAAGAAACCAGAGGGTCCACACTCCGTCAGGGCGTCCGAAAGACCTATGTGGGGGTACTTTTATGTACTTGTGATGGGTGGGACTCATTGCATTTGACATCATGACATGGCATGGATTATATGGTTTTTGACATTATGTCATTATTATATGCATGTTTTGTACTAACCATGTGTTAGCCCTAATTGGAATACCTACTAGGCGCGTTGTTCTAACACCCTACTTCTACCCTAGTTGATGATACAGGTAACAAGGGGAACGATGAACATGAAACTGGCCAGGCATAGAAGCTTGGATGATTATAGTTTATATTTTGATTAAGTTACTTATGGACTTGTTTTTGAGTAACTAGACTTCGGATATGTAATAACTTAGATGATTTGCCATGGTTGGATGTTTATTTGGATAATGATGATATTTTAATTATGGATAAAGACTTGACGTACTTTGTTATTTGAAATGGAATAGAACTAGGTTCTATTATAATTCCTCATGTTTTGATTTTAATTCTGCTAGTTGATATTGTTATGTGTGAACCGTTTTCATGGACTTAGTCCATGCACACATAGAGTTGGTAAGTTAAGGGTCGGACTTTAGAAGTTTGGACTTAGCTCGCGTCGTGACGTCCCGCTCTTGCTCACTCTGTTGTTATTTTTTTTAAAAAAAAATAGACTCTGATTTTCAGGAAGTAGCGAGTGAAAAAGGGCGAGGCGTTACATGGCCGAACCACTTCAAGGGACTTCATCAAGATCAACCTCAACTAAAGATCAAGAAGGAAAGAAGAAGAGGCTAAGGAAGGAAAGGAGCAAGAAGGAGAGAAAGAAACCGGAGGAGTCGCGGATCGGCAAGTGCTCCGTAAGAATTCGTAAATAAGAAAATGGTCTAATTTTATTATGGCTAAAGACTGAATGATGAACCATAGGGTTCGGCCATGTTGTATGGCCGAACCCCATGGAAAGGAATTATGGAATTTATATGGGTCTAAGTAGTGTTAAGAGAAGATGATGAACCATAGGGTTCGGCCATGTTGTATGGCCGAACCCCATGGAAGGACATTGGATAATTTTAATGGATTTTAAAGGATGAAAATATTAAAATGTATGTTAGTAATTGTTATGGGTTTTTGAAGGACGAAAACCATGGAAATTGGTTAATGATCTTAATAAGTTTCTAAAAGGATCAACCATGGAGGGACTTGTTTATGAACTTAAGATGGTAAATTGATTTAATGGAGAACATGGAAATAAGGCATCATGGGTTCAGCCATGGTGAATGGCCGAACCCCATGGACCATTTTAATGGGTCATTTGGAGATTTAAGTATGATTAGAAATGATGGCCAAAGAGATGAAATTAAAGGACCATGGGTTCGGCCATGGTGTATGGCCGAACCACATGGATTGTGTTTTTGGAATATAAGTTGGTATAAGGACTTAAACGTATGATTAAATATGGTGGGGTTCGGCCATGGTGTATGGCCAAACCCCATAACGAATATTTTATGAACTTCTGTTTATGGACCTAAAATATAAGGTGATGGAAATAATGGCAAAGATGTAAATAGGTGAAAATGATGGACCATGGGTTCGGTTGTGTATGGCCGAACCCCATGGGGAACGTTTGGTAGACTTAAGTTGTTATCAATGATAAACAATTATGGTGTAAGTACTTAGATGTATGCATCAAAGATGGCATAATCTTGGATTTAATTTAAAAGGTCAAAAGACCACAAAGAGGGACCAAAATCAAGTAAGTGTGGTTCGGCCATGTTGTATGGCCAAACCCCACTAAGGAGTATTTTTATGGACATAGGATTTTATGTATGTTAGATGATTAATGTATGAATGATTAGATTAATGGATTGGGTGATTGGACTTAAATTAAAAGTTCAAAGGACTCAAAGAAGGGACTAAAACCGAGTGGGTGAGGTTCTGCCATGTTGTATGGCCGAACCCCACCAAGACATGTTTATGGACTTGAACATTATTGTAAATCAAATGGGATTGATTGGTTGGCATGTTATAAGGTAACGGGACTTCACAAGGGGTGTACGATCTTGAACGGTTTCCGAAAGAAAGCGCAATGACACTTTTAGTGGTCTTTGGTAGGATTCTCCCTCTTTGAAACCATGGGTTATGTATGATGTTTTTAATTCTTATTTTGATGGTTTTTGTTGTGAAAATAATATGTTTCAAATATTTGGTTTTAATGCTATGATTATACTATTACATAGCATGTGGACATATACATCTCATGCATGGCATGGGAGGGATGTTTGTAACCGGAGGCCACGCTCCATCGGGGCGTCCGTAAGACATTAGTGGGAAGACCTTGATGTGCATTATCCATCAAGAAGAATCCAGAGAACACACTCCGTCGGGGCATCGTAAGGCAACTGTGGGGATACCTTGATGAGGAGAATTCCATCAAGAGGTTACATGTATTTGTGATGGGTGTGACTCATTGCATTTGACACCATGGCATGGCATTGTTTTACATGGTTTTTGGTATTACATTATGTATATGCTCTTTTGTACTAACCATGTGTTAACCCTACTTAGAATACCTACTGGGCGCGATGTTCTAATGCCCTACTTCTACCCTAGTGGATGAAACAGGAAACGAAGGGAACGATGAGCGTGATTGGAGCCAAGCATAGGAGTTTGGATGTGTTTTAATTTATATTTTGATTAAGTTACTCATAGACTATGTAATTTGAGTAGCTAGCATTTGTGCATGTAATAACTCAGATATTTTGCTATGGTTTGAATGGTTTGATTTGGATGTTTAAGTTAAGATAATTATGATTAAGACATGGACTACTTTGCCATCTAAAAATGGAATAATTTAGGTTCTATTATAATCCTCAGGTAAATTTTATTCCGCATGTATAACTTTATACGTGTGAACCATATTCGTGGACTTAGTCCATACACACGTATGGTTGACCAGTTAAGGATCGGGCTTTAAAAGCTCGAACTTAGATCGCGTCGTGACGTCCCGCTCTCTATCACTCTTTGTTTATTTAAAAAAAAAAATAGACTCTGATTTTCGGAAAGTGAGTGAAAAAGGGCGGGACGTTACACCTACCAGTGGTCGAGTTCTCATACAATAACAGTTACCAGGAAAGCCTCAAGATGGCTCCATTTGAGGCATTGTATGGTAGACCCTATAAATCCCCAGTGTGTTGGACAGAGGCTGGTGAGCATGCTCTTATTGGACCTGATCTGGTTGCAAAGCCGCGGAGCAGATCAAGGTGATACGACAACATCTGCTCACGGTCGTCAGAAGAGCTACGTTGACAGAAGAAGAAGGTCTCTTGAATTTGAAGTGGGAGACCTAGTATCCTTGAAGGTCTCGCCACGAAAAGGGCACATGAGGTTTGGAAAGAAAGGGAAGCTGTCACCCAGATTTGTGCTACCCTTTCCAATCCATGAGAATGTGGGGGAAGTGGCCTATCGTTTGATACTCTCTCCACAGTTGTTAGGACTGTACGATGTATTCCATGTTTCCATGCTGAGAAAGTACAACCCTGACCCATCACACCTGCTGAATGTACAAGACATAGAAGTGCAAAGCAACGTATCTTGCGTCGAGAAGCCTGTCCAAGTAATTGATACAAAGCAAAGGGTGTTATGAAGCAGAGCGATTCCGTTCGCCAAAGTGGTATGGGACCGACACGGTAATGAAGAAGCCACTTGGGAACTGAAGTCAGAAATGAGAGCAGCTTATCCTGAGTTATTCGTATGATTTGTTTGAAACCCTACTTCGCCTGATTTTTGGGACGAAAGTTCCAAAAGAGGGTAATATTGTAACACCGCGGATTTTTCTTAGCTTATAAATTTATTAGATTGGCTCATTTGGATTGCAATTTATGTGAATTTGAAATTAAAAAGTTGAAATGGACATTAGATGAGCAAAGACATGAATTAATTACCCAATTAAGACCCAATGGGTCATGGCTGACCTTCATTTAAAAATAATTGGGTAAATTTAGTTAAGTTAGTTAAATTGGATAAATTAGTGTATTTAATGCATTAAAATCCACCTCATCAAATGAGGTGGCATGTGAGTGATGTGGCATTGCCATGTGGCATTCATATCATCACATGGAAGCTAACTAAGCAAGGATGCCACATCATCGAATGAAGTGGAAAGTAGAATTGAGGTGGCATAGAAGTGGAGATGACACACCAAGTGACATGGCCAAAGTGGGACCAAGTGCCATGTACCACATGCATGGTCGACCATGGCGTGGTTGACTTGGTCAACCACTTATGAGTTTAAATCTTAAATTAAGGTTTTATCTTAAGAGGTCTTAAGTTGAGAAGATGAAGGGATGAGATGGAAGGCGAGGATTTCATCTAAGGGAAGATCAAGGTTTGAGATTAAAAGTTGGGGTGTCTTGTCTAAGTACATTATACTTAGACACATGGGAACCCAATGGTCTTCACCTCAAAAGCCATGAAGCCACCCTTGGGAAACCAAGGGCCTCCATTGGTTAGACCAACCTATTATGAGAGGGAGGGAAGAGTTTAAGGCTTTAACATAAAAACCCAAACCAAAGGGCATTCCAAACCCCTTAGCCGACCCCTCGTCCCTTGAACAAGGATTTTTCTCTCCACTCGTCTCCTTTCTCTCCCATCTCTACCTCCATACACTTGAAGACTTTGAAGAACAAAGAAAATGAGAAGAAGAATTAAGGAAGAAGAGAAAGACCAAAAGAAAAAGGAGATTGAAGGAAGGTATATCTAGACTTAATAATATGGGAATTAATCTAAGGAAACCATAGGTTCAGCCATGGTGTGGCCAAACTCATGGGTTTCATGATTGGTTGGAATGAATGGCCAAAATTGTTATAAGGCCATGGGGTTGGAAAAGCACACATGGGATCTAGTTATGTTTCAGCCGACCAAATCTTATGATTCAGTCGACTGAAAGTAAACTCCCCGAGCATACAAAGGACCTGACCCAAAGTCAGTCGACTGAATCTTATGTTTCAGTCGGCTAAAAGTAAACTGGCCGTGCATACAAAGGACCTGACCCAAAGTCAGTCGATTGAATCTTATGTTTCAATCGACTGAAAGTATACTGGCCGAGCATACAAAGGATCTGACCCAAAGTCAGTCGACTGAATCTTATATTTCAGTCGACTGAAAGTATACAGGTCAAGCATGTATGGGATCTGGTTGTGTTTCAGCTAACTAAATCTTATGATTCAGTCGACTAAAAGTATACTGGCCAAACACAGATGGGTTTTGATGTGTTTCAACCGACTAAATCTTTTGATTCAATCGCCTAAAAGTATATTGGTCAAGCATGTATGGGATCTGGTTGTGTTTCAGCCGACTGAATCTTATGATTCAGTCGACTGAAAGTATACTAGCCAGACACAGATGGGATTTGTTGTGCTTCAGCCGACTGAATCTTATGATTCAGTCGACTGAAAGTATATTGGCCAATCATAGATGGGATCTGATTGTGTTTCAGCCGACTGAATCTTTTGATTCGGTCGACTAAATTAGAAGGTTTTACTCTAGATTTTCCTCCAGAACCTCTACCTATCTTGTAGGATGGAAGGGAGATGAGAAGGAAGAATAATGGGTTCGGCCATGTTGTAGGGCCGAACCCCATGAAGGATTTTTATGGACCTATGAAGGTTAAATGACTAACTTGGGTTATTAGATTGAGAAATAAATATGGAATTTAGATTGAAATAGGGATGATGAACTTAAAATGGAAAATCAAACTAATATGTATGTTTGAATTTGATGAGGTAAAGAAGTTTGCAAAGAGATTACGATTCGTCTCACGCGACCGTTAGCGTTGTCCTTGCAAGACAAGAAAGGATAGTATTCTGAAAATTGGTAGGATTCCTACCTCATTGAGAACATTATGAGTATAATATGACACTTGTTTATATTCAAAATATGATGAAAGCATTGGCTAAATAAATTGTATATGATTATGAGTTAATTTTCATTGATATTATGTATTTTAAATGAAATGACATTCTTGCATACATTACCTCATGCATGGCATGGGAGAGAACACATATGACCAACAAGCCAAGTTCTGAGCTGTCCGGACATAACTTGTGCTTGAGATTAGCTTATATGAAGCTATATGAACTGTTGAGGTTTGGCCGCGTCCTGTTGATAGAAAAGTACAACGTAATTGGGCCCAAGAGCTCCTGGGTAGTCAGTCCCAAAACCCTGCGCAGAGGGAGGAGTCCACACTCCATCGGTAATCCTGGTTAATTTGTGGATAGGTATACAGTGCCTTGGTGGTTACCACCTCAAACACTGTGGACATAATTGGCCAAGGAGACCATTGATTGATTTATGATGTGATTGGATATGGACATTGGGTGGGATTTCATTTGGCATTGACACCCATGACATGACACTTATGTTAGCATGATTATGATATGGACATCATGCATTGTTTTATTACCTAAAAGATGTTTGTACAAATATGTCATTAATGAAGTATAAACCCTTGATTTATGATATTCTAATATTACTCCTATGTGTACCCTACCCCTAATTGGAGTACATACTGGGCATGTTTACTAATGCCCTACTTCAACCCTATAAATGATGGAATAGGAAATGATAAGGAAAAGGACGTGGGACCGGAAAGGAGCCAAGCGTAGGAGCTTAGGAAGATTTAAGTTTAAATTACTTAGTTTTGATTTTAATGATGTATTCGGAGGACTTACATTTTGAGTTGTAATAATCTAAACTATTTTGGGACACCTTAGAACTTATTTGCAATGGTTTGATAATCTCTAAGTTCTATTGGAATTTTTGTGGTAATTGGTTTTCTTTACCTAATGATGACAAGATAATCAGTAGCATCTTATTCATATAAATTATTCCGCAAGCAATAAGATACGTGTGTAAATATTTTAGTGGACTTAATCCACGCACACGTAATGGTGGCTAGTCAAGGGTCGGGTTTTGGAATCTCGGACTTGACTCATGTCGTAACGGCCCCTCCTCTCTCACTTATAAAAAAAAACTACTCTGATTTATGCAAGTGAAAAAGGGCGGGGCGTTACAGTTGGTATCAGAGCAAAATCGGAAGTGTTGAGTCTCGTAAAGTAAGATTAATATGGTATCATGTCTCACTGGCAGATAAGAATCCCAACTAACTACTCCTTGGAGTCTGCTGCACAGGGGCCTGATTAATTTACTTTCATGAGAATCAGACTGTAAGCATTCAATCTGAGAACAATCTTTGATAAGAAAAACAACAGCAAGGAAAGGACAATCACTACAAAATGGTAGATTTATCAAACATAGCGAAATAGGTTTGTCCCTCGCCCGAATAAGGAACACTACATGATACTTAGGAAATTTCCCCAAGTAATGAATACAAAGTAATATATAGGAGAACTAAAACAAGACTTTTCCTCCTTCCCTATGATTATTTGATGAACTGTAACTTCAAAGTATTTGAACACAAGTCCTTATGAGAAAACTAAGTCAACCAATGTTTCGATGACTTAGGAAAATGCCTCCACGAAGAAGAAATACCAGACAGAACCCGAATCAGGAAGAGGGAGAGGACAGTGTGAATATTTCTGAGGTACCTCCCAAGCTGCAGAGCCTAGTGCAGGCAGTAGTCACCTCCGTTCTACTGCAACACCAAAACGACAACGGCGGTACTACTTCCAATGAATCCCAGGACCGAACAATGGTGAGAGATTTTTAACAGCAGCACCCCCCTTATTTCAAAGGGAAGGACGGGCCCGCAGGAGCAGAGAATTGGATTGAGAATATCACGAAGATCTGAAAGCTGTTTAAGATCACCAATGATCAGGACCGAATTGTAACACCCCGTATTTTCAAGTTACAATATATATGAAATTTGCCCATTTAATTCGTGAATTAATGGATATGGACCTTAGATAGGTAAGGTGTTGGGTCAATGGCCCAATTAAGACCCAACGGACATTGGATAAAGTTCAATTGAAATTAAATGGGTGAGATGTATTTAATTGGGTCAAGGTTGTTATTTGGGTCAAAATGCCCATACGGACCCAATGGGTCGTGGTTGACTTGGTTGACTACCAAGTGAGTTCAAGCTTACTTAATTAGGGCTGAATTAAGTTGGAAATGAAATTATGTAGTTGAGTTGATTTTAAGTGAGTTGAGTCTAAAAGAATGAAAAATAATTGAGTTATGGTGAGTTGGATGGGAAGTTAATGGGACCTCCATCTTAAGTGAGTGGAGTGTGAAGATGAAGGTGTTTTGTTGTTTCAAAAACCAACTCAAGACAAGGCACTTAGAATATTTTCATCTCACTTTCTCCCTCTTGGTTGTTTCTCTCCCTCAAACCCTCTTTTGGCCGACCACTCCTCAAGACAAAAGACTTAGAAAAGTTTTTGATCTCAAGCTATCACTCAAGGCCGAACTCTCTCTCTCTCTCTTTCTCTCAAGTCTCACTCTCGGCGAAAGGAACAAGAAAGAAGGAGGAAGAGGCTAAGGAAGAAAAGGATCGAAAGAACAAGTCGGAGAGAAGGAAAACTGGAGGAGTTGCGGAACCAGTAGGTATTTTGATAGATTTTTAATAAAGTAAGGAAATATGGTCAAAGAATATGGTTCGGCCATTGCATGGCCGAACCCTAGTCATGTCATGGCTAAGGACCTTCATATGAATAAAAAGGGGTAGATGAGGTTCGGCCATGATGTGTGGCCGGACCCCATCAAAGGTTAGGATCATGGCTATTGGAATTAAAAGAAAAAATGAGGAACCATACCATGGCCGAACCCCATGGAAGAAGATTTAAATGAATGTATCATTTTGTTTTAATGGAAAAGATGAACCATAGGGTTCAGCCATAGTGCATGGCCGAACCCCATGGAAGGACATTAGTTATTTTGAATGGATTTTTAAGGATGAAAATCATAGATGTGTGTGTATGATTTTAAAAGGTTTTAAAGGACTTAAGTGGATGTATGTATGAGAACCACAAAGAATTGAAAAGAAGGGCACAAAACCAAAGGGTGAGGTTCGGCCATGTTGTATGGCCGAACCCCACCAAGGAATATTTATGGATTTAGGGTTTTCGTAGATGTTGAATTTATGTGGATTGATTAATAATTTTAATGGGTTTCAAAACATGGAAATTGTAGATGCATGTTAAGGATTTTAAAGGGCTTTAAAGGAAGGAATGCTAATCATTTTAAAAATGGTGTTAAAATGATAATTGGTGAAAGAACCATGGACCATAGGTTCGGCCATGCTGTATGGCCGAACCCCATGGAAGGTTGTTGATGTTTTTAAAAGGTTTAAGTTGGAAATCATAATGGACTTGGGATAGTAAATGATGACCTAAGGATATGAGTAAACCCCCATGAAGGGACTTGTTTATGGACTTAAAAATGGTAATGAACTCAATGGAGAAAATGGAATTTAGACATCATAGGGTTCGGCCATGGTGTATGGCCGAACCCCATGAACCATTTTATGGGTCATTCATGGACCAATCGTGTTAGATGAATGACTATGTAAGGAAAGGGAAATAATGGCAATGTTGTAAATATAGGCTAAAATGAAAGATCATGGGTTCGGCCATGGTATATAGCCGAATCTCATGAAGAATGTTTTTATGGACTTAGGTGGTTACCAAGTTTAGATGATTAAGTTAAAGGATCAAAAGACTCAAAAGAGGGACCAAAATCAAGTGGGTGAGGTTCAGCCATGTTGTATGGCCGAACTCCACAAATGTGTATTTTATGGACTTGGACATTATTGTAAATCAAATGGGACATGGGATTGATTGGTTGACATGTTATAAGGTAATAGGACATCACAGGGGTGCACGATCGTGAGCGATTTTCGGACGTGAACGCAAGGACACACTAGTGGTCATTGGTAGGATTCTACCTCATTGATGCCGTGGGATATGTATGATGGTTTTAATTCATATTTTGATGAATTATTTTGTATCAAAAGTTATGTTTCAAATATGGATTTTAAATGCTATGATTTGTATAATTGCATAGCATGTGGACATTTGCATCTCATGCATGGCATGGGAGGGAGGATATGTAACAGGAGACCACACTTCGTCTGGGCATCCATAAGGGAACTGTGGGGGTACCTTGATGTGCATTTTCCATCAAGAGGTAACCGGAGGCCACACTCCGTCGGGGTGTCCTAAAGACCACTGTAGGGATACCTTGATGATGAGTTTTCCATCAAGAGGATGTTTTGTATGGCTGATGGGTGGGACTCATTGCATATGATAGCATGGCATGGCATTGAACCGGCATGATTATGATCTCTATTATCCTGCACTGTTGCTGGTTTTATCTGTATGATTGGATCTCTATTATCATACACAGTTTTGGATGCGATGTTTTACAAGTACGGTATATAGTATTATATCTGGATTTTTATAACCCATGTGTTGACCCTAATTGGAATACCTACTGGGCGCATTGTCTAACGCCCTACTTCTACCCTAGTTGATGACACAGGGGATGGACGGAACGGAGGATGTGATCGGAGCCAAGCTTAGGAGCTTGGATGTTTAAGTTACTCATGGTTGATGTATTTGAGTAGCTAGATTTCGGGCATGTAATAACTTAGATATTTTGCTATGGTTTGAATGGTTTATTTTGGATATTCAAATTAAGATAATCATTAATAAATGACGGATTACTTTGCTATCTAAAATGGAGTAGAACTAGGTTTTATTATAATTCCGCAGTTATGATGTAATCCGCAAGTTAAACTTATTACGTGTGAACCGTATTCGTGGACTTAGTCCATGCACACTATGGTTGGCCAGTTAAGGGTCGGCTTTAGAAGCTCGGACTTAACTCGCGTCGTGACGTCCCGATCTCACTCACTTTTCTATTAAAAAAAAAAAATAGACTCTGATTTTCGGAAAGCATAGTGAAAAGGGCAGGGCGTTACAGTTGGTATCAGAGCAAAACGGGAAGGTTGAATCTTTCGAAGTAAGATTAAGACGGTTTCATGTCTCATTGATAGATAGGAATCCCAACTGACAGACTCTTCGGAGTCCACTGCATGGGGGCCGAATTAATTTACTTCGTTGGACTTAGACTGAAACATTCAATCTGAGAGCAACAAGGAATGATAGGAAAGGAAATACAGTCACAATAAATGGATTTATCAAACATAGTAAATTAGGAGATTATTTCCCCAATTTCCCCAAATTGAGAAATGATACTTGATACTTAGTAAGTTTCCCCAAAAAACAAAGAAATACAAGGATGCTTATTTGGCAATTTCCCCAAATAAGAGACATTATGTGATACATAGGAAAGTTCCTCAAACAAGAGACATTATGTGATACATAGGAAAACTCCCCAAAACAAAAAATACAAGATGATGATTAGGAAATTCCCCAAAACAAAGATTAGTTTGATTTGAACTGCGGTTGTCATTGATATGCTTCTGTTGTTGTGATACAAATATGTCGAGCAACATAGAGTATACAAAGTTGTGGGACAAAGGAACCCCTAGCTGTCCTATAGATCTGGTGTCTTCTTCCAACAACTCCAACAGGCTGTGGAAGTTAACATAGACGTTTAGGTAGGATCCCCCGAGGATGTCAAAGTGAATCTAACCCCTTTCCCAGAAGAGTATATGGGAGATATCTTAATGATAGGAGAATCCGCAGGGGAGATAGAGCCCGAGTATATCTGCAAGTTGTGCAACCAGGAAGGGCACAACTGTACTTTCTACCCCTACCCCCTTGAGGTTATTTGCCCTGTTTGTGGACTTCATGGACACGGTAAAGGAATACTAACTGTGCATACATTGGGGGACTGGGAATAATACCATGCCTAACTTGTGGAGTGTTGGGGCACACGTCGATGACATGCCTTGAAAACTTCTTCAATTTTTATGATGATACAGGGTCTTCTACGGAAGGTTAGGCTAAGAAATGGTAAGAGAATGTCGGGGAAAGGGGAGATTTTGTAAGGGTTGTGGGTACGTTTTGAAGGGTTTGTTCTAACCCTACCAACCCTTGTATTGTGATGGAAGTTTGAATGATTTTTAATAAGTATGCAAACTTAAGGGTTTATGAGGACTTTGCACTGAGATGTAGGTGACGAGGTCACTGGATTATATTGAGATGTGGTATGGGTAAGTCCCTCACGTGATATTGATGAGATAAGTATATAGCTTCAGTAAATAAGGCTTAGAGTAGCCGTGAGACTGTGGAAGCCTCGATATGAAATACGGAGACTTGGTCTCGTAGGGTTGTCGTTGAGGATTGGGTCATTCACAAGCTAAACACTGGAGGGCGCTCTCACGACTATTTCGCACATTTGATGTGCGTTGATGCGCAGAGCTAGGTACTATTTTACCCTGTGGGGGTGGTGCTAGCTTCGTTAGACGAGGTTCGACAGCCTTAGAACCTGACTGAGTCACCCTTGGGGTGAAGGGATGCAGGGCGAGGTAGACTTGATCACGTTGGACATGGATCTTCCGCTTAGTGAGTCATGAGCCCTAAGTCTTGCTAGGGGTCGGAGTATATTTATGATTTGATATTATTGCCACAATCACGAAGTGATTCATTCGAGTGTTGTTCCTACGGATAGAACATCTCATGGTAGATGATGTGCCTGGATTAATTATGCCCAATGATGAATTATGCCAATGAATGGATTATACCCATAGGAGGGTTATATTCATAGATCGTTATTAACCATGGTTAGATGATACTCATTGATAGAGTGATACCAGGGATGGATGTGTATAACCATGGATGATGATTCCCATGGTGGTTTGGATTGATGCCGGTATCGGTATCGTAGAAGTTTTTAACAAAAGGTGTTAGTCACATAGTGACTTATGTTCAAATGAAGATATGCTTACTTTTGGAGATGTACTTAGTGGAAAAGTTAAGAGTCTAGTGAAACTCGAATGGGAAGCTATGGGCGACGGCCGAGTTAGCCTGATCACCTGACTTTGTAGTTAGCCTATGGAGTCCCAGAAAAGTGCAGCTAGAAACCTAGTTAAAATGGAATCAGCAAAAGCCTTGAGCATAGGTTTGTATTAGCAGGCTACCTCAATAACAAATTTCAATGAGGGGCAAGGTCATCACTAACCTCACACAGAGAGTAGATGAAGGAATGTATTGAGCGAGTACATATGGAAAATATTTTGGTAGCAGGTAAAGTGAATCATAGTACATTGATCTACAGGAGATCACAAATGGGCTCACGAGGAAAAAAGGATAACATGAGATAGAGTAAATTCTACGAGAATGAAATTCATAGGTCGATATGAGTGCTATTTATGTAATCCGTTTGAAACCCTACTTCGCTCGATTTTCGGGACGAAATTTTTAAAAGAGGGTTGTATTGTAACACCCCGTATTTTCAAGTTATCAATATATATGAAATTTGCCCATTTAATTTGTGAATTAATGGATATGGACCTTAGATGGGTAAGGTGTTGGGTCAATGGCCCAACTAAGATCCAACGGACATTGGATAATGTTCAATTGAAATTAAATGGGTGAGATGTATTTAATTGGGTTAAGGTTGTTATTTGGGTCAAAATGCCCAATTGGGACCCAATGGGTCGTGGTTGACTTGGTTGACTACCAAGTGAGTTCAAGCTTACTTAATTAGGGCTGAATTAAGTTGGAAATGGAATTATGTAGTTGTAATACCCCAGAAAGTGTGAATTAATGGATATGGACCTTAGATGGTAAAGGGTTGGGTCAATTGCCCAATTAAGACCCAACGGATTGTGGATATGGTGGCAATTGGAATAATTGGGTAAGATGTATTCAATTGGGTCAAAGTTGTTAATTGGGTCAAAATGTCCAATTGGGACCCAATGGGTCGTGTTTGACTTGGTTGACCACCAAGTGAGTTGAGTTAAATTAAATGAGTTGAGATGGACGGTTTGCATTTTAAATTTAAATTCAAACAATGGGAAGGACAGTTTACATTTTAAATTTAATTTCAAATAATGGGATGGACGGTTTTTATTTCAAATTTAAATGAGTTGGGATGGACGGTCTATGTTTCAAATTCAAAATTCAAATGAGTTTGGGTGGACGGTTTTACATTTGAAATTCAAGCAAATGGGGTACATTTGAAATTCAAGCAAATGGGGTAGACGCTTTTATATTTGAAATTCAAACAAATGAGATGGAGGAGTTATGTTTAATTCAAATTCAAAACAATGATACACGTTGGAGAGATGGGAAGTTTTGGTTACACATTTCAAATTCAAAACAAAGATATACGTTGGAGAGATGGAAGAGTGTTGGTTTATTTCAAATTCAAACAAATGAAGGTGGTTTGGCTTATTTCAAAATCAAAACAAGGATACACATGGAAAGATAATGGAGATAGTTTTACATTAAAAGAAAATTCAAATTTCAATGGCATACACGTTGGAGTCTTGAGAATTCTATCTCATGTAGAGATAGGGAAGATAATGAAGAGGAAACTCCCATATGGAGAGATAATGAAGTTGGTTTAAATCTCAATTTCAAACAAGGCTACACGTTGGAGAGATAAGGGGGAGTTTGGGGTTTATTTTTCAAATTCAAACAAGATTCAACTCTCCCTCTCCCTCTTGGCTAACTCTCCCTCACACCCTCTCTTGGCCGGCCAGCCACCTAAGAGAAAGAAGATCAAACATTTGGAGAATTTTATCTCATTTTCTCCCTCTCTTGGCCGTTCCTCTCAAGTCAAGGACTTGGAGTATTTTTCCATCTCAAGTCTTTCTCTCTCTCTCAAATCTATACCTTAGTCGAACCACCTCAAGGACTGCAGCAAGGTCAGTCTCGGCTAAAGGACAAGGAAGAAGGAGTGGCTAAGGAAGTAAATGATCAAGAAGGAGTGAAGGAACCGGAGGAGTCACGGTATTGGTAAGTGCTCAATAAACACTTGTTAAATGGAAGGTTATCATAGATTTCTACATGGACTAAATGGAGGTATGAATGGGAAACATCAAAAGATCAAACTATATTTGTATGTTACATTTTGAAGGAAAATAAAGAACCATAGGGTTCGGCCATGTTGTATGGCCGAACCCCATGGAGGGTTATTGATGTTTTAACAGGTTTAAAATGTATGGAAAGTGATGGACTTGGATGTATTTTATTTATAAAAAGGGTCTAAAAGGATTTAAATGGATGGAAGTGTGAAAATCAATTATAGATGGATAAAATGTTAAAAAAAAAAAAGGAACCATAGGGTTCGGCCATGTGTATGGCCGAACCCCATGAAGTGACAATGGTGGATGATTAAGGGTTAGATGAGTAAGATGTGAATGCTTAATGGATTGGTAATTGGTCTTGATTAAAAAGGATTAAAGGACCAAAATTTATGATGGTGAGGTTCGGCCATGTTGTATGGCCGAACCCCACTAAGGTGGATTTTTATGGACAATGATTGTTAGCAATATTAAAGAAGGGTTAGACTAATGGCATAAACTGTAAATACAAGCTAGAATGTAAATGTGTGAAATTGTTGGATCATGGGTTCGGCCATGATGTATGGCCGAACCCCATGGGTAATATGTTTATGGATCTAGGTTATTATAAATGATTGTTGTCTAAGTAAGGAGATTAATGGACTTGAAGAAGGGATTAAATTCAAGATAGTGAGGTTCGGCCATGTAGTATGGCCGAACCCCACAAAGGTGTATTTGGTGGGCTTAGACTTAATGTTAAAACAAAAGGAATATGGGTTTGATTTGTCGTTTTGTAACAAGGTAACAAGACTTCTTGAACGGTGCGCAATCGTGAACGGGTGACGGTTTAAGAAGAGCGGACATTTTTAAGTGAGTGATCTTTGTATAAGTTTCCTACCTTTTTGTAACCACAATTTATACTTGCTGTTTTATGTTGATTTTTATGAGATATGTGTTAATTTATTATGTTTCAAAGAGGATTTGAATGCTAAGATTTATTTACAAATGGCATGTATTCATTGACATCTCATGCATGGCATGGGGTGATGGTTAAGTAACCGGAGGGACTACACTCCGTCGGGGCGTCTGAAAAACCTATGTAGTGGTACCTTGATGATGAGAATCCCATCAAGAGGGAACCGGAGGGTCCACACTCCGTCGGTGCGTCCGAACAACCTATGTGGAGGTACCTTGATGATGAGAATCCCATCAAGAGGAATCTATGTATACTTGTGATGGGTGGGACATTACATTTACATACATACATAGCATTGTTTTTGTAAGATTTTGATGATCATGTATTATTATGTTATATGCATGTTTTATACTAACCTTGTGGTAGCCCTAATCGGAATACCTACTAGGCGCGTTGTTCTAACGCCCTATTTCTATCCTTAGTGGATGACACATGAAGGGAAAGGTCGAGGATCGCGAAGGAAACCAAGTATAAGAGCTTGGATATATGAATGGACTTTTATTTATGGATATTTTGTTTAAGTTACAAGGACGTGTAATTTGTTAATTAGATATCGGCATGTAATAACTTAGTAATATTTGCTATGGTTTGGTTTGGTTTGAATGAATGTTTAGTTTAAGGTAATTTTGGATTTATGACTTGTACTTTGCTATCTAAAATGGAGTAGTCTTAGGTTCTATTATAACCCACGGTTAGATTAGGTAATATTCCACAAGTTTTATCTAATACTATGTGTGAATAATTTTTCATGGACTTAGTCCATGCACACATAGGTTTGGCTAGTTGAAGGTCGGACTTTAGAAGTCTGGACTTAACTCGCGTCGTGACATCCCGCTCTTATCACTTGTTTATTTATTTAAAAAAAAAAAATAGACTCTGATTTGGAGTGAAAAAAGGGCGGGGTGTTACAGTAGTTGAGTTAATTTGAAGTGAGTTAAATGAGTTGAGTTTAAAAGAATGAAAAATAATTGAGTTATGGTGAGTTCGATAGGAAGTTAATGGGACCTCCATCTTAAGTGAGTGGAGTGTGAAGATGAAGGTGTTTTGTTGTTTCAAAAACCAACTCAAGACAAGGGCACTTAGAATATTTTCATCTCACTCTCTCCCTCTTGGCTTTTTCTCTCCCTCAAACCCTCTATTGGCCGACCACTCCTCAAGACAAAAGACTTAGAAAAGTTTCTGATCTCAAGCTATCACTCAAGGCCGAACTCTCTCTCTCTCTCTCTCTCTCTCTCTCTCAAGTCTCACTCTCGGCCAAAGGAACAAGAAAGAAGGAGGAAGAGGCTAAGGAAGGAAAGGATCGGAAGAACAAGTCGGAGCAAAGGAAAACCGGAGGAGTCGCGGAACCGGTAGGTATTTTGATAGATTTTTAATAAAGTAAGGAAATATGGTCAAAGAATATGGTTCGGCCATGCAGGTCATGTCATGGTTAAGGACCTTCATATGAATAAAAAGGGGTAGATGAGGTTCGGCCATGATGTGTGGCTCTACCCCATCAAAGGTTGGGATCATGGCTATTGGATTTAAAAGAGAAAATGAGGAACCATAGGGTTCGGCCATGGTGTATGGCCGAACCCCATGGAAGAAGATTTAAATGAATGTATCATTTTGTTTTAATGAAAAGGATGAACCATAGGGTTCAGCAATAGTGCATGGCCGAACCCCATGGAAGGACATTAGTTATTTTGAATGGATTTTTAAGGATGAAAATCATAGATGTGTGTGTATGATTTTAAAAGGTTTTAAAGGACTTAAGTGGAGGTATGTATGAGAACCATAAAGAATTGAAAAGAATAGCACAAAACCAAAGGGTGAGGTTCGGCCATGTTGTATGGCCTAACCCCACCAAGGAATATTTATGGATTTAGGGTTTTCGTAGATGTTGAACTTATGTGGATTGATTAATAATTTTAATGGGTTTCAAAACATGGAAATTGTAGATGCATGTTAAGGATTTTAAAGGGTTTTAAAGGAATGAATGCTAATCATTTTAAAAATGGTGTTAAAATGATAATTGGTGAAAGAACCATGGACCATAGGTTCGGCCATGGTGTATGGCCAACCCCATGGAAGGTTGTTGATGTTTTTAAAAGGTTTAAGATGGAAATCATGTTGATGGACTTGGGGTAGTAAATGATGACCTAAGGATATGAGTAAAGTCCCATGAAGGGACTTGTTTATGGACTTAAAAATGGTAATGAACTCAATGGAGAAAATGGAATTTAGACATCATAGGGTTCGGCCATGGTGTATGGCCGAACCCCATGAACCATTTTATGGGTCAATAATGGACCAATCATGTTAAATGAAGACTATGTAAGGAAAGGGAAATAATGGCAATGTTGTAAATAGAGGCTAAAATGAAAGATCATGGGTTCGGCCATGGTGTATGGCCGAATCCCATGAGGAATTTTTATGGACTTAGGTGGTTACCAAGTTTAGATGATTAAGTTAAAGGATCAAAAGACTCAAAAGAGGGACCAAAATCAAGTGGGTGAGGTTCAGCCATGTTGTATGGCCGAACCCCACAAATGTGTATTTTATGGACTTGGACATTATTGTAAATCAAATGGGACATGGGATTGATTGGTTGACATGTTATAAGGTAATAGGACATCACAGGGGTGCACGATCGTGAGCGATTTTCGGACGTGAACGCAAGGACACACTAGTGGTCATTGGTAGGATTCTACCTCATTGATACCATGGGATATGTATGATGGTTTTAATTCATATTTTGATGAGTTATTTTGTATCAAATGTTATGTTTCAAATATGGATTTCAAATGCTACGATTTGTATAATTGCATAGCATGTGGACATTTGCATCTCACGCATGGCATGGGAGGGAGGATATGTAACCGGAGACCACACTCCATCGGGGCGTCCGTAAGGCAACTGTGGGGGTACCTTGATGTGCATTTTCCATCAAAAGGTAACCGAAGGCCACACTCCGTCGGGACGTCCGAAAGGCCACTATGGGGATACCTTGATGATGAGTTTTCTATCAAGAGGGTGTTTTGTATGGCTGATGGGTGGGACTCATTGCATATGATAGCATGGCATGGCATTGAATCGGCATGATTATGATCTTTATTATCATGCACTGTTGCTGGTTTTATCTGTAGATTGGATCTCTATTATCATACACGGTTTTGGATACGATGTTTTACAAGTACAGTATATGGTATTATATCTGGATTTTTATACTAACCCATGTGTTGACCTTAATTGGAATACCAGCTGGCGCATTGTCTAACGCCCTACTTCTACCTTAGTTGATGACACAGGGGATGGACGGAACGGAGGATGTGATCGGAGCCAAGCTTAGGAATTTGGATGTTTAAGTTTCTTTTTGTTTAAGTTACTCATGGTTGATGTATTTGAGTAGCTAGATTTTAGGCATGTAATAACTTAAATATTTTGCTATGGTTTGAATGGTTTATTTTGGATATTCTAATTAAGATAATTATTGATAAATGACAGACTACTTTGCTATCTAAAATGGAGTAGAACTATGTTCTATTATAATTTCGCAGTTATGATGTAATCCGCAAGTTATACTTATTACGTGTGAACCGTATTCGTGGACTTAGTCCATGCACATGTATGGTTGGCCAGTTAAGGGTCGGGCTTTAGAAGCTCAAACTTAACTCGCGTCGTGACATCCCACTCTCTCTCACTCTTCTATTAAAAAAAAAAATAGACTCTGATTTTCGGAAAGCATAGTGAAAAGGGCGGGGCGTTACACGAATACTGCTGGCTACCTCACAACTGGTAAATGATGCAGGCAAATGGTGGAAGGTCATAGAACATCAACAAGTACAGACTCTAGTGGCGAATGGAGCAGAGATGACTTGGGACCAGATCGCTGGGATGTTTCTGGACCATTACTTCCCAGAGGAAAAGAGAGAGCGCCAGACGTAGGCATTCATAGCCTTGGTACATGGCCCCATGACCGTCGCAAAGTACTATCAAGAACTTCTCCGTCTATCATGCTATGCTCTATACACGGTGGACACGGAATATAAGAAAGCCTGAAAGTTTGAGCAAGGCCTACGACCTAACATCAAAGCCAAAGTCACTATTTTCAAATCAGTTACTTTGGCAGAGGTGGTCAGTCGAGCCAGCATAGCCGAACAAGAACTGATGGAGATAGTTAGATTTGTGGAGAGCAGATAAAGCCAAAGCGGGGGAAATTATTTCCTCTCTGGCAAGAAATTCACACCCAACTTTGGAAAACCCTCAGCCTCCACTGCTTCCACTAGTGGTTTTTGTCCTAGTCAGCCCTCCACATCAAGACCAGTCTCTCAGTCTCCTCGAGGTATTATCACCTATTATCAGTGTGGCCAGCAGAGCCATATCAAAAGGGAGTGTCCACAGAACAGCAGACCTTCTTACTCAAGGGGCTCTTTCTGTCCCCCAGCTCGGCCAGCTCAGTCACAAGCATCCAGGGCACACAACCCAACAGGACGGGCACCCATTCCGGCAAGATCTAGATGGCTATATACTTTAGTTCCTCCTCCAGAGACAGTGGATCACTCGATGATTCAAGGTATGGCAGTAGTTGGTAGTTATTATGCTATTGCATTATTTGATTCAGGAGCATCCCACTCCTTTATATCTGCTACCTTCATATCTGCTACTGGTATCTTAGTACAATAACTATCCATTGTACTCACTAATGTATCCCCTATTGGAGACACATCACTGGGTCTAATCTGCACCTCCGTAGATACTGAACTTGTTGAGTTTAGATTTAAATTCAACTATTTGGTACTGGAGATGACAGAATACGACATCATATTTGGCATGGACTGGTTGACTACCTTTCTAGCCGGCATTGACTGTCACCTTCGCAGAGTGATATTCTGGTCACCCAAGGGAAAACAGTTTATAGTACATGTCAACAGACAGAGCATTCCTATGACCAAGACATTACATGAAGAAATGAACCATCTCGTACTGAACAGTATCAGACTAGACAAGGCGCCGGTGGCTGAACTACCTGCTGTAGTGAAAGACTACGTAAGGGTATTTCAGACAGAACTCCCAGGTTTTACCTTCAAAAAGGGAGATTGACTTCGAGATTAAGCTCTATCTTGGCACTACTCCTGTATCATTGCCTCATTACCGGATGGCCCCTGTAAAAATGTCCGAACTGAAGAAACGAATTGATGAGTTGTTCAGACTGGGATTCATCCGGCACAACACCTCATCTAGGGAGCACCGGTATTGTTCGTAAAGAAGAAATATGGTATTCTTCGGATGTGTGTGGATTACAGGAAGTTGAATCAGCTGACTATCAGGAACAAGTACCCTCTGCCCAGAATTGATGATCTGTTCGATCAACTCAGAGACTCCAGCTATTTCTCCAAGATTGATCTTATGTTAGGCTACCATCAAATCCGTGTCAGGGATGAAGACATGGAAAAGACGGCCTTCAGAACTCGGTATGGACTGTACGAATATGTGGTCATGCCTTTTGGACTCACCAATGCACCAGCCGTGTTCATGGATTTGATGAACAGGAAATTCCGTCCTTATCTTGATAAGTTCATAATTGTCTTCATTGATGACATTCTGGTTTATTCCACCAATCGGGAGGAGCATGCTGAACATCTGAGGATAGTCCTGGACACACTAAAGAAGAATCAGTTATATGTCAAAGCAAGCAAGTGTGAGTTCTGGCTATCTGATGTCAACTTCTTGGGGCACGTCATATCAGTAGGAGGAATAGTTGTGGACCCGGCCAAAGTGGCAGCGGTTAGAGACTGGACAGCTCTGAGGAATGTGACCGAAATCCGCAGCTTTCTGAGACTGGTTGGCTACTATCGGAAATTTATAATGGACTTCTCCAAGATTGCGGCTCTACTCACCCGATTAGCTCAGAAAGGAGTCAAATTTGAATGGTCGGACGTGTGCAATCGAAGGTTTGAGGATCTGAAACAGATGTTTATCACCGCTCCCATTCTGATTGTTCCGGAGAGAGGCAAGGGATATGAACTATACTGTGATGCTTCAGGAAAGGACTCGGGTGCTCTCTCACTCAAAGTCATCATGTGGTGGCATATGGTTCAAGACAACTAAAAATCCATGAACGCAACTATCCCACTCATGATCTGGAACTAGCTGCAGTGGTCTTCGCTGTCAAAAGTTGGAGACAATATCTATATGGTGAGAAATTTGAAGTGTTTTCATATCATAAGAGCTTAAAATATCTGTTCGATCAAAAGGAGCTCAATTTGAGACAACGCAAATGGATGGAGTACCTGTAAGACTATGAATTTGCACTACGATATCACCCTGGCAAGGCAAACAAAGTGGTGGACGTCCTCAGTCGCATTTCACATGCAACTGTGGCCAATCTGATTATAAAAGAATGGGAAATGCTGACGACCATCAAAAAGTTCAATTTGCACATCAAAAATCGTGGGAGCATGTATAATCTGATGGTACAATCCAGTATGGTTTCCAAATTAAACAAGAGCAGAGGACAAATCCTGAAATGGCAAAGTATGGGCCAAGATGTCGACCGGAGATGTCATACCATAATAAGAATTACGACCTAGACAGGGTCTCTTATTCCGAGGCAGGACATATGTACCTCAAGGCTGTAGGAGAGAGTTGTTGACAAAAGTTCATCAATCAAAGCTCTCCATCCATCCGAGTTGCAAAAAATGTACCATGATCTGAAAAGGAATTATTGGTGGCATGGACTCAAAAGAGACGTAGCTGACTTTGTCTCTCACTGCCTTACTTGTCAGCAATTCAAAACAGAACATCAGAAGCCGCCAGAGCTGCTCAAACCCTTACCCGTGCCCGAATGGAAGTGGAAACACATTGCCATGGGCTTTGTGACAGGTCTTCCAAGGTCTTCAAAGGGTAATGATGCAATCTGGGATTATAGTGGACCATCTGACCAAGTCTGCACATTTTCTCTCTATCAAGATGACAGACTCGTCTGAGAATCTAGAAAGGCTGTATATCAGGGACATCATCAGACTACATGGTATACCCAGAACTATTGTGTCCAACAGAGATGGCAGATTCACTGGCAGGGTGTGGCAGAGTATGCATTCAGCTATGGGGACAAATTTGTTATACAGCACAACTTTCCATCCACAGACCGATGGTCAGTCAGAACGAACAATACAAACATTGGAGGACATGCTGAGAGCCTGCATGTTAGACTTCAAGGGTAGTTGGGAAGATCACCTACCACTGGTCGAGTTCTCATACAACAACAGTTACCTGGCAAGCCTCAAGATGGCTCCATTTGAGGCATTGTATGGTAGACCCTACAGATCCCTGTGTGTTGGACAGAGGCTGGTGAACCTGCTCTTATTGAACCTAATCTGGTTGTAGACACCACAGAACAAATCAAGGTGATACGACAACATCTGCTCACGGCACAGAGTCGTCAGAAGAGCTACACTGAGAGAAGAAGAAGATCTCTTGAGTTTGAAGTGGGAGACCTAGTATTCTTGAAGGTCTGGCCCCGAAAGGGACTCATGAGGTTTGGAAAGAAAGGGAAGATGCCACCTAGATTTGTGGGACACTTTCCAATCCATGAGAAAGTGGGGGAAGTGGCCTATCGTCTGATACTCTCTCCACAGTTGTCAGGACTGCACGATGTATTCCATATTTCCATGCTGAGAAAGTACAACCCTGACCCAACACACGTGCTGAATGTGCAAGACATAGAAGTGTAAAGCGATGTATCTTACGTCAAGAGGCATGTCCGAGTAATTGATACGGAGCAAAGGGTGTTATGGAACAGAGCGATTTCATTCGTCAAAGTGGTATGGGACTGACACGGTAATGAGGAAGCCACTTGGGAACTTGAGTAAAAAATGAGAGCAGCTCATCCTAAGCTATTTGTTTGATTTGCTTGAAACCCTACTTCGCCCGATTTTTGGGACAAAAATTCCAAAAAAGGGTAATATTGTAACACCTTGGATTTTCCTTAGCTTATAAATTTATTGGATTGGCCCATTTAGATTGCAATTTAACTGAATTTGAAATTAAAAAGTTTGAATGGGCATTAGATAGGCAAGGAAATGGATCAATTACCCAATTAAGACCCAATGGATCATGGGTGACCTTGATTTAAAAATAATTGGGTAAATTTAGTTAAGTTAGTTGAATTGGATAAGTTAGTGCATTTAATGCATTAAAGGCCACCTCATCAAGTGAGGTGGCATGTGAGTGATGTGGCATTGCCATGTGGCATTCATATCATCACATGGAAGCCAACTAAGCAAGGATGCCAGGTCATCGAGTGAGGTGGAAAGTAGAATTGAAGTGCCATACAAGTGGAGGTGACACACCAAGTGACATGGCCAAAATGGGCCCAAGTGCCATGCGGTGACCAAGTCACCGCATGCATGGTCGTCCATGGCATGGGTTGACTTGGTCAACCACTTTTGAGTTTAAATCTTAAATTAAGGTTTTATCTTAAGAGGTCTTAATTTGAGAAGATGAAGGGATGAGATAGAAGGCTAGGATTTCATCTAAGGGAAGATCAAGGGTTGAGATTAAAAGTTGGGGTGTCTTGTCTAAGTACAATGTACTTAGACACATGGGAACCCAAGGGTCTTCGCCTCAAAAGCCATGAAGCCACCCTTGGGAAACCAATGGCCTCCATTGGTTAGACCAAGCTATTATGAGAGGGAGGGAAGTGTTTAAGGCTTTAATATAAAAACCCAACCCAAAGGGCATTCCAAACCCCTTGGCCGACCCCTCGTCCCTTGAACAAATTTTTCTCTCCACTCCTCTCCTCTCACTCCCATCTTTACCTCCATACACTTGAAAGCTTTGAAGAACAAAGAAAGGAGAAGAAGAATTAAGGAAGAAGAGAAAGACCAAAAGAAAAAGAAGGAGATTGAAGGAAGGTATGTCTAGACTTAATAAAATGGGGGTTAATCTAAGGAAACCATAGTTTCGGCCATGGTGTGGCCAAACCCATGGGTTCCATGATTGGTTGGAATGAATGGCCAAAATTGTTATAAGGCCATGGAGTTGGAAAAGCACACATGGGATCTGGTTATGTTTCGGCTGAAATTCAGTCTACTGAAAGTATACTGACCGAGCATACAAAGGACCTGACCCAAAGTCTGTCGACTGAATCTTATGTTTCAGTCGACAGAAAGTATACTGGCCGAGCATACAAAGGATTTGACCCGAAGTCATTCGACTGAATTTTATGTTTCAGTCGACTGAAAGTATACAGGTCAAGCATGTATGGGATTTGGTTGTGTTTCAGCCGACTGAATCTTATGATTCAGTCGACTGAAAGTATACTGGCCAAGCACGTATGGGATCTGGTTGCGTTTCAGCCGGCTGAATCTTATGATTCAGTCGACTGAAAGTATACTGGCGAAACCTATATGGGATCTGTTGTGTTTCAGTCGACTGAAAGTATACTAGCCAAACACATATGGGATCTGGTTGTGTTTCAGCCAACTGAATCTTATGATTCAGTCGACTGAAAGTATACTGGCCAATCACAGATGGGATCTTGTTTAAAATGGAAAATCAAGCTAATATGTATGTTTGAATTTGATGAGGTAAAGAAGTTCGTAAAGAGATTGCGATTCGTCTCACGCGACCGTTAGCGTTATCCTTGCAAGACAAGAAAGGATAGTATACCGAAAATTGGTAGGATTCCTACCTCATTGAGAACATTATGGAGTATAATATGACACTTGTTTATATTCAAAATATGATGAAAGCATAGGCTAAATAAATTGTATATGATTATGAGTTAATTTTCATTGATATTATGCATTTTAAATGAAATGGCATTCTTGCATAAATTACCTCATGCATGGCATGGGAGGGAACACATATGACCAACAAGCCAAGTTCTGATAAGTCCGGACATAACTTGCGCTTGAGATTAGTTTATATGAAGCTATAAGAACTGTTGAGGTTTGGCTACGTCCAGTTTATAGAAAAGTACGGCGTAATTGGGCCCAAGAGCTCCTGGGTAGTCAGTCCCAAAACCCTGCGCAGAAGGAGGAGTCCACACTCCATCGGTAATCCCTATTAATTTGTGGATGAGTATACAGTGCCCTGGTGGTTGCCGCATCAAACACTGTGGATATAATTGCCCAAGGAAACCATTGATTGATTTATGATGTGATTGGATATGGACATTAGGTGGGATTTCATTTGGCATTGACACCCATGACATGACACTTATGTTAGCATGATTATGATATGGACATATGCATTGTTTTATTACCTGAAAATGTTTGTACAAATAAGCCATTAATGATGTATAAACCCTTGATTTATGATATTCTAATATTACTCCTATGTGTACCCTAACACTAATTGGAGTACCTACTGGGCATGTTGATTAATGCCCTACTTCAACCCTATAAATGATGGAATAGGAAATGATAAGGAAAAGGACGTGGGACCGGAAGGGAGCCAAGCATAGGAGCTTGGGAAGATTTAAGTTTAAATTACTTAGTTTTGATTTTAATGATGTATTCGGAGGACTTACATTTTGAGTTGAAATAATCTAGACTATTTTGGGACACCTTAGAACTTATTTGCTATAGTTTGATAATCTTTAGGTTTTATTTGAATTTTTTTGGTGATTGGTTTTCCTTGCCTAATGATGACAAGAGAATGAATAGCATCTTATTCATATAAATTATTCCGCGAGCAATAAGATAAGCGTGTGTGTAAATGTTTTAGTGGACTTAATCCACGCACACGTAATGGTGGCCAGTCAAGGGTTGGGTTTTGGAAGCTCTGACTTAACTCGCGTCGTAACGGCCCATCCTCTCTCACTTATCAAATATATATATATATATATATGTACTCTGATTTATGCAAGTATAAAGGGTGGAGCTTTACAGGGGCAACACCATACAGACAGAATTTCATGTCCCAAAACTTGTCCTGCCCAGAATGACCTGTCACCCTTTTCCGAGGTGTGAGTCCTGGTACTCTTGATCAGTCTTCAAAATACCGAGATGTCTGTTTTCTCGAGTGTCCACTTGAGTTCTAAGTTCCAGAACTCATAAGTTATTATAGACGAGTCGTTGATCACTAGGGGTTGTTAAGTTCATCACCGAGGGGTCGGCGCATGTGAGACTTTCGATCAGAGGCATACCTAGAATGACAATTCTATGATCCAGAACCTCTGTCAAATTGGTCGACCAGTCTATGACCATTATCGGTCTATCTTGTCTCCACCGAGGGGTCGGTGAGAACGATTGGTCGAGTTGACAGTGAACTTAATTCATATTTCCAATTTCACTTCCAATTCAATGTCAAGCTTCCTCTCTAGGCTTTTTATGATTTTTCTATTTGTTCAACTAAGCCTAGAAATGGTCCTTCTAAGGTGTGGGTACCACCTAAAGTCACCAATGGCCAAATACATGTTTTATGATTGCCATAATGATGAGCTGTAATCCGGTGGAGCATGATCTTCACTTTTGATCACCATGAGTCTTCAAGCTCCTAGTAAGTGCTTCTTCCTGAGTCATAGAATTGACAAACATAGAAACTTGGCAAAGCCGGGGCACTAACATGAGCAATAGGATCACTACCCCTTCTTTAAAGTTGACGCTCTACATTGGTCCAAAAGATGTTGAATTGGCCCACCAATTCGTCCTGGCGAACCTAACCTTACACCCTTAGACATGTTATACCATTCGAAATAATGGTCCATGTCAAACAACTAGTCATTGAAGGCCATTGGGCAAGTCGATCATCATTGCTCAAGGCCTCAATTTTAACGATTTTCATGATTTCAAAATAGGATCAGGAGGATCTTGAAAAACATGATGGTTTTGGGGACAACCCATTCCCATACTATGCATCTGGCCAATATCTCTATCTCGACCTCTACCCTTACCATCTCCCCTAGAATTATCTCGAAACAGGAAAAACTCTCGTTCTTCTAAACGGGTTTTGGTAGCGGTCATCTGCTCCTCTATTTAGTTTCCATGTTGGCTAGACGAGCATTTTGGTCTTCTAAAATCTTTGTAAATTATGTAGTGTCCATGTTGAGTTGGTACTCTAGACCACTATGTGTAGACATGCACAATTATAAAATGACCCAAATAGTAATGCAATGTATACAATGATGGAAATCCTATTTCTAGATGCAAAGCTGAAAATTTTAAGCTAAAATTATGCTTCTGATACCAAAAATGATGTAGGACTAATGCAATGGTCTAAACCAAATATGCTGAGTGAAACAAAACAAATTCTTAAGTCCATAAAATTTTAAAGCACCATGCCAATCATGTGCAAATAAGAAATACCACGTAGGCAAAAATTGTAAATGTCTGAATTCATGTCATAGTCCCACACTACTGTACCTTAGAATTATCGTGAGGGTCCATGGGATTCTGGACTTCAACTATCTTAGGAAATCAACCAAATAATCAACGTAAATTCTCCTAACCTCTGTAGGGATTTTATCCTTTTAAGAAAAGAAAAAAAAAAGTGAGGCTTAAGACACAATGAGTTGAGGGAATAAAATTCACAATAAATAGGGCATGTCCTAAGAATTTCGACAATCTTAAACTTTTCAAAGCCAAAGAAAAACAACAAATTTGGGTGTCGGAGGCTTGGGTTGAAATAAATTATACATGCAAACATCAAGTACAAGGAAGAAAAAAAAATACCTTCGGAGACCAAAAACAGAAATAATTAATTCCCTCCACTTGTTCTTCAAGGATTCTGTTTTCTTACACAATTCAGAAGCAATCCTTTACATCTCAAGGAAATGTCATGTATGAAATTCTGCTGAAAAATGTTCTATTGTCTCCGTGAAAGAACCAGCACAATGCCACTCAAAAGAGATTATTTCTCTAATGTACGAGGCTCCTCATGCAGCTCTGCTGATTTTGTTTTTGGAAAATTAGTTACTGATATGATTGTTGTTGAAAAAAGTAATACATCTTCACTTACACAACAACAACCAAATGCATGCAGGAAACTTTCTCAATGAACGTTGTTTAGCATCAAGTTTTGTATCAGACAACACATCTTCAAGCAGTAAACTGTCACTAGATGAATCCATTGGAGGAAAAGAAGAAAAGAGATAGAATGGGAATCACTCCTTGAGTGGCTTCAAAATATCAATCCTTTCATCAGAATTCCAAGACCAACATTCTCAGAAAATCATTTCATTCATCACTATCCTATATCTCGAAACCTTACTCTCCTCATGATGGTACGAGATTTCCTAACACATCGTAGGGTTTTCTCATTGCCTTCACATTCCTCATCACTAGCCCCAATGTTTGTCTCATGGACTTCCTCTTCCCACTCTCCTTGATCTTCCTCTTCGGTACCTTCAATCAATAGATTTTTTGTGGGGTCTCTTGTAAGATGCTAAGAAGCGTAATTTCCAACACCTGACTCATTCAATTTCTCTTTCATTTCATCTCCATGAGGAATATGATCACTCCCCGTTCTTTCAAACTGGCACTCTACATTGGTCCAATAGAGCTTGGCTTGGCCCACCAATTTCATCTTGGCGAACCTAACACGATGCTCTTCAAACATGATATCCTTCAAAATAATGGTCCATGTCAAGCAACCAGTCATTGAAGGCCTTTGGTTCAAGTCGATGATCATAGCTCAAGGCCTCAACTTTAATGGTTTTCATGATTTCAAAACAGGACCAGGAGGATCTTGAAAAACATGATGGTTTTGGGGACCAGCACTTCCCCTACTACGCATCTGGCCAATAACTCTATCTCGACCTCTACCCTCACCATCAATCCAAGAATTATCTCAAAATAGGAAAAACTCTAGTTCATCTAAACGGGTATTGGTGGCGGTCATCTGCTTCTCTATTTTGGTTTCCGTGTTGGGTAGAGGAGCATTTTGGTCTTCTAAAATCTTTGTAAATTAAGCGGTGTCCATGTTGGGTTTATACTCACGTCCACTACGTGTAGGCATGCACAATTCTAAAATGACTCAAGTAGTAATGCAATGCAAACAATGATGGAAATCTTATTTCTAGATGCAAAGCTGAAAATCTTAAGCTAAACCTATGCTCCTGATACGAAAAACGATGTAGGACTAATGCACTGGTCTAAACCCCATGGGCTGAGATAAACAAAAGAAATTCCTAATTCAAAAAAAAATTAAAGCACCATGCCAATCACATGCAAATAAGAAATACCACGTAGGCAACAATTGTAAAAGTCTGAATTTGTTCTGGGACTAGTTTGTCACCTTTTCTTTCATTTCTGGTTCTACCATTCTCAAACTGACGCATCGACTCTGTCAATGGTTCGTGCTGAGATCAGTTCAGTATCCATTCGTTCCATATTATATCTGTTGTACCTCAGGCCGACATATCGACATTATCGATAGGTCGTCCAGAGATTAGTTCATCGTTTGTACGTTTCATTTTCCTTTCGGTCATACCTAGGCCGAGACATCGACACAGGTGATGTGTCTTCCTAGGTTGGGTCCCTTTTGTTCAATACTTCGAAGTTCCCAACCGTAAGACTTCTTGTTCCAGACGACACATCGACAAAGTCGATATGTCGGCTGGGTTGACTCAAAAATCATGGGTTCAATTTCCATGCCTTTCCTCTCCTGATATATTCATTAATCTTGGTCTTTTATCCCCTAAATCTGTTCATACATATTCAATAATCATCCTAGTGTGATTATTTTACTTAAAATCATAATACAATCCACCTACCTCAAAGGATTTGTAGGTGTACCCGAGTGGATGAAGGACGAGCTCCTTGCTTCCTTCGCTCATTGTCGGCTTGGTTTCTCCTTCTTCTTTGTCTCGTTTCTCCTTCTTTTCCCGGAGAGGATGGAGTCAGTAGAGAGAGGAAAGGTTTTACCGTCAAGCTGAGGGGTGAGAGGTGAGTGAGAGGGTGAGGTTGAGGGAGTGAGAGGGGTGGTCTGGTGTTCCCTCTTTCTCTGTTTCCTTTCTTTCTTTACCTCTCTTCCTTTTTTCTCTTATCTTTATTTTGTTTTCCCTTTCTTTTTTATCTTCCTCTTTTGGTTGCCCTAGACTCTTTAATGGGTGTTTGGAAGAATGGAACGACGTTGGTGGATTCCCATGCGTGGAAAGTGTTGCACGGTTGGTGGTAGATAGAGCGTCTATTAGAGGCGTTTGAACTACTCTACACATCGACTTTTGTCGATGTGTCGATTGGTTTGATTTTGACTTTTCCACCGATACATCGACCACGTCAATGCATCCTCCTAGTAACTTACACTACGGGTTTGTTTTCCAGCTTTTACCAACACATCAACCTAGTCGATGCATCATCCAAGGAGGTTCAGTTTTACCGACACATCGACTTAGTAGATGCATCATCCGAGGAGGTTCAGTTTTACCGACACATCGACCTAGTTAATGTATCATTGGAGGGAAAATTCAGTTTTCCTTACTTATTTCAACGTGCATTCACTTCTACATTTTATTCACATTATTTGGACCAAAATCTCATTATGTATTTCATTCATTTAAAAAAATTACATAAAATAGGGAGTTAATGGGTCCTTACAAAATCGTTCGTGTTTCTAGCATTTAAAAAAAATTATTGTATAACGGCCACATTACAACGGCTATATTTGAAAACACGATCGATCGCCACCCCACAATCAATCGCCTGTTGTAACTTCAGGATTTTCTGTTTTGCATATTTTAACACCAAACCTTGTTGTGTTTTGGTTGGACCTCCCACTTGGATACTCACAAGGCAAAACCAGAGCTCCCCCCTCCTCTGTATGCACCTTACTTAGGAGAATCATTTGAAATCCAATCATCTTGATTGTGATTAGAGAGAGAGAGAACTTGTAATGCCCTACCCTTTTTCACTCGCCGAAAATCAGTCTAATTTTTCTTTTTGAAATAAAGAGTGAGAGAGAGCGGGACGTCACGACGCGAGCTAAGTCCGAGCTTCCAAAGCCCGGCCCTTAACTGGCCAACCATACGTGTGCGTGGACTAAGTCCACGAAAACGGTTCACACGCATTAAGGCTAAACTTGCGGAATAAACGTAATACGGAAATTATAATAGAGTTACTATTCCTATCCATTTTAAGTAAAGAAGTCCATCACATAAATTAATCTTTAAAAATGTCCAAAATTAAAACTAAACCATAGCAGGATAGTTCTAAGTTATTACAGTCCCAAAATATGAATAACTCAAATTACATTGTCCGAAATAAAAACTTAAATAAAATAAATCTAAATTATCCAAGCTCCTAAACTTGGCTCCGTTCACGTCCTTCGCTCCATCCATTCCTTGTGTCATCTTCTAAGGTAGAAGTAGGGCGTTAGTCAATGCGCCCAGTAGGTATTCCGAGTAGGGTCAAACACATGGTTTAGTATAAAAATCACAATAGATATATAATGTCAAATCACGTAAGTCAATGCCATGCCATGGGTGTCATATGCCATGATTCCCACTCATCAACCATATCACAATCCATAAGTAATCCTCTTGATGTACAAGCCACATCAAGGTATACATTGTCATGACTCCCCACGTATGCCTTATTGGTCTCACCGAACAGAGCGTGGACACCTCATTCGTTTCAAACATCATAATCGGAATCAGTGCGGATCCCTCCCCATGTTTGTTTATTGGATACCCGAATGAAGCGTGGACTCCTCTCATAAGTTCCCTCCCATGCCATGCATGAGATGTGAGTGCATCATGTCATTTCATATTAAACATATAGCATTGAAATCCCATCCTTAAAACATAACATTTGGATACCAAAAATAGATCATCACACATATAAATAAAAACCATCACATATACATAGTCCAAGGTTTTACAACAAGGTAGGAATCCTACCAACGTCCAAATATTGTCCTTGAGTTTTCGTCAAAACCGATCATCGATCACGTCAAAACCGATTGTACACCCGATTGTGAAATCCCGTTACCTTTATTACATTTAACACATAAATAGATCAAATCAATGATCCATTTGATTCCCATCATCCCCTACTTCCTCCTATGTTCATTTCCATTTACAATCATAGTCTTTTATCCGGTTAAGTCCCCCAAGGGGTTTCGGCCATACCTTAGGGCTGAAAAATGTTTAAGTCCACAACAAAAACCCATCAATGGGGTTCGGCCATACAACATGGCAGAACCTCATTTTTTGTCTTCTTGACCCTCTTTTTAGTTCTTGTTTATTTTAGACAACGCGGGTCCAACATCATTCGTTCTTTGATTCCTTAATCTACTAATATTCCATAGTTAATCATACTTAGATCCATAACAAATCCATCCATGGGGTTCGGCCATATAACATGGCCGAACCCATGGTTCCTCATTTTCATCATCTTCCCATCTTATCCATCATTTCCTTTCATAGTTAATCACTTAACCTTTACACATTCTTAGATCCATAGAATGACCCATGGGGTTCGGCCATACAACATGGCCGAACCCATGGTTCTTCATTTTCATTTATTTCTTAACTTGATAGCCCATGGTTCATCATTTCAAACGTTTTTAAATCCATAAACATTCTTCCATTAGGTTTTGCCATACAACATGGCCGATCCCATGGTTCATCATTTTTCATCCTCTTTCCATTTTAATCATCATTCCTTTTTCTTTTATTCCTTAACTAGGTAATCCATAGTTAATCATAAATATACCTAGATTCATAAAACTTCCTCCATGGGGTTCGGCCATACAACATGGCCGAACCCATGGTTCATCATTTTTCTCTTTTTCCCATTGTGTATCACCTTGAGGATAGGTTCCCTTAAAAATTACATACAACATGTTTAGATCATTTGATGGGATTCGGCCATACAACATGGCAGAGCCTCATCCAATCTCTTTTTGTCCTCAATGATCCTTGTATATCAAAATTAGGGTTCGGCCATGCAAGGGCCGAACCATGTTCTTTGATCATTTTCCTATGAACTTCATTTCCTCATATTTAATCATGCATGTTGTCCTCCATTTAATCATGTATTACCATATCTTACCCACCAACAAGGTTAGGGTATTTTCTTCCAAATACTTAACCATCTTCTTGGATGGATTTTCCTTTGACATTCCATGGCCCATAACATTTTGGCCCATCCTTTTCAATCCCATATGGAACCCCATGGTTTCGGCCATTCCATAGCCGAAACCATGGTTTCCTTAGCTTCCTTTTAATCATTAAACCTTGTTAATCATACATACCTATTCCGCGACTCCTCCGTTTCTTTAAGTCTGATTTTGTTCCTCCGTCTTTCTCCTTCCTTAGTCCTTTCTTCTTCCTCCTCCATTCTTCGATTTCTCCAAGTTTAGTGCCGAAATGGGAGAGAAAGAGATTGAGAGCCTCCTTGATCTTTAATGGAGTGTTTCGGTCAAGGTGTGGATTGAGAGAGGGAGTGAGGGTTTGAGATGAAAACCCTAAGGGAGGGTTCAGCCTAAGTGAAGGTTGAGAGAGGGAGAGAGATGAGATGAAACTCTTTCTTTGTCTCAAGGAGAGGATTGGCCTTAGGGTTTAGAGAGAGGGAGAGAGGTTGAGATGGAAAAACCCTAACTCTTTTTGTCTAGAGAGGATCGGCCAAGGAAGGCTTTGGTGTGTCTTGTGTAACCCTAATCTCCCAACCACCCACATTAAGGTGTGGTCTTTCCCATGTGTCCCTTGGCTAACCAAGAGGACACATGGCTTACACTTGTCCATCTCCCCCTTCCCAAAGGTTTTTGTGTCTAGGGTTTCCATGAGATGGAAACGCTCCACGTCCCTCTTTGACTCACCTACTCTTTTCAACTTCCATTTCCATCTATAAATCTTAATTTTTAACAATTAAAATAGATAATAACCAATATAATAATTGTATTGAAAATCCAGGCTATTACAGAACTAGATCTAGGATAACTATTGGGTAGATTTTAAATACTAGAACCCTCCCATAGATTGTAATTGCGCATTCACAAGGCACATCTTCGACATCGTCGACATCACATTTGGAATAACATCTTCAAGAAGCATGTCATCTACAAGTACGCTTACACAAGGCAAGTGCTTCTTAGTATTGATTTTATTTTCAAATCATCATTGTACAGTGGAGTAGATCAAGTTGATCGAACCACTCTAAAAAATAGAGGGATAAGGACGTAGACTGGGGTTTGGTCGAACCTTTCAAAAACCTTAGGCGATTGGGTGAAATTCCCAATCAATTGGATATGTGGTAGTCATATTCTATTCGGGAGGGCGTAATTCTCCACATAGTGTATTTGGGATAACCCAAGGTTGGGTGAGTCCAACAGTGGATGTGTGACACCCCTAAAATTTTAATATTTGTTAATTGGATTAAAAAGGATAATTAATGACTAATTGAGATTAAGGAGACTTAATTAAGTAATTAAGATGGGATTAAGTGGGATTTAATTTAGAGTTTAAAATATAAGTTAATGTCAAGTGGAGTGATGAGAAATTAATTTAATGAAATTTAATGAAAATGAATTGATGATATGGCATCACGCCACATAGGCGATGACATGGCACTCCACATGGCAAAGTGTGACCCAACACCACCCTCTTAACTTAGGGTAACCACAAAAAGAAGGAAAGAAAGCCATCAATCGTTATCTTAATACCCTCACACGGCACTCTCATTGTCCCATTTTGTTTCACACAACACCCTCTCCCCATTTCCACTTCTCCGCAAGGCAAAGGGGTTTCATCTCCATCCTCACCATCGTGTACCCCTTTCTTCCACCCTTTCACACGTTTTCTTCTCCTCCATTAAAGAAAATTAAGCAAGGAAGAAAACAAGAGAAGAATAAAAGAAATGAAAAAGAAGAAAGGAAAAAATAATCGTGGAAAAGCTTTATAAGAGGTTAGTTTTTCTCCTTAGACTTGGTATTAAAGCTTAATTTGAAGATTAGGATAGTTTACAATCAACCCAAGACAAATTCGGGTTAAGAAATTGGAAATTGGAAAATTTGGGGATTTTTGGGTTCCTCACTGCTCATAGAATTTGATTTAAGATCCATGAATTTGTTAATCAAATCATGATTATTAAGCTTCTAAAATGTGACCAATTATATGAGAATCAATCTAAGGGATTAGATGTAAGAATCAAGGCCAATTACCGACCCATATGTGATTTTCGAGTTCAAGAAACTCAGCCTGCACTGCAGTTTTCTGCAAGTTACTGTCTGAGGAAGACAGGCATCGGAATCTGTCTCGGAACCTCCAAGACAAGTTTCGAATGCTCGGAACAGTCCAAAGAAACAAGTGATGTTCTGAGAACCCTTGGAAGATAGGAAGTCTCGGAACCTAGCTCGGTCGTTCCGAGACCAAGTTCCGAGGAGACTCGTGAAATCAGAAAGAAAACACTTAGAAATTTTGTTAAGTCCACAAGAGAACCCAAGGTCTCGGAACTTGACTCGGAAGTACCGAAACCAAGTTCTTAGCATTGTAAGATGAACTAAAACCTGTAGGTCTCTGAAGTGCCGAGAGAATGGCTTGAAATCCTGAAGCCTCGGAACCTAACTTGAAAGTGCCGAGATCAAGTTTCGAGCATACCAATGAGGATGTGTACTTCAGACGATCCGAATAAGACCTGGATGTTCCGAAGCTTCCGAACAGGCTTCGGAAGTTCCGAAAAATGGCGATCCAGGTTCCGAACCAGCAGTAACAAGACTATATGACCCTTAACTCCACACTCTTGTGTTGATCATGAATGTAGGATTAATAAGACACCATTAACATTCTCCAAGCCTGACATCCTAAATGGGAATTAGTAAAAGTGATAAGTATTAGATTTGGAAAGCAAGGACATAAACTAATGATGTGATTATTATGTCTTGATAAATGGAAATAACCGAAGGACTTGAAGGTGGCTTAGAGGTGTGCGAACCGTATCGTGATTCGTTCTCCCTGACAACGTATCTCCAATCATGTAGGTTTTCCTACATTTTTGAAGTACCAAGTGATAATATAAATATATGCTTAAATAGAAGTTGTATGAATTATTTTGAAAGCATGTTTTGATGATGAACAATTAATGCGTACTTTTGAGTATGGAAAAAATGTAAATTGTTTTATACTTGATAGAATGGATTTGGCATCATTTCATAGCCATGTGGCTCATGCATTTGCATGGGATGGGAAGAGCATGCACCGAAACAAAGAAATGACATACTTTGATTTTGGAAAGATTTTATATAGATATGAATTGCTAACCATTTATTTGGTACGTCCATGAACACAATATATGGCATACTAATTGGGTAGAATGCTCTAGGGTCAGTAGAAGTCTCGAAACCTGTGCAGGAGTATGGGTGTGTAGTACTCCCCTGGTAGCCCCGTTAAATGCTAGTATTGGGTAGTGCTCCCAACTGGTGCCCCGGAAAAGCTACGGACATAAATGGCCAATGTTTATAACCATTGAATGAGAAAGAAAGATTGACCAATGCATGGGGCATGAGATGGGCTTGCATAATTCATGTCACTATGGCATAACACATCATATTGATTTTAAGTACATTTGAAATGATCATGATTCTTATTTGTATGTAATGATTATGAAATGGATTTGAATGAGTTCTTAGTACTTGCATGAAATGGATTTTGAAATATGGGATGGGGTATGATTTTTGAATGAGATGTATATTATGTTTAATACATATGATTTGTTTTCCTATTTTTTTTATTACTTCACATGTTGGTACCCTCTTTGATGGAAATTCCTACTGGGCGCGTTGACTAAGCCCACAATTCTTTCCCCTTTTTAGAGTCTAATGCAGGAAACGAAAGAGGTGATGAAGCAGGTCCAAGTAATAGCCAAGCGTGACTAGAAAGGAAGCAAAAAAAAGGAAGAGCTTGGGATAATCACACTCTTTTGATATTTTGAAATTGAAGAGGACTTAGTTCATTTGGTATTATGTTTACATTTTGAGATAATGTAATTTTGTAGGAGTTATGAGTATGGGAATGTAATAACTTATGTTTAAACTCCTAGATGGTTGTGTTATACTTCTTATTTGACATTTAACTTATGTGGGATCCTTATACTTTGCTTTGATATGTGAATGACTATTATTTAGATTTACCAAATGTTTATGTATATGCTTTAACAGGTTTATATAAGTGTGTTGCAAATGTTAAAATGAACTCTGTTCTTGAGCACACACTGCTGGTTGGGCCAGTAGAGGGTCGGGTCTTCAGATTCGGACTTGACTCGTGTCGTGACACTCACTTCTCTTCCCACTCAAATATCCTTATCATATTACTCTGATCCTAGTGGGAGAGGGAAGGGTGTTATAGGATGTATGTTTGTTTAAACCAAACCACTATACATCTTGTGTTGTGGGTGATTGATATTGTTTGTTTGATCAATAATTGGTACACTATTGTTTACACAAACACTTTGTATACTTATTATCTTGTTAATCCAATGCTTATACCTTTAGTTAATCAAGAATTTTGCAAAGACCATAAAAATTAGAATTGCCCAATTTACCCCCCTTTTAGGGTCAATCTTGACTAGCATTCTAGCACATATGGGAACTTCCAATTGATATCAAAGCCTTGTACTCTTCATAAGGATCTAACCATCCGAGTTGATCCGTGCTAGAACATTATAATGGATGCCTGAAAATTTATCCATTATTCTCTATTGTTTGTTTACTCTGTCTTGATGAATTTTAAAACAAAAATAGAGAATATATTGGCATCCTATAATGAAGATGATTGGCCCTCTATCCAAAATGATTTTTTGAAAATATTTGCAATTCTTTAGATAGCTCAATGGAAGGCTTCACCTCTTATAGCCAAATGGAAATCATGATAAAGGTGAAAAATTCAAACGTTTCATTGCCTCCATTGTTAATGACCAAGAGGGGTCCTCAAGTGAAGAAGATGATGTTGATGAGGATGTTGATGAGGAAGATGACCTCCAAGAATCCTTTAATTCATTGTATTTAGAGAGTATGAGGTTGGCTAAGGATCTTGGTAAGGTAAAAATTGAGAATGCCAAACTCTCTACCCAACTTCAAAATGCAAATGTTGAAAATGATTCTCTATCCTGAAATTTGAAAAAATGTGAATCATGAAATTGCGCAAATCACAAAATGGGCTTCAAGAAACTTTAAAGGTACATCAAAATTATATCTTGAAGCTTAAGGAAGTTGGAAGATGTCTTGAAGATAAAAATTTAAATTTGAATGTAAATTTGGAAAATCTTAAAAAAATCTCAAGACATGATTACCCAATGAATCTAAGATTGGAAGAATCTATTTGGGTAAACCACATGGTGATTGGCATGGTAATTTCTCAATCTAACCCAAAGAGACCAATGAACCAATCCATATTAGGTAAAAGCCACACCACACACACTTCTATTATAAAATGTTTTTATTGTGGATTGACTGGGCATTTCAAGAATGAGTGCAAGACAAGGAGAATGCAAATTAAAACAAAGGTGGCTAATGGTCTTTCTCCAAGAGCAAAGAAGAAAAAGAATTAGGTGATTGGAATTTCACACCATGCAAAGAAAAAGAAGGTAAATCAATTTATGAATATTCCTAGGAAATATTTTGCACCTCACTTCTTGCATCATCCCTTCATTGACACATCTTTTACGGATAAGTTAAGACCTCCTTATACTATGAATATGAACAACAAAAGGAGGGTCTTGTCTCAATTCATTGAATTTGGGCCAATTGTTCAAAATAGTAGAATCAAATTGCCTAATGTTCAAGGATTTGAGAGGAAAGGTCCGGATCAAAATTTCATATGGATCCCAAAGGGATAGGACCTTATTCATGCTCTACATTTGTCTAAGACTTGTGCTTAATTGGTGTATCTATAGACCAAGTGTAGTTGAACCTCATGTTTGTATTAGTGAGTTCAAACAACCTTTTGGGTTGTGGCATGGCACCTTGACTTAAGCAAGCCTTGGTTGTACTTTTCCTGGCTATAGTACATGTCATGCTTGATGAGTCATACATGTGTGGATTTAGATTCCAAGTCCTACAAATGGTAGCTCAGATGTGTTATGTGTTCAATATGGTTAACACATTTGAAATATGTTTGGAATCTTAGTGTGTATATTGCCTTCATTCCATGTTCTTGTTTGATTGTTGGATTGATCATGTGCAAGATACTTTTGTGGCATATATGCTTTTACTGGTAGAATCACAATTCTCATATGCCATGTGTTTTAAAATCAAGAGGGTAATTTCAAATTGAAAAGGATTTAAAAAGGAAAAATATGTGTCGTCATGGTGACTAACCGTAGGATGACAATGGATCGGCTCTACGACCGATCGCCTTGGTGATGTATCCTCTGTTTACATAACATTTTGGTTACTTATGAATTTGTGTTGCATTCCATGTTCTTAAACTTGTTATATGCTTTGTCGAATGTGTATTTTACATGTAGGCTTGCACATTATGCTTTAAAATTGGATTTTATTTGTTTCATCTCATTCCATTTATCAAATAAGTTGTGTATCTTTTGAGAATGAATGATGGTTGTGCATTGCCTCATGTATTGGTCGTATGTTCTTGCATTATATGTTTTTCATCTCTGTACTTAATTGGTAGTATCTTATTTGGAAGATGATCTTGTGCACATACAATCTGTTGTTTCATTCCAAGTTTCAAAATTTGTGAATCTCTTGTGGAATGAAGCTTGCTCCATGCTTGTGAATGGTATTATTGATAAAAATGTAATCAAATGTTTTTCATTGGTAATCCATTCACATACCATTAAAAAATTTGGAACCTAATTGGAGTATTCCTAATTGAATGGTAAATGTGGAAAGAAAGCATGGGAGCTAAACTTGTTTGGCAAACACTTGTATGCTTTACATGGAGATCATTTCTCATTTGCACCTTTTCTTATTGGTATATCTTGGTGCATTTGAAAATGTTTTTGCAAGTTTTTGTTGGTTTTGGCATTTCATGGGTTTACTATACTTGTTGCATGTTTTGTAAATGTCATATGTTCTCTCATACTTCTTGATAGGTATATAATATGTGAAATGATTGTATGTTTTGTGTGCTTGGTTTTCATTCATATTCACATTTTTGGTAAATTTTATAAGGAATGTTGTTGGTTCATAAGCACTAAATTTTGCTTAATCTAAGAATGCCTTATCATATGACATCACACATGGGCAATGGACTTTTAAATTGGTAATTTAAAATTCCCAAGATCATTGGATTGGATTGGATCAAAAAATTTGTTGGATTCAAATTGTTATATTGATCCAAGATCCAAGTTTTTGTGCCTATATTAGTAAAATGATTTGAATCTTCTAATGGCACAAATTGGTGTGTGAATGTATTGGCATACATTGGCATTCAAAGGTGGATATGCAAAACTTGTTGCCTTGTGAACTGACATGCATCACAAGCACACATTCATCCCTCAATTTGCAATTCTTATTGGGATGTATCATGTTATTTCCATTTGTCTTGTATATGCACTATCTTGGAAAATCATTAGACATTGAAAATGTGTTTTGGAGAAATGTTCAAATAAGGAAGATTATCCTTTCTCCAAATAGTTTTGGTTTGCATTCATGGTTTAGACCTTAAAATATATTTGGAAAATGTCAAATATGTTTAAATGGAACCTAGTTATGCACCTATGTTGGGGCTTTCAATTCTTATAGGTGAATCTTTAAACCAAATGAGTTTTGGTAGAGAAAGCCAACATGGTTATGTGGTCCAAATGTTAATGGACTTAGCTCATTGTCTCTCAAATGTTGAGCAATGGAGAGCACACCTTGGAAAGCTTAAGGGAAGAAACAAGCTTTCATGTGCATAATGAATTTCCAAAGAATTGGAGTCGTTCATTCATTGTTCTTAATTGTTGAATGTTTTGTTGAGTGAACTTGGTTGGTTGATGCATTTGTGCTTTTATTGTTGAATGTTTTTGCATCATGTGTTGTTTCACTCATATGTTTTTTAATTGAATATTCTTTGTATGAGTGTTTTCCCTCCTCTTTGCATGCATGAGTTGGTTTCATATTGGCATTTTTTTAAAACCAAATTCATGAGTCCCTCCTTTTCCATCTCCTCTTAGGTCAACAATTGGGACTTGTTAGTCACATTAAATGTGGTATATTTGTGCTTAATACCTATTGAGCAGTGAAAAATGACATTTTTATCCTTTAATTTTGGATTAGTTAGCTTTGATTTTGTAAATAAAATATGTAGCTAATATAATTTTTTAGTTTTGTAGAAAAAAAATAGAAAGTACAAAAACAGTCATAAATCAGTGGATAATTGCAAGTTTAGATCTTAATTTGGAAGACCTAGAAGTTTTATTATTAATTTCACTCTACTTTTAGGTTTTTCATGTAAATTGGTTAATCTAGATCCATTTATGAGAGTCTAGATTAATTCAATATTTTAGATTTTAAAGTGGTGAAGTTAATTATTAAATTCTAGAAGAGAGAACATGCAATTCAAGAGCCAAATGCTGAAATTCAAGATCCATGGGCCAGAGATCCACTTAAATTGGGGTAAGCTAAGCTTCACAAGCCAACATTGGGCCAGCACAAGCAGTCCATGCGCATTTCACGTAATGGGCCAGGCCAATGTGCACTTTAAGTCCAATAAAGGCCCAAGTCATCAAGCTCAAGTCCAAGTTCCACTAGAGGACCATGTGCTCATTTAGAAGCCCAATACAATAACCCAATGCAAAACCCATACTCGAAAATCCACCAAAACCTAAGTCCATAACCCATCTACACGCCCAAGCTTTGTCCATGCACTTATCATCCACACCATCCAATCTACCATCTTCAATCCAAACCCTTCATTTCATGCATCAAAATTAGGTAAAACCTATAGCCACCTCTCCATATCCAATGCATTCATTCATCATATTAGATCCAAGCCATCCAATCCATTTATCATGTAGATCAACCTTAGAATCATAATCATTCTTCATAAATCATCTCATCATTTTCACAATTAATCTTATCCATCCATTAGATAATCATTAGATTTATATCCCATTCAATCATAGCCATTCATGCATTTAACTTGCATCTCAATCCAATCCATATATCCACACGATTTTTGCAACTAAAATCTCTCCATGCATTTGACCTAAAATCCATCCAGATTCATTCCCAAATCACCAACACCTCATGAATCCCAATCTTTCCAACTCATACATGATTTTTATACATTATGTACACCTCATCATCCAATCCACCACCTCACACATGATTTTATCATATCCCAGTAGATCCCATTCGAATTCTCGATAGAGTCAAGCCTCCACATCATCTCCCATTCATCCAACCCTCCATTCATGTTAACATTAGATCACAACCAGTCATATCATGCACACAAAAACCTAACCCTATGTGTCAAATTCGCCCATAGCAAATCCAATCCTTATCTTTTCTCTCCACCATTGCTTAGCCACCGAGCTAACTTGATCCCCAAACCACCATAGTCAACAAAACCTTTGTAAACCCTAGTCTTTTCCATTTTAAATCCCATCCATCCATATTAAGTTAGATTTAATCCAAGTCTATGATTATGGGGGAGATTACTCATTGACTCAAGGGGGTTTAGTCCATGAATTATGGGGAGCACAATGTTCTTTATGGACTAACATTTGAGGAGGAGAACAATGTTTCCACCATTCCTTGCATTGTTTGTGTGTACAGGTACATGTACAGGATCACAATGGAGATTGCAAGCTAAGCTTTCAAGAAAGCATGTGAAGTATAAAGTCTAAGATTTTTTTCATTTGAATAGGTACTTTTAATTGGTGTAATATTTGTATTCAAATGTATATTGGATTGGGTTAAGTCATCAAGTCTGTCTTTATTAGCTTCTAGGTGTTTTGTCATGGAAATTGACAAAGGGGGAGTTGTTAGTGCCCTGACTTGCTGAGTAACCTATTTGTCAATTCCATGACTTAGGTGAAGTATTGCCTCGGAAGGTTGAAGATATGAACAAGACTCAATGAGTGATGAAGATTGAATCCAGAGCTCAAAGAAGAAAGATCAAGTGCAAGATTCAAGCATCACTATATGTATGACAATCACAAAAGTAAATTGGCCGTAGATGACTTTAGGTGGTACCCAACACCATAGGACGTCCATGCCTAGGCTTAGAGAATACATCTGGTAATTAACAAAGCCTAGTGGTTGTTTGACACCAATTGGAACCGAATTTGGAAATATGTAAAATTATTGAGCTTACTGTCAGGCCGACACATCGTGCCCGGCGACATATCGTAGTGACAGGGACGATCAATTGTGGTACAACGATGCATCGTCTGGAAAACCAAAGTTCTGGTTGGAAAGGTTTGTCAAACATAAGTTGTCTCAGGATACGACCAATCGTACAAACACAATCAATCGTTGAGATAGGATACAGACCCATCGGGCATAACTATCAATCGGTAGGACTCAGGCAAGATCAGAACTGTCATTCACAGTCTGGTCTCAGGACGATACATTCGTCAGGCAGCGACCTATCGTGTGGTGTAGAGCACAATACATCGGGCACACGACCAATCGCCGAGACAAGGCTCACGATACTTCGGGTCCACGACCCATCACCCTGGGTTAAGTTGGGTCTGGATAAGGAAACTCTGTCAAAACAGGTTGACCTCAGGCTGATACAATCATCATCCCACGATCAATCGCCCATGATTGTGCACAACCAATCATACGGCACGACCAATCATCCGTGACTATTTTTTAGCTGTTAGAAAACAATTATTGTATAACGGTCACATTTTACAATGGCTATATTTGAAAGCATGATCGATTGCCACCCCACGATCAATCGCTCATTGTAACTTCGGGACTTAACACAAAACCTTGTTGTGTTTTGGTTGGACCTCCCACTTGGATAATCACAAGGCAAAACCAGAGCTCCATTCTCCTCTCAATGCACCTTACTTAGGAGAATCATTTGAAATCCAATCATCTTGATTGTGATTAGAGAGAGAGAAATAGATCTAGGACAACTATTGGTAGATCTTAAATTCTAGAACCCTCCTATAGATTGTAATTGCTCATACACAAGGCACATCTTCGACATCGTCGACATCACATTGAGAAGGACATCTTCAAGAAGCTTATCATCTACAAGTAAGCTTACACAAGGCCAGTGCTTCTTAGTATTGATTTTATTTTCAAATCATCATTGTACAATGGTGTAGATCAAGGTAATCGAACCACTCTAAAAAATGGAGGGATAAGGACGTAGACCGAAGTTTGGTTGAACCTTTCAAAAAACCTTAGGCGATTGGGTGAAATTCCCAATCAATTGGATAGGTGGAATTCATATTCTATTCGTGAGGACGTAATTCCCTACATATTGTATTTGGGATAACCCAAGGTTGGGTGAGTCCAATAGCGGATGTAGGATTGTTTAAACCGAACCACTGTACATCTTGTGTTGTGGGTGATTGATATTGTTTGTGTGCTTGATCAATAATTGGTACACTCTATTGTTCACACAAACACTTTGTATCTTGATTATCTTGTTAATTTGTTGCTTATAACTTTAATTAATCAAGAATTTTGCAAGGACCATAAAAATTGGAATTGCCCTATTCACCCCCCCTTCCTACCCCCCCCCCCCCCCCCCCCCCCTCCTTTTAGTGGCAATCTTGACTAGCGTTCTAGCACATACGGGAACTTTCAGGTGAGAATGTGTTTTCTTGTAGAAGGAGATTGAGGAGGGGATTGAGGTTGTTACTCAGATCCTTACTCGAGGAGGGGGAGGGGGCGCGTTTGAATTGAGTCCTTACAAACTTTTTAGGTTATCTTCCGATTATGCCAACTGGAATATGCTTTTTAATGATCTTAATTAATTATAGTAATTAAGAGCATACACATCGACTACAGTGAAGACATACGTGAAACAATGTGAATGTGCATAAGACAGAGCATTGGAAGCATTAGAGACCATAGAGACATGGTGCAAACATAAAACATATAACTAGGTAAAGCACATTCACCATTGAGGAGGTTAGAAGAGATGGAAAGATACAACCAGATTTAACGAAATTTGGCCATTCTTGCCTTTGTCCTTGCCCCGAGACGTGCCTGAGGGTTAACTCCACTAACTCATCCTTCTTACGAGTGAAGGAAAAACCATTACACCGATCTTCGTTTGCTCCTCTCTCTAATCCCAAAGGGGCTCTTTTTGGGTTCAAGACTTACCATTCTTCCCTTTCTCACACAGTGTCCACCAACTCTTTCTCTCATTCTTCTTCTTCTTTCTCAAAGAAAACAAAAATTACATCGAAGCACAGGAGTAACTCTCACAAAATAAGTTTTCAGCTCTCTAGAGTTATTTAAAATGAAGAACAGAGATAGCCTCAGCTCATGGATTGGATTTGAGTTGCTAGAGCATCTCTAAGGGATAGACAAATCTCTTTTTTTTTCACTCTGGTGGCTATGGGAGTGGCGGAGTTTGGTTTCTCTCCCTAAGTTTGTTTTCTCACTACTATAGCTGATTTCTCCTCATAATATAATAGACATTTGAATTCCTTACCGTTGCCATGCATTAAATGAAAATATTGTCGTTCTGAAACACATTTAATGTGCCACCTATTGTTAGTACCCCAGCTTGCCGAGTTACTTATTTGTCAATTTCATGACTTAGGTGAAGCATTGTCTCCGAAGATTGAAGCCAATGAAACAAACTCAGGTGATGAACATGGAAGATCAAGTGCAAGATTCATCATCACCAAGTGTATGGCAATCACAAAAGGTAATTGGCCATAGATGATTTTAGGTGGAACCCACACCCTTAGTGGACCTTGTCTAGACTTAGTGGAACATGTTGGTAATAACATAAACAAGCCTTGGTGCACCCGAAACAGTCACAGAACCAGATGGGACAAACATTGAAAAAATGACAAACTATCAGGTCGACCATTCGAGTTCATCGACCCATCAGTGAGACAGGACAGATCAGTCGAGTTCTTCGATAGGTCTACTGAATTAACAAGGGTTCTGGAATGAACACACTGTCATTCGAAGTTGCTCTCTGATCGAGCGTATCGAGTTCACCTAGCCCTCGGTGGTACATGACCGACCCATCGAGGTCATCGATAAGTCGAGCAAGGTAAATGATGAGTTCTGAAACTTAGAACTCTGGGTACTCTCAGAACCGACCCATCTATGTATATACCCATCGAGAGTACTAGGACCGACCATCGTTGCATCGACATGTCGATTTGGGTCTGACAAGTTTCTGGAGTCGAAACTCTTTTTGCATGATTTTGCCTCAGATCGAGACGGTCAACAAGAAAGACATACCGGTAATGAGTATGTCGACCCGTCGGTGAGATCGACCCATCAGTAGTGATCATTTTATATCCGTTAAGTTGCAATTAATGCGCAACGGTCACTTTGCAACGACACTTTGCCTGCACTGACCCATCGACCACACTGGCCCATTGGTGACCCAAAGTCGAGATTTTTGTGTTTGCCTATATATTCTCCAAACCTTGATGAGTTTGGTTGGACACTTGGAGAGACCTTTGAATATGAAAATCCAAAGGCATTCCCAGAGATCTCACCTCCTCTCCATGCACTTCACATAGGTGAATCATTTGAAAAACCCAATCATCTTGATTGAGATTGAGAGAGAGAGAGAGAAAGAAAAACCAAGCCTAGGATCAACTTGCAAATCCATATCCTATCAACCTCCCATAGATTGTGATTACACATACTTGACGCATCTTCATCATCAAACAACATCGCATTGGGAGATTCTTCAAGAAGCACAACATCTAGTCAAGAGATCTCAAACAAGGCAAGTGCTTCTTAGTGTTTTAATTTTCTTTTAAGACTTCTTGTACAATGAATTCTAGAGGATGTACTCTGGAACCACTATAAAAAATAGAGGGATAAGAACATAGACCGGGTAGGTGGAATCTTTCAAAATCTTAGGGGAGTTGGGTGAAATTCCCAACCAATTGATTGGTAGAAGTCCTAATCTATTTGTGAGGGTGTAAGTCCTCACATAGTGAATTCGGGATAATCCAAAGTTGGGTAAGTCCTTAGAGTGGATGTAGTAGGGTTTACTCCGAACCATTATAAATATGGTGTTATAGGTGTTTGGTCTTTGCTTGTGTGATTGATCTATAATTTGCAAACTCTTATTATCACACAACACACTTAGCTTGATTAATGTGTTTGATCCATTACAAATCATTTTAATTAATTAAGAAATTTGTGAAGACTTTAAAAAGTGGTGATTGCCCTATTCACCCCCCCTCTAGGGTCAATCATGAACTCATGTTCTAGCACACTGGGGAATTTCAACCTACTAGACCGTTGCTGTCTAACAGTCACCGGTTAAGGAGATTGGTCGACACCAAGCACCTGTTCAATAGATATTCAAATTTTCACAGGTGACGGTCCAGTGTGTAATTGTAATACCCTGACCCAAATTAGGCGAAATTAGTTAAATAAATCCTTCTTAGACCATTTAATCTGGAAGATTACGGTTAGGGCTTTGTGAGAAGCCTAGGTGTGGCCCAATATGAGCTCGAAAACTAAGTGATCCAGCTCATCCAGCTAGAGGGGTAAAATGGTAATTTACCGCTTATTGTTATTATTTTATTAATTGTGTTATTATGTGATTATTATTGGATGATATTATTTTCTTAATCAAAGATTCCTATTTCTGATTTTAAAATAATTTTATTTTCAGAAAATTATATTTAAAACCGCCCGTCAAAACCCCGAAAGGGAGAAATAAATATTTTAAATGGTTTTGGAAATGAGATAATTTTTGAAACATGTATAGTATGTTAGACCATTTTAGTATAGTCTATTTTATTCTTTAAAACCCTAAAAATGAGGATTTTAAATCATTTTATTTAACACAAGTTAAATTAAGTAAATAATGTTAAATTATGATTTTTATTTAAATTTATGGTTTTTGGTGAGTTTTAAATATCCAAATTTTTATGATGATTAGAGTTTTTAAAACCCAACTTATCTGTCAAGTTGGATTAAAATTTTCAAGCTTTAAAAGTATTGTTTTAAGTTAAAAACCAAATTTTCATCAAAAGAGGGGCCTTTTTGCAAAACCAGTTTTTGTGGAGGACTGATCTGCAACTAGTCACCCAAACAGTACCGTTACTGTTGGGGATGTACGCAGCAGCGACATGCAGCCTCCAGCTGGCCACCCTTGATTGATCAGGGATTTCTATAAGATCACCCCTCCCCAGTTGGTTTCACTCCCACATTTCTTGTTTCCTGTCAGTCTCAGCTGAAAAACCAACCGATCATTTTCCCTCCTAGCCTTTGTTTTTCAAAGTTTTCTCAACCGTAGCTTAGAATGAAGATTTTTTTTCAAAAGTTGAATTTTTAACCCAAGAACTCGAGTTAAGGTAACCACTGTGTTCCTCTTTGAATTTTAACTAGTTTAGAACCAAATAGAAGTAAATTTGGCCAAGTTTTGAGTGAGTAAAATGGATTTGAAGTTTAAGGAAAAACTTGATTTCTCTTGTATCAGTGTAATTTTCATGTTTAAATCCGATGGCCTAATCAGTGTTAAAGTTTTAAACCACTCCCTATGGAAAGAGGACTCACTAAGGAGTCCATCTGACCAATTGGATGTGAAAATCGAATCCAGAAAACCCACTGTTTCTGGATTCGTATTTCATGGTGTTGCTGTCCGTTACTATCTGCTGTTGCAGACAAATGAGGGAGACCACTCTCGGACAGTCTGAGAGTTGTGCTTCAGACAGTCCGAGAGTAGCCTCCTTCGAACTGTCCGAATGTGACCCTTCGGATGTTCCGAGATTCGGCTCGAAGTACCGAACTGGCCAAAGGCTAACCTTCTCTGCTTCTGCTCCGGATGTTCCGAGCTGTGTTCGGAAGGACCGAGCCCCTCTCGGACGATCTGAGCTTCACTCGGCACGATCGAAGACACACAGACCCACCGAGACCGGTTTTTCTGATTTTTTGGTTCGAAAGGACCTTCGGATGATTCGAGACCTGATCTTCGGACGGTCCGAACACAGATCCAAGTTCCGAAGTCTGTGACTAGTTTAGACCGTGGTTCGGATGATCCGAAGCCACAGTACCTGGTTCCGAGGCATGTTCCGAGGAACCCAGCCTTTTGAATGTAAATTCTTGTTTGATTGATGATGCGTGTTTAGATGCTAAGATTTAAATGTGACGTTTATACCCTTAATAATTTAAAAGTGTATTAACCATCTTCTCTTATTACTATAGTGTATATACTATTGTATTCACTTCCAGGCCGACTCTATTTGTCGGGCACTGAGTGATTTCACTTCCAGGCCGACGCTATATCTATCGGGCACTGAGTGACCTCGAGGCCTTACTCAACATGTCAATCTGGGCCTATCCAGAAGACAACTAAGAAGTGACCTGAGTATCTAGACCTAACTCAATAAGTCAATCTTGTCATGCCCAGAAGACAATATGAGTTTTGGACTGAGCCCCTATTATTACTATATTATGGATTATTGTAACTTAAAATTGTTAGAAACCAAGTAGGAGACTTAATTCCATTTACCTTGGAGATTTTTTGGAAAACAGTATGGTCTTGAAATACTACTTGTATGTATATTTTTGGATACTATGTATGTTGACTTATTAATGATTGTGCACTTCTTTGCTTGTTGAACAGAGACCGCGATACCACACATTTTCGGTAAGGAAACTTAACTTTGCAGTAGGTGTAATTAGGTTTTAGTAAGATGGATCTTGAGCAATGAGTGATTTCAGATTTGATGAACCCACCCATGTGCCTCGACATGATGCACTGTTGTAAGAAGTGTTTCTGGTAATTATGAATGTTTATGATGTTGATCATATAAGAGATGTAATACTGCTTTCACGTGCCCTTTACTATTGAACCAATATCGGCCATGTGTGTGAGATGGCTTACGTCTAGTGGACCAGGGGTGTCGACTGTTGCTGACTTGAGGAGTGTCAATATCGGCCATGTGAGGGCCAGAGATGTACTTGCCAAGATGTATTTTGACCGTGTCGGGACTTAATACGATGGTCTCAGCGTAGTATGTAAGCGTTACGTTGGATGACAGCAGTTATGGGAATGATGATGAAATTATACTTGATGTTGAGAATTTATTGTCAAGCATGAGATATTATATTGCAAATGTTGATTATTTACTAACCTGATATTTCATTAAACTGTATTGTTATATTTCATTCACTGGGCTAGTTAACTCACACCACTCACATTTCAGGAGATGTGTCCGAGGAGGAGAACCCTCCGTTTGAAGCTTAGGATGGATAAACTGCTACGTTGCCTTGGGATTCCCACTGAGGGGAATTCTCTTATCTTTGCTTTTTGGGTCCTTGAACCTTTTGCTTATGTAAAGTACCGGGTGTGGTACTTAATTTGCATTGATGTGATGTATTAAACTCATGTGTTCCGTAGTTACTCTGATGATGTTGAAATAATAATTCGTTGTTTGGAATTATGTGTTTTGTGTTTGCGTCTCATTTGGGTAGACTTATGATATGTGTTTGAGTCCACATGTTGAGATCATGTGTGACCTTTGGGCCTAACCGTTGATCCGGCCCATTAGGATCCTTGTTTAGTTAAAAAAAAAAAAAAAACATCGCGTCCCGGGCCCACCTTTCGGGTCGGGGCGTGACAGTAATTTTCGGCAAAAGATTAACAAAGGAATGCTTCGTTTTGGAATGTTTGCACAGTCGACGGTTACTCTGCGCATCAGTCGACAATAATTTATTAGATACCAACCATGTGTTGCAGTCCATAAACTGTTGTCAGTTGCCTAAACAGTATTTGACGGTAAAATATTAGAGAATTAATTGTAGTATAATGTTTACAGTTTTGTCAAAAGTGATGTTTCTACCTATTGATGGTTTGGTCCCGAGTTAGCAATTCAACAATCTATATGGTCTTACTCAGCTCTCTAGATTTTCAATGTTATCAAGTTGAATCCGAGCTTTGGTCTGACACGGTTCATATATCTAAGGATTGAATTGCTGCCATTGTTTGGTCTTACACTCAGTCTATATGATATTCAATGGTTATACTAATGGCAAACATAGAGTATTGGTCTTATATAGTCTTCTTGATATTCAATGGTTTAGACTACTCGCAATGCATGTGTCAGTCCATAATATTGGTCTTACACAGTTCATGATTTTCAATAGTTTGAATTGGTGTCAATTTGTTTGGTCTTACACTCAGTCTTTGTGATATGCAATGGACAGACTGATGTCAAACATGTAATATTGGGCTTTTATAGTCTTTATGATATGCAATGGTTAGCTCAAGCCAAATTACAGACTGACACATGAAGTGGTCTTACACAGTCCATGATTTTCAATGGTTTGGACTGCTACCACATTAATGGACTTACATAGCTCTATGATATTCAATGGCTTAGAGTTGCAGTCATGTCATGGACTTACACAACTTTTTTAGATATTCACTAGTATAGAGTTGCAGCCATGGTAATGGTCTTACATAACTCCATATGATATTCAATGGTTTGTAGCTACAACCATTGTAATGGTCTTACATAGTTTTATATGATATTCAATGCTTTAGGACTATAGCTATCTATGCGGGACTTGTACGTTCCATATGATGTGAGGGGATTTGGAACTGATGCCCCAATTTCCAGGATCCATTTAATTTATTAATGTTGGTCCATGATCCTAGGGGTCTATCTAAGGTGCTGAGCCAAGTGTTCAAGTATTTGAGTAACTTTTACCTAAGATCCTAAGCACTCAACCTAGAAACCTACCAAAACAAAGAAGACAAAATAACTTGAACCTTAAGCAACAACAATCTTCAGTCTTCTTTTTCTGCTCCAAGTTGCAAGTGTTTCATCAGAATTTGCCCGTTGATTGGAGTGATGGTTGATCTTGCACTGGGCCAGTTTCCGATAGAAAGAAAGCCTTTTGATTTGCGTTGATATGCGGTCTTGCACATGTTTTTCTTTCTACTTTACAATCCTTTAGATATTCTTTTCAGCTAGGTCTTTCACAAGCTTGTGACTTCATCTTCTTGATAAGCCTTTTGATTGTTCTTGAGGCTCAGTCATGCACAAGCTTATCAATCTTTATCATGAGCCTTTTGATCTTCTTGAAGCTTGGTCTTTCACAGGCTCGATCTCTAAGTGCAGTAGTCCATGAGTCATTCAGATTTGTGCTTGACTCTCCTTTTGGTCTTTTAGTACTCATGATGTATGGAGGCAAAATATAATATATGCCTTACAGCAAAAACTCCAATACAAACATTAGTATTACAAGTCAATTGTTTAATCATATCAAAATATATCTTTGACTTTTGGGCAAACAGAGGTAATATGCTGTTAAATTATTTACACCTCTTTCTTCAACCTCCCAACCCTAGCTTGAATGTTTTCCACCTCATTTTTTCCTAGATCATCAGAGTGGTTGCTAAAGTGGATAGTCTGTCAAAGATTTTTGCATTTTGAGATTGGTTCCATGCTTCATGCACCTTAGAGTGGAAATCCAGTTATGAAAGCCAGATGACCTCGCACCGGAAGGGACTATCCTTTGGAGATTTTGCCAGGACCATGAAAAACAAGAGATGACTGTGATCAGATGCAATTCTCGAGAGATGCTGACTTGGGAATTGGGGAAGGCATGTATCAAACCGGTGTTTCCAAGGCTCTATCTATCTTAATTTGAATGTTTTTTTTTTTTTTTTTGCAGTGGGATACATGTTGGACCAAGTGAACGGAGGCCCAGATAAGCCAGTTCACCCAAGGAATAGATGGTGACAAAATTACGAAAATCCCCAAGACCTTAAGTGGGGACAGTGATGGACCTTCTTTTCAAAAATGGAATAAACGGAATTAAAATCTCCAAAAATAAGAGCGGTGAAGTTCACAAAAGGTAAGGTTGTAGTGTTGAATGAGGAACCACCAGTGTTATCAGAACCGGACCAAACCGCGGTTGAACCGCGTGACCGCCGGATCCGCGGTTAGTTCATACAAAAAACCTCCTGGCGGCCAAAACCGCGGTTTTGACACGAAAACCGTGAACCGCGAACCGCGGTTCACATATTTGATTTTTTTTTTTTTAATTTTCCCCTTAAAAAATGTGTATATTTGAAATATAAAAGTTTATTACTATTTCTATCCCATATATTTCACCGTTTTGGTATATTACTAAGAGTTTGAATGCTATTTTTAATATTTTTATTAATATTATTGGTAAAATATGTCTTATTTAATATTATATATAATATTTATATTATTTTAATACTTGACCGGCTTTTACCGGCTTTGACCACGGTCGAATCCAGTTGAACCCTTACCTCCTCAAAGACGGTTCGGTACACGGTCCGTTATGATAACATTGGGAACCACAAAGCTAGCCTTTCAGACGACTCTGTCATTGCGTAGAAGGTTTCACAAGGCCCATAAACATAACTTTAGTCACTAAAAGATAAGGTATGAATTGTATAACATCAAGATATGTATATACAATACTTATGTGCCTTTTTAATTTTAAGTTCCGTTGAAGATTTCATAAGGCCCATTCATAATGTCATTTAAAAAATCTAATCATAAGGAAAAAAAAAATTGCAATAGACATACTTTCATGCTTTTGCGTAGCGTCGAGTATAACCCTATGCATATCTTTAATATATTATATAATCAACAATTACTAAATTTGAAAGTTAAAACATTAATCTAAACTTCATTTAAACCTTTAAAAGGAAATAATTAATTAATTAACATATTCAAACACACATTGTTCATCAAACCATTCAAGTCTCCAGTTTGGGGTCCAATCAAGTTCAATCGGGCCTTACAAACCGAATTTGTTGGAAGTATATATATATATAACCACAAAATAAATACTTTAAATTTCATATGTTTTCATGAATTGAAATAAAAAAGTAAAAAAAAAATTACTTTAAAAAGTCAAAATGTCAGATAGACTTAGATAAGTGGAGGGGAGAGAGAAAAAAGTAATCAAAGAGGGCAATAGGTTAGGTGGGCCCTTGACAGAGCTTGAGCAAGATGAAGGGATACAACCAGTAAGTGAGAGGGACTAAAAGAGGTGACAAGACTCCACCATCACCATCGTCCAGTTGCGATTGAGGGGTGTTTTTTTATGATATCTGCTTTCAAATGTGTCTAATTCTTCGCATATAGACGGTTTAACGATCGGACGGTTGCGCTGAAAGGTCTTTCTTCTCATAGTAGGTCTATAAATCTGTCCGGACTGCACATTTAAACAAAAGTTAAAGAATGTGGGCCATCCATATTAGTGCTTTAATTATTTTATATAAACATGTTGTGATGAATTACTTGATCTAATGTGGTATATTTGATGTGATTGAGATGTTATTATCATAATATTTCATGTGTAAATTTTTATGTCTTCATAAGTCTGACTCGGCTCATTAACTTGAATAAAATCTCATCACATGTGAATATGTTATGTTATTATTACAATGTTATGCAGAATGTGAGATGCATGAACTTGGTTGCGATATGTGTGCATGATGAATGATATATTCTCTTTAAGAGTTCTAACCTTTTAATAATTTACACAAATATGTAACACTTGAAATTTGAGTTTGAAAGCCCTTTGCCCATATATTTGTGTTGTGTATTGCAGTGTAAGCTATCCTTATTAAAATTGTGTTTGTATAACAGGTAATAGAGGATAATGGGGATAAGCCTCATCTACCCCGTTTGATAATCAAAGTGTAAAAGTAAAATCTCAAAATTTTATCTCCGCAATCTCATCTTTAAAAATCTCACATTTAAATTTTTTTTTTTTACAGCCAAAGATATTCATTAAAAGTAACCTTCTTGAAGGTACAAATTTACCCCTAACGCAACCTCGTTCTTCACATACGGAGGAAATATGCTTGCTCGCTCGCCGTCTCAACCAAAATCGTGTCCCTTATTAGACCTGCCAGAAACTGAGAACACGTTTTTTTCCTTTTCTTCCATTGAACGATGGCTTCTTCTGCAATGACTTCAAGCTCCAATGTCTTCATCAAGAAGGTAGTCTCTTTTCGCATCTGTTCATCTCTTTGAGTATATCTACTGAACCCATATCAACTCACTCTCCTTTTTTCCCATTTTTTTTCGTGTAGCCATTGCATAAAGAGACGTCTTTTTCTGTTTCTCCTTCATCGTCTAGATTGATGCAGAAATTCAAAAGAAGATATTTTAAGACATTTGTCGCAGTCATGGCTCCGCCACAGCCGCAGCGACCTCCGTTCACCACAGGCTCGGTTGGTTTCCTCTCCTCTAAACCCTACCTTCTCGGGACATGGGTGTAATCAAATTTGGTCCAAAAGTTGGTTTTTTCCCAGAAAATGGATTTCGTTTCCATGAATCCGAATACCGCCTTCATATTTTCCTGGAGTAGTCATTTTTAACTAAAAATAGAAGTGGGTTTAACCTTTGATGGTTGAAAATTGGTTACTTTCTGGGAAGATACTTTTTCATTTCGTTCAAATTCTTCCTTTGGCTCTCGTGGAGCATAATCATTTTTTTAACTGACAATAGAAATGGGTTAAACTCAGGACCATTTTGGTAAAAAAAAATGGTTATTTTTCATGGAAGCACTTCCCTTTCCAAGCATCCAAGTGACACATTCATGCTTTCTTGAAGATACCCATTTTTTAAACAAAAACAGAACAGGGTTTAACCATTTTTTGGTGCAGAACTGGTTATTTCCTGAAAAGTGATTTCCTTTTCTCATAGCAAAATGGTCTTTCGTACCTTTTCCTCCAAATAACCATGAAATAGATTTGACCATTCTTGGTAAAAGATCGCCATCTCCAGCGAAGTCCATTTTGCTCTAAGTATACCAATCTATATTAGTTAGACTTTTCAAAATGTGTGATGCACCTATGTCAACCATGTTATACTCTTCATGGAGTCTAAATGGACTCTTCTAGAGTTCTAGTATGTTTTAAGACTAAAATATGACCAAACCTCTCTCCTCTTGAAACCTAACAAAAATACCTATATGCCTTGTTTATAATAAAACTAGTACCTTCTACCACATTGTCATTATCATCATCCTCATAGCCCGAATGCCATCTATCTGGGATAAACTCTATCACATGCTTACTGCACTATCATGGGTCTTTTTTTATCACTTCCTATTTCAGTGGTCTACCTCTCCTCCTAGTACCAATTTTTTTCAAACTTTATTTTAATTTAAAATAAACTTAACTAAATATTTATTTATTTAAATAGGTAGTGAGCCTCATAGTCCTTTTTCCTTTTGGTTCGTTGAGTCCAACACTTACAACTATGTTGGACTCCAACACTTACACTTGTACCCATGCAACGTAGATCGACATGCAGCTTATGAATTTTCCCCCTTCTTTATTTTTTCTTGGTGCTTGATGGATTTTTACACTTGTTCCTTTTAATTATTACTTCTAGGTACAACGTGCCATGACAATGACAGAGAAGATATTGGTGAGGGCATCTGAGCGGTCCCAAGTGGAACCAGGTGAGAACATATGGGTGAATGTTGATGTCTTGATGACCCATGATGTCGGCGGGCCAGGTACATTGGGATATTCGAAAAGGAGTTTGGTGAAAATGCTAAGGTATTGGCATTTCTCTTCTTAATTCAAATACCTTTTACATGGATGAATGAATGGATTTTACTGTTGGTTTTGACTACTACTTTTCATCGAACAATATACCGGGATTTACCCCATTTTTTTAAGTGTTGGAATGATGCCAATTTGTAGTGTATAGTGTTCTCAATTTGTTACATCTATAAAACGAAAAATCTCAATTTGTTATGGATTGGATGCATATGTTGATGAATTCTAAACATGTATGGAAGACCAAATACTGGGCTTTTTGTACTAGACTAGTCTGGTTGCCAAAGAAAACTTCTCCTCACTTAAAACAAGCATGCAAATTTGGTCTATTGTGGAAGTTTGAAACTATTAACTGCTCAATTTGACAAATCTAGGGTTTTAAGGATAGTGCTTGGAAAAAGGGAAAGTGAGTTAGGACTTATTGATTGTTATAGTGAAGCTACAAAAAATGATGTACTAGCTTGTGGAGTAATGAATAACATGATTTTTTATAGGTTTGAGGGGAAGTTCGCTAGAAAAGCTGGCTTTTAAAGATGGAATAATAGCTTATGTTATGATGATACTTCCACACCAAAAAGCTTGTTATGATGTATTGTTGTTCAGTGAATTGCAATGTATATATTAGAGTAGTGTGGTCCTTTTGTTTTTTAAAGGTAGGGCAAGCCTTTTACGTCATATCATATGTTATGTATGTACCAAATTCCTTCTCATCCACATTAAACTTTATACAAATTCTCTCTACCCTTTATTTTCATGCCGTTTCCATCCTTTTATAATAAGTCCCATGGAAGGATGGATTCAACATTGACATGCCCATTTCTCATTTGATAGACAAGCTAGTGGGGTTTCTTGTGATAAAAGAGTCTCACATCACTTAAAGGGACAATTTTATAAAACAATGATCAGATTTGCAATACTCTATAGAGCAGAGTGTTGTGCAATAAAGAAAAGACAAATAGGCAAAGTTAATAGAGATGTGGATGCTACACTGAGTGAGTAGATTAACTCTAGAAGATAGAGTTAGACATGACCACATTAGGGATGGTTTAAAATTAGCCCCAAAAGATAATGAAGTGAGAGAAACTTGTTTGAGGTGGTTTAGTCATGTAAGTAGAAGACCAAAGATGGTCCTACTATGTAGAGTCGATAGTTTACAAATGGCAACACAAGGAGGAGAGGTAGATCATTGAACGCATGGAGAGGAGATAAAGAAAGACATGATAGATAGTGGAGTGAATTACTTTGTGGTTTATGGTAGGGTCAAATGGAGAAGTAGAATTCAAAAAACTGATCCCAAATAGACGGGATTTTGGCAAATGATGATGTCGATGATGCGTTAGTTGGGATTATATTATTGAACCTTGTAGAATACAAATTATGTATTGAATAAACTTTTTGTATACATGATATTAACTTAAAAAACCTAGCCTTCAGGTTTTTATGAATTTGTGCTCAAAACTAGGTTTTCTATCTAGGTTGGGGCATTCATTGTTTTAGTCTGGACTGACCTGATTTCAAATTTGGGTATGTTGTTTGGGCTCGAAAATGAGCCCAACCTGGGCCTAGGTTAGCTTGAACTTTTTTTTTTTTTAAGTTTTCTCATGGTATATTGGGTTGTCTCAGGCCTAGTAGCACCCTTTATGAGTTGTCAAATGAGACTTATTTGGGGTTTTGCTGCACATCATCATCAAAGTCCATGGACTCATATATTGTGCTTTGATAGTTTTTTGGTAGACTCTACTTTAATTTGACTATTAGCTATTAGAATTCTAATGTTCCCCTATATATCCATTCAGTCTTGTTACTTATTTCATACGGTGTCTCATGTTTGAAAGCTTCATGAATGTTCAAGGCATTTATTCACAAATGATGTTTAAACTTGTGCCCTCATTACAATGTCACAGGTTTGGGACCGTGAAAAGATTGTCATCATACCTGATCATTATATTTTCACGAGTGATGAACGTGCAAATTGTAATGTGGATATCTTGAGGGATTTCTGTATGGAACAAAATATAAAGTACTTCTATGATATCAACGATCTTGGCAATTTCAGGGTATGGTCTTTAATCATTTTTTATTTGATCATCTTAATAGGCATTGTTATCTTAGAAGCTTGTTTGGCTCACTGTATTTTGGGAGCAGAGAAATTTCTGATTCTAGTTTTTGGTGTTCACAGTTTTGTTGAACTGATAGTTCTAAAAGTCAGGAGGAAAATTTCTCTACTTTGGAATACCGAATTACCTAATGCAATCTCAGATATTACATTGGAACTATTATGTTATTTGATCATTATTTTGTGTGTGAGAGAGAGGATTCATTAGTCCATTGATTCTTCACACTGTTGAATTGCATATTTGTTATTTCATCAATTCGTAACATCAAATACTCAGATTATTTCATGACTATGCAGGCCAACCCAGACTATAAAGGTGTATGTCATGTGGTTCTTGCCCAAGAAGGTCATTGCAGACCTGGGGAGGTGAATATCTGTAGGCAAAGTTGAGGTTCATTTAGAATGATACAGTTGGATGTTATTTTCATTGCCTGCTTAATCCCTTTCAACCTGCTTCTAGGTCCTGCTTGGCACAGATTCTCATACATGCAATGCTGGAGCATTTGGTCAGTTTGCTACTGGAATTGGACATACTGATGCAGGCTTTGTGATGGGTACTGGGAAAGTCCTCCTGAAGGTTTGTATGGTTTCGTTAATGATTGTTTATTCCTGCATTTTCTGGCAGCTATTCTATTTTTCTTTTTATAATATGCTTGTCTCGTACATTAAAATATATTTAATTTTCTCCTCAAGTTTATCTGGCAAATTAGTCAACAGATTGTCTGGGAATGCATTTTATGATATTTATCTTATTGGACCTCAGTTCCAAAACAAAAGCATCTTTTTTCGAGGTCTTATATTTTCAGATGAGTTTGACATAAGCATGTTTGGCTCGCAATATTTGGTTGGCTTGTTTTGGGTTTATTCATTATCATTTGCAATAAAATTAACAATTATTTCCTGAAAATCTTAGAATGCTTTTATTGATTAGTGGCCTCTTCTACTTGTGTTGTCAAAATAACAGTTTGATTAGATGTTGAATTGCAGGTACCCCCAACATTGAGATTTGTCTTGAATGGAGAAATGCCTGACTTTTTGCTTGCCAAGGATTTAATTTTGCAGGTAAGCATTATGAGTTCATTCTTGGACCTCATGTTTAATTTTTCTTTTCTTTTCTTTTTTTTTTTCTCTAATTTTTTGTTCTACTTCTTTCATATTTTCGTATGGATTGGATATTGCGTAGCTGGCAACCTGATTTGTTCATCATGATCATCATTCATAGAAACTTAGAAAGAGAATATGAGAACAATTGGGTAGTGTGTAAACCATCCAGCCATTGTGACTGGACCCTACACTTATAATATTATTCATTCCACAATAATTTCAATCAATTAAGACCAGTCTCTCACCAAAGTACGGCATCGCAAATTATTCTTCACATAGTTTCACTTGAATAGACATCAAAAGTAGTCTGTACATGTATATAACATGTGAAACATAATTGATGCAAGAGTGCCTCTTCAACCATCATTATCTAGGGTCTGCTTTTTTATTTCTGTTTTTCTCTATCAACCTAAAAAATATTAAAAGAATAACAAGTTTAGAAATATATATTCCTTTTCCTTTTTGTGGGAGAGATAATAGTGTAAGTTTCTTTGTCCTTCCCCCTTTTTTTAATATGAATGATGATATAATTTTATTTGAAAAAGGAAAAACAGAGTACAACAGACCCCAAGCAGGGCTAAGAGAAACAACCAGAACATCAGCCACTTAATCATTCATGCGAAAAAAACAGATTAGGCAGGTCTATTCCTCTTTTCACCAAATCATCTGCTTTACAATTTGCTTCCCTCTGAATATGAGAGAACTGGGTTTTGCTTGTTTCCGCATATGCCCATAATCTGCTTGAACCAGTCTGCCATCTGCCACAGTAATAAAACAGCTGTTGATGCGAAGGCAATAGCACATGATGGATCTCCTTCCACCATTAATGGAGACATATTTGCTGAGTTCTCTTCCCTTAAACCTGCCAATAAGGCTTGGACCTCTGCTTTGACTGCAAAACATGTTCCTCGAAACCAGTGTGCGATCCACTATAAGAGATCACATGTTATGTACTCTTGTTTCTTATCCTTTTTTTCCAGGTCTAAGTCTTTAATGGCCTCCCATTTCACCCGGTACCCTTTTAGATAACCATTACCTTTTATGTGTAATCTTTTGATTCTTCATGAAGGTGCTGTTTTTAGTCTACTGTGAGTGCTTCGTCTATCTCAAAGCAAATTCCCTCATCTCTTCTTCTTTTTCTTCTTCGTCTTCTTTTTGAATGATCCCATCTCTTCTTCTATTGGGGAAACCTTTAGGCATGTTTGTGTGTTTCCACCACATAAGAAAGTGGAGAGGAAAAACGACTGTCCTGAACCCAAACACCCCCCCCCCCCCCCCCCCCCCCCTCAAGGAATGTGGTTTTCTTGAAAATGACCCTTTAGATAGGAAAATCTGATTTTTGCACATGCATCCTACTCATTTTCATTGAAATCCCATATTCTAGCAAACATGGAAAAAAATTGGAGCTGAAGACCACTTTGCTTTTCGTAGAAACTACCTTGATTTCTGTGGAAAAGCCCATTTTCAAATCCTACTTTCAATGATAAACACAAATATATCCTTAGGCTTCCTATAATTAATTTTTTTGCAATCTTATCTTTTTTTTTGTTCTACTAAACAGCCATTGCTCCAACATTCCATTAGGCTTCTATTAGTTTTTGTAGGTAGGTGGCTTTCTCAATCGCTCAACATTTAGCTCTATATGGTGTTGTTGGTCTAACTACTGAATTAAAAAGAAGGAAAAAAGAAAAAAAAAAAACTTTAATGACAAGCTGATTTGGTATTTCTTTCTCCTTGAAACAGAAAATATTGATTGATATTTCTTTGTTCAATTTATCATTTTGTTCTAATTATTGTGGTGAGTTCTTCTTGATGCGTTTCTTCTGACAAACAACTACCTTGCTCAAGATTATAGGTGAAATTACTGTCTCTGGAGTGACGTATAAATCTATGGAGTTTGTTGGCTCTACCATCGAAAGTTTAAGTGTAAGTTGAATTAAGAATGCACCTCAAGGTTGGTTATTTGAGGATATGCAAATATTGTAAGCAGTATTTAATCATATTGGACAATGTTTTTCATTGTTGTAAGATGGAAGAAAGGATGACATTGTGCAACATGGTTGTTGAAGCTGGAGGGAAGAATGGTGGTGTGCCCACTGATCAAACTACATTTAATTACCTCGAGGTGCATGTTTGATTGCATTAAGCTATTTCAAATTTACTTTGGTATATTGTGTTTGATTTCTATATTATTGTTGAAAAGTTATCATTAACAGTTATATCATTGTTTTTTTTGCTTAGGGTAAGACTTCTGTAAATTTTGAGCCTGTGCACAGTGATGAACTGGCTGGGTAGAACTTCATCTTCTGGTTTTTGTATTAGTTTTCAACTCTCCCTCTCCCTCTCCCAACCATTTTTTTTTAATAAATAAAATGAATAAGGATATGTAAGGAAGCTATGTTACATTATAGAGTAACAACATGCTATATAACAACACCCCATGCACAAGAGTGCCGCTAAGCTCAAGCAAAACACAACTGCTCATGGGCTCTTGATCAAAATGTATAGATCCCTTTTAGCATTGCAAATCACCTTCTAGCTTGGTACTGATACAAGAGAACCTCTGGCAGTTTCACACAACCCCAAACAGGCCCCCCGCACCACCACCCACAACAGCCCATCAAACTCCTTACCTGAAGAGCTTGTACCAGTGCATTGCAAAACAATTGGATTTTAACTGCATGGGTTACTTCTGAAAGAAGACAATGTGGCCTTGGTTGTCATTTTGAAGAAGCCACAAATTGCTATTGAGAGATGGGTTTGTTGGGCCTGCAACGAACAATGAATTTGACTAACCACCAACTCATCTTTAAGAGGCCATTTTTGGAAGTGGAAAACCTGTCTGATGAACTTGGCTTCTCAACTTTAAAGGAGAGGGAGTTTGTATTTTGTTTTCTATCACATAATTTAGCACAGAGAATCAATCATTAGTGAAATTCATCAGGAGGACATAACTCACATGAGGATGAAATATCAGTCAAATCATCCTGCTTGAAATTTGTGTCTGGCAATGTCGCAAGAGCCACCTCTCTCTGCTCATGTAGAAAGGGCCCAGATCGGTGGGTCAAAGGAGTGGATGACTACCCAAAGTAGTGACGTAGTAGGCCTTGACTTGGGGAATATTTTGGGTCGATCATGTTATCCATTTGGGCCACCAATGGATTCAGCCCATAAAACCTGGCTTCTGCTGTCCCAGAAATGCAAACTCTGCTGTCCCAGAAACGCAAACTCTGCTTAATGACATGCATTAGGGATATTTCTGTTTATGTGAACATGCCAAATGAGATTCCATGAGATTTTGAATTTTGAAATTATTATTGGCATCATTTTAACCCTAAAGCTTATTTGTTGGAAAAAATGTTGCGTATCAACCATCCCTTTCCATTTCCAAAATCGACAATCTGTTGTTTGCCCCTCTTTGTTCTTCATTCAGCAACTGGTGACTATTGACTACAACCCCACAGCAGCTACGGTGGATGAGAACACTGCCATCTACCCATTTACCTCCTCTTCTCTCGCAACTTTATAGCACTACTCTCTTCTGTCCATGTCATCATAAAGATTAGGCATTCCATTTCATTATCATCCCCTATGTTGCAGGGACACTTAAAGATGTGTGAGGCACCCGTCACGGTCACTCGTCATGGACTTTTCTAGTGCTTTTAGCATTGTTTTCCAAGATAGCTAAAATGTTACGATGCCTTTCTCCTCTTAAAACCTAATTAAAATATCAATATGTTTGTTTGTTAATTGTTTTTAGTAAAACTAGTACATTATTTTCTATTAGTGTTTTCTACACAATTTTCATTTCAAATAAATATTATACTTAAATTTATTCAGATAAAGTGCTGTGTCAAATGTCCTATTTGTTTGCCAATTCAATGCCTCAGACCCGTGTTGGATACTGACACACATCCGCACTCATGCAACTTAGTCATCCCCAAGTTTGCTCTTATTCTTACCCCTGTTGTATGGACAGTAAAATAGTTTGGGTGCAAGGCACAAACAAGGTGCCAAGGGGTTTTGGAGCGTAAGGTGCAAGGTGCATGTTTAGGTATGAGCCTAGATTTGCTGGGTGCACTGGTCTAAATAATTAAAAATATGTATATTTATAGATTTATGTTCTCACTGCATCAATGTTAACAAAATATGACACTACTTATCCAGAACACCAAAACATATTAGCAATTGGGGTGCCAAGCACATTATATATATATGATATACATGCACAAGTAAATTATCTAATAATCTGAGTTTCCAAGTAAGCATTAGCAGTAAATTATCTAATAATCTGAGTTTCTAATTAAGTAGTAGCAGAAATTACTTATGTTAACTATAATATTTTCAAGATATTAGATAAAACCTTTAAAAATGGTCTCATTATAGAAAAAAGTTCCCAGAAAAAGAAAAATGTAGGCTTCAGTGAGGTGAACCTGCCTTAGAGCTAGATTTGTTGTAAAATGGGTCTAGTGCCTAGGTGTGGGCCTAGGTGCACACCTTTACCATTATCAGTTTGAGGTTGACAATCAAAAGCCTGAGATGATTTGAGAGGGATTCCCAAATCCAACTATGTATTTTCGCTTAATGGCTCTACCTCTATTTTCAAATCGTTGAACTTCCTGTACATTTGGCAGTCCTAATTCTCCGCGCTTTTCTGGTTCCACCTCTAAGTCAGTCCAGCCACCAGTGACTTTATTGGTATCTTCTTCAAAGATGAAATCTTCCCCTCCTTTCAAGCTTGTATCATCATCACCAAATCCTAAATCCCATCTATTTGGGGTTGACGTTTTGAGTTCTACTTCTCCATTGGACCCTATCATAATCATATAATCATAAGATGATAAGAGTATGAAAAAGTGAAAGGGCAAAAAGGAAGATAGAATTCTAGAAAGGATTCAACAGATAGGTATAGACCCGGACTGCCTGCCTTGTTTGATGTCCCACCTTTGTGAGAAAAATAATCTATAATTTCATGTCCCAAAAATCTGCCAATTTCTTCAATCATTTTTATCATCTAAACCATTAAAAGAAGACCATAGATACAGACCCAGATCCTATCTGACTCTAGCTAGGACTTCAGTGTTCCACTGTCGAAAACAGGGAATCCTTTAGTTTTCTTTCATACCTGAGATGGTCTTTGGTTTTCCTTATGGACTTGGAAAGATACGAAAGCTCTTTTGGTGTCCATCCGGTGGACCATGAAGGGACCACAATGCTTTCATTCATAGTACACTGTCATTCATAGTGCAGTGAGTCCTCTACTGTGGGGGTTAACATCTTAGGACAACCCTTTTTAAGAAAGAGACAGCAACAAAAATTCTACTAGAAGGAGAGATAAGAATGTACGAGAGAGAGAACTGCATAAGGAGATATTGACACTTTTTAAAGCACAATCAACATATTTACAAAGTGTCAATCACCAACAAAATGTACCCTTTGTTCCCCTATAATCCATCATATCCTTAACCTTTTCAATCTATTCTTTTTTTGCCTCCTCTGCTTGTTCCTTCAAGGTGCAATCTTTCAACTTTTCATACAAATTAGGAGAGAACTGCATAAGGAGAGATAAGAATGTACGAGAGAGAGAACTGCATAAGAGATATTGGCAATTTTTGAAGCATAATCAACATATTTACAAGTGTCAATCACCAACAAAATGCCGCTAGAAATTAGGATGTCTTAAAAGCCATACCCATTGTTACCCTAAAATCCTTCATATCCTTAACCTTTTCTATCTATTCTTTTGTTGCCTCCCTCTGCTTGTTCCTTCAAGGTACAACCTTTCAACTTTTCATACAAATTAGGACACATTAGACCTACTTCCTCTGATTTGATCTTATGAAAATGCTATTGGCTCATTTGCTGCCATGGCCCTTGGAAAGATATTTGATTTATACTCCTCGATTGTTGGCCCTTGGGTATGCTTTATCCTTTAACACACTCTAATTCCACTCAAGTCAAGTAGCCCACACAATTGCCAATGTTACTAATTTTCACAAATTGAGTTTTATTTGGAAAAGGCTCCAAACCCCATCCATCTAGGAGAGCCCAAGAAGACATAGGGGCTGTTGTATGGACACTTAAAGATGTGTGACACATCTATGTTTGACAATTGTAAACTCTCATCCATGTCAGACTATCGCACCCATTCTTCACAAACTCTTCTTGTGCTTTTAAACATTTTTTTTCAAGATGACTAAAATCTTACAACACCTTTCTCCTCGTAAAACTTAAGTAAGTTATCAATATTGTTGTCATGTAATTACTTAAAGCAAAAGTAGTACATTATTTTCTATGTATTTTCATTCCTTATTTTTCACTTAAAACCAATTTAGATTTAAATTTGTTTATATATGGTGCCATGTCCCCGTGTTTTTTTTTATTTTTGGTTTGTCAAGTCCAACACCTTGCACTAGTGTCAGACTCCGGCACTCGCACCTGAACCCGTGCAACTTAGTGCAGAGATGACCCATTGGAATGACAAAAGGGGGAGGACATAGGACCAAAAAAGGGAATGAAGAGGAATGAGTGGACAGCCACTTCTGAATTACACCAACACAAAAAACGATGTTTGGAAGGTCAAAGTTCTAGCTTTCAAGATACTTGGAGTAAGGATTTTATTAGTATCTCAACCCAGCAAAACCTTCTTTTCTTTGATGAGGAAATGGACTTCCAAATGGTTTTGAGTAGGAAAGCTAGTAGGGATCATGGTTTGATCAAAGAGTAGATAGATTTTCTTAGAACAGTTCCTATTCATTTCCTTGCTCTGAATACTTCTGTTTACCTCTTCCCTTGATGGAGTAATGTTATTGATATCACCAAGGTAAGCTTCTAATTTGGGGATTTCAGGGGCCATTAAATTCCTTCTGAATATCAACACCCAAACCACCTCCTACTTCTTCCACTCCTTTATAAAATGATGATGATGTTGATCATCATCATCATCATTTTTGTCATTATTATTATTTGATTTGAGATGGAATATAGTTGGGGTTAGTTTTTTGGAAAAAATAAAGTGAGGGTTAGGTTATTTACAGATGTTGCTGTAAGATGATGATGATGTTATCATTGTTGTTGACTTATTATTATTTGATTTAGAGATGAAATGTAGTTGGGGTTAGTTTTTTGGAAAAAATACAGTGAGGGTTAGGTTATTTACGAAGGTTGTTCACCCACCCAAGTGTCCTCCCAAAAGCTGGTCTTCAAACCATCCCTCACATTCATTCTAGTACCTTAGTCCCCAAACGTGATTCCTTGCCCCCATTTGGCTATGACATCACCTGCAGAACAGATCCTTTCATCCTTCTTGCTACTGCTGAGTACTGTCCACCTCCATTGGCAATTCCAGCCCACCCCCTTGGTCCTGCTTACCGAACCATATTTCACCTTTTCCACTTTCAGCTTCATTCACCTCTTAATAAAGTTCATCTTCACTCCCTAGAGTTTCATTAATTGACTAGTTTAAATGGCCCTGTTAGCTTCCACTTCTCTCCTGAAGTATACAAAAGCAATATCCCTCTGTTTACCAGATTCCTTTGCCACTAGAATATAGCTATCGACAATCCTTCCAACTTTGCTAAACAAAGATCTCTAGTTAGGCATCATTCAAAAAAAAAAGGGATTTCCAATTAGGCAAATCCAGCAGGATTGATGTAGGACAACTAATAGGGTAACCCTAAATGCCTAAATTAGGTTTCCTAAATATTAGGAGGGATGAAATTACTGCACCTAAAACTAATATGGGCTGAAATTAATTAATCAATTAATAATGGCAACAAGAAAATGTGTAGAACAGGAGGAAAAGGGTTAAGAAGAGGGTTGTACAGGTCTAAGATTCAGATCTAAATGTAGTAGCAGATCTGATAGGTTTAGGACATATCTTGGACAAAACTGGGACTAGTCTTGGGGTTGTTTTGGGAAAGATCTGGGGTTGAACTGGGACAATCTGGGATATGCTTTGGGGTCGTTTCTGGGATAGATTTAGGACAGGTTTTGGAGTTGTTTCTGAGACAACAATTCAAGGAGAAGAGAAGGTAAAGAGATAGAAGTAGAAGAAGAATACTCGAAGATAGAAAGATGGTAGCCTCACGCTAGGCTTCATGCCAAAAGGGCCTCACGCCAAAGGAGTCACCTCCAAATTATTTTCGTCGCACAAGCAGCGGAAGAAAACTTCACTTTCATTCATCATTAAATCTCAATCCCGTATGAATTGGTTACATCACATATATAATGAGTTAAAAACATGAAAAGAACCAAAATACCCTCAAATAAACAAATACTGAACTACTCTCAATGATTAGAAAGCCCTAATTACATGTAAAATCACTAAATTTCTCCAAACAAAACCAATTGTTGGACTAAACAAATAAATGAAAGAAAAAATGCAATCATTAAAAACTGGAAATCTTAAATCTAAATATAGAAACTTGCTAATATGGAAACTCGTATGGTGCTCCGCATGAATCTTCCATCTGAAAAAGAACTCGACCTCGAGTTCAAACAGATGAAAAGACAAAATCTACCCCGCACGCGTCTTCCCAGTGTGGGGTCTTCAAAGTGCAAACACGCGCACGTGAGGTCTTCAGGTGTCAACCAAGCAGGGTATCAATCAAGGCACAATGAGGATGCAGGATCAGCTCTCCTCCGCCATCGATGGTTTACTCTGAATCCAACTCTAACGTCAGGATCAACTCTGGATAGTGGCAGCAGCAAGATGTATGTAAAATGCTCCTCCGAGGAGACAAGACTCCTGAATCTCTCCAGTAAGTCCGGAACAAGTCGATGTAGCTTACACTCAGGCAACCAACTGATATCTGTCAGGGGCCTGGGCTTCCACGTCACATGATATAGTTGATGTCCTCCTGCAGGTGTGGAAACAAATTCCTCGACCAATATAAATTCTATATTCTCTATCTTGGGTGGCAATGAAGGTAATGAAGGTATAGGCTGAGTGGGTTGGACTTGTGCATAACATTGGTCAAGTAGTGGATCAGGAATACTAATAGAAGGCTTAAGGCGATGAAGTGAGGATGGGCCCAATGGTGGTGTATCTGCTGGTGGGTCCGGAAGGTCAATAGGGTGGTTAGGAAGGACAATATGTGAGACAGGGTCATGCTGATGTGGGGTGGGGTCTAGAAGTGAAGGTGTTGGACCTAGACAAGGTGTAAGGTCCTCCACATGATCATCCAAATCAGATTTCTTGGATCCACAATGATTATCTACAACAAACTCATATTCTTCATTGCTTATATTAATTTGACAGTTAATTTCAGCATGCAAATTATGAGTGTGGTGTGTGGATGAAGGTATTCCAAACTTTGTTTTCAAATCAGCCACACCAGCCTTTAAGGCGGTCACACCTTTACGGATTTCGACTAATTGCGCAAGGAGTTGAATAGCCCAAGATGGGGTTAGTTCTCCTGACATAACTCTTAGAGGTTTCTAAATGTTGTGTTCTAGATTCTAAATGCCATGATGACAAAATTGATTTTTTTTTAGTAGGATTGTGTCTGAGTTTCTCATACGTTAAAAAAAATGCAATATTTTTTAAAAAAAAAATATGATGCAACCTAAGACCGTGGGTGTTTTAGAAAACAACCCAACTTTGCTAGACGCTATGATGACAATAATAAATAAAAATAAAAATAATTTTTTTTTTAAAATCAATTAATTAATTAATATACTAAATGTAAAGCTAAGACTGTGGATGTTTAAGAAAACACCCTGAACTAATCTGTGATGCCAATTTGATGCAGGATAACTAATAGTGTAATCCTATATGTTTAAATTAGGTTTCCTAAATATTAGGAGGGATGAAATTAATAAACCTAAAACTAATATGGGCTGAAATTAATTAATCAATTAATAACGGCAATAAGAAAAGGTGTAGAACAACAGTAAAAGGGTTGTATAAGTCTAAGATTCAGATCTAAATGTAGTAGCAGATCTGATAGGTGTAGGACAGATCTTGGATAGAAGTGGGACTGGTCTTGGGGCTGTTTTGGGACAGATCTGGGGTTGAACTGGGACAGATTTTGGGGTTGTTTCTGGGATAGATTTAGGACAGGTTTTGGAGTTGTTTCTGAATTCAAGGAGAAGAAAAGGAAAAGAGATAGGAAGAGAGATAAAGAGATAGAAGTAGAAGAAGAATACCCGAAGATAGAAAGATGGTAGCCTCATGCTAGGCTTCGAGCCAGAAGGGCCTCATGCCAAAGGAATCACTCCCAAATTATTTTTGTCGCACAAGCAGTGGAAGAAAACTTCAATTTCATTCATCATTAAGTCCTAATCCCGTACAGAGGGGTTACATCACATATATAATGGCTTAAAAACATGAAAAAGACCAGAATACCCTCAAATAAACAAATATCAAACTGCCCCCAATGATTAGAAAGCCCTAATTACATGTAAAATCACTAAATCTCTCCAAACAAAATCAACTATTGGACTAAACAAATAAATGAAAGAAAAAATACAATCATAAAAAGCTAGAAATCCTAAACCTAATTATAGAAACTTGCTAAATATGGAAACTCGTATGGTGCTCTGTATCAAGGATGTTGCAGATGAAGCAAGAAATGCAATTTGCCCAGTCCATCTTCCTAAAAACATCACTCTCCAATTCGACCCTGAAGTTTCCATTGCCCAGTGCTTTTAAATCCCATCCCTGCAAAGCAGCAGTTTCAATGATCACCTAGGAATCGCTGAAAATCACATAACAAGCTCATGAACTGTGCATAACCATAGTCTCATCTCCAATGTGGGGTGGTTTCACCTCCAATGGGAAGCCGTAGGTTCGACTCTCTCTGAGTTACCCAATACATGAGGCTTGTGGTGGTTTCATGTATCTATGGGATCAGTCTCACTACCAATAAAAGGGTGGGGATACCCATAATATTCAAAACAAAAAAAAAACACACACACACACTATGCATGACCAATGTTGTCAAACTCAAATTGTATCATGAATCGGTTTAGGAGTGTGAATCGTAAATCGTAGAATTGTAAGTGTCATAACATTTTTTGACTTTTTTTCTATAATTATTATTTATACTACAATTACATATAAAATGACATAGAATAATAAGATGCTTTGTTCAATTCCTCATAATATATAAGTAAATATGCAAAGACATGAGTATATGACAAAATGTACCAATGTAAAATTAAATCAAATGTATTAGAAGTTAAGTTTTTACGTTTTAAAATTTAAATCATGATAATTCATAAAATTTGCTGTCCAAAATTTCAAAAACATCTAAAGAATATCATTGTCATGAATGTCATCTAAAACATCTATGTAAGATGAAATATAGCGTCTCCTCCATTTTCCACATCCACATCGCTGATGTAATACCCCAGCCCAATTTAGGAGTTAATTATGATTAATCGTGATTAATTAAATAATTTTTATCCATTAATTATGAATTATTTTCTCTAATCGTAAAGAGTATCAAATAAGTATTTCAACGGATCTAAGTTTGACTCGATCCGAATCCGGTAACTCTTCTAATTAAGTTTCAAAGATATATGGGTGAGTTACGAATATAATAATAATATTATTTTAGGCTTAAACCTTAGCTGCTGTATAAACTCAGTCATTTGACTTAGTTGGAACTTCAAATTTTAGATTATGTATTATTTTTAAATTTCGGACTTAATGACATGCCAATCTCGTTATAATTTCGCTAAATTATTTTACCCCTAAGTTTTAAAGTGGTAAAACCCCAATTTGACAGGGTAGAGGAAGTCCTAAAAATATATAGAGAGAGTCAGTACTCAATCTGTATTATAACTAAGCTATTTATTCCTTTATACTCTAAAATAGTTAGTTTTTTATATTTATTTTAAGCCGTGAAATATGGGCCGTTGAATATTCTTTCACTTGGAAAATGTGGTTTTTGATTTCAAAACACTTTGAAACTTTAGGATGTTTTTATCAGACAAATTTACATTATCAAACTATAAGGTTGGATACTTTCAAAAAGAATCTTGAAGATTAGGAAATTTTGTTAAAACGGTAATTTTTAGCAAAAACACTAGGTTTTTGAAATAGATTTCACTCCAAATTTTAATACCATGCTCAGTTTTTAATACCTGACCTACTGAATTAGTTGTATCAATTTAGTGAGACCCTGAAATACCCCGATAATAGAAAGGACATAGATGTAAATAGTAAAAAGAATAAACTAATATTATATTATAAAATAATATCAGAAAACAGATGAAAGATAGGTTTTAAAGCTACGGTTGTAGCTTGTAGTCGTGTTGGAAGGTTACAAAACAGTAAAATGCCTATGTGGTGGGTGGTAGTTGTAATAATAATATTAATATATATAATAATAAATGCATAAGTTATCAAAATCCTATAAAACTAATGAATAGCTTAGGCAACCTGTATGATTAAAAAAAATCCATACGGTTGCCTATAAATAGGTGTAATCGGCGAGGAAGCCAGAACGTAAAAAGAAAAAAAAAAAAAAACAAAGCCACTCAAAGCCTCTCAAAGCCTTTCTGCCTTTTTTTTCTTTCCTCGTCTTTCTCTTGCTTTGGCCATACCAGCAGCAGCCGAACGTTCGAGTTTTCCTCATTCTTTTAAGGGTTTTCAAATTTAGTCAATCTTATAAAGAATTTTGCATCTAAGGTATCGAAATAATTATATTCTTATTTTTATTAACTTCAAGCAAGTTAGGAGTAAAATAGCTTACTATCGGGGTTCAAAAAAATGAGATTTTTGTAAATAAAGGGAAAAATAGATTTCCTCTTAAAATTTAAATTTTACCCTCAAGATTTGTATTATTTCACGTTCAAAATATAATTTTCGACCCTAACTAAAATCGGGGAAAAGATTAACTCCAGCTGACTATTGTGTGTTTAATTTTCCGCCTTGTGTGTTTAAATTCCTTTACTGTACCCTCTGGGCCAAGTTCTCAATACGTCTCCATGGTTCTTATTCCAGAAAACAATACGAGGATAGGGCACTGAGTACTTTTATTTACTTTACTGTCTCTTTACCCTTTGGGCATCTCACAATACGTCTCCATGGTCCTTTCTCCAGAAGACAATACGAGAGAAGACACGGAGTACTTTATATTTTTCATTTTATTGTAATGTTTTGGATGGCTGACAACTAACTTTTTGACGACATAATTTAAAGGAGTAGAAAGAGCCTAGGTGACTCATTACACATATCATGTTTTCTGGAAAAATAACACGGGGTTTGGAAAATTATTATGTGTATATACTGATAAATAGAAAATTTATACATTTTACTCTATCTTACAGATTTTCTATGAAAAACTCAACCGGAGAAGGTGAGGAGACTCGAACCAATACTTGTATTGTGTTATATGTTAAACCCACTAACACCAGACTGAAATGGGATCCATGGTTAATTAAAGATGGAAAAGGCTATATAGGTCCAGAATACGAGACCTGACACTGCCTACATGTAAGGGATGTAAATGTTCTAACTGTTTAGAACGTAGGCGTTAAAATGGTGTCGGGGAGTCGAGGATTTGTAGTCTCTAACACAATATGGACCCATGGAATGTCTGGGAATTGTCGGGTAAAAACTGGGTGAAGGCATTCGTGTTATTAAATCCAGTTTTATATGTTGGTGTGATATTGATTATTTTCTTGATTTCTTGTACTGGTATTTGATACACCAAATGGTAAGGCTGAAATATGGTGGTTCTCTCAGAATAAGTTCCTGTGTAAGGAGGGCACTGAAAATCATGCATTATCATGCATTTGACATTTGCATGTGATAATTATGCTCATAAATTAAATCTGTGGAAGATAATAACTTTACAAAGTCTGACATTGGCTGTTGGGTTATAATTGCTGAGATTAGCCGAACACCGTTTGCGAACCGATGGGTTGGACGTGTTAGTAGGCTATGGTCGATCGCCATCAACCGTTGGTGTTGGATGGGCTAGTAGACCGGGTCATGGGGACCTTGTGATGTTAGACCGAACGCCGTTTGCGAAGGTTGGACATGTTAGTAGGCTGTGGTCGACCGCCATCAACCGTTGGTGTTGAATGGGCTAGTAGACCGGGTAGCGGAGACCTTATGTACTTGCAAGTTGCTAAATGGGGGCTGACCTCGGTAAAAATTGATAAAACACCTTAGAAAGTGATCCTAGGGTGAAAATGGGTTAAGTAGATTAACCGCATTGCATTCATGAGACATGCATTATTGTTTCATATATTATGTCGGATGTTATGGTGAAAATGAGTTAAGTGGATTAACTGCATTTCATTCATGGAACATGCATTGTTATTTATTCCATGAATATTGTATGTTAGATTTTATGGTGAACTTTCCTCACTGGGCTAGTAGCTCACGTCCCTTACAATGCAGGACATGGGCTGGAGGAACCAATGATGCCTCGTTAGGAGTCGGAACTTGGGAATAGTCTGTGGTTTTCCGCATGTGGAAACCAAACGTACCTTTGGCTATTTTGTGTGTTTTTATTATAAATATGTCTTATGTAGCATAAGAAACTCATGTCTTTAAGTTTTAATGTCGTATACATTATATCCGCTATGTTTCGTTCGTAACATTGATGAGATAAATGAAAATATTTGTTGTGTGATATGGGTTTGTATATGGGGACATATGGTATATGTTTGAGTCCATGTGTGAAGAGCACGTGCGACATTTTCTATGATCGAGTTTTGGTAAACCTGAATATCCAGCCCAGTTATGACGTTGGGTGATTAGAGTTTATTGTTTAAAAAAAAAAAAAAAAAATTTAGTTGCGTTCTAGTCCCACATTTGGGTTCAGGGCGTGACAGCTAATTTCTTCAATGCTTTCTTCCTCTCCTTCAACACTCTTTCGCTTTCTTGAAAAAACCCCTGTTAATTGCAAAATTCAAATATTTTATAAATTGTGTCTTCTAAATTCTAAATATAATATAATGATCTTCTAGATTTTAAAACACTTACTCGTTTCTTTTCTAAGATTAGTTTCTTCCTCATTAAACATCTTGTCTGCTTCCAACCAAGAATTGTCATGTAGAAGCTGGATCTTCTTTTTCAGTGATCCATTCATCAGATTCCACATCTAATAAACAATTAGAATCATAATCTTGCTTTGAATCTCTTAAAGTCTGTCTCATTTGTAATTGTAAATTGTATTTTACATATATAAGGGCATTCATCATCTTTTCCTCTAGAGGACATTAAGAGAAAACATACAACATTAATTTCTTCACTTCTTAAACAAATGTTAAGAAATTGCATTAATTTATTTAAATCTAAAAATAAAACATACTTGTTCAAACACACTCCAATTGTGCTCAGACCCAGTTGCGTTGCAAGTTAAACTCAAAATTCTTATTGCAACATGTTGGAATCCTTTAGTATCATTTTCATAATCTTCCCATCAAATAGCTATAAAACATGAGATAATAAATAAAAAAATCAAATTCAAAGCTTAGATACTAAATAAGTAAATAACTAAATACTAAATACTAAATACTTGGTTGTTTTCTTTACCTTATTAATTTGGCCATCTTATCCCCAAAGAATCATTTTTCAGTTCTGAATGCAAGCAATTGTTCATCGATTTTAATCATGTCATCTATGCCTATAGTCAACTTATCAAAACATGTATACAACCCTTTTTTAATTTCAAGATCGGGACAAAGTGATTTTTTGTAGTAAAAAGAAGAATTCAAATAATATGCAGTTGCATGCAATGGATGTTGAAGTTGTTCATTCCAACGAGCATCTATCAACTTCCAATATGGCATGTATTTCTTTTCATCTTTGTTCTATTTCATATCAATCTTCTCCTTTGCTCTATACATGCCCTCATATATGTATCCCATTACCGGTTTGTCATATCCATCAACTAACCGAAGCAATTTTACAATTGGTATTCCAACCTTCGTAAAGAATTCAACACGTTTCTAAAACTTACCATAAAAAATCAGATCATGCACTTTTTCCCTCTCTTCAGTCTTGGACAACGGCGTTATATCTCATTCTTTTGAGCGAAACATTATTTGTACACCAACTCTGCATCTCAGTATGCCTTTCAATGTAAGGTAGCATGTTGCAAATCTCGTTATTCCCGGCCTAAGTAACTCACGATTGTTCATGAATTGTCTCATTAAGTTTAGCAACACAGCAAGGCCATAAATAAATTTTGCAATTGCTTTTGCATCAACAATAGTAGATGACTCCAATTTCATTTTCCCTATATCTTCAAGCATAAGATCAAGGCAATGTGCTGCACATAGAGTCCAAAATAATTTATCGATAAAACTTCTAATAAAAGAGGTAATCTTTAATATCATGCAAAAAGATGGCTTCCCATTTTCCAAAGCCATGCACGTCGTCCCTCTTTTTTTCCTTTTTCCATCTTTTTTTCTTTCTTCTTTTGGGATCGCGTGATGTAACGATTGACTGGGTTTGAATCGCACGATCTGATTCACCCAAAAGTCGTACAATTATTAGCAATTCTCGATTTATAATGCGAGTTGACTCGGTAGACCATCCAAGTCGAGTCAATTTTACAATATTCACAACTCGGACGATTTTAACAACATTGTGGATGACCATCAATGTTGGGAGACTGATGCCTAGACACATGGTATGGCAGGCAAACTAGGGGTACTACAGCAAGTACACAGATTATGCACATAAATGAGGTGTCCGACATGAGGCAATATGGAAACAATGCCTACTTTGAAGAAGTGTCTAGGCATAATAACTTGAGACACCATAATCATGGAATAAGAAAATATGGGCAGGATAAAATTAACTTTCTCTCTCTCTCTAACACACACTCCCCATCATGTTTGCTCTCTTTCATAACCCCTTCATGTGTGCTCGTCAATATCTTCATCATGCTGTTTGCAATATTCTCAAAGTTACATGAGCCTTATGGAAGTTCATCTGCTTCTTTGGCGTTACTTCCATCTTATTTTTTCTTTCCTTGATAAGTTTCATTATGAAATGTGAGAAACAATTAAGCTCAGGGAATAATAATATCTCAAATGTGGAGAAACCTTTTAATATGTTTTCGTACATCCACTGAATTCAGAGAAAGATGCCATGAGTTTAACTGTGTTCTTCAGTCTGCATAATGTTGGTTTCTATCCTTCTTTAGATATTATCTAGTAATGGTGCTGGTATAAATTTGTTTTGCAGTTTCCTTCAGGAGTACAAATTTGATGTCTCCAAGTTGGAACCACTGGTGGCAAAGGTAAGGGGGGTGCTGTAGTTTCTTCAATCCATATCTTCTGTTCCAGCAATTGATATGATAACTTTGTGGAAATGCATAATGGATTCTCCCTACGCTCAATTTTTTCACTGCTAATTTTCTTTTTGCGAAATGGAACCTCATTAATAGATTTATACTCTCCACTTATTTTCTTGTCACAAAAATGTCCATATATTACATATCATCTCTTTATTGAAGCTGTGTATTTTTTTTTTTGGAAAAGGAAAAGAAGCTTCTTGACAAAAGCTATGTTAATCACTCAATCTGTTGCAATACTTTTGCAGCCACATTCCCCGGATAATCGTGCCTTGGTGCGAGAGTGCAAAGATGTCAAAATAGACAGGGTGTATATTGGTTCCTGTACTGGTGGAAAAACTGAAGATTTTCTTGCAGCCGCTAAGGTTTTCTTGGCTTCGGTAAGAAACATGAGATCTGTTGTCTGTGCTCAATGTGGCCATTGAACATGCACGAAAGATGCACCATGAATTTCATTTCCTAGGGGTCTGAAAATTTGCTGTCCTATGAGCAGGGTAAAAAGGTCAAAGTGCCAACTTTTCTTGTCCCTGCTACCCAAAAGGTCTAAGTTTTATTGTCTGATATAGTTGTTAATGACATTATTTTGAACCTTTAGGGATTTATTGCATCCTATTTTTGTTAAATCTGCAGGTTTGGATGGACATTTATAGCCTTCCTGTTCCAGGATCTGGTGGTAAGACTTGCTCCCAGATATTTGAAGAAGCCGGTTGTGATACACCAGCCAGTCCTAGTTGTGGAGCTTGTTTAGGTGGCCCTCGAGATACTTATGCACGAATGAATGAACCTCAGGTAAGTAATCCTATTCTGCAAAAAATATTGCTCCAATAGTTTGTCTTCATATCTTCATAACCATTTCTCCATTTTGGGGTCAGCTAAATGGATTTAATTAAAATATTAAAGAAATTGGAGCAGCTCGGATTCAAACCTGGGTCTGTACCATGTCAAGGTACTTCCTTACCACGTGCCCAGACCACTGGTTCATGAGTCTAAGAGACACCGGTAGCTGATTTTTTTCTCTGAACATGAGTTTTTTTTGTGCTGAATCCACGCATGACATGTTTCAGACTAAAAGATGTGTTCTTCCGAAGGCATGATCAGAAAAGGAACATTTATTTATTTTGAGAGAGAATCCACCAGCCACATCATGTAGGAACTACGTAGATGGCCTTATGTTATATCTGAATGTTTTGATAACCATATATGAATTGGTAAAGATTGGAAGTCTTTTAACATGGCCCAAAGTTCAGATTTTTTATTAAATTTTTTGGAACAAAATAAACCTATTGCTAATTAGGCGATTGATCTGAGAATGATTTTGGTGATAGGCCCCATGTCATAGTGACCATCTTATCATTATTCCATAAGGTTATCATTTTTCTCCATCTTAACTAACCAACACATGCAGGTTTGCGTCTCTACAACGAACCGAAACTTCCTGGTCGAATGGGGCACATAGAAGGACAAATCTATCTTGCTTCCCCATTTACAGCAGCAGCCTCTGCTTTGACTGGTTTTGTTACAGACCCAAGAGAGTTTTTGCAGTGATCACCTAAAGTTGCAGAAAATGCAAGAATAATAAGTTTGGCCATACCACTATCGACGGGGTGAAAGGAACAGGGGGGTTAATTTACGAATAACACCAGTCGAAACAATCACAATTTTATGGTGAAAATATTGTGAAACAATGCAATAGACTAAATCTTGAGTCAAAATATCAATACATTCTGGCTGGAATATTAAAGTTCAATTTTAATGACTAAAATCAAAAGATGAAAGATAACAGAGTCTACAACTTCATATATGTATGACATATGCTAAGTTTAATTGTTGGGTGTGAAGTTTCTCATTCTTATTTATGATCTCAGAGTTACCCTTACATTACAATGTCTTGAACTAGAATGAATTTAGATGTTTATATGTGCATATTATATGCATTTGCTTCCTAAATCTTATTCATGGTATATCTACATTTTACTTGTGCACTTGAATGTGGGGAGGGGGAATTCCTCCCTTCCACCAGCAAACTTTTATGAGGTTAACTCATAAAATTAGATCTCACTAATCCATTCATTCATCGACAATGTCTCCTATTTAATCATTGATTCAAATTCCATATTAATCATTTTTGGAACCCCCAAGGGTTGGCCTGATGATAGTGGATGCAAGACTTTTGGATGAGGTCTCTCGGGTTTGATTTAGGATAGACTCCAATAAATGGCAACTCTTCTTGGATTATTCGGTGTGTGAGGATTGGAGGATTTTCACACATTCCGGAGGATTAGACAGGTGAGAGACTTGAACACTTTTGGACATCAAAACAAAATTTTAATCATTTTTGGTCCCATCAAAATGCAATATCTGAATTGTAATAGTTACTGATTCACAAATATTTATTCTTAAAGTTAAGAGAGACTATGTTCGTTTGAGAGTTGTTTATCACTTTTCAGTTAGTGGCAATAGAATTGCACGAATAAGATCCTTCTATTTTCTTTTTCTAAAAGAATTTATTTCTTCGTGAATTGAATTGTGTGGAGAAGGGAGGGGAGAGGCTAAGGAAATTTTAAAGAGTTAAAAACAGAGATTTTTCATCTGGGGAAAGATAGCTTTTCGTTTATTTTAAATTGAGATAAAGAGTTATGATGCAAATGACAGAAATACAGATTTTTATAATCCAACATAATGTATACTTCTGAGATGATGCGAATTTCAATTTGGACTAAAATATAAATTTTTAATAAAATTTAAAAGAATATTTATTTGTACTAGATGCCACATCACAAATATAAATCAAAACAAACTAATTGTTTTTGTAACATTTTCTCATATGGGCAGATGGCTTTACTATGTGTAGCCGCAGGTGGCTAGCAATAGTTTATTCCATCAATTTGGAGTTTTCTTTTATAATTGAATTTAGCAAATTATATTTACCTACTTAAACCTACTATTTCAAAATTGTAACAATGAACTTTACTAATTAATTGTGCTAGAGAGAAAAAATATAAACATGTCTCAACCACATTGAAGAGAAAAACACTGAGGAGGGAAAGATCTTCGAAGGAGAAATTACAGTTTATCTTTGGAGGCCTTAGGTTATGTTTGTTTCAGCTAGATTATTTGGGAACCGAGAAGAGTTTTCCTGAGAAACTATTTCCTTAATGTGTTTGTGGGTTGGATGAGATGATTCTCACGTGACAAGAAAAATTCCTTACCTTACTTTTTCTCATGTATACCCTGTGAAAATATGATAAATGAAAATGACTATCTATCTCTCTTTTCCTTGTCAATCATGACTCTTTGATATCTTTTTCCACCTTCTCTTGGGTGATGTGCAAATTTTATATTTATAAATTTCATAAGCGCACAAACCATGTATAATATAACAATAAAAGTGTGAGGTCAAATCCAAATGAAATTTACAAAATGTATGCTTAAAATTAAATTGGTAGCTTTAAAAAGATTATAATTATAAGACATAAAATTGAATTTAAATGTGAAGGAATTCGGATACATGGATTTATAATTTTATTTAGAGGAACTTACATCTAGAAAATAAAGAATCATCATTTATGTAACTTATGAATTTGGCAAAATAGGATGTCCAAATAGTGTCGAGAATCAAATTTATCTCATTTTTATTAAAATAGTTAAACAAGAATAATGGTAGTCTTATCTTAATTAAAAATTACACGTTTTAAGATCAAAATATTATGTCTTTGACCTAGTTAAATAATCTTGAGAGAGAGTGTTTTTGGATATAAAGAATTAAAGAAGGAATAAATGAACATATAAGAGTCGAAATAAAGTAATGAACATAAATTGAACATTAATATACAACAAACAAATAAAGTAACTTAACATAATCAAATACTGGAAATAAAATGACAGAATAAAATTATTATATTTTTGTGCTCATCACTATCTCATTATCAAATAACACATAATTTAAATTTTATTATATTATATCAATTTCCTATACAAATCATATTTTTAAATTTTTTAGACCGTTGATTTTAGCAGTAATCTTATTATTATATTTAGACGTGGCAAAAATGTTTTTTGTTTAAAATTTTATTTCAACTCATAAATTAATTTTAATTAATAATTGAATATTATTTATAATATTTATATTTTCTTCGAGATATTCCCATTAAATTCTCAGGAAAAACTTAAAAATTTGAAAATATCTCATTAATAACGGTTGCCAATAATATTATTACAATATTTTTTATAGTTATTATTTGATTATGTAATATTTTATTATAAGGTCAAATTTAGCTTCCCACATTCGTGCATTTTCACCACTCCTCTTCGTGCGTTAGAGTACACTGCTGTTGGTCAGAACATTCGTTCCGTGGAAAACACTTCTCCTCGTTAGGGCACTCGTGCGTTTTGTCCCTGCTGCATGTCTGACATAACAACCATTTCTCAGTAACCACGTGATGCAAGCTCCTCGCCGTTTTTTCAGCTTGACCGTTACGGTGACAGCACTACAAGACACAAACAGATATTACAGTGGGACAAAACTTGAGATGGTTGACACATAAGCAATTTGGATGACGTCCAAATCTATAATGATGCCAGCTTGGGATGATTATGACCCATGCTTTGCCTGAGAATCCTCCATTATTATAAATACAACAGAATGGAGGAAAACCTTCACACTCAGTCACTCGATTGAAGAAGTATCAATCTAGAAGATGGAGATGGCTGTTACACGTGGTGGTAAAGTGGCGGTGGTGGGTTTTGTGCTTGTTCTGTGTTTTGAAATGACACTTGGAATGAGAAATACACCCACATTCACCAGCCCTTCGCCCCACGCCCACCCACAGACTGCACAAATCTTGGCTTCAGACAGTATATGCACATCTACAGTGGAGACATATGGCTACGTGTGTCAAGAACACACTGTATTGTCCCTCACTCCTGTTACTTTTTGATTACTTTTACAAGTTAAATCGATCGACTTGTAGACTCAGCTGAGTCAACTCATTTTCTCTTCAATTTTGAAATAGATTTCACTTTTCAGATTATCAAGCAAGTATTTTTAAGCAGAGTTCAGATTCATTTATTTATTAAATGAGTTTGAGTTAGCTCCATTTATTTATTATATGAGGTGATTTGTTAAAAAATAAACTTTGTTTTCTAAGATTAAATTAGAATGGATAGATTTGTCATAAATTATTATAGCTCAATCTGCACATTTGTTAAATACGTTTAATTTTTTATAGTAATTTTTTATGCATATTTTGCATAATTTTTGTAGCCAATTTTTTCTCCCTTTGCTAACAATTTATAACTTTTCAACTAAGGCTGTCATTTTGTCGTTATTGGACATATAATTTAGAGTTAGATTACTCATGCAATATAACATGCACCTCTCTTATCTTGAGTTAGAATGAATATGAACGGTGCCACTTCCAGCTTCAAACCAAATAAAACTTGATTTGCATAATATGATTCATGAACAACTTACAAAACTATACTGTATTTTGGAAGGAAACATTATTTACTTCAATGACAAACCGCAGTGTATTTCAAGCGAAGAAGGTTATATTCTCGGCATAATGATGGATCCTACTACTGTATATTTTACCATTGTATTTGTATCTGACCAATAATCGATATCAGGTGACAACAGAAGATGGTTATATTCTCGGCATTCAAAGAATCCCACAAGGCCTTACTAACAATACGAGTGGAAGTAGAACACCGGTTTTACTGCAACATGGTTTAATGATGGTGAGAGGAGGTTTTTTTTTTTTTTTAAATATTCACATTGATTTTCTATATGTACTGAAAATACATTGGTGATTGCAGGATGCCGTTACTTGGCTGATGAGTTCTCCCCAAGAGTCATTAGCATTCATCCTGGCCGACAGTGGGTTCGATGTGTGGATTGCCAATTCTCGCGGGACGCAGTGGAGTCGAGGACATACATCACTTGACCCAGATGATCCAGTTCACTTCCTCATAACCTTTCATTTCATGATACTTCTTTCAGGTGATGTCGCCTTCTACTGATTAATCTGTGACTCAATTTTCTCAGGAATACTGGGACTGGTCATGGGATGAGCTGGCGGCATACGATATTCCAGCATTTGTTCAGTATATTTATGATCAGACGAACCAGAAATTGAATTATGTTGGGCATTCCCAGGTGAATCACACACTGTTCTTGTGATTCTCTTTAATCTACTACATACATTATATGATTTTTTTTTTGCAGTGGGAAGGACACTAACAATTACAGTATGTGGAGTGCTTTTTCAGGGAACTTTGATCGCTTTAGCATCCTTGTCTCAAAGGAAGTTGTTAGACAAGTTGAAATCAGTTGCCTTGCTCAGTCCAATTGCTCATATGGGTCAGCTGCCATCCCCGCTTTCGCAGGCTACAGCAAGGGCATTCATCGTAGAAGTAAACGAAATTAATTCAAACCTCTCTCTTTTTAGTTGTTACTGTAATGACTGCATCCTGCTAATGATTCTCTCTGTTGCAGCCGACTTATTGGTTGGGTTTGGGAGAATTTGATCCAAAAGGGTGAGACAGTAAACTCTCTTATTCATTACCACTCCAGGATCTTAAGAAATTCCATAAAACTTGAAACTCTAATATGCTCTAATTTGTGCAGAAATGCTGAAACCACCCTCTTAGCAGCTCTATGCAAAATTCCAGGAAGCGATTGTGCTGACATGATGACTTCTTTCACTGGTAATACTAGTAACTACATGATCAATTTTTCTCAACTAGAAATCTTCCATCCATGATATCGACTCAATACTTACAAACCAGATATTCCAGGCAACAACTGCTGCATCAACTCTTCCACTGTCGCAACCTTCCTAGAACATGAGCCTCAGGCAACATCGACAAAAAACTTGATCCATTATGCTCAGAGTAAGCACTGCAATGCATACACAGAAAGGAATAAGATCCCATTTATACTTTTAACCATTTCTTTCAATGACAGGCTGCGACTCAAACCTGCAAGCATAAGGTCGTTCATTTAAGAGTGCATTTCAACTATAAAAAGTCGTCCATTCCCTTGGTTGCAATTTTAGGCTAAAATCTAATATATCGGCTCATATCTTTTGGTCTAAACTCAGATGGAAATATGTATTTTTTGTTTTTTAATTATTGCTGAGACTATCAAATTTTGGGTGAAATTTTTCTGTCCAACTAGAGACTGAAAAATTCCTCTTCGTCGAAATTTGTTAGTTCATGCACACACATAATAGGATTCCACATTTTCAGTGTCCCATAAAGAATGCGACCATGTTCTTCACTATTAACAACCGTTCATTTGAATGCATTCTCAAGTCGGTGACCTATTCCTCTTCTGATATTTTCATTTATTCCATCTATCTACAACAGGCACTCATTATTGATATTCAAACACATTAATGTGAAAATACATCCAAAGCCTTGAAAATGAAATTTTCCATATTTTTATTTTTATTTTTTTGTGAATTTTTGATAGTGATTCGAGACAGTACCATAGCAATGTACAACTACGGCGGTGTGTTACACAACATGATGCATTATGGGCAGCCGACGCCTCCTGTGTACGACATGTCCAACATCCCCAATGACTTCCCTCTTTTCCTCAGCTATGGAGGACAAGATGCACTTTCCGACGTCAATGATGTAAAACTTTTGTTAAATGACCTTAATTCTCATGTGGGAGACAAGCTCAAAGCCCAGTACGTAGACAACTATGCACATATGGATTTTATTATGGCCTCAAACGCGAAGCAAGTTGTATATGATCCCATGATTGCCTTCTTCAACATTCAAGAAGATTGATCACCAGTGTTTGTGCAAGCTTTCTAAATAGCAACAACTTCGTTGTTCAAACAGGTCTTTAGGTTTTGGTTCCATAACTTTATTCAAGTTACTACTGAGTTTCGGGTCCTTTTCATAATTCCAAAATTCAAATGGATAATGTAGACGATGGTGATGAATATTTTCAAAAGGTGATTAGAAGTAATCCCTCTCTTTAAATGTTTGAAGTTTTCTTTTAGAGGTAGATTACAAGGTTGATATTGCTTTCAGAAGGTGTTAAATGTTACAGAATTTCATAAAACTAGTCTAGTGATTCGTTAGTTAACTTCAATATTTATATACGAGATAATTCAATCTTATCCAATTTGGAGATGCCTTTAAAATCAAGTAGATCAAACCTGAGTTCAAATTTATTGAGCTACATAATATAATGTCGAGAAATTTGCAAGAACAAACTCAGCGGTTGGATGACTTGAACTTGAGGCAGCCGATGATCATATGCATAAATAAGTGGATCCAGTGCAAAAAGTAAATGGACCCGCACTCAGCCCATTGCGCTAGTGTAAATAGGCCAGAAAATCACTCAATTGGGCCAAGGAATTGGCCGAGTGAACCCCAGTTTGGGGGCCGAGAACTCAGCAGCCACTAAGTGGTGTTTCAGCTGTACAACATTGGGCCTTATTTGGAATTTGATTCAATCGAGGTTGCTGCTGCTTCACCAAAAGGTTGCTGAATTGTGTATGAGATTGACACAAGTAACATGGACTTGGACTTGATTGTGCAAATTTCATTGTATTAGAGCAAATTGCATTGGAATACATGGACAGATTTGACAAATGACATTTTAATTGAACCCCATCTAATTAGTCCTTCATATTTTTGGATTTGGCTTCATCCACTAAATAACTCAAATATCCACGGATTTGGCTTCATCCACTAAATGACCCAAATACCCACATTCTAATGAACTAGTTATCCAAATAAATGCCCAAATGAGTCCTACCCATACCCAACTACCCAAGTCCAATTTCCCATTTTGCTTGGCCGTCCAACCTCCATCTTCTCTCTCCCAAAATTCTCCCATTCTCTTCAACGTCCAATATTAACGTATTTTAGAGGATTTGGGACAGGTCAAAATGCTTGGAGGTTTATTTTTGGAAGTTATTGCATCTTTTTGGAGTCTTTTGAGAGTATTTTTAGAGTAAGTTAGTGGGACCATCCATGTGGCATCTCAATACTTGCAAGCTCTTTTAAATTACCAAAGAAACTCATAAATATCTGGTGTAGATATCCCTACCAAAGAGCTTTCCAATGAAAAAAGAATCAACCAGATCCAACTTCCAAAGATTAAGTTACAAAAGTTTTTACAAACAGCACAAAACTGTAAAATTGTAGAGCCTTTTTGAAAAGCCAAATAAACTGAGAAAATTATGAAATTTTCTACGTTGATTGATCTGTCAGTTGTCTTTCTAACGAGATCTTAAAGGTCTGATTCAGAAATCTGTAAATTCTGTTAAGACCCTTTTTGTAACAATGCGCAAAAAATTCTATGTAGTAACTGGCTGGTTTGAGAATGGCCGACCATAGAAGCGTTTCTTATTAACAAAATGATCTTCGGGTTGTTCTTTGCTTCAGTTGAGATTCAGTAATGTTTTACCACAATAGCATGATCTTCGGGTTCTATGGATAAATGGTTCACAGTGCGCTTGAATGAAATCTTGTGTTGGATTTGATGTGAAGAGGGCAATATTCATTTGCCTCGCTTTGCTTTTTCTTCCTCGTTGTTGTCTCGTTGTGTGTTATCATGGCTTCCCATGTATACAACATCAGGAACAATCAAGGGAGAAATGATTATGACGTCCATCTGCATCCAAACCAAGAGGGCAATAAGCCTAATGGTAATGATTGCTTGGATGCCCTTGCTACCCGGATGGATGAGCTGTCAAGGACGGTGCAGTTGTTGCCGACTCAGATAGCAGCCATGAAAGCAGTAAGGACCCCACCTCGGAGCGTTCCCTCCTCACCAACCTCTTACCGAGGGTCTCACGCAGTGTCTTATTTGCCTTCCGGTGATGATTTGTAGAAACGTAAACCACAAATCATGAAACACCGTAACACAGGATTTACGTGGAAAATCCATAAGGGAAAAAACCACGAGAGAAAGAGAGAATATTATTCGATTGTATATTATACTTATAGAAAAAAAACACAAGGCTTAGTCCTAATTGATTTAGAAGACTGAGTCATATTCAACCTCTCTTTCCTAATTCAACACTCCGCCTCAAGTTGGTGTGAAAATGTCGATTGACCCTAACTGGGACAAGATATTTTGAAATTTAAACAGCATAGAGACTTTTTGTGAAAATATCAACTAGTTGTTGATCACTGCGAACAAATAGAGTAGAAATGACATTAGCTTGCAAATTTTCTCGAACAAAATGACAATCTACCTCAATGTGTTTAGTTTTCTCATGATGTAATGCCCCGCCCTTTTTCACTCTAACCTTTCCAAAAATCAGAGTCTATTTTTTTTTTTTTTATTAACAGAGAGCAATAAAGAGCGGGAAGTCACGACGCGAGTTAAGTCCGAACTTCTAAAGTCCGACCCTTAACTGGCCAACCCTATGTGTGTATGGACTAAGTCCATGAAAACGGTTCACACATAACAATATCAACTTGCGGAATTAAAATCCCAACATGCGGAATTATAATAGAACTTAGTTCTATTCCATTTCAGATAGCAAAATACGTCAAGTCTTTATTCATAATTAAAATATCATCATTATCCAAATAAACATCCAAGCATGGCAAATCGTCTAAGTTATTACATGTCCGAAGTCTAGTTACTCAAATTACAAGTACACAGGTAACTTAATTAAAATATAAACTAAAAGCATCCAATCTCCTATTCTTGGCCCTTTTTGCGTTCATCATTCCCCGCGTTTCCTGTATCATCCACTAGGGTAGAAGTAGGGCGTTAGAACAACGCGCCTATTAGGTATTCCAATTAGGCTAACACATGGTTAGTACAAAACATATGTAATAATATCATAATGTCAAAACCATATAAACCAATGCCATGCAATGATGACAAATGCAATGAGTCCCACCCATCACATGTACATTTAAGTACCCCCCACATAGGTCTTTCGGACGCCCCGACGGAGTGTGGACCATTCGGTTTCTTTTTTATGGAAAAGCACATCAAGGTATCCTACATAGGTTTTTCGGACACCCCGACGGAGTGTGGCCCCTCCGGTTACATATCCTTCACCCCATGCCATGCATGAGATGCAAATGAATCACATGCTATTTTATCATATAAACATAGCATTAAAAAATCACAATTTAAAACATATCCTTTACAACATAAATTCATCAAAAATAAGATAACAACAATGTACATAAACCCATGGTTTCAAAGAGGTAGAATCCTACCAAAGACCACTAACGCGTCCTTGCGTTTTCGTCCCGTAACTGCTCACGATCGTACACACCTTTTGAGGTCCCGTTACCTTATAATATATTAATCAATTAAAACCATGTCCCATTTGATTTACCATAAAGTCCAAGTCCATAAAACATTCCTCATGGGGTTCGACCATACAACATGGCCGAACCCATGATCTTTCATTTTTACTTTTATTTACCACAATGCCATTGTACATATCCATAGCCATTTACCTTGCTTATTTTCATAAGGTTTATGTTCCAAAATAATCCATACAAATAGTTCATGGAGTTCGGCCATACGCTATGGCCGAACCCTATGTCCATCATTTTCACCTATTTTCAACTTTGCCATTGATTCCATCAACTTATGTTTGGGTTCCAAAATTGATCATTGATAAAGCTCATCATAAAACCCCCAAGTTTACCAAATATTTCTTCATAGGGTTCGGCCATACACCATGGCCGAACCCATGGTCCATTAATTTTACATAATTACCATATTGCCATCCAAGGCTATAATTCCATTATTCTCACCCTTCATCCCTTAGTTTGGTGAACCATTCATTAAAACATACATAGGCAATATTAGATTCATAATTGAACCATAGAATTGATTTATGGGGTTCGGCCAAACACCATGGCCGAACCCTGTGATGTATAACTTTCCAATTATAACAATTCCATTCTTGAATCCATAATTCAAGGTTCCTTCCATAATTAGAAACTTTCTAATTTAATAACCATCTTACATAAAATAAACCTTAGTGGGGTTCGGCCATAAAGCATGGCCGGACCTCACTCATAGAGACAATCCAACCGTTCCATCACTTTCTAAATTAATAAACATCTTCCATGGGGTTCGGCCATACACCATGGCCGAACCCTATGGTTCATAATCTTCTTTTTAAAAATCATTCATCCAATAAAATTTCCTTAATAACTTAAATCTATAAAAGACCTCATGGGGTTCGGCCATACATCATGGCCGAACCCATGATCATCCATTTTAGCATGTATTTACAACCTTGCCATCATCTCTATGATCTCCATTCGATCAACCACCAAATTAAGACCTTCTTTATTTTTCCATGGGGTTCGGCCATACACCATGGCCGAACCCATGGTCCATGATTTTTATCCTCCAAACTTCCATTTAAACTCTTTTAAAACATATATAATTTTCCATGGTTTTCATCATTCAAACCCATTAAAATATAACCAATCTTCATTCATGGGGTTCGGCCATGATGGTTCGTCATCTTCCATTTAATTACCATAATCATCTCCTAATCTTCTTCCATGGGGTTCAGCCATACACCATGGCCGAACCCTATGGTTTCTTTCTTTAAACAAAAGTATGGAAATACTAACCGGTTCCGCGACTCCTTCGGGTTTCCTTCGCTTGTTTTTGCTCTTCCAATCCTTCTCCTTCTTGATCTTTGCCACTTGCTGGCTGCCTTCTCCTTCTATTGATAATGATGAGACTGATCTTGATGTTATGTATGCGTGCGCCCTTGCTGCCCTTCTTTTAAACAACTTCCTCTTAATCCCAACTTAGAAGGTGCTATGCGCCCCCTGTGTTTAACAATTGCCTTAGTGCCGTGCGCCCCTTCCTTTTAGCACCTTCCCTATTATTACTCCTAATAAGGAAAGGACTCCTTTTAAAAAGATACTCTAATATATATCATCTTGTATGCGCATATCACAAGGACATGCAATGTCACACACGGCCATACAATCTTTATTTAATTAGACAATTACCCAATGCCGTTTTTAACCAAGGAAAGAGGACACCATTGCGCGCATCTTCATGGATATGGAAATCCCTATACACGGCCTAAGCAACCTTTTAATTTAACGATCCCCTTTTTAAAATATTCTAACACATCAATGTGGATATAAAAATCCCACATACATGGCCATAATAATCCTCCAAGTTCTCTTTATGCGCATAATAATTAATTATAGACATAATGCATTACTAATTTAATTCGGCCCCATTTAATTTTATTGAAACCATTCTAACCATCCGTTGGGTCTTAATTGGGCAATGAGCTAACACTTTACCCATCTAAGGACCATATCTAATAATTTACAAATTAAATGGGTAATTTTCATATATATTAATAACTTGAAAATGCGGGGTGTTACACATGAAACACTAGATTTGAAGCATTGTAAATCGTAACTTGATTATCACAAAACATTTGCGTTGGCTAAGTAGAACCAAAATCTAAATATTGCAACAAGGACCGAAGCCAAATAACTTCACCGGTGGTTGAGGCCATTGTACGATATTCTGCTTCTGCAGTTGATCTTGCTACAACACTCTGTTTTTTACTCTTCCAACTTACCAGATTACCTCCTACAAATGTATAATATCTTGTTGTAGACCGTCGATCAACTGGACAACCTACCCAATCAGCATCAATATAAGCAGTAATAGAACTATTCCAATTCTTACGCATCCATATACCGCTTCTTGATGAACCCTTCAAATATTTTAAAATTCTGTTGACGGCATTCATGTAAGTAACTATAGGTGCATGCATAAATCCACTGACTAGACTCACTGCATAGGAAATATCTGGCTTAGTAATGGTTAGATAAATCAATCGACCAACCCACCTTTGAAACTGACCAATATCAAACAACAATTCACCATCATTACCAAGCTTACCGCCACTGTCAGTTGGAGTATCTAAGGGTTTAACTCTCATCTTTCCAGTATCCTGCAACAGGTCCAGCACATATTTTATTTGATTGAGAAATATGCCCTTCTTTGAGTTGACAATTTCTAATCCAACAAACTACTTTAATATTCCCATGTGTTTGATGGCAAATCTCTTATGCTGGAGAGTCTTAAGTCTTTTAATTTTATTTTTATCATCACCTATGATCAGTATATCATCAACATTCACTGAAACAATAGTTGTACCAAACACAACTTTCTTGATGTTGTGTAAATTTTAAATTTTTAACTCGCAAGCGCAATAACCATTAGATAGTATAGCGATTGAGTGCGAGGTCGAACCCATCGGAACTTAGGAAGATATATCCATGAAAAATATACCATTGAATTACATATTTTAAGAAATTTAGAAATTATGGAGAAAAATAATAAATGTGGAGTTATTTATCTAATCTATGAATTTTAGTTTTAATTTAGAAATATTCTAGATTTAAATATAGAACCTAACAATTTAACTAATTTTAATTATGATTGTGAATTTAATCAAAAAAATAAATAATCTTAATCTAACTTAGAAAACAAAATTAAGATGCAACTAAAGTTTTAGTTCCACAATTTTCAAGAATTTTGAATTTATAAATAAAATTAAAAACAACTAAATTTACTTTTGTACATATTTACATTGGAATTATGGAGGCTTTATTTTCCATATTTTAAACTTAAAATCAAGGCCTACAATATTGAACTCACTTAAATTATTAATCATGCATTCCAATTTTTCATTCATTAAACATTTTATTATAATAATTATGAAATCCATTATACTAAGAAAATTCAATTCAAGGCTTAATCTAGATAAAATTTCAACTTATAATTCCAAATCCAAATATTTCATCCACTCTTTAAAAAGAGCATTGAATTGGAAAAATCATGTTTTACCTATCCTAAATATTTCATCCACTTTACTTAAATATCTTAAAATAATTTCAATCATAAAATTATAAAAAGAATAAAAACAAAATCAAACTCTCATCATACATAAATTAAATAATTGGCCGATCATGATTCTAAATAAATCCACCTCTCTTTTATTAATAAACATGAAATTTAAAATAAAAAGCAATGGAATTAAAAAAGATACAAGAAGAGACTTAAAGAAATAAAGAAAACCAACCTCTGAAAATCCAAAAATCCCCAAGTCTATTCTTCTCCTTTTTCTCCTTTTTTTCCCTTCTCTTTAAGCTCTCCTAATTCCCCCAGCCAACTTCAAATCTTATTGAATGGGGATGGCCTCTATTTATAGGACAAAGGGAAAAAATTAAGGGCTAGGATCGAATGGGAGTATGTATAGCAAGGGGTATGTGTATGTCTAAAATGACATGTCTTATTGTGGAAAGGATGCAATACCAAAGGTGAGGATCAAATGCAATGAAAAAAAAAAAAGGGACAAGTGGAAGGTTAAGATCATTAAGATCAACTTATCTTAAATTGGGGAAGGACTTAAACAAGCTAGGAGGTGACGTGCATAATGGATAGTCGGCCATTGGGTATGGATGCATGTGTACATGGGTCAGCTATGAGCTTAGACGAATGGGGAGGGTGTTTTCTTTTCTTTTTGCAACGCTGCCCTCAGTTATTCACCAAAAGATTGGAGAGAGGGGGAGTGGGGGGATGGCTGATACATGCTTGCAATACTGCTATCCTACTGTATTTTTTCTTCCTTTTGATACAGTTTGCAGCAACAACATAGTTTATCTATTTGATCATACTTCCAACATGCCCATTGATTGGCTGCTTTTCTGCAAACAGGTGTTGCTACCCCAATGGGTTGTTAACTGCCTGTTGCCCACCATTCTTCCTTGTTTCTGGCTAGTTCTATTAACTTCACTTGTTGTCTGCAATGGATTGGTACAGGTGGAGTGTTGGCTGATTTCTCAAAACTACTGTTGTTTCTGCAGAAAACTTGTCCCAAATCCTTCCTCCTGCCGTCCTCTTTCCTATTCTGCAATATAAAACTATACACAGTCCCAATTTTACCGTCCCATATTCATCCTCTCTCACCCTGAATCCATCCTAACTCGTTCTGTCTCATCCTGAATCCGTCCTAACTCGTCCTGTCTCATCCTGAATCCGTCCTAACTTGTCCTCTACTCCAACCGGCCAAACTGTTGCTGTATTTTCATTCAAATTTGGTTGACTGCCAGTTTTCTTCTCAATGACATGGCACTCTTCTTTCTGTCATGTTGGCTTATCTCTGTGTTAACACCAAATGGTACATGGGCATGTCCATTGTTCCATTCAAAATCACTTTCGAGCTTGAGCTTGCAAGCTTCAAATATCCAACATGATTTAAACATGGGTCAAAGCTCTTCATCTAAGCACATTTTCTTTCATTTTTACTTTTAAACCTACAAAACACAAAATTATACTAATTAGATAAAATTAAATCTAATGAGATACTAACAATTATAAATTTAGGAAGAAAATATGTAATAATTTTGCACTCATCACTTGACAAACAAAGAAGAATCAGCTACACTCCTTTTAAGCCCGTTACTCATGAGAACAGAACTGAGCTTAGCATACCAAGCATGCAGAGATTGCTTAAGTCCATGTATGACCTTTTTATATTTACATACAAATCCAACTTTGGATTCTTTTGAATGACCTGGTGGAACACTCGTATACACCTCCTCTTCTAGATCACTATGCATGAAAACATTTTTAACATTCATTTGAGATAATTTCCAACCCTGATTTGCTGCTAAGTAGAGAAGTACTCGGAAAGTGTTCTTCTTTGCAACAGGTGTGAAAGCCTCTGTATAATCTTCTCCATATGTTTCGGTAAAATCTCTGGCAACAAGTCTCATCTTGTGTCGCTCCACAGTTTCATCACTCTTATACTTGATTTTGTATATCCAACGACACCCAACAGTCTTATTTCCAAGAGGCAATTTGACAATATTCCAAGTTTTATTATCATCATGTGCTTGTAATTCTTCTTTCATCGCCTGTCTCCAAACAGATATGGAGTTAGCTTCATTAAATGTCTTTGGTTCTTGTTCACTAGACATTGCACTTAGAAAAGTCAAATGAGACTAATTCACATTATCATATGTCACACATGCCCTCATTGGGTATGATACAACATGGTAAGTGAAAGAATCTTTCATTCTTTTTGGAGGACGTGTCTCTGAAAGTCCCATGGGTGCTCGGACAAGATTGACCCTAGAGCGAGGGTGGGGGGGTGTGAATAGGTCAATCCCAATTCTTTGGTCCTTTTAAAAATTACTTAATTGATTAATTAAGTGCAACAGATATAACAATCAAGTTTGTGTGTGTGTGTGTGTTAGCAAATATGATTAAGCAATCAACATAAGGAAATTTGCTTTAACACCACAAGCACAAGGACATAAGATATCCCCAAATCCAGTGAGTGGGGATTTACACCCCCACAATTAGAGTAAAAATTCCACCACACTCAATCGGCTGAGAATTTCACCCACAACATGTAAAATGAGAATTCCACCTATTTGAATTGGTTGGAAATTCCACCCACCACGTGTGTGAGAGACTATGCTCTAGATTTTTTTAAAGTGGTTCCGGAGCCAAGCCTCCTTAATCGACTTTTACAAGACAAAAGTTTTAACAACTTAATTAAAATCAAGAAGCACTTCCCTTATAGATCTTTCGCGAAAATGTGTGATTCTTAAAGACCCACCCAATGTGCGCTCGAATTAATCCCGACGCTCTGCCTTATAGCCGTCGTTGAGCAATCACAATCTCAAAGTGATTAGGAAATTGGTTCAACTATATTCTAGTTGTGTATCATTTCCCCTCTCTCTCTTTTCACAACCTCAATCACTATGAATAGGTCAATCCCAATTCTTTGGTCCTTTTAAAAATTATTTAATTGATTAATTAAGTCAACGGATATAACAATCAAGTGTGTATGTATGTGTGTGTATGTGTGTGTGTGTGTGTGTGTGTTAGCAAATATGATTAAGCAATCAACACAAGGAATTAGTTCTAACACCACAAATATAAGGACACAAGATATATAATGGTTCGGTTAGCCAACCTACATCCACTGTTAGGATTAGCTCAACCTTGAGATATCTCCAAATCCATTAAGTGGGGATTTACACCCCCACAATTAGAGTAGAAATTCCACCTCACTCAATCAGCTGGGAATTTCACCCACCACATGTAAAAGGGAATTCCACCTAATTGAATTGGCTGAGAATTCTACCCACCACATGTGCGAGAGACTACGCTCTAGATTTTTTTTATAGTGGTTTCGGAGCCAAGCCTCCTTAATCGACTTTCGCAGGACAAAGGTTTTAACAACAAAATTAAAACCAAGAAGCACTTGGCTTATAGATCTTTCTCGAAAATGTGTAATTCTTAAAGACCCATCCAATGTGTGCTCGAGTTAATCCCGACGCTCCACCTTCTAGCCGTTGTTGAGCAATCACAATCTCAATGTGACTAGAAAATTGGTTCAACCAATATATATTCTTGTTGTATATCATTTCCCCTCTCTCTCTTTTCACAACCTCAATCGTTATGATTGGTTGTATAAGATTTCCCAAGTGTAAGCACAAGAGAGAGAGTGATCATTTTGTTGGCCTTTGTTTAAACTAACTGATAATAATGAGGGTCCAACGGATTTGCCAAATTATGTGAAACGGTTGCACAACAATTGGTATTTATAGAGAAGGCAACTTGTTTAAAAAACTGTCATTTACCGATAGGTCCGGCGCACCGAGGTGTCGGTGACTTAGAATATTACCGTTCAACCACCTACCGTTGCGCATTAAATGCACACCCAACATAATTTATACTCGGCCGACATGTCTGTATTGTCGATGGGTCGACAGTCATGGCACCGAGTGGTCGGTCCATACGAGAGTCTTGATTTGGGGCAACACCATGCATGCAAAGTTTCGTATCCCAAAACTTATTCTACCCAGAACGACATGTCGCCTTTTACCGAGGAGTCGGTCCTGGTGCTCTCGATCGGTCTTGAATTACCGAGATGTCTGTTTTCTCGAGAGTCCACATGAGTTCTAAGTTCCAGAACTTATAAGTTATCATCGACAAGTCGTTGACCACGAGGGGTCATTAAGTTCATCACCGAGGGGTCGGTGCATACGAGACTCTTGATCAGAGGGATACCCAGAATGACAGTTCAATGTTCCAGAACCTTTGTCAATTTGGCCGACCAGTCTTTAACCATGATGGGTTATTCCTGTCTCCACTGAAGGGTCGGTGAGAACGACTGGTCGAGCTGACAATGAACTTCATTCATATTTTTGAGTTCGCTTCCAATTCACTATCAAGTTTCCTTTTTATGCTTTTTATGATTTTACCATTTGTTTAATTAAGCCTAGGAATGGTCCTCAAGGTGTGGGTTCCACCTACAGTCATCTATGGCCACATACATGTTTTTTTGTGATTGCCATAATGATGAGCTTCAATCCGGTGGAACATGATCTTTTTTCTTGATCACCTTGAGTTCTTCGAGCTTCTAGCAAGTGCTTTTTCTCGAGTCATGGAATTGACAAAGTTAGGGACTCGACAAAGCCAGGGCACTAACAGTCTCTCTACTTGACCTCCGTAATGGGAGAGGAGGAACCAGTATTTCAGTTGGTGGAGAAATCAGCTGAATTTCTGGAGATATAGTCTCAGTAGAAGCTGTTTGTATTTCAGTTGCTGCAGACATTGGTTGTGTAACACCTCGGATTTTCAAATTATTTATATATATGAAAATTACCCATTTAATTTGTGAATTATTAGATATGGACCTTATATGGGTAAAGTGTTGGGTCATTGTCCAATTAAGACCCAACTGATTGTAGAAATGGTTTCAAATAAATTAAATGGAGCTGAATTAAATTAGTAATGCATTATGTCTATAATTAATTATTATGCGCATGGAGAGAATTAAAAATAGAGATTGCATGGCCGTGTATGGGGTATGCAAATCCATGATTATGCGCATAAAAGGATCATGGAAAGATTTTAGGAATGAGATAGATTGCTATGGCCGTGTGTGACATTGCATATCCAAGATATGTGCATGTGCTAGAATATTTTAAAGAGGGTCTTTCTTGATTAAAAACGGCATACACAAAGTAAGGAAGAAGGAGCGCATGACACCTTCTAATTAAGCATAACAAGGGGCGCATGGCACCTTCTAATTAAGTATAACAAGGGGCGCATGTCACCTTCTAATTAAGCATAACAAGGGGTGCATGACACCTTCTAAATATGGGATCAAGAGGAGTTTTTATTAAAGAAAGAGGGAAGGGCGCACGACAATACATACATACACCAAGGCCGAATTTTATTTCCTCTCAAGTCTCATTCACGGCAAGAACAAAGAAAAGGAAAGGCAGCCAGCAAAGGTGAAAGATCAAGAAGAAGGAGAGGAAAAGGCTAAGGAAGAAAAAGATTAGAAGAACAAGAACAAGCGAAGGAAAATCGGAGGAGTCACGAAATCGTTAAGTGATTTTATAATTTTTGTTTAAAAGAAAAGAACCATAGGGTTCGGCCATGGTGTATGGCCGAACCCCACAGAAGAGAATTGGGAGATGATCATGGTATTTTTTATGAAAAGGGATGCCATGTTGTATGGCCAAACCCCATGGAAGGACTTTGGTGATTTTTTTAATAGAAGTTTGAAAGATGAAAACCATGAAGGAACATTGTTTGTTTTAATCATTTTAAGAAGAATGAAAACCATGAAAGATATTAGTTATTTTAATGGAATTGAAAGATGAAAATCATAGATGTAGATTTATGATTTTAAAGGGTTTAAATGGAAGGACATTGGTTTTGTTTAATGATTTTTTAAAGAGAGGATTATGAACCATAGGGTTCGGCCATGGTGTATAACCGAACCCCATGGAGGTGGATATTAATTTAGAAAGGATCTAAGGGTGGCTATTAAATTAGAAACTTTCTAATTATTGATTTATGGATTCAAATATGGAAAGTGATATAATTGGAACTTAGACATCACACATGGCCGAACCCCATGAACCAATTTTATGGGTTTGTATGTCACGGTTAATGGATCGGTTATGGACTCAATACAGTGATTGGTTAAATGGAAACGATGGCAAAAATTGTAATTAGGAGTGAAAATGATAAACCATGGGTTCGACCATGGTGTATGGCCGAACCCCATGGGAAATGATTTATGGATTATGTTATGAGATTATGGGTTTTTGTTTATGTTGTTGGACTTAAAATTAAGGAAATGAAAGATCATGGGTTCGGCCATGATGTATGGCCGAACCCCATGAGATGGGTTTGTGGATCAAAACATGGACTTAGGCATTTGATTAATGAATGAAAGGATTGGATTATGGGTTATGTTAGCCATGGATGATAATGTTGTAAATATATGAAAATACCCATGAACTATTTGTTGGATCATGTATTTGGATTAAAGGACTATGTATGGATCATTTTTGGAATGTTTTGGTTATGGTTAGGTATAATGGCAATTTGGTAATTAAGTGAAATCAATGGACCATGAGGAATATTTGGCGGACCTAGGGTTATGCATGTTGGATTAAAATGAATGGAATATTAACTAAAGACTAGCCCAATGGCAAAGTTGTAATAAAGGGTGAAAGTGAGGAATCATGGGTTCGACCATGGTGTATGACCGAACCCCATGAAGATTGTGTTTATAGACTTAAACAATATTGTAAATCAAACGAGACATGTTTTAATTGATTGATATATTATAAGGTAATGGGACCTCACAAGGTGTGTACGATCGTGAGTGGTTACCGAACGAAAGCGCAAGGACACGTAGTGGTCTTTGGTAGGATTCCACTCTTTGAAAACATGGGTTTATGTACATTGTTTTTATCTTACTTTTGATGAATATATGTTGCAAAGGATATGCTTCAAATTGTGATTTTAAATGCTATGTTTATATGATAAAATAGCATGTGTTTCATTGTCATCTCATGCATGGCATGGGGTGAAGGATATGTAACCGGAGGGGCCACACTCCATCGGGGCATCCGAAAAACCTATGTGGGATACCTTGATGTGCTTTTCCATCAGGAAAAAATCGGAGGGTCCACACTCCGTCGAGGCGTCCGAAAGACCTATGTGCGGGTACTTTTATGTACATGTGATGGGCGAGACTCATTGCATTTTTCATCATTGCATGGCATGGTTTATATGGTTTTTGACATTATGATATTATTATATATATTTTGTATTAACCATGTGTTAGCCCTAATTGGAATACCTAATGAGCGCGTTGTTCTAACGCCCTACTTCTACCTTAGTGGATGATACAGGAAGCAAGGAGAATGATGAACGCGAAACGGGCTAGGCATAGGAGCTTGGATGATTATAGTTTATATTTTAATAAAGTTACTTATAGACATATATTTGAGTAACTAGACTTCGAACATGTAATAACTTAGATGGTTGGATGTTCATTTGGATAATTATGATATTTTAATTATGGATAAAGACTTGACGTACTTTGCTATCGAAATGGAATATAACTTGGTTCTATTATAATTCCGCATCTTATGATTTTAATTCCGCATGTTTATGTGTGAACCGTTTTCGTGGACATAGTCCATGCACATATTGGGTTAGCCAGTTAAGGGTCAGACTTTAGAAGTTCGGACTTAACTCGTGTCGTGACGTCCCGCTCTCTATCACTCTTTGTTTATATAAAAAAAAAAATAGACTCTGATTTTTCAGAAAAGAAAGCGAGTGAAAAAGGGCGGGGCATTACAGTTGGTATCAGAGCGAATAGAAACATTGAATCTTTCGGAGTAAATTAATCTGGCTCCAGTGCATTAATTTACTTCGTTAGACTCAAACGGATGATAGCAAAGGAAGTACAATCAAAATAATTGGATTATTAAACATAGCAACATAGGATATATTTCCCCAGAAACAAAGAAAAATCAAGAGTGCTTATTTCGAAATTTCCCCAAACAGTAGGAAATACAAATTTTATAATGAAAACTAAGTATGATGTTTTTTTAATGGCTTAAGGAAAAATGCCTCCAAGGGGAAGGCCAAGGAGAAATACCCGACAAAATCCAAATGGGGGTGAAGATGAGGTAGAACAATCTCGAAATGAGGAGGAACAACAATCTCAACACGAAGAGGAACAACAACCATCCCACCAAGAGGAGGAAGAAGATAGCAGCGTGAATATACCAGTGGTGCCTCCTGAACTACAAAATTTGGTTCAAGCGGTGGTCACTTCGGTGCTTCAACAACACTTGAATGAGAATAGAACCACCAAAGAGACAAATGACAGGAGTATGGTCAGGGACTTCCAGCAACTAGCATGTATTTCCTATCATCTCCCACATGATTTTACGTAATGTATAAACATGCTTTAACATAACATAATCAAATAATCTACAGAAAATAACAGAATTTATATAACTGAAACAGAGAACAGTAGAAGACTATAAACCCTTTTCAGGTTTCAACACGAAAACGAGTAAGTATACTTATCGCCCACTCATCAATGTTGATCATGCCAAAATATCGTACGATTTCCCCCCCCAAAAAAAAATTGGAGATTGACACCGATGTGTCTCTCCTTAATTAAAATTCCAACTAACTCCTCAAGCCTACAATTGATTCCCATAATACGTTTTAGACGGTTAGGCATCGACTCTCAGGCACCATTTGTATTCTTACATCACTATACTGCAACTGATAAAATAATCCCTCACGAGTAAGCAGTGTCCGGTCTCGCATTCTAGTCTCGTTTACATCTTTTCGATCATTTAATTTCCACGGGTTTCAATCTAGCCTTTAAAGTTAGTCGTTATCACTGAATAAACGTGTTGTTGAATCTCCTCACCAAAGTTTGGCGGTTTTTTTGAAAAAGTTGACAATAAAAAAAATGTGTAAATAGATTGCTTTGGAAATAAAGCGTGTAAAGATAAGTTGTAATTAAAACACTACGAGAAGTACAAAAATCATATTTTCAAAATAAATTATAAAACAAAGGTGCAGTGAGTAAGAAAGGCCCCCACTTCCAGTAAGTTAATGAGTTAGCTCCGAAGTGTGATAGCCATAATAAATACAGAAAGGTCCCCTTTGCCTGAACGAGTTAGATTCGGAGTGTGGTAGCCAGAATATGCCCCCTACATCCAAATGAGTTAGTGTTGAGCGGGTGATAACCGAATAATAATAATAATAATAAGTAAAGAAATAAATAGAACAAAAGTAAAAGACAAAATTATAACCACAAGTAGACTTGATAGGTGAAAATAACACAAATAATAGGCTTTTAAATAAGTATTTTAGCTATCTTTAATGTTTTAAAATAATTAGGCAAAGTCATAGTTTGGCCCTGACCTTTTCTAAAAAATACATTTGTCCTTTTGATTATATTCTAAAATAATTTTTTCTAACAAAATATCACTCAAAAAAAAATGCAGTAGGTAAAATTTAAGTAAAATTTTGTAATCTTAAATGAAATGGGAATAAAAACATTTTACTTAAATAAGATTTATGAAAATAAATTTCAAAATAAACTCTAATAACTTAATTAACTTTAAATTTGGTGTAATACATGCTAGAAACACCTGGTAGAGTGAGAGAGCTTTTAACGAGAAAACCTTGAGAGAGAATTTCTAGAGTGAAAATTTTAGATAGAGAAAGTGAGCTAGAGAGGCATGAAAGAGTGGATTCGTGAAAGGAATGCACGCTCACCCCTTTTTATAGCCGAGCTGAGGTGGTTGGAGAGGTATATATATATATATATATATATATTTATTTATTATTTTGTCATTTAAAATAGATATATAAAAAGCACTTAGACATGCAAAATGACACATCAGGGATCTAGAGGGTAGACCCTCCACCCGTAAGGTGTAACCCTTTAAAAATTAATTAATTTTTTATCAATTAATTTTTTATTAGTTTATTTATTTCTTTATCTTTATTTATCATCATGCAAGAGGACACAGATCAGATCTACAAGAGCAGACCTGCCACCCCTACTACCCAGGTTTTTAATTAATTTACTTACCTTTTTTATTATTATAAAACAATAATAATAATAATATTAATTATTTTATTTTTCTTTCCTCCTTGCAAGAGGACACATTAGGAGTTAAAACAATAATTTTTTTAACCATATGTCTATTGTTACTATTCATGTGATTGACAATTTTGTTTTATTGTTAGTTTATTTTATTTTTGTCTTTTTCCCTTTTGTTCATTTTTTAAAATTTTAGTTAATTAAAATTTTATCTAATAAATCTAACCGGTCCATTTGGTTTGGTGTTGAGGGTTGGTCTTGTCATAAAAAATTGAAGAAAAATCACTTTGGAAATCGTCAATTGATGTTTTTCTTAAATCAAAGGTATAAGTTCGACTTTGGAGATTAGGCATTTAGAAAATAAAATTAAATATCTGACAATATAAAATTATGTATTGAAAAATATCTGACAATATAAAATTGTGTATTGAAACATGGATCAAACACTGAAACGTTTTCAAAAAATTTCTGAAATTTAAAACTATTTTAAAATATGATTTTGTAAAGAGAAACTTCTAAGGTCATAAATAATTAGAATTCTTAAAATTATTTGGGTGAAATCAAAATTTCATAATACTTAGTTTTCATGATCATCTGTATTACAAATTTAAAAATCCAAATATCTCAGATCACTGCTTTTATTTTAGAGAGAAATTTTAAAGTCACTATATATAATTTCTGAATTAAATAATTGATGTAAAAATAAATTACGGATTTTCCCTTTGGTCAAACTTTGACTTTTCAGGAAATCCACGGGATATCTAAGTATCTGATCGTTCGTAAAGCATGATTAGCACTAATACACAGTATTAATCTGATTAAATGACAGGGTATTACCGAGGGTGGAACAAATGTGTAGTGGAAAACTGGTTATGTTGGGTTAGGATGGGAGTGAAGGACAGATGGAGAAGAGATGGAACAAAAGAAGTCAATGGGTAGTGGAGAAAGAAGAGGGATGGATGAATCTGTGTGGTGATTGAGAAGATGACGGCCTGAAGGGTTGCAAGAGCGATGCTATAGGGCAGCAATGACAACTATCTGCTGGCCCAGGTGTGCTCGGTCCCGATCTTGCAGGCGGATTTGTAACCTTGTTGAAGTGTATTCTCATCTACACTGAGACGAACTAAGAAGAAATAGACGAATGGGAATCTACCTGGAGAGAGAGAAGAAAGTTGGGAAGACAAGAATCGTCTGTCTGAGGGAGAGAGGTACTTCGAAAATTCCAACTTCAATTCATTCGTCAATGTTGTATTACAGTTCCCAACAGGACATTTATACAAAATAAAATATAAAAAATAAAAAATAAAAAGTACTATCTGATTTCAAATTTGAAGAGCCTCTTCTTTCCTTCTCCAGCCCTCTACTTTCTTTACCAGCCCTCTTCTTTCTTTCTCCTACAACCCTCTTTTTCCTCTCCTCCTTGCTTGACCATCCTCCATGGGCAAGCATAAGAATTCCAAAAACCCATCCAAACCCAAACCTAAGCCTAAACCGCCAGACCCCCCTCCTGGCGGGGTTAGCGGCTACGGCTTTGACGCTATAGCAGTTGACATTGAGAGAACTGTTCTCAATAAATACTATTCTGATGAAGTCAAGATCACCCACTTAGTGAAGGCTTTTAAGATGGGGATTGACTTGCCGCTTGGAGCATCAGAAGTCTTGATCAACCAAGCCAAAACCATGTTCTTCGGTGAGATGCAACATGAGTTTAACAGATCATTCATATCCTGCGACGATGACGAGGAAAAGATTGAGCTTATTGCAAAGTATCTTTGCAGAAACAAACGAAGCTTCATTCCTGACTCATTGCCACCAATCTGGATGGAGCTTGGTGAGGAACGTGTGTCTCTTTACCAGTGACATAGCTCTTCCGAAATGCTTATGGGGAGTGAATACTCTGGAGGATCTCCTTCAGGAAAAACTGAGTCTAGTTTAATCTAGGATGCAAGGGAGCCCCTACTGCCATCCTCCAAATCAACTTCATCATCTAATTCTTGCCACTCCAGTGAGCCTGCAGTTTTCCCCATCGTGGAGAAGGATGCCTTCCCACGTGCCAAGCAGGGTGGTGTACCCACCGACTCTCACACCAACTCTCCTGTTCCTGTCAGTGTAGGGTCCCATCCAGTCATTCAGCTACCACTTCTGGATGCTGCACCCATTTCGAAACCCAAGAAAAATAGCAATTCAGCAGAGCCATTTAAAGTTCCCATATAGCAATAGGCTGGTTTAGCTGAGATCGCCACGTGTAGAGTCTATTGAAGAGGAGTATATCTACGTTGCTATAGTAGGGATGCCTAAGGGACGTGAGCGCCTTTCATCTGTCCCAAGCAACTGTTTACCTACTTCTGAAGAAGGTAACCCATCCGTGCCAAAAGGTAAAGCTACGCCTCAATGGAGTGCCCTGTTCAATAGACTGAAAGAAACTTCCCTCACTCTTGACGATGTCGCTCCCAGTTCTGATATCCCGCATCTTGCTGATTTCTCTCGGAGTGAGCTAGCGATCGGGGAAGGTGGCTTGGAAATCTATCCTTGTTGGAAAAAAAACCCCGGTACCCACTTGCTAATGCCGGCCTCTTAAAGTAGTGGAACTCGCCGCAAGGCCTAGAGATCCAGACTTAGACGATGGCTTCTTCTCCTTCAATTTCTCCATCGAAGAAATCTCAAAGGCTGTAATACTCCGCCTTTTTTCACTCGTCGAAAATCAGAGGATATATATATATATATATTTTTTTTTTTTTGTTTTTTAACAATAAAGAGTGAGAGAGAACGGAAAAACGTCACGACGCGAGCTAAATTTGAGTTTCTAAAACTCGAGACTTAATTGACCACCTTTATGTCTGCATGGACTATGACCACTAAAACATTTCACACGCTTAACATAATAATTGCGGAATAAACATATAGATAAGATTCCATCTATATACATGACATTAATAAGCAAGGAAACCAATCACCATAAAATTAATTGAATGTAAATCTCATCAAACCATAACAAAATATTACTAAGTTATTACAATCCAAAATATCAGTTATCTCAATCAATCCTTTTAAAATCAAGTTAAGTAATATAAGAATGAATTTGCTCAAGCTCCTAAGCTTCACTCCCATCGTGCCCCATGTCCTTGTCATTTCCTGTTCCATCATCTATAAGGTAGAAGTAGAGCATTAGTCAACGCGTCCATTAAGAATTTCCAATAGGGTTATGTACACATAGGATCATTATAAAAATCAAGATAAGTACATTATATCAAAACTGTAAAACATCTCATAGTACTAAAAACAACGCATGATACTCATATCAAAATCATGTTAATGTATGTGTCATGTCATGGGTGTCATATGCTAATGATCTCTCACCCAACTTCCATATGCAATCACAATACAAATCATATCAATAGTTTCCTTTATAAATAAAACCATATCAAGGTGTTCCCTTGGCCATTTAGGTCCGTAGTGTTTTGTGATAGCACCACCCAGGTCACTGTTATACCTCTCCACATATGTTAATCGGAATTATCGATGGAGTGTGGACTCCTCCCTCTGCGCAGGGGTTTCGAGACTGTTTACCCAAGAGTTCTTTGGCCCAGACTACGCCGTACCCATCTAGCAATCCCGGACAAGGCCAACATATCAATAGTTCACATAGCTTCATACAAGCTAGTCTCCCCAAGTCATGTCCGGATAGCTCATAACTTGGCTTGCTATCCTATATACTCCCTCCCATGCGATGCATGAGGTCATGAATGCAATAATGCCATTTCATTTCAAATACATAACATTATTGAAATTCTGTTCATAAACCATAACAATATGTTAAGTAAATCATCATATTTAAGATAAACCAGTAACATATATATAATCCACAATGTCTCAATAAGGTAGAAATCCTACAAACGTCCAGTATATTATCCTTGCTGTTTTTGTGAGGATCACGTTCAACGATCATGTCGAAAACGAATCCCAAACCCTTTTGCGAAAACTCTTTACTTTAATGAATTCAATCACATACATATGCCAATTTGATTATCCATTTAATTTCCATCATCTCTTTCATCCTTCCAGATAAATTGAAGATTCTAGAATATAATTAAAAATTAAACTTTTCAATTCAGTCGATTGAATTCAGCCCAATAACTATGCTCTGCTTTACCGGCAGATGTTCAGTCGACTGAATACAATATTCAGTCGACTGAAACCCAACTCAGTATTGTTTATACTTGACCCGTAACCTTTCAGTTGACTGAATCATGGATTCAGTCGGCTGACTTCAGGTCAAACCCTTTTGTGTTCTCGGTCAACGTCCTTTCAGTCGACTGAATCACAGATTTAGTCGGCTGACTCTGGATCAGATTATTTGTGTCTTCGGCTAGTTCACATTCAGTCGACTGAATCAAAGATTCAGTTTACTGAATTATCAACCAACCCGTTTACGTGTTCGATAAACATACTTTTAGTTGACTGAATCATAGATTCAATCGGCTGAAACTCACCAGATCCCTTTCTTATTTGATACGTCTATGTTCAGTCACTTGAATCCAAGATTCAGTCGGCTGAAATACTAAATAAACCTTATATATTTTAATCCAATCCATGTTCAGTCCACTGAATCATAAGATTCAGTCGGTTGAAACTCCCAGAAACTCTTTTCTATTTCGACCAACACCAGTTCAGTCGACTGAATCCCAGATTCAGTCGGTTGAAACTTCCAGAAAGCCTTTGCTGGCTTCGCAAGCACCAGTTCAGTCGACTGACTGTTTGTCAGTCTTCTCTGTTTGCTTATTTTGTGAATCATTTCTTTATGAAATCCACTCCTTATCATTTTTTAAATATAGATAGCATCATTCATACATCTCCTAGTGAATTTACTCGACCTACTAGTCAAAGCTAGTAACTCTTCCATAACTATTCAATCTTTGTGTTATAACATGGATTCGAATATCACCTTTCTTTTGTTTCAAATCGATACTAGTCATTAAATGTTCCACTCTATGGCTTTAATACATTTTGGCTGGCCTTTTCAACCAAATATGGAACCCATAGGTTCGGCCACATCATGACCATAACTATGGTTTCCCCTTAATCTTAATCTATATAATTAAACATATACATACCTTTTTTCCCCGTCTCCTTCGTTTTCTTTTTAATATGTATTCCTTCCTTAATCCTTCTTTCATTTGTTCTTCATTGATCCTCTAAGTCCCAGAGGTGTAGGTGGAGAGAGAGAGAGAAAGAAGTGGAGAGAAATCTCTTTGTTCCAAAAGAGAGTGATTGGCCAAGGGGTGGGGTGTGCCCCTTGGTTGGTATCTCTTCGTAACAGCCCAAGTCCTTCCATCTTCCCTCATTTATGTTTTGTCTAATCAAGGTGTCCCTTGGCTTAACCAAGGAGACCATTGGCTAAAACCAATACATCCCTTTGACTTCCATCGAGTTTACCTTAAGATGGAAACTCTCCATCTTCCCACTCAACTCAACTCATAGTTTAACTCAATTACTTGTTTCCATTTGAACTCACTCATGGTTGACCAAGTCAACCATGACTTAGCCGACCATGCATGTACATGACACGTGGGTCCCATCTTAGCCATATCATTTGATGATGTGGCACCTTGCCTAGTTGGCTTCCATGCATGCCACATGGCAATGCCACCTCACATGCGTGCCACCTCACTTGATGAGGTGGATTTATGCATTGGATTTTAATTAGGTAGCTGACCCAATTAATTTTAACCTTACCCATTTACTTTAAAATCAGTTCATCTATGACCCATTGAGTCCCAATTGGATAATTGATCCATTTAATTAGACCTTACCCAATTAATTTAAAATCAAACTTACCTATCTAAGGTCCATTTCAACCATTTAAATCTCAAATTCCATTAATTCACAATTGAAACTGGCCAATCCAATATATTTATAAGTGATGAAAGTCTGGGGTGTTACAAAGGGTTCTAAAAAATGGGCCTTTATTGCTGAAGAGGTGGACTGCAAATACCCCGCTTGACAATGATCATTCGGATACCGTTCCCATTTGGGCAAAACTACCAAATCTGAATGTTGTCTTCAGGACAACTAAGAACCTGAGCAAGGTTGCCAGTCTGATGGGAAAACCTCTTTTCATGGACTCAGCAACTGCCAAGGGGTCTAAATTAGCTATGGCTAGTGTTTATGTAGAAATTTATACTAAGGCACGACTACCTAATGCAATCTTCCTCAGAACACCAGATGGTACAATAACTCAAAGCGCCACTATGATTGGAAACCCAAGATTTGTAGCAATTGCTGATCCTTCCTCCACTCCATGGAAAATTGCCCTAAGAAGCCTCCCAAGCCCCAAAAGATCTGGGCCCCCAAAAAATGCAATGTTGCCATTGCTTCTGGCTGCAGAAGTATGACAACGGGAGTTGGCGAGCAGGTTGAGATCGTCGCCAAAGAAGCGGTTGTGGCCAACGCTGGGGATGTCGCCAGTCTTGCTTCAAATAAGAAAAACTGTGTCCCTGAAATAAGAGAATCCTCCAAGCCAGAGAAAGCTAAAATAAGCCCTGAACCTACTTCATTATCAAATAAATTCCAAGCTTTGTATTATCTCCATGATGACAGTGACATGTGTGCTCTTGGGGAAAATGGGATCTACCAGAATGATCTTGGTATTATGACACCAACAGAGATTCTTACTCCTGGGCTAAAGAGATGGACGCTACAGTGAAGGATCAAAGCATAGTGCCGAAGGGCACAAATTCTGTTCCATGATCATTTTATCCTGGAATGTACAGGGGCTGAATCGTCGCCAGATGAAACTCGACTTTAAAGATATGTTCTCCTCCTCTCTTTGCAACATATTTTGTATCTTAGAAAGTAAAATTAATTCGTGTATTTTTCTTCTATTGTTAACAATATCACTCATAGAAACTCGCAGAGTTACTCTAACCTCTCCTTCGGTAACTCTGCCAGGATCTGGGTGTTTTGGAAAAATGCTCTTGTTGTGGACATCCTCCAAACTACTAATCAGGTTATTTTTTGTATAGTGTCCTATCCTGGTTTTCCTGTTTTATTCCTTGGCAGCATTTATGGGTTAAATTGCCCCTACTCCAGGCAGATCTCTGATCTGATATTGAAGCTTTCACTTCTAACTGCAATGGTGCCTGTATCATTTTGGGGGATTTTAATTGTATTAGAGCTGCTGATGAAAAAAGTGGTGGTCCCCCTCCAAACAGAAGATCTATTGAACAATTTAATGATTGTATTGAGCATTCTAGATTGGTCGACTTCTCTATTGCAGGACATCAATTCTCTTGGTCTAATTGTTCTTTTAGTCTGAAGAAGGTGGAGACCAAGCTTGATCGAATTCTGGTCAACCAATTGTTTCTCAACAACTTCACTCAAGCTCATAGCAACTATTTTGATCCTGCTTTATCCGATCATAGAGGGATCTCCTTATGCCTCCAACAGAACAAGGGTAAATCAACAACCCTTACAAATTTATTAATGCTTGGTGTGGCAACAAAGACTTTCAGAAAATAGTTAAGGACAGCTGGGACACGCCAGTGGTTGGCACCCCTATGTTCAAGCTTGTCACAAAGTTAAAGAGATTCAAACGTGCTTTTATAAAATGGCACAAATCCTCTCCTTCCATTAGCAATCGTATTGCCTCTGCTAGATTGCATTTGGATGAAGCTCAACTTTCCTTTGACTCGTGCCAGTCGTATTCCAATTATTCTCAACTTTTGTCTGCAAAAGGGAACCTCGAACAACAGTTGGACTTTGAAGCTAGCCTCATTCAACAAAAATCCAGAATGACCAGATTCAACCTCAAAGACATGGGAAGAAAGTTCTTTTATAATTTTGTTAAGGTTCATCTCGAACAATAGATCTATTCTCTTACCTAATGGTACTATTTGCAGCGATCCAGCGACTATTAATCTATGTTTGTGCAATATTTTGCTGATCCGTACGGTAGCAACTACCCCGTCTCATATTGGAAATCTACTCATCTGGACAAGTTAATCATGTTCAACATCAACTCTAGGCTAGTTGATCTTCAGGCAAGCTCTATTTCATTACCGATGGTCTCTAGTGAAATTCGTTCGGTGGTTTTCAAAACCAACCCTTCCAAATACCTTGGGCCTGATGGATTTATGGTAAGTTCTACGAAGAATGTTGGGATACGATCCGAGACAATGTCATTGCTGCAATCACTGACTGCTTAGGAGCCTCGAAGTTATTAAATCAGATCAAATGCTCTCAAATTACCTTAATCCCAAAGAGCACTTGTGCTAATAGCCCGGAACACTATAGGCTCATTGCCCTCTAATGAGATCTACAAGGTTCTCTCTCGAATCCTTGTGGAGAGGTTGAAGCCTATTATGACTTCTCTAATCAGTACTCATCAAAGTGCCTTCATTCCTGGACGGGGTATTTGCTTCTAACGTTATGCTCTGCCATGATCTTATAAGATGAATCCATTTGGACAGTGGCCCTCCTTGTATGTGCGCCAAAATCGACTTCAAGAAAGCATTCGATAGTGTCAACTGGTCCTGCATTTTCTCAATTTTAAATCAAATAAACTTTGGAGACAAATGGATAGTATAGCGATTAAGTGCGAGGTCGAACCCATCGGAACTTAGGAAAATATATCCATGGAAATATAGCATTGAATCACGTATTTTAAGAACTTTAGAAATATGGAGAAAAATCATAAATATGGAATAGATTATCTAATCTTTGAGTTTTAATCTTAATTTGGAAACATTCTAGATTTAAACATATAATCTAATAATTTAACTAATTTTAATTAAGATGGTGGATTTAATCTAAAAATATAAACAATCTTAATCTAATTTAGAACACAAAACTAAGATGCAATTAAATTATTTCCAACCTAGTTCCACAATTTTCAAGAATTTGTATTTTTAAACAAAAGAAAACATAAATAACATCTAAATTACCTATATACATATTTACAATGGAACTGGATCAAAGAATCAAGGAGGCATTATCATCCAAATTTTAATAATAAAATAACGGCCTAGAACATGGAGCTCACGTAAAATTTCAATCTTATTCAAGTCTTTCATCAAATTAGTTCCCTAATTAATCTGAACCTTAGATCTAGATTAATCATGCAATTCTCCGATCTAAATATTTCATGTCCCAAAGAACCTTAGACCTAGAATAGTAATGTTAATCAACGATCTAACTATTTCATATGTCCAAATTAACTATCAAGGGAGGAGTCAAGAACTAAAATGATTCAAACCATCATAATAAAAATCAAAATTTGAAAACCATAATTCTAATAAATCTCACCTTCTTTTATTAATTAAAACATAGAATTAAAAATTACAAATGAATGAAATTTTGGAACAAAGACATAAGAAAAATACAATGGAAATCAAAATCCACCAACCTTAGAACCCAATGTGGATTGAAAATTCTACAGTCTTTCTCCTCCTCTTCTTCCTCTCCTCTCCTTTTCTTCAATGCCCAAGTTCAGTTTTCTCAATGGGAGAGGGCTAGTATTTATAGATGAAAGGAGGTGGAATTAATGGATTGGATTCAAAGATTTAAATAAAGCAAGGGACACATGGAGGGCGGATTTGATTTGTGCTAAATATGGAATGACTTAAAAGAGGCAAGGAGCTAAATTTGTATAAGGAAAGTGGGTGTAGAATCCCATTTTTTACACATATACCATCTTACAGCTCAGTTTTTACCCTTTTAACTTCCGAATCAGGAAAAGTTGTAAACTACAAAGTTGTGGCCCTTAAAGTCTTCTTTCCAACGCAAAAAGAATCAAAGCAATCAGATATCGTAGTGGAAAGTTATGACCAAAATACTGAACATGTGTCAAACCTTCCTTATTTTTCTCCCTTTCTTATTTTCTTTCTTTTTTCTTAATCCACTTGCCAAATTCGAAAATCCTCTTATATTGACTTCTAAATTTCGAATTTCCTCTTGAGATAATGAAAATAGTATTCACATATGTGGATTTCTTCACGGGCTTTTCTTAATGGGCTCAATAATTGGGCTTGAGGTCCAAAATAACTCATAATGGGCCCAAGCTTTATATTTAAGCATTTTTTCTGTCATCCTCACTATTAAACCTGCAAAATATAAAATTATACTAATTAGATAAAATTAAATAAAATGAGATACTAACAATTATAAATTTAGGAATAAAATATGTAATTATTATTTTGCACTCATCAATCTTATAAGATGAATCCATTTGGACAGCGGCCCTCCTCGTATGTGCGTCAAAATCGACTTCAAGAAAGCATTCGATAGTGTCAACTGGTCCTGCATTTTCTCAATTTTAAATCAAATAAACTTTGGAGACAAATGGATTGAGTGGATCAAATGTTGTATTGGAACTCCATCTTTCTCTGTTACTTTGAATGGGTCTCCTCACGGGTTTTTAAAAGCTCTAAAGGTTTGTGGCAAGGTGATCCCTTATCTCCCTTCCTTTTCTGTCTGGTTATGGGAGCCTTCTCTTGTGCCATCTGCAGGGCCATTCAAAACAAGGAGATTTTATGTCCTTTTCAGAAATGGGGAATTACTGTTTCTCATCTTTTTTTGCCGATGATTTGATGGTCTTCTGTAGTGCTGACACTAGTTCTGCAAATGCTTTATCTGGCTTGCTTGGAAATGTAGGCTTTTTAGTTGGGTTGGGGCTACGCTATCCTTTGCTGGTAGGGTGGAACTTCTGAGGTCTACAATCAATCACTATCACATTTATTGGGCTAGTGTTTCCTTCTTCCGAAAGCTTGTTTGGATGCTATTGAAAAATTGATGAGGACCTTCCTTTGGGGCACAAAGCAGAATAGGCGCATTCATACTATTAGCTGGGATAAAATTTGCACCCCGAGGAAAAAGGAGGTCTCGGATTAAGGCGCCTATCCATTATCAATGATGCTTGCTTGATGGTTCATGTTTGGAATATTTCCAACAATGAAAATGACTTGTTGGTAAAATGGGTCCATGCCAAATACCTGAAAAATAGAGACATTTGTAGTGTTGTCCTGCGTTCTAATCCCTCTTGGGCATGGTGTTCTATTATTTCTCTCCAGAACAAGGTTGAAAGCCAGGCTTCTCTTCAGTCGGAAATGAGATTCACACCAAGTTTTGGAAGGACCCATGGATTAAGCCTAGTTTCATCCTTCTCGATCACTTTGGTCAGCGCGCTTGTTATGATTGGGTCTTGCGAGCAATATCTTTGTTGAGTAGTTCATCTCGGGTTTCCAAAGGGATCTTCCTCATGTCTACTCCAATAGGCTCTTAAACGTCTGGGGTTTGGTGAAGGGCCACCCCCGCCAATCGTGCCCATTATGATAAGCTTCTTTGGGCTGGTAACGAGTTTGGTGTTCTATCGTTTCAACTGCTATCAACTCTTCTTCAACCACCTGCCTGACTATTGCTATGTTGACTATTTGTGGTTCCCTGGTTGTATCAAGCATCAGTCCACTTACCTTTGATCTACCTTAATTCCGGGCTTAAGACTAAGGATATGCTCATTAGGTTCGGCATACCTGTTGACCCTATTTGCCCTATCTCTTCTCCTGAAGCTAGCAATCACCTTCTACATTGCAACACTGTCTACTCTATCTAGGATCTCTTGAAGCGAAAATTAAGCATTAGTGCTTCTTCGGACATCATGGGTGGCTAGTTTCTAGAGTTGGTCGTTTGGAGAGGTTAACTGCCCTTTTGTTGGTTCCAGCCATTATTTGGCATGCCTAAAAGGAGAGAAACCGTAAGATCTTCTCAAATAATTTGCGGTCTGTTGAGATCATTAGCATGAGCATCCTCCATGATATTAGGAGTCAAGTTCTTTCCTTACTTTCTAATAGCGACTTGCTATTGGTGAGTAGTGATTTTTTACTAAGATGGACCTGCCTCCGCCCTCTTCTCCTATCTTGCCCTTAACTGTTCCTCCGGTTAGTACTACTGTTGCTCCAATATTTGATAACACTGTTAAATTATTGCTGAATGGGAGCCCATTCCTGGTTGTCTAATGATTTGGGGCATAATAACTGCTGTACCGGGTTTATTTGTGTCCCTTGCCTAGTCCAGCTTCAAGCAAGCTTTTGCTTGGCTACTGTCAATCTGCTCTTTACTATGCTGACTCTGTCGGTTTGGATCTAGATCATTTGCAATGCATCAATAATGAGTTATTCTTCCTCTTGGAAAACCCTTCCACTGTTGCCTGGGATTGTGCATTGATACTTTTGCCATTATGCATCACTTGAATAGGAGACAAATTGTCCTTTCTTTGGCTTCTAAAGCTAGATCTGAGTTTATCTTGGGCTTATGCAATGATCACCTGATTTTGATTAGTTTCAAGCGTGCCACTTTTGAACAGTTCTTATGGAATTTCTAATCTCTTAAGGCTGCTCCTTTATATATCTTTTGGGCAGGCTTAGCCCTCTCTCTTTTTGTATCTTTGGGAGTTTCTCCCCCCCTTTGAATGAATACTTACCCTACATTAAAAAAATAAAATTGATTTCAAAATTGATTTTAAAAAAAACTAATCCTAATCTTGTTATTTGTTTTCAAACATTTGAATTCAAATGATTACTACGTCAAAATGGGGTAAAGACAATACACACTGATTTTTTTTTCCGATGGTTCGATCAAGCATGTCTATTCCATCATGGACTCAAATGACCAATGCCAACACAAATAAAAAATGGCGCATATGGTACTCTCACATACACACCATGAAATCTCAGACATGACGTGGCGCATATGGTATTCTCAACATACCAACGCAGTCATGTTCTCACCTGACACATATGGTACTCTCACGTATATCCATTTGGTCCACTCTTATCAACACTCACAACGCAGCACACATGGTACTCTTATATGTACCTACGCAGTTGCGCTAATGACGCGGTGCAGATGGTACTCTCACGTGTGCCAACACAACCATTAACATGATGTGACGCATATGGTACTCTCACATATTCCAACACCGTCATATTACACCCATGCTCATGTCCCTACATGCATACAAAGTGCAATCATACCGACATGGCTTGTATAACATGATAAGTATCGTATGGGCATTCAATAATCCTCACTATTACATTTTCATATAAATAAACACATCCACATCCACTATGCGTGCATTACACCAAGGTTATAACATTGCTTGGAATTTGGATGGACGGTCAAGCCATCCCTTTGGGCACAATCAAAACTCATGTTTCGCGTAACGGTTAAATTCCTACAGACTTCATTTATTTTAGTGAGCAAGACCCATGTTCGAGTTAGGCTATTCTCTGTTCATCCATCAATCACTCTTCATACACATTATTTAGCACATTTACTTATGTCAAACATATCATACTCATACAATGAGCATATCGAATGAAATTAACTTGCACTAATTAAAGATAAACTATAGCTTTCATATTTATACAATGAGTATATCAAATGGAATTAACATGTAGTAATTAGAGATAAATCACAACACAAACTCACATTCATCACTTCATACATATAATTTCACCATTCACATATATGACATTATAAAAACTTTATTCGTACTTTCAATAAGCATATTGATAAGAAACCAAAATGAATTAATTAAAGACATAGGTTAATGTGTGTTTGAAACGCTCACCTCTAAGTGCTTTGAAAACTGTTTAAATAAAGAGCCCTTGTTTGAAGGGGCGAGCTGATGCAGCGGGTCAAGATCGGATTTGGTATGGATGGGTGGTCCGGCTAAAATAATGAAGAATGGGTATTAAATTGGGTTTAATAAATGGGGTCTAAAGTGTTTAATGGAAATAATGGGTCCAAAGGCTGGTGGGTTAAAGGTGTTGGATTGGTTAATGGGACAAAGGGTCCCAACGAGCTTGGGAATTGAGGGACTTTGGCTGAGAATTGGGTTGGTGAGGACTTAATCAAGGTGGTCAATGAAAGGGCTTGATAATAAAGGCACATGGGATTAATGGTGGAACAAATAAAGAGGACCAAGGCATTGGAGGAGTCTCGATTGTTCGTTGTTACAAGAGGTGAAACCTGGTCGTGAAAAGATGGGTTAGAAGCAGGGCTCTGGAGAGGGTCTGTGATGGTGGATTGAACTGTTCTTCGGCTGAGAAGCAGAGGCATGGAAAGTGGAGAGAAGATGTGTGATGGAAGAAAATGAGATGGAGTGAAAATAGAAGGGAAACGAACCTGGCTGCAAAGGATAATGGAGAATAGAGCCTGGGTTGAGGCAACAGACAGAGGGCTTGTCCGTTTGAGGGGCAGCAGTGACATGGACGGCCAATGGACAATCTCTGGGTGTTTGCTGTCCTGAAGAAAGTCCGTCTCTTGCTTGTAGGCAGAGGGGACAATGGAACTTCGGGGTGTGTTTCGAACGTCGTCAAAGCAAGAACCCACAAAGGAAAATAAGAACTCCGTCGAATGCCAGCGTCGGAGAAGAACGCCCGAATCCACGAGCAAGAACCGGAATCCACCGGGGAAGAAGATAACAGGGTAAAACCCAAATCAAATATTCATTATCAAAATCTGTATTTTACATTCTCTAATTGGGGTTTTATAGAAAACCCAAAAACCAAAATAGCAACAAAATAAAAACAAAAATACATTAAGAAAAGAAACTAAAATAAATTAAGAAAAAGAATAAAAAGAAAGAAATAAACGAAATAAAGAAACAAATCAAAATAGAAATTGTTTGATCGGCCTTCTAAATCTCAAGCTCTTCGGTGGTTTTGCTGTCTCAGATCCTGTACTACATCAGTCTCCCCTGATTGAAAAGAACTCGTCCTCGAGTTCGTATCCAATGTGAGAACCTTCTATATTTGATGATTCTTTTCTTCTACCTTAAGGTTCGTTCATGTCAAATAGCACTTCACATATCTTTGGTAGAATGACGTGAGTAGAGGTCGTTTGTTGTAGGAAGTCTTTAAAGAGAAGTGGCTTGACATCATATTGGAACAAATAAGGGTCACTCTCGATGAGGTTCATATTCTTTGACGCCTGTAATAAATGTGGTGCTAGCGGTGCCTGTGACAACAATGGTGGATCAATACTCACCGATTGCATCGACTGAGACACTAACAATACAACTGATTTGACTCTCCAACATTGGCATTGGCAGTGGTGTTTGCACATGTTGCAATTGTGGAGAGGACGTTGTCTTTCAGAGAACTGGCATGAATTTCGATGTAGGTGGCACAACTTTCGATACTGTCTTTGAAAGAACTGGCGCGCATTGTGAAGGTGTCTCTGTAGGAACTAGAATGCACTCCGATGTTGCTCCAGTGGAATAGGTGCGGGGTCCGAGAATGTCTCCTGTTCGAGAGATGCTACGATTTCGCTTGTTTCTTTAGACTTTTGTTTATCAGTAATAGAAAGGAAACGAGCGCGTAACAATCTTTTCAACTGTCATCATCTTCGCTCGAATCATAGAAAGCCATAATTTTTTTTATTCAAAATGTCGAGGAAAGTCTCACCCGATGAGAATCAGTGAGATCTGGCTTTGAAACCAATTGATGCAGCCTACCTCACACGTTCACAATGAAGAAGGGCAAACCTTAGTTTGGGAACGCGCGATTAACCTCGCTCTGATACCAATTGATGCAGCGGGTAGGATCGGGTGATGGGGTATGATGGGTTCTAATCCGATTCTATGGAGATAATGGAATTAAATGAAATAATTTAATGGGTTAATGAATAATTAAATGGGAAAATAATGAATAAAAAAAATTGAGAACCATGGATGGTGGAATTAATGGGATAAGTAATTGGATATGGAATTTAATGTGTTGGGTCAATCGATCAATTTTAGGTTAAATGTCAAATGGGTAAAAGGAGTTAAAGGTTTCCATTTTTAATGTGGTAGAACATCGTGATTGACCCTAGAGGGAGGTGAATAGGTCAATTGCATTTTTAATGGTGTTTACAAATTTCTTAATTATTTGAAGTGCAGTAGATTGTTTAATCAAGAGATTTATTTAGCGTGACAATTTCATTGGTCAATCACATTAAGATAATGACCCGTTGCATAAAGTTTGATTATCGATGATTTTGCACAATGTGTAAAGTAAGACAATCAATATGCAAAGCGATGTGTGTTAAGAAGAGTATTTAAAAACTTAATACAAACACACATAGATAAAACACCATAAGACCATTTTAAAGTGGTTCGGTTAGCCAACCTACATCTACTGTTAGGACTCGCTCAACCTTGAGCTATACCCAAAATCCACTAAGTGGAGACTTACACTCTCACAATTAGAGTAGGAATTCCACGTCACTCAATCGGCTGGGAATTTCACCGATGTTGTGCAAATTTTAAATTTATAACTCGCAAGTGCACGAACCATTAGATAGTATAGCGATTGAGTGCGAGGTCGAACACATCGGAACTTAAGAAAATATATCCGTGAAAAATATACCACTGAATTACGTAATTTAGGAAATATGGAGAAAAATCTTAAATATGGAATTATTTCTCTAATCTATGAACTTTAATTTTAATTTTAATTTAGAAATATTTTAGACTTAAATAGAATCTAACAATTTAACTAATTTAATTAACAGGGTGGAATTAATATAAATATATAATCTCAATCTAATTTAAAATATAAAATTAAGATGCAATTAAATTATTTTCAACCTAGTTACAGTTTTTCAAGAGTTTAAATTTATAAATAAAAATAAAATTAAAGATACCTAAATTACCTCTGTATATATTTACAGTGGAACTGGATCAAAGAATTATGAAGGATTTATTTTTCATATTATAAAAAATAAATATCAAGGCCTAGAATACGGAGCTCACATTATTATTTATCATGCACTCAAATTCTTCATCTATTAAATCCTCATTATGAAATTTATAAAATCAATTAAACTAAGAAAATTCAAATCTAACCTTAGGCTAAATAAAATTTCAACCTCTAATTTCGAATCTAAAAGTTTTTCTGCTCTTAAAAAGAGCCTTAGACTGAAAAAATCAAGTTTTATTCAGTCTAAAATATTTTTCTATTTTCATTGAAAAACTTAGAATAATCTCGCACATAAATCCATAAAAAAATTAAAATAATATCAAACTTTCATCATACAAAAATAAATAAGTGGAAAACCATATTTCTATGGGCTTTCTGCCTTTCAATTATTAATAAAAATTTGGAATTAAGAATTACAATGCATGGAGTTTTGGATTTAAATAAAAAAAAAAAACAAGAAGATTCATGGAATTTTTTAATTTATAATGGAAATTAATCATATTAACATTGAATTGAATAAATTAAAGACAAAGAAATTATACTATTATTAATGGAACTAAATTACAAGACATGAATTAAAATAAAATAAAATAAAATAAAACTAACAAAAAAAAAGAACTCCAAATTATCCACTGCTCCAAACTCTCCAAAACTCAATGTCGAGGTTCAATTCTTTCTGTAGCCCAAAGCCTCTTTATTTAGTGTTTGGAGGTGATAAAATAAGCAAGGCTAGGTGGGTCCCATTCCCCAACTCAGTCAAACGCTTGCTGGCCGACTTCACTCTCCACGGTAACTTCTTCTTCTTTTTTCCTTTTTTTTTTTCTCTCTTCAGTTTGGTTGGTCCATGTTTTCTCTATTTGCACGGTTCCTTCCATTCTCATCCTTCCTATTTTTATCTCTTTCCTTTCTATTCTTTTCTGCTCATTATCTCCCACCATCAGCCAGTCTCATTCTCAGCGATTACCTTCTTCTATTTTTCACCTTATTTCTTTTCTCTGCATGGGACAAGTGGCTTGTCAGGTGGACTGATCTTCCTTCTTTTTCAATGGTTTTTCCTCTATTTGTTGTGTATGGTTTCACTCACAGATAAATCCTTTCTGCTGCATACAAGAGATCAGCTGAGTTGAAACATTCTCTCAATTTGTTTTGCTGATTTGAGCTTGGAATGGTAGCTTTCAATTTCGGCCTAAGCTTCTTGTTGTTGTCTTTTTTTAATTTTTCCATCTCCTATGTGCAGAGAAACAACCCAGTATCCCTTCCTTTATTTGGATTTCCTCATTCTTCCTCATACAGGTGGGTTGGGACCTTAAGAAACCAACCAGCTCTTTCTCTTTGTTTGCACGATGGCTACAAAGTGGGTTTCCTCTTCTTGCTAGCTGCTGCATGTATTCACACGGATCTGTTGTTTGGAATGTTGGCTGCGAAGATGTTGCTGCTATATTTCTCTTTTTATACTGCTTCAGCCTTCTCAAGTGGCTGCTCGATACAACAGTTTGCTGCTTTTCTTTCTTCTTCTTTACAACTGGTTTCTTCAAAACTTCTTAGAGTGTCTCTGCTTTCATGCTTGGCTAATTTTCTGCAAGGATTCTTCTATTTGTTGTTCTTCCATAGAATGCTTATAAATCTTTGCTGTAAAACCCAAAGCATACCACGTGCATTTCCATGCATTCACACACTTGGTATTTCATTACACTATGTTTAGAAACAACAGCCAACGCCCATTGGTGTTTTTGACATTTTGGGCTAAGCCAACAGGTGACTTCAACAATTACACATCTGTTTTATGTTTCTATGCAACCATATTAAAAACACACAAAAACACTTAATTAGATAAAATTAATTAACATGAGATACTAACCTTAATAATTTTAGATATAAAATATATAACAATAAAACTACAAAATAACCAAATTTCAAGAGCTAACTAATCTAATATTTAGAGGTAAATTTGTCATTTTCTAGTGTACATTAAATACATCTAAACTTAGATTTTGCTAGTCCTCGAGCAAAATTAAAATTAAAAACTAAAAATTAAATAAAAAAATCCTAAACTACACCACTTTCGCTGCCACTCTCGATTGTATTTAACATATGCAAGAAGCCTTTAAACTCCTATCTCACCACTAGTGGACGAGTTATAGTCTCGTGAGGGCTTCCAATGATGATACCCGCAAACATCAAATTTCAAAGAAGAAATATCTAAACAAAATTTAAATATCATACAACTCCAAGATTATTTTACAAAACTTATACCCGGAGTATAGTGTGTGATAGCCGAATATTAACATAGCCTTATTTTTCAAAATTCTCACAAGTTTTGTCAACCACCAGTTGAAAATACGCTTTGACTCCAAATCTCACCAGATATCTCTCAGAAAGACTTTCACACAGAGATTTGGCTAATTTTCTCTTAATAGTATATGTGAGTAGAATAATTTTTCAAATACAAATATCTCACATATTTATTATCAAATAACGGATAATATCAAAGAAAACTGTAGATCTCATGAATGGATGTCATTTTCCAAAGAACGTTGAAATAATACATCTTAATTCTTTTTTATCTATTCTCCAATTAAATACCATATTAACTGAGAATCAATAGGATTTCCTAATAGGATGAAATGTGGCTTAGGACCGGGTCATATCAAAGAAGGATAAAAAGACTCAAAAATTAATACTTTGACCAGAAAAAGTTAGAGGTTTTCAATATTTCACAAACGGGATATTTCTTCCTCTATTTTTCTTTAAAACATCATTTTTCTTTCTATTTTTTTTTTTTTCACATCCTACTTTTGATGTATAGATGTTCTCCTTCTCAATTCTTTTTTTTTCTTTTGTTTTTTTCATCATTTTTTTTAAGTACCATATTTTTCATAGAGTACTATCCCAATAACAATCATCTCTAACCTTTCCTGGGTCCTAAGAATAAGTCACAGATTTTTTCAATGTATGCTCAAACTCCACAACCGGAGTTGGATATGGATAACATGGTTAATCAATAAAATAGGCTAAATTTATAAAAAGCTCAAAACGGGAACTAACAGGATAATATATGACTAAAAATAGGTAGGCTTCAAATACTCAAACGATAAAAAATAATGGCCTATATCACTTCCTAAGCTTCATATGGATATTCTTCTCTTCAAATAAATTGAGAAGAATTTCAAGTGTAATAATTCAAAATTTTGATGTCATTCTCAATAATTTGACCAAAATCAAAGAATAATGAGATCTTCAACATACAATTCGCACATAAAAGAAAATAAGAATTTACTTATAACTCTCAGAAATAAAATCGAATGGCTTAAAAGCTCACTGGATCACAAGTCTCCAATGGTATTCTTCCGGTGATCACTCGACTCATGAATATTTATCTTTTTCCAGCTAATATTAACATGACTGTGTAAAAGTATTCCAAGCATAAATTTCACAAAATTCAAATGGAAAAACACGACATAAAATTTTTTATCCACATATTAATGCTAAAATCAAGATTTCTTTTTTTTTCATATTTTTTCAAATTTTCAAATTTTTTTTTTCAAAGACAAACACAAGACTGAATTTTTTTTCTTCAAAGACAAGCACAAGACTTTTTTTTTTTTTTTCAAAATGAACTAAAAAAAACACAGTAAACTAACATAGTGTAACCCCCAAATACCCCCAAACTTAAATTGAAAATTGTCCTCAATGTTCTCTAATCTACATTGATTAGTTGTAAATTAGAAGAAAATATCAGAAACGAACAAGTAAAAATTCAGAAAAATACCTGAGAGGCTCTCTTTATTCAAAACCTGCAAAAACAAATGGACAAAAACACAAAGACACTCTATTGACTCAAAACACAAAACTGACTCAACAAAAGTGAAAACCTAAACTAGTCAAACATCAATACATACACAGACTAACGCACATACAAACTCAACATAGACTCAGAGACACACACAAAATGCAAAAACCTAACCTAGACAGACTAGACAAAATGGACATACGGACACAGACAGAGTCAAACTCAGACATAGAATGACGGGTAGATGGATGAATGGGTGGATATGGATGGGCGGACCTTCCTATCCATCCTGGTGAGACGTTTGAACCACATGCTGACCCTTAGGGTTCAGGATAGGCTGACAAGGGAATTTCCCTCTCTCTTTCGTCTATCGCGATGGCTAAATGTCCAAGCTGTGTTTCGAGCTTGTGCATAGCATGCTGAGTGGATTGCATTAATTGCTGCAACGTATCCTCGAGAGAGGGCTTACGTTACTGAGAAGGACCAGATTGATAGGATGGATTTGGTTGGGGTGGATGATTTTGAGATGGATGGTAGGGTTGGTTCTGAGGTGGTTGGTACTGGGGAGGTTGATATGGCTGACCTTGACAATGAGGGGGTCCTTGACCTACTGGAGGTTGATTCTGACGCCATGAAAATTTGGATGATTCCGCCAATTAGGATTGTATGTGGTAGAAAAAAGGGTTCCCTGCTGTCTTCCAAAATTGAGTGCATTGGCCTGATCGGTTGAGCACTCAACATTCGATCCTATGGAAGGACAGTTTTGGGGCAATGTGTCCTAGGTTAGAACACAATGCGCAAACCTCAGCATGCATTCTCAATGATGGGTTCATCGTCTGAGACATCACTAAAGCATCTACTTTTTTCGTTAGGTTTGGTATCGCAATCTTAACGTCAAAGTCATTGTTAACCTCGTACAAACCTCCTCTCTTTGAGGTTTGTGCTGAATTATCACGTTTGGAGAAGTCCCATCGCTGAAAGCTTTCCGCCAATGATTTTAAGAAATTCCATTCATTGTTTGCAGTTAGTTGTAAAAATTCTCCACCCTGCATTAAACTCAACCATGGTACGGTTCGATGTGATTAAACCATCATAAAAGAATTCCACGAGTCTCCCCATTTCATAGCCGTGGTGGGGGCATTTACTCAACGAATCTTTGAATCTTTCCCATGACTCATAGAATTGTTCACCCTCTTTCTGATTAAAGTTTGAAATTTCTTTCTTGAGGGGGTTCGTTTTGATACAGAGAAAAATTTATTCAAAAATTTATTGGCCAACTGATCCCAAGTTGTGATGGAATTTGCATGTAGAGAATTTAGCCAAGATTTCGCTTTTTCTTTGTGAGAAAAAGGAAATAAACGAAGTCTAATCGATTCATCAGTGATGCCTTGAAGTTTGATGGTGGTGCAGATCTCTAAGAATTCTTTAACATGTAGATAAGGGTCCTCACGATCAAGTCCATGGAATGCGGGTAAAAGATGTAACAGGGCTGGTTTGAGTTCAAAGGCCACATTAATTGCTGGAACAACTATGTTGGATGGTGTGTTGGGTGTGACTGGTGAGAAGTAGTCTTAGAGGGTTTTCTCTTCAACTCTTTCTCCGGCCATGTTAGGTGATGGTGGTGGTGGTGAAGGTGGATTGTTTATATCTATGGTTGAGGTGGACTGAGCTCCGGACGCAACGATCAGTAAATTGACGGAAAACGTAACTCGAACCAAGTGATTGTTAGAGTCACGATGCCAATAATTCATACACAGACACGATCATTCACGCTCAATTAAATCCACACAAAATATGACCTAAACCTACACTGACACAGGGATCCTAAACTCTAGACTGCTCCTACTCTCCTTTTCAGAAAATTTAAACCTCCGAGGAGAGTTTAACTACAAGCATGGCCAGGTAAGTTTCTAGGTAAGTGGAGGAGCACAATGGCAATCTACGTAAGCTTCCACTTATCCTTTCGGCTATTTACATCTTGCTGACAAAACCAGTCTAGACACCTTCCTCGAAGAAAAACTATTCACCGGTGAAGTAAAAATAACTGAATTAAAGATGGTCCTAATGAGCATGAACAACCCTAAACGATGGTTCTAGATTGATTTTAATTGTGTAATGCATGAACCAATTTTACTATTTTTTTTTTTTGTATTTTGTGAATGTGAGGCTAAATTGCCAGTGGAAGATTCAAGCAAATATGAAAACAATAAGCAAACAATTTAACCTAATGTATGAACTAGCAACCTAAATGCGTGAGCAAATTAAATATGCAATTTTTATATTTTTTTTTTAAATACAAGACAACCTAATAAAATCTATATGAATGTATGAAAATTAAAAATTAAAGAAAGAGATTGAACGCGTGTACCTTGGCTTTTTGTTTTTACTTATTTAGCAAGTGCAATTTTTTATTTTTTTCCAGTAATTTTTTCGAGAAGAATTTTCAAAGCACCTGCACAAAACAAAACTTAAAACCATGGTGAAACATTTAATCACATAAAACATGCATGATTCCTAAACTAAATGCAGATTTCCTAATATTATAACTAATGGAGGAAATTAAATAATTGGAACCTAATTAAGAACTTTAAACTAAATTAAGACCATAAAATTTTCTAACTTAATATCCACCAATTTAATCCAAATTAGATTTTCAAATACGTTCAAAGTTGTTCCATGCTTTTTTTTTTTCAACACTATAACTGGAACATTCTAAATTTAGATATATTTTCTAAAAATAGAACATGACTAAATTGAATTAAAATTCTAAGATTAGAAAATGCTAAAAATAGAAACTAGATATTTTTGGAAGTTTCTAAAAATATATGTCTCCAAAAATAAAAAAATTCCAAATTTAGCAGTGATTCCAAGATTTAGATAATCTCCTGATTTGTTTTATTATTTTTAGAAACTTCTAAATAAGGTAACCTTCTTAAATTAGAGTTTCTAAGAAAAATAGAAACTTCTAATTTTAAAGAGTTGCCAAAAATAGATATTTCAAAATAAACATTATCTCCAAAAATAAATAATTCAAATGGCAATTTTCTAAGTTCCCCGGCAACGATGCCAAAAACTTGTTGTGTAAATTTTAAATTTATAACTCGGAAGCACACGAACTATTAGATAGTATAGCGATTGAGTGCGAGGTCGAAGCCATCGGAACTTAGGAAAATATATCCGTGAAAAAATACTACTGAATTACATAATTTAGGAAATATGGAGAAAAGTATGAAATATGGAATTATTTCTCTAATATATGAGCTTTAGTTTTAATTTAGAAATATTCTAGTCTTAAATATAGAATCTAACAACTTAACTAATTTAATTAAGATGGTGGAATTAATATAAAAATATAAACAATCTCAATCTAATTTAAAATACAAAATTAAGATGCAATTAAATTATTTCCAACCTAGTTCCACAATTTTTCAAGAGTTTGAATTTATAAACAAAAATAAAATTAAAGACACCTAAATTACCTTTGTACATGTTTACAGTGGAACTGGATCAAAGAATTATGGAGGATTTATTTTCTATATTTTAAAATATAATATTAAGGCCTAGAATATAGAGCTCATATTTATTATTTATCACGCACTCAAATTCTTCATCTATTAAGGTTGGTATATGTTTTCTCTGTTTGCACGGCTCTTTCCATTCTCATCCTTCCTATTTTTATCTCTCTTCTTTTGATTCTTTTCTGCTCATTATCTCTTCCACCATCAGCCAGTCTCATTCTTGGCAATTACATTCTTCTATTTTTCACCTTATTTCTTTCCTCTGCATGGGACAACTGGCTTGTCGGGTGGATTGATCTTCTTTCTTTTTCAATGGTTTTTCCTTTATTTGTTGTGTATGGTTTCACTCACAGATAAATCCTTTCTGCTGCAAACAAGATATCAGCTGAGTTGAAACATTCTCTCAATTTGTTTGCTGATTTGAGCTTGGAATGGTAGCTTTCAATTTCGGCCCAAGCTTCTTGTTGTTGTCTTTTTCTAATTTTTCCATCTCCTATGTGCAGAGAAACAACCCAGTATCCCTTCCCTTATTTGGATTTTCTCATTCTTTCCTCATACAGGCGGGTTGGGACCTCAAGAAACCAACCAGCTCTTTCTTTGTTTGCACGATGGCTACAAAGTGGGTTTCCTCTTCATGCTAGCTGCTGCATGTATTCACACGGATCTGCTGTTTGGAATGCTGGCTGCGAAGATGTCGCTGCTATATTTTCTCTTTTTATACTACTTCAGCCTTCTCAAGTGGCTGCTCGATACAACAGTTTGCTGCTTTTCTTTCTTCTTCTTTACAGTTGGTTTCTTCAAAACCTCTTAGAGTGTCTCTGCTTTCATGCTTGGCTAATTTTCTGCAAAGATTCTTCTATTTGTTGTTCTTCCATAGAATGCTTACAAATCTTTGTTGTAGAACGCAAAGCATACCACGTGCATTTCCATACATTCACACTTGTTATTTCTTTACACTATGTTTAGAAGCAACAGCCAACGCCCATTGGTGTTTTTGACATTTTGGGCTAAGCCAACGTGACTTCAATAATTACACGTCTGTCTTATGTTTCTATGCAACCATCCTAAAGACACACACAAACACTTAATTTGATAAAATTAATTAACATGAGATACTAACATTAATAATTTTAGATATAAAATATATAACAATAAAACTACAAAATAACAAAATTTCAAGCGCTAACTAATCTAATATTTAGAGGTAAATTTGTCATTTTCCAGTATACATCAACCGACGACTGTCGAATATGAATTCCAACTATCCATTTGGCGGGGAGTTCCACCCACCTCTGTGCCAGAGACACCTCTCTAGAATTTTTTATAGTGGTTCCGGGATACCTCCCCTTAATCCACTTCGGAACAAAGGTTTTAAAAGAAAATTAAAATCAAGAAGCATTTTCTTTTGAGGCTCTCTCTTCTGATGTGTGCTTCTTCGAGATCCCACCCATGTAAGCCAACGCTTTGCCCCTTAGCCATCATTTAGCAATCACAGTCTAGGGTGACAAGGAAATTGGTTCTACCAAAGGTTTCTAGTTTATGGTTCTCTCATTCTCACTTTCAAACTCAATCTCAAATTGGTTGTTTATGAGTTTTCATCCTTCATCTCTCTCTCACAACTCAATCCATTTGATTGGTTGTATCTGATTCCCCTAGTGTAAACCGAGAGAAAGAGAGAGACCGATCCTTCTGTTGGCCCTTTTTCAGCTGAGGGTTTAATTGATCTGTCCTAAGGATACCAACTGGTTGCATGAAAATTGGTTTATATAGCGAATGCAACAAGTTGAAGTAACGGTAATGTACTGACATGTCGGTCACACCGATAGGTTGGTGACTAGAAATGTTACCGTTACATTTTCGACTGTTGTGCATTAAGTACACTCCCAATGGTAATATTCTTTCCCGGTCGACATGTCGTTGTTGCTAATGGGTCGACACTTATGGTACCGAGAGGTCGGTCCATACGAGAGGGTCGTTTTATTGAAAAACATGCTAGAAAGTAGTTTCAACGTTGGAAACCTGTTACCCAGAACGACCTGTCGCCCATTACCGAAGGGTCAGTCCTGGTTACTCTCGATCTATCTTGAACTACTGATATGTCTGTTTTCTCGAGAGCCCACATGAGTTCTAAGTCGTTGACCACGAGGGGTCGTTTAAGCCTTTCACCGAAGAGTCGGTGCATACAAGACTCCCGATCAGAGGTATACCCAGAATGATAGTTCAACGTTTCAAAACCTACGTCATTTGGGTCGATCAATCTTTGACCACGATGGGACGATGTTGACTACACCGAGGGGTCGGTGAGATAGACTGGTTGTAACACCTCGGGTTTTCAGTTTATTATTTATTTAATTTTAATTATGAATTTTAGAATTAAATCTTATATGGATAAGGAATTGGGCCATGACCTAATTAGGACCCAACCAATGTTGGAATTGATTTTATTAAATGCAAATGGGTTGAATTAATTTAGTGATGAATTATATCTAATTTTAAACAAAAGATATTATGGCCGAGTAGTGAATTTGAAATATCCAAGTAAATGTTAAAAAATCAAATAAAGATTATCTTGGCCGAATTTTAGATAGTGATTTACATATTATGCACATGAGAGATATGTGGGATTTTTAAATCCACAATGATATGCTAGATATTTAAAAAAGGGATGAAATATCTATGAATTAAATTAAACGATTATTTGGATTATGATTAGGGTTATGCGCATAGTACTTGCTAATAAGAATTAAAGGAAGTCTTAATAAGGCAAGGGAAAGTCGGATATGGCTAATTAAAGAGGGAAAGTCGGCCATGGTTAAATAAGGAAGGTTTGACATATGACCAGTGTTTTGGTTATAACTTTTCACTCTGTTATCCGATTGTTTTGATTCTTTTTGCGTTGGAAAGAAGACGTTGTAGTTTACCACTTTTTCTGATTTGGAAGTTAACAAGGTTAAAACTGAGCTAAAATATAGTATACGTGTAAAAAAAAAAAGGGGGGGAAACACCAGAGGGCAAGATTCTATTAAGAACATTCTAATATTGGATTAAATGGAAGCTTAAAAGGAGAGGCAAGGAGAGGGTGCACGGTTTTTACAACTCCATTACCAAGTTTTTATTCCTCCCTCTCCCTCTCTCAATTCATCATTCTCTTCCACGGCAAAACAAGAGAAGAAAGGGTAGCAACAAGAAGGAGTTCTTGTTTGGAGAAAAGCAAAGGGAAAAGAAAGAAAATTGGAAGAGCAAGAAACCAAAGGGGAAAAGGTTAGTATCTTGTTTAATAATTTTATGTTTTGGAACAAAAAGAACCATAGGGTTCGGCCTTATGGTATGGCCGAACCCCATGCAAAGATGTGATTTAATTCTTGGGTTTTAAGATTGAAAAAAACCATGGAGAGATTGGATTTACTTCATTGGGGTTATGTTCTGAATCTTGGAACATGGAAAGACATGGTGATTTCATGATAAAACCATGGGGATTTATGGTTTAGAATTATAAATTTCAATGATGAAAATCCATGGAGGAGTTTAATAATTGTTAAAGAAAAATTAGATGAACATGTGAGTCGGCCTTGGTGTGGCCGAACCATGATTTCTAGATGGCTAAATTATTGGATCTAAAATAATAAAAGGAAGGGGTGAGGTTCGGCCATGGTGTATGGCCGAACCCCACCAAACTTTTTACGGAATTGATGATCGGTTATGATTGGATCTAAACCAATGGCTAAGATCATGAACCATAGGGTTCGGCCAAGGTGTATGGCCGAACCCCATGGGGTAATTTGGAATGGAGATTAAATAGGAAACTATCTAATTAAGGGAAGGGGCTGTTAAATTTAGAAAGCTTCCATGTATGGAAGGGATGGCTAAATTGGAAAGCACTCCAATTTTGGAAAGGAGTTTCTAATCTTAGAAAGTTCCCATTTATGGAAACCTTGCATTTATGGAAGATGTTAATTATGGAAAAGCCATCTAATTTTGGAAGGTGTTTCCAAATATGGAAAGGAAGTTGCTTATTAGGAAAGTTTCTATTCTTGGAAGTAGATATTAAAATTAGAAAATATCTACTTAAAGACCATAAAGATTATTTATGGAAAACCATTCCAAGAATGGAAGGTAAGGCTTGAGTATGGAACCTAATTTAAATGAATGGATTGATTGACATGAGTGAGGTTCGGCCATGATGTATGGCCGAACCCCACTAGGGTTTAGTTTTTGGAAACCTTGTTATTTGTGGAATATGATATTTAATCATAGAAGGGTTGGTGTTTAATTAAGAAACCTTCTAAATGTGGACCTTAGGTTAAAAATGGAAGGAAGAGTTATTTTTAGAAAACTTTCCATTTATGGAAGGAGGTTTATATTTTAGGTAAGTTAAATAGGGAAACCTTCTAATGATAGTAGGAGAGATTAATAAAGGAAAGTTCTATTCTTGGAAGGTGAAATCTAAATTTGGAGACCTTCCAATTATAGAAAGGTGGAGATTAATTGGAGATTATACACCATAGGGTTCGGCCATGGTGTATGGCCGAACCCCATGTTCTAAATTAAGGGATTAAAGGTATTTTTAATTCATGGTTTAAGGGCTGATTTATGAATCAGATTATGAACCTACATTATGAGTTAGGTTATGTGTAGTTTTAAAATAAAATCAAGGATACAATGTATGATATGAATTGATGGAGAAAGGGATGGCAAAAATGTAATTAAAATACCAAAGTAGGAGAACCATGGGTTCGGCCATACATCATGGCCGAACCCCATGAGATATGTTTGATGAACTTATTTGATTAAGGAAAATTTTAAGGTCTAATTATGGAAGATTTAAAGGAAGAAGGAAACCAATGGCATTTTGGTAAATATGAGAGAATGTTGGACATTGGGTTCGGCCATGGTGTATGGCCGAACCCCATGAATTATTTTAAGGGATTATGTGCTTTGGAAGCATGAATGGATGACTTGAAACATAAGCAAAGAAAAGGGACTAGGATTATCAACAGTTGCATTTTTGTAAATATGTTTAGTAAACCATGGGTTCGGCCATGGTGTATGGCCGAACCCCATTTGTTTATGGACTTAGAACCTTATAATTAGGTGAAACTTGGTATTGATTTATCATTATATTATAAGGTAACGAGATCCCGTAAGCAGTGCGCGATCGGTGATCGAATCTTGGACGGAAACGCAAAGACTTGTGAACGGTTTTAGGTAGGATTCTACCTCTTTGAAACCATGGATTATGTACTTGTTTTTATCTTATGTTTTGATGAAAATGTGTTTCAAATGATCTGATTTATTATTGAATTTCAAATGCTACGTTTACCTTGATTGAAATAGCATGGATTGATTATGTTACAAAGGTGATTTTACATGCTAGGTTTTATTTGTATAAAGAGCATGTATTGGATATGTTTTTCAAATGATGATTTTCAATACTATGTTTATGTTATAAAATAGCATGTGTTTCATTGGTATCTCATGCATGGCATGGGGTGAAGGATTTATAACTGGAGGGGTCACACTCCGGCGGGGCGTCTGAAAAACCTATGTGCAACACCTTGATGTGATTTCCATCAAGAAGATTTCCGGAGAGTCCACATTCCGTCGGGGTGACCGAAAGACCTATGTGGTAGGCACATTTATGTACAGGTGATGGGTGGGACTCATTGCATAATTGTCATCATTGCATGTCATAGATTTATATGGTTTTGATATCACTATGATATGTTTGGCACTAACCATGTGTTAGCCGTAACTGGAATACCTACTGGGCGCGTCAAACTAACACCCTACTTCTACCCTGTAGTTGGTGATACAAGTAATCAGGGAAACAATGAACCTAAGACGGACCAGGCATAGGAGCTTGGAGGATCTAATTTATATGTTTTGAAATAAATTACTCATGAACTTATATTTGAGTATTTGGATTCCGGAATGTAATAACTTAGATGGTTGAATATTTTGGTTTGATGATTATGACGTACTTTGCTATCTGAATGGATTAAACTTGGTTCTAATATTGACTCCGTATTTTTTTATGATTATGATTCCGCAGTTTTATGATTTTATTTCGCAAGCCGGTATTGCTATGTGTGAACTATTTATTTGGACTGAGTCCATACACACATAGGATTGGCCAGTTAAGGGTCAGACTTTGGAAGTTCGGACTTAACTCGGGTCGTGACTTCCAGCGCTCTATCACTCTACTCTGTTACAAAAAAAAAAAAATATACACTGAATTTACGGGAAGAAGCGAGTGAAAAAGGGCGGGGCGTTATACTGGTCGTGCTGACAGTGAACATAATTTATATTTCCAAGTTTTCTTCCATTTCATTGTCAAGCATCCTCACTAGGCTTTTTATGATTTAACTATTTGTTCTTCTAAGCCTGGGGATAGTCCTCTCTAAGGTGTGTGTACCACCTAAAGTCATCAATGGCCATAATACCTATTTTATGATTGTCATAACGACGAGTTTCAATATGGTGGAGCATGATCTTTACTCTTGATCATCTTGGGGCCTCCAAGCTTTCGGCAAGTGCTTCTAAGTCATGGAATTGACAAACAGAAGGTCTTGGCCAAGCCGAGGCACTAACAATCTCCCCCTTTGTCAATTTCATGACAAAACGTAGAAGTTAACCCATTTACAATCCCACCCTTATTACAACACATTTGAATACAAAAATATTATATTGATTACATGTACATATTCAAATGGAAAACAAGACTATGGTCTTCGCACATTCTTCTTCAGCTTGCTTCATTTCATTCTTCTTGTTCAAGTACATAAGCAATTAACACTAGAAAATCATTAGAGGGGTTACTCCCAAAACATAAATATTCATTCATGGACTAAACAAGATTTGTATTCAACCTCCCCATACTCCTTGATTTCCTAATGATCAACACTACCCATAACTTATTCAAGCTATCAGTCTTGAGAAGATTTCTCCCCCAATCTTCTTGAGTTTGATCTCCCAAACTTCAAGCATAGACATTCTCCCTATGTCTATTGGCTTTGATGCCCTTTAGATTCTATTAATTTCTCCCCCATTTTGTCATCCAATTGACAAATATTAGTAGGCCGACATCGAGTTCTAAGCACTACCCCATGCTTCTTGCATTTAGTGTTTCCATGAGTTTTTCTTCCAACTCATTTTATTATTCCCTACAGTCTAATGCATATCTCATGCGTTACTATTTTTCTCCTTCCTTCCCATGGGGTCAAGCCATTTACCCAGCTTCCATCTTTGGAGATTTTCTCCCCCATCCTTCAAGCTACATTCTATAGCGTTTTCTGCTCAGCTCTCCCATAAACTCAACTGCTTCTAAGTTTATTTTTCATCAAGCTTCCAAGCTTGCATTCACCTTCCTCCTTAAGCTATCATGACCAGTGACAGGGGCTAATCAGCACATAATTTGTGCTCCCCCAAACTTCATTGATGTGTACATTCTTACATCCTGATTCATATCTCTTTAACTTGCCAATACAAAACCAACTCATTCATCCCTGCATGTGAGTCTATTTAGCAAATACCATGCTATGTATAGACAAGAGATATAAGGCACTTCATCAGATTAACACATACAATAAATTAAACTATATATCAATTCATTGATAAGCAAATCACTACATATGGTTTAGGAGGAGGGGAAAGATGCTTAGTCAAAATATTAACTTAGTTTTTCCAAAACATGAAACATAATTCATGAAAAACTATCCTAAACAGAGCCATCAACGCTAGATTCGGGAACATCTTGGACTAACCTAGGTGATCTCTTGATGAAATGGGAGCTGGACACAGGGATTTGTCCGGTGGTCGAAGACTGGGATTCAGCTTTATCCTTTTTCGACATGGTTGCTAGGGAAGAGTTGACCAAGGCTTTTTCGAACACTAAATCTCACCAACACTGTGACACCATTGCTTCTGAAAGTGAGGGAAGCAAAAACCCTATGTTTTTTCTGCGAGATTTTGCTCCGAGAGGTCCTAACGACTAACTTAGGGCACGTGAGGAAATGAGAAAATAACCAGAGCTCAGCGGGAGGGGAAACGACGATTTTGAAATGATTTATGGTTTTCGCAGAAAGAGTCCTGTTTAATTTACTCTTTCTAATGTACCTACCGATCGTGACCAATGACCTGTCTGTGTCGATACGTCAATATATCGAACTGTCTCCCTTTGCGATTTTCCCTCCTTTCAGATTAGTGTTCTGAATTCCAACAGTACCGACTTGTCTGTACCTCCGACTAGTCTATCCTTCGACATGGGTTTTACAATGAAGGAAGACTGTGTATGTGTGTGTGTTTGTTCTTGTGATCTTCAGAGATCTTCAAGCCTTGCTTATACACCTTTTTATGCCAATGATGACACATACATTCACACTGTATTTGTACCATTTGAAGATTCAATTCACCCTTTTGAAGGTATGCACAAACCATGGATTACAGATCTCTTTTATGGATCCAAATTAATCCAAGATTCTTCGACACATTTAATTCACCGATTTAAGTATATTGTCCAAGTGTGTGATGTCATAAGATACGTCATTTCCAGATTTTAGGAAGGCAACGCATATATGAACATAATTTATTCCACATAATGTATAAATTGATGTTTATTGGAATGAAACTCAAAGCACACTAGTCATACATTCATTTCCTGATTTGAGTACTATACATGAATGATGTATGACCCTACACATACAGCTCTTATGCCTTTTATCATTTTATTACTCAAAACATGCTAAAATATTTTACCATTCTTTCAAGGGAGTTTCAATTCCTTGAAAAGAGCTGGCACTTAAATGGATTATTCAATCATTACTTTTGGTTGGTCACACCAAAACAAAATATCCATTTAATCGACATAGAACATATTTCATTCCACATGTGATTCACAAGTTTTGGATCCTTGGAATGAAACGACACTGTGTATGTCTATTAAACCAATTTTATCACATACATACCCTATACATGAGGTAATGCACACACTACATTCATTTCCTAAAGATGAATAAATCACATGGCATATGAAATGAAATGAGATAAGTATATTCCAATACAAGAGTTCATACCAACATGTACAAACAAGTATCTTGTATAAAATTAATCTAACAATCAAATAAGAACATGGATTAAAAACAAGATACATGATGATTCCAAAACATGTTTAAAATGTGGTACCAATAGTGGTATCCCTTCTCACATTTGAACCTAACATTGTGAGACTTGGAATCTAAGTTCACAATTCTGTGATGGCCTTTTGTCAAATCCGATTTTAGCCATGGGTGCTTTCCCATTTGATCCTATGGTTTCACATTCCAGATTTTTGTACCATGATGTTGGTCTCTAAGACATATCGATACATGGCCTTATAGGATACTTGGAGGTTACTACTTTCTTCAAGTTCCTTCCTCGGTCATCTTCTTCTCAGAGGATACAACTTGGACTTTTCCAATGAATGAAATTAACCAATCACCTATATTTTTCAACTCAAATTTATTGATAGGTGATGATATCCATTGGGCTACAAGAGGCAATTTTCAGTGGATTCTTTCAACCTCTTTGTTGTTTCATGTCTTTTAAATATTTTGACAGCATGTCATGAAATAACACTGATGAATGCTACATATGTTTGGTTTTCGTGCATAGCCTATTCATCACTTGTCCCAGCAGTTTTGGTCTTTGGGCTTAGTGGTCATGGAAGTTAAAGTTTACACTTCATAGGCACAGACCACTTTCTATTCACCTATTTCCAACTATATTTTATGATGAAAACATTTTTTCATAAAAAACAGAGACTTGGAAAATCATGGCTTTCCCTTATAGCCATTGTTATAGCACGGATCAACTTGGATAGTTATATCCTTTCTTAAGAGCACCAGGCTCTGATATCAATTGAAAGTTTCCATTTCAATGTGCTAGAACATCGTGATTGATCCTAGAGGGGGGTGAATAGATAATCCCATTTTTAATGGTTTCACAAATTTCTTGATTATTTGAATTGCAACGGATTGTTTAATCAAGAGATTTGTTTAGTGTGATAATTTCATTGGTCGATCACACAAAGATAATGACCTGTTACATAAAATTTGATTATTGATGATTGTGCATAATGTGTAGACTAAGATAATCAATATGCAAAGCGATGTGTGTTTAAAGAGTATTTAAAAACTAAATACACACATAGATCAAACACCATAAGACCATTTTAAAGTGGTTCGATCAGCCAACCTACATCCACTGTTAGGACTCGCTCAACCTTGAGCTATCCCCAAAATCAACTAAGTGGGGACTTACACTCTCACAATTAAAGTAGGAATTCCACCTCACTCAATCGGTTGGGAATTTCACCCACCACTGTCGAATAGGAATCCACCTATCTAATTGGCCGGGAGCCACCTCTGTGCTAGAGACACCGCTCCAGAATTTTTTATAGTGGTTTCGGGGTACCTCCCTTATTCCACTTCGGAACAAAGGTTTTAAGAAAATTAAAACCAAGAAGCACTTGCCTTTGAAGCTCTCTCTTCTGATGTGTGCTTCTTCAAGATCCCACCCATGTATGTCGACGCTCCGCCCCTTAGCCGTTTTAGCAATCACTGTCCAGGGTGACAAGGAAACTGGGTCTACCAATGGTTTCCTAATTTTGGTTCTCTCCTTCTCACTTTCAAACTCAATCCTCAGATTGGTTGTTTATGATTTTTCATCCTTCCTCTCTCTCTCATAACTCAATCTATTTGATTGGTTGTATTTGATTCCCCTAGTGTAAGTCCGAGAGAGAAAGAATGATCCTTCTGTTGGCCCTTGTTAAGCTGAGGGTCCAACTGATCCGTCCGAAGGATACCAACTGATTGCATGAAGATTGGTTTATATAACGAAGGCAACCAGTTGAAGTAACGGTAATGTACCGACATGTCGGTCGCACCGAGGGGTCGGTGACTACATATGTTACCGTTACATTTCCGACCGTTGTGCATTAAGTGCACTCCCAACGGTAATATTCTTTTTTCGGTCGACATGTCATTGTCATCGATAGGTCAACACTTATGGTACCGAGAGGTCGGTCTATACGAGAGGCTCGTTCTGGTGCAAAACATGCTAGAAAGTAGTTTCAACTTTGGAAACCTGTTACTCAGAACGACATGTCACCCATTACCGAGGGGGTCGGTTCTGGTACTCTCGATCGGTCTTGAATTATCAATTTTTGTTTTCTCGAGAGCCCACCTGAGTTCTAAATCCGGAACTCAAAAGTCTTGATCGAAGTTGTTGACCATGAGGGGTAGTTTTCGCCTTTTACCGACGAGTCGATGCATACAAGACTTTCGATCAGAGGTATACCCAGAATGACAATTCAACATTCTAGAACCTGTCATTCGAGCCGACCAGTCTTTGACCACAATGGGTCGATCCTGACTACACGAGGGGTCGGTGAGATAGAGTGGTCGTGCTGACAATGGACATAATTTATTTCCAAGTTTGCTTACATTTCACTGTCATCCTCACTAGTTTTTTTATGATTTAGCTATTTGTTCTTCAAAGCTTAGGGATAATCCTCTAAGGTGTGGGTACCACCTAAAGTCATCTATGGCCATAATACCTGTTTTGTGATTGCCATAACGATGAGCAATTCGGTGAAGCATGATCTTTACTCTTGATCATCTTGGGTCTTCAAACTTCCGGCAAGTGCTTCTTTCCAAGTCATAGAATGACAAAACAGGGCCTTGGCCAAACCGAGGCACTAACAAGAGTTAAGGTATGGGAGTTGGTGCAGAAAATAAAGATTGCAAAGAATGAAAGGGAATGGAAGGTTAAAGCAGAGGCTGGAGGCAACAGATTTTGGACGATGGATTGGCCGAGCGATGGTGGGTGTAAGCGAGTTTGATTAAGGTATGGCTTGCTGATGGGGTTGAGGTGGATGAAGGTATTAGCAGCAACATACCTAGGTTATTAGGCGAAGGTGGACATAGCATCTGGGCGTTCAGTAACCAAACCAGTGCAACACGACGGGCGATAAGCAGGCCCGACGTTGTTGGGTTTGGGAAAGGTTCAAATGCTTGCAGGGGAGGAGATAAAAAATCCAGAGTTGCTGATGAACGCTGGCGACAAAAAAACCTTAGAGGAAGAAGAACACCGTCGATCTCCGAAGGAAGGAAGAGAAACTCAAATCCACGAGCAAGAAGAAGGGGATAAACAGGGTAAAACCCAAAATCAATTCATTATCAAAATTTGCATCCTCTAATTGGGGTTTTTATAAGAAAACTCAAAACTAAAAATAGCAACAAAATAAAACGAAAACAGAATAATAAAAATAGAAATAATCCCTAATAAATCTAATCTTACAAATAAAGCAATGAAAAAAATAAATAGAAATTTATATAATTCTTTGATTTCTTGATTGAGTTTCTTGATTCGGCTGGGTTTGCCACTCTAGGCTGATTCGATCTTGGGTTGATGGATGTTCGTGCTACATCAGTCTCTCCAGGTTGAAAAAAGGAAACCCCTCAAGTTTGGATCCAATGTGAGAACCTTCTATATTTGATGGTGTTTTTCTTGTACCTTGAAGGCTCGAGCATGTTGAACATACCACTCAGTAATTCATAGTGAACCTTGTCATCAAATGATTTCAATAGGCGCACAGGGTTCTAGAATAACAACAGTTGCAACACAATGCAAAATTTCTCCAACAAGTGAGAGGTCTCTTGACGTCAGATATCAATATGGATCACACTCGATGAAATCCTACTTCTTTGACACTTGTGATACTTGTGGTGCATTTAACAACTGGAACAACAATGGTTGATCATTACTCGCCGATTGCATCGATTGGGACGGCAATGCAGCTGATTGAGTCACCAAACTAGCACTGGCACTGGCAGTGGAGTTTTTTATACCAAGCATTCTTCTTATGGCTAGATCCAATCTCCTGGTCCCTGCGGAAAGGAAAAAGAATTTCACGTTCTTCCTTTCGGGAAGGGAGGATTAGGGAAATCCTATTGATTGCTGCTTTCTCCAGACCTCCGCGGGAAAAGCATGAAAAAAAAAGGCTCGAATGGTACGATCTCCGTCACCCCAGAATGAAAGGGGTGATCTCGTAGTTCTTGGTCTGTGAAGATGCGTTGTTAGGTGCTCCATTTCCCATTGAGGCCGAACCTAAACCTGTGCTCGAGAGATAGCTGTCCATACACTGATAAGGGATGTAGTGTTTGCACAGATTGCAATTGTGTAGAGGACATTGTCGCTAGGAGAAATGGCATGATTTCTGGGGCAGATGGCACGTATATCGATATGATCTCTGAAGAAACTATCATGCATCCTGAGGTATCAGGCACGGATTCTGAGACAGCGGGCACAGTTTTGAAGTTTCACTTGGGAAAAAGGCACAATTCCCAATGTCGACTCTGACTCGACCAATGTCGGGACGTTGTCTGTGTCTGGTGGTTCAAGTGAGAGGTCCGGGACCGATGCAAGGTCCGCGATAGTCTTATTTGTGAGCCACTACGACGTTGCTTGTTTCTTTGGACTTTTGCTCATTAGGGACAGAAAGGAAACGAGCGTAACAATCTTTTCAACTGTGACCATGATTTCATAGGAAGCTTGCCTTGTCGCTTGCGGGTGGTGTGTAACTTTTCCCATTACGCATATGCTTCACTGAGGAAAAACGTCACACTTCACTTTCTTCGCTTAGTCGATTTTCCAGTAATCGAGAAAACGCTCGACTTTCGAAAGCCAATTGGGGAAGTCCTGATTGTATAGTTGACCTCTGAAGGATGGGAAGTCACCTCCATATGGTACTCCTGACTTACGGGATTATACGTCTCATGTCGAATAAAAAATTCTTCAATCTCATCATCTTCGCTCGAATCATAGGAAGTTATAATTTATTTATTTATTTTATTCAGAATGTCGAGGAAAGTCTCACCCGATGAAAATCGGTGAGATCTGGCTCTGAAAACCAATTGATGCAGGCTATCTCACACGTTCACAATAAAGAAGGGCAAACCTTCGTTTGGGAACGAGCTAATAATCAAGGCTCTGAATACCAATTGATGCAGCGGGTAAGATCGGGTGACGGGGTATGATGGTTCTAATCGGGTTCTATGGATATAATGGAATTATCTAATGGGTTAATGAATAATTAAATGGGAAAAATAATGAATAAAAAGAAAAATAAATGAAAATAAAGAAACAAATCAAAATAGAAATTGTTTTGATCGGCCTTCTAAATCTCAAGTTCTTCGTGGTTTTGCTGTCTCAGATCCTGTACTACATCACGAGCCTTGGGGTTGAGGTGAGACTACGGTACATGCTGGTTTTTGTTAGAGATATTCCAAGTTCTTAAATCAGGTAAAAGAATAAATAAGAGTTTAAAAATGAAATTTATTGAAGTTGAGATTGAATAAAAAATTTTAACCACCACTAATAGCAGGGAGGCTGTTTAGGTGCACCCAGGGGTCAAAAAAATGCCCCGGGATATTTCGGCCGATAATTTTCTCTCTCCTCCGATATCGACATTTCTCTCTCCTCCGATATCGGAACCGTGAAAAAATAGTAAAAAATCGTGAAGAACCGTGAAGAACCGCAAAAAACCGCAAAAAACAGTGAAAAACCGTGAAAGCCGTAAAGGAAACGTTGAAAACAGTAAAACCGTTAAAAACCGTAAAAACCGTGAAAACCCATATCGGTTTTTTTTTTAAAAAAAATCTTTTAAATACCAATATTTATGCATATCGACCGATATGGTGACCGATATTGCGGACCGAATATCGGCCATATCGGTCGATATTCGTTTTGTACGGCCGATACATATCGTATCTGCTGATATTGTTCGGTCTTAAAAAACCGATACATATCGGACGATACGATATGTATAGGCCAATATTTGGACCCTGGGTGCAGCTAGAGGTCTTAGAAAGGGCACACCCACTATTGGGCAATCAAATAAGACAAGGGTGGCACTAATGGGAAGTTATTTCATGATGGACTAACAGTAGTCCCGTAGGAGATTAAATGACAACATGCACCAAGGAAAATAATCACTTAACAATAATTTAATTAAAGATGGGTGGGCAATAAACAGCTGGGAATTCATCTCAATTAGATTCAAGTACTAACGAAGGAAAAATAACTTGAGGAATCCAAATGAATTTCGTGTTGAGGTCGTTGGCCCACATTGGCCCACATTGGCCCCTGATTTTTCACATAGTTGCTAATCACAACAATCAAATTTTAAAGAAATCTATCACCAATCCAAAATTAAAAGAAGGGTGAAGATGAGTCCAACGGTAAAGGCTGAGACCAACTGGCCTCAGTTTAATCAGATAGAGTTAGATTTTATTTAAATACAGGGAACCCACAACAACTGATAACACAAGGGATATTATTAAGGCTAAGTTGAAACAGAAAAACAACAGGATAATCCTAGTAACTTAAACAAATTAATCACATGAAATACAATGGTAAATACTTATCTAAAAAAATGGGCAAGATTGGTCACCAGTGTCTGGTAAGGGCCAGCCCAAAATAAAATCCATTGTTTAAAAGTAGAGGGTGAAAGAGGTTGAAGGATGCACTCAGTTGCTCAGAGAATGAACATGTGTCCAAGCATAACAGATTACATACCGCCAAATACAGAATCAAAATGGATGAAAAAAAAAATTACAAAACATAAAGACACATAAAATAACAGCTGATTGATAGAATGGCTGCAGCTTGGTAAGGATAAATATGGATTCTGCTCCATTTCAATCGATTGCATGGCCTTACAGGTACTCCTAGCTAAAGTCACTTGGATTTAGATATGTTGTGCAAATTTTAAATTTAAAACTCGCAAGCGCACGAATCATTAGATAGTATAGTGATTAAGTGCGAGGTCGAACCTATCGGAACTTAGGAAAATATATCGTGAAAATACACCATTGAATTAAGTATCTTAAGAACTTTGAGAAATATGGAGATAAGTCATGAACATGGAATTATTTCTCTAATCTATGTATTTTATTTTTATTTAGAAACATTCTACATTTAAACATAGAATCTAATTTAAACTAATTTTAATATGATGTGGATTTAATAAAAAATTAATCTAATTTAATACAAAATTAAGATGCAATTAAATTTTTCCAACCTAGTTCATCAATTTCAAGAGTTTTTGAATTTATAAACTAAGAAAATAAAAGAAACGATTACTTATTTATATATTTACAATGGAATTGGATCAAGTACTAAGATGACATCATGTCCCATATCTCATCTAATGAAAACAAGACCTAGACCATGGAGCTCTCGTAAATTACCAAAATTTGATTCAAGTTTTCATTCATAAACAATCTTAAAGACCACAGGAATTTCATTAAACATAGATTAATCAAACCAAACCTTGGGCTTAGACATATTTTATACTTAAATTTTAGTTCTAAAATAAATCTCACACTCTAATAGTGCCTTAGAATAAAAAATTAAGTTCCAACTATCCCAACAAATCTCATTCAATTTGAAAAACCTTAGGTAAATCCCGACATGAATTTGTAATAAAATCAAATTGTCATCATCAAATTTTGAGAATTGGAAAACCATAATTCTACAACTCATCTTGATTTCATTAATTGAAAATGAATTAAATTTAGGAATTGAAAATAAAAATAACAAGAGAATAAAAAAATCCAAACTCTAAGTCGACCCTCTCCTTAATCTCTTTTCAAATCCTTTCTTTAGCCTCTTAATTCCTTGTACCCAGTTCGAATCTCATTGTGAAGAGAGTGGTTCAATTTGTAGAGGGAGAGGTAAATTTAGTAACCAGTGGGTCCCACTCCAATTCATTCGGTGGCAAAAGAAATCAGACCTCTTTCCTTTATTCTCCATTGTGGCTTCTTTCAAGAACAAGGCATGTGGGCCACTTTTTCCTATTCTTTCTTTTATGCTCCTTTCTATTTGTACTTTGGCTTTTTTCTCTGCTTCACTTTCATTCAGAATTGGCTGCTTAAGTTTGGTTGCTTTTTAGGTCAAAACAGCCCAAGACCTTCTATGAACAACTCAGAAGCGCTGCTATGTAGTGCCTTTGCTGTCCCGATCTAATATTGGTTATTACAACACATTGCTCTTCAAATCTTCTTCCTGCTTGCTGTTTTTCTCAATGGGTTGCTGCCGATTAGATCTTTCTCTCCATGTCTGGGTGAGAAGATGTTGTCCAAATAAGACAAGACTGTTTGCTGTTTGATTGATGATTGCAACTGATTTCTTTCCTTTGGTAGCTGATTGCTTTCTGTTGAATGACTTCTCATTTTCTCTGCTTTGCTTTTGCAAGAGTGGTTGGCTGATTTGCAATTGCAAGTTACTCAGCCTTGTTGACTCTGTATTTGGTTGCTGTATTGTTTCTGTCCTTTTCACAAGAGCCTTTGTTTTTTATTATTTTGAGCAATCAATACAAGTTGAGAAAATACTTCAATTTAGCCTAATTAAGCCGATCTCGGGTTTAGACGCTCCACCCTTTTTCACTCGCTTCTTCCCGTAAATTAAGCCGATCTCAGGTGAGTATGGATTTAAAATGGTAGTTAAATGGTTCAAGAGGAATTAAAGGATCATAGGATTCAGCCATGGTGTATGGCCAAACCCCATGGAGTTGGATAGGTATTTTAATATATGTTAATTGATTAAAATGGAAGGAGGGTTATTATTTTAGAAAGAAATTAATGATGGATTTTTTCTATGGTGATGTTCGGCCATGGTGCATGGCCGAACCGCACTAGGGTTTTTATGAAGGAGGTTGCTAAATTAGAAAGTTTTTAATTATGGAAGGTGGAGATAAATTTGGAAAGCTTCCAATTATGGAAGGATGGGGTTTATTTATGGAAACCTTCTAATTATGGAAGGATGGAGATAAATTTGGAAACATTTTTAATTTTGGAAGATGATTTCTAAATATGGAAGTTGTCATTAAATTAGAAAGAATCTAAAGATAGAAAGTAAATGAAAAAGGATGGATTTGTCTCAATTGGGTGAGGTTCGGCCATGGTGTATGGCCGAACCCCACTAGAGTTTATTTATGGAAGATGCATGCTAATTTTGGGAACTATTATTTATGGAAAGAACTTGGAATTATGGATCCAAGAAAAGGAGTTGATAAATTTAGAAAGTTTCTATTTAGGGACTTTCTAAGTAGGGAAGTTGGATATGGAATTTAGAAAGCTTCTAAATTTGGACCTTCTAATTAGGGACTTGTTAATTATGGGTTTAGGTGTATGTATTAATTATAGAAGGTTGGAAATAATTAGGCCAATGGCAAATGTAAATAAGGTCTAGAATGAAGGACCATGGGTTCGGCCATGGTGTATGGCCGAACCACATGGGGAATATTTTGGGAATAAGGAATTGATTATGGAATTAATATGGGGATTGGTTTATGGACTTAAAATATTGTAAATCAAATGGAACTTGGTTTTGATTGATTGTTATATTTTAAAGTAACGGGACCTCACAAGGTGTTTATGATCGTGAGCGGTTACCGGACAAAAGAAGCAAGGACACGTTAGCGGTCTTTGGTAGGATTCCACCTCTTTGAAACCATGGGTTTATGTACATTGTCTTTATCTTATTTTTGATGAAATTATGTTGCAAAAGATATGTTTCAAGTATGATTTTAAATGCTATGTTTATATGATAAAATAACATGTGTTGGTTATGTTTAAAAATGTGATTTTAAATGCTATATTTTGTATTTTATTAGCGTGTTGGCATTTGCATCTCATGCATGGCATGAGAGGGATGAACAATAGCCTGAGATCCACCACTCCGTCGGGGCGTCCGTAAAACAAATCGTGGGGGATACCTTGATGAGGAGCTTTCCATCAAGAGGATACTATGTAGCCGGAGATCCACCACTCTGTCGGGGCATCTGTAAAATAAATTGTGGGGGATACCTTGATGAGGAGTTTTCCATCAAGATGATTTTGTGATAGGTGGGACTTATTGCATATGATAGCATGGCATGGCATTGAATCGGTATGATTATGATCTTTATTATCATGCAAGGTTTTCAGTTTTTATCTCTATGATTGGATCTCTCTATTATCATACACTGTTTTGGATACGATGCTTTATAAGTATGGTATGATTTATTATAACTGGATTTGATATTTATTATATCTAGATTTTTGGTACTAACCCATGTGTTAACCCTAATTGGAATACCTACTGGACGCGTTATACTAACGTCCTACTTCTACCCTAGTGGATGATACAGGAAACAAGGAGAACGATGAACGCGAAACGGGCCAGGCATAGGAGCTTGGAGGATTAAAATTTATATTTTGTTTAAGATACTCATGGGCTTGTATTTTGAGTATCTAGAATTCGGATTGTAATAATTTAGATGAATTTGCTATGGTTGGATATTTTATTGATAATATGATATGATAATGATGATTAAAGACTTGCCGTACTTTGCTAGCTGAATGGAATAGAACTGTGTTCTATTAGTTTCTGTATGTTATGATTTTTATTCCGCATGTTTATATTTGTAATGCCCGCCCTTTTTCACTCAATTCTTCCTGTAAATTTAGTCTATTTTTTTTTATAATAGAGTAGAGTGATAAAGTACGGACGTCACTACGCGAGCTAAGTCCGAACTTCCAAAGTTCGACCCTTAACTGGCCTACCCTATGTGTGCATAGACCAAGTCCACGAACATGGTTCACACATAGCAATATCAACTTGTGGAATAAAAATCATAACCTGCGGAATCATAACATCAATTTGCGGAATCATAATAGAACCAAGTTCTATTCCATTCAGATAGCAAAGTACGTCAAGTCCTTGTCCATAATTAAAACATCATAATTATCAATAAATCCAACCATCTAAGTTATTACATTCCGTAATCTAGATACTCAAATACATACAAGTTCATGAGTAAATATATTTCAAACATAATAAGTCTTCCAAGCTCATATGCCTGGCCCGTCTTGCATTCCTCGTTCCCCTGATTACCTGTGTCATCAACTAGGGTAGAAGTAGGGCGTTAGAACAACGCGCCCAGTAGGTATTCTAGTTACGGTTAACACATGGTTAGTACAAAACATATATTATAAAATAATATATAAAACCATGTAAAACCATGCCATGCAATGATGACAACTGCAATGAGTCCCACCCATCATCATGTACATAAAAGTACCCACCACATAGGTCTTTCGGATGCCTCGACGGAGTGTGGACCCTCCGGAATCTTCTTGTAACACCCTGGAATTTCAAAGTTAGCAATTTATATGAAATTATTCATATTTACGGAATTGCCATTGTGATATAATTGATTTGAATTTAAATGGGTCAATGGTTCAATCAAGACCCAAAGGATGGTAATTTTATTTACAAAACAAATAAAATGTATAAGATATACTTAAACGGGTCAAAAGTCATAATTGGGTCAAATTTTGTTAAATGGGTCAAAAATGACCAAATTGGACCCAATGGGTCGTAGTTGACATACTATTTGGTGAGCTCAAAGCTAATTGAGTTAAGATGAGTTAAACTGTTTGAGTTGGGTTTGAGTGGAAATAAATGTTGGAGTTGAGTTGAGTGGAATTTATTAGTTGAGTTACATTAATGAATGAGTTAAGTTGGGTGAGTTAAATAATGAGTTGGATGAATAAATATTTCAAGTAAGTGAATGAGAGTGGTGTACTGATTGCAAGGTGTTAACACAATCGAAAAAAACGTTGGATGCATGGGAAACATTAGCATGCATGTAACTCCCATCTAAGTGATGAATAAAATGGGAGTTACATTTGAAGTTACATGGGTTGCATGGGAGACGTTGGAGGAGGGGAGGAGTTTCATCTAAGTGATGAAACTCCAATTTGAATTGTTAATGAGAGATGAATGAGGAGAAGACTTAAAAAAACAAGCATAGGGTCGTTGGAATATGATGGGTTTCATCTTAAAGGAAACAGCCAATGGGAGGAGGTAAAGCATGGGGTTTCAAATCTGTAAGATGAATGAAAGTGGGCTGTTACAAAGACTAGCCATTGGAGTGGGAGTTCATTTCCATATGAAACTCTCACCTCCAATAAAGAGATGTTGGATGCTAGGGGGGGTGTTTCATTCCATAGATGAAACCCCTTAAACTTTAATTATGGAGAGGGAGTTACACAAAGTTAAACCTTGGGCTGAATTTGTTAGCCAAGAGGATTTCATCTCTCTTCCTCTCTTAGGCGTCCTCCATATCTTCAAACACAGCAGCTGGTCACTGATTTGCAATCAGTCCTTGGTTGCTTTCTTTCACCAAGACAAAAGCACAAATTGAGCAAAGGAGAGGCATCAAGGTTTCTCATCCAAAGCCATAATTCTTTCTCTCTCTCTACCTCTTTGCCGTTTTCTACATTTCAAAAATTAGAGCAGCAGCTGATTGCTTAATCAGTCCTTGACCATCAAGGAATCAAGAAGAAGGAGAGGCTAAGAAAGGGAAAGGAACAAGCCGGAGTGAAGTCAATTGGAGGAGTCGCGAAACAGTAGGTTTTCGATAAACAATTTTTTAAATCATAATCCGGCCATTGGATGGCCGAATCTAATAAGGGTTAGATATTAGTTGGAAGCATGAATAATAAAAATGGTTAGGGTTCGGCCACATGGGATGGCTGAACCCCATGAAAAGAACGGGTTAATTTACATGGTTTTGGAACAAAATTATGGACTGTTTTTGGATGCTTAGATTTTCATGCTTTGAAAAATTCTAAATTATGGTTTTAAGTGTCATGTTGGGTTATGGATTGGCCGACACATCAAGGGATTAATCTTGAATGAGATTGTTCAAAAAGGAGAGAAAATACATCATTGGGTTCGGCCATTTTGGTTGGCCGAACCCCATGATAAAAGTGGATTAAGTTTGATGTTTTTAAAGGACAACATGGTAAATTTTATATATGTCAAATGGGTCATTGTGGCCAAAAATCAGTAAGTAGGATGAGAAGATTTACATCAAGGAAACCTTGGGGTTCGGCCATGTGTATGGCCTAACCCCATGGACTGTTTTTGATGGTTATTTGGGTCAAGTGTAGGATGGGTTTTTATGTAAACATAATGTGCTTTGATTTAGGAATAAACTAAGTTTATAAATGGATAAATGGATCTAAACCATAGGCCATGAGGTTCAGCCAATTGGGTGGGCCGAACCCATGAAATGGTATGACATTTCATGGAAGTATTAAATGGTTTGTGAGATTTTAAAGGATTTAAAGTGAAGATAAACTGTTTTAGGTATGGCTTGGCTGAACCATATTAATACTATGGTTAAATTATGGATTAAAACCATGGACAAAGGTTGGATTAATTACACTAAGAACCATAGGGTTCGACCATATGTATGGCCGAACCCCATGGACTGTTATGTGGATATTTGGATTGAGTTTTACAAAATGGAAATCATACAAAGTGATGGGCTTATTGGATGGTTTTGAAAGGTAAAAACATGATAACATTATACTGTTATCCTATGTCTAAATGAGACCAAAAACATGTTTAAAAGGACCAAAACATGGATATAGGGTTCGGCCACCTTGGATGGCCGAACCCCATGTAAGTATTTGATTGTTTGGTTTGACTTTCAAGAAGATGGAAATCACATCAATTATGGACTTAATACTTAGATGGTATTAATTAAATAAAAGAGTTACAAAGGTTTAAATGGGTGAGGTTCGGCCATGGGGTATGGCCGAACCCCACAAAGTGGATTTTTGGGATTTAAATCAAATTAGAATCATATGGTCGAATGATTAACTTGCTGCATTGTACATAGGGTATTCGGATTTCTAGAACTGTGTACAAAGCCGTGATCGAGACGGTTCAAAGAAAGGGTCGAACAAAGTAAACTAGTGTACGTTTCCTACCTTTATTGTAACCACTATTCCATATGTTTTACGTTGATTTCAATAACTTATATGTTTGTAAAGTTATGTTTCTAAATGACATGTTTGCATAGACATCTCATGCATGGCATGGGATGATGGTGTTGTAACCGGAGGCCACACTCCGTCGGGGCGTTCGAAAGACCACTGTGGGGTATCCTGATGATGAGAATCTCATCAGGAGGAATCCGGAGGCCACACTCCGTCGGGGCGTCCGAAAGACCACTGTGGGTTACCTTGACGATGAGAATCCTATCAAGTGATGGCTATGTTGAATGGTGATGGATGGGACTCATTTCATACATAGCATGTTTTTATGAAATTTTGTCTCACATGTATTATTATTATATTATTTGCAAGTTTTTTACTAACCATGTGGTAGCCCTATTCGGAAACACTACTGGGCGCGTTGATCTAACGTCCTATCATATCCTTAGTGGATGACGGAGGGAAAGGGAAGAACGTGGATCAAGAAGGGGACCAAGCATTGAACTTGGCGGTTTGAATGATTTTGAATGGATCTGAATGGATTATACATGGATGTGTAATTTGAATTGGACAATGTAATTTGGTAATTAGTTATGTTGGCTTGTAATAAGTAGATAAGTAGATGCTGTGGATTGGTTTATTTTGGATGGTTGGATTGAATGGTAGATTAATATTATTTAGTAATTTTGGAGAATAAGATTATGTACTTTGCTATCTAAGAATAGAAAATTGGAATAGTCATAGGTTCTATTATAACCCTAGTTAGATTAAAACTAAGTTAATTCCGCAAGTTATATGTACCATGTGCGGATCAGTTTTATGGACTTAGTTCATACGCACATGGCTTGGCCAGTTAAGGGTCGGATTTAGAGATCCGAACTTAACTCGCGTCGTGACACTCTGCCCCGATCACATGATTATTATATTTAAAAAAAGATAAACTCTGAAAATTAGAGTGAAAAAGGGCGGGGTGTTACACTTCTTGATGGAAATCACATCAAGGTACCGTACATAGGTTTTTCGGACGCTCCGACTGAGTGTGACCCCTCCGGTTACAAATCCTCCACCCCATGCCATGTATGAGATGCCAAATGACTACATGCTATTTTATAACATAAACATAGCATTTAAAATCACCTTTTGAAACAAATCAACACATGCTATTCATACAATTAAACATAGCATTTGAAATTCAATAATAAAGAATATCCTTTGAAACATATTTTCATCAAACATAAGATAAAACAAATGTACATAATCCATGGTTTTCAAAGAGGTGGAATCCTACCAAAGACCCGCTAACGTGTGCTTGCGTCTTTCGTCCAAGAATCGATCACCGATTGCGCACCGCTTGCGAGATCCCGTTACCTTATATATAATAATCAATCAACACCGAGTCCTACTTGATTTGCAAGGTTCTAAATCCATAAACAAAACCCCATGGGATTCGGCCATACACCATGGCCGAACCCATGGTCTAATCTTTAGTTAATTACAATTATGCCATTGTTCATAACCATAGCCCTTTTTCTTTGCTTAGGTTCCAAATAATCCATACATATTTTTTAATCCAAACACATAGTCCCATAAATAATTTATGGGGTTCGGCCATACACCATGGCTGAACCCTATGTCCAATATTTCCATAATTTACAAGATTGCCATTGGTTCCCTCATTCACTTAAATTTACCATAACTAAACCCTGTATTAATTCCTTAACAAATCAAGTCCATAAAACACAACTCATGGGGTTCGGCCATACACCATGGCCGAACCCATGATCCTCCACTTTGGCATGTAATTACAATGTTTGCCACTACCTTCATCAATAATCCATAACACATGTTTGTATCCTATTTTAGCATCCAACTTCCATAATTACAAAATTGTCATTCATGGCCAACCTTCCATAAATAGAAGGTTTCCAAATTTAGAATCACCCCTTTAATCTAAGTTCCATAATTAGTAAGTTACTAAATTAATCTCCACCTTAGATCCTTTCTAATTTAATACCATCCTTATTTTAATAAATTTACTTACATTAAAATACCAATCCAACTCCATGGGGTTCGGCCATACCCATGGCCCTATGGTTTCCAAAATCCTTATTTAGAAAGTCCATATTTATCGAATAACCTTCCATAATTAAAAAGGTTTCCATAAATAAATGTTTTTCAATTTGGCAACCTCTTTCCAAAATTAGATAGTTTTCCTAAATTACAAACCATCTTTCCATAATTGGATGCTTTCCAAATTTAGCAACTCCATCAACCATTTTAATCTAAGGTCCATAATTAGGTAATAAAGCAACTTTCCATAGAATGTTTCCAAGATAATCTCCACATTTCCATTATTAGATAGTTTCCAAAAAAAGAAACCATCTTCCATAATTGGATGCTTTCCAAATTTAGCAACCAAAAATCCATCTTCCATTCCAAAACAACCCCATGGGGTTCGGCCATACACCATGGCCGAACCCTATGGTTCATGATCTTGACCATTAATTTAGTTCATTAAAATTCATCAATAATACCTTCACAACTCCATGGGATTCGTCCATACACCATGGCCGAACCCCATGGTTCAAGATCTCTTTAAAATTAACAATCATGGATCTTCCATTTAATCCCCTCAAAATCACATATCATTAACTCCAAATACTTATTTAACAATCTCCATGGTTTTTCAATAACCCAATAAAATAAATCAAATCTTTCCATGGGGTTCGGCCATGTACTATGGCCGAACCCTATGATTCTTTCTTTCCATTAAAATCATCAAAACCACACCCAATTCTTCCATGGGGTTCTGCCACACACCATGGCCGAACCCTATGGTTCTTTATTTCCATAAATATATCAATAAGATACTAACCGGTTCTTGCTCTTCCAATCTTTCTTTCCTTAGCCTCTTTCTTTTTCTTCTTGATCTTTCTCAACCGTGATCACCTTCTTGTTGCTGCCTTTTCTTCCTCTTGTTCTTGCTGTGAGAGAGATTAAGAGAGAGAAAGAGAGAGATAAAATTCGGCTATGGTGTGTAAACCATGCGCCCTAGTCCTCTCTCCTTTTATAATCTTTCCTTGGTCCATATTTAGGAAGTTAAGATAGCTACTCCCCCCTTAGGTCGTGCACCCCTTCCTTGTATCTAAATTGGAATGGCCGACCTTCCCATATTTGGAATGTGCTATAGCTAACAAACCCTTATGCCGTGCTCCCTTGTATTTCTCTCTTTGGAGAGTTCTAAATAAAATATAACATGTGCCCATTTTAATTTAGAAAAACCCTACTATTCCAATCCAAGAAAGAACTCATTTTTAGAATTGCTCTTATGCGCATCACATAAGTAAAAAAAATCTCACATTCGGCCAATCTTCCCCATACATGGCCATACATTATCTTTTATTTTTTGAACATAATGCATTAATAAATTAATTCAACACACTTAATTTATATTGAGACTAATTCCAAAACCGTTGGGTCCTAATTGGGCCATAACCAAACTCTTTATCCATATAAGATCCATATCTCATATTCACCAATTAAATGGATAATTTTTATGCAAAATAATAAATTGAAAATCTGAGGTGATACAATATTGCTATGTGTGAACCGCTTTCATGGACTGAGTCCATGCACACATAGGGTTGGCCAGTTAAGGGTCGGACTTTGGAAGTTCGGACTTAGCTCGCGTCATGACGTCCAGCTCTCTATCACTCTTCGTTTAAAAAAAAAAATATATCTGATTTTATGGAAAGAAGCCAGTGAAAAAGGGGGGGCGTTAGACGATACTCCAACCTAAAACACACTAATTAGATAAAATTAAATAAAATGAGATACTAACAAATATAAAATTTAGAAGTAAAATATGTATTAAGTTTCCACTCATCAAATATCCCCAAACTTACATTTGCTAGTCCTCGAACAAAACTAAATTAAAAAACAAAAGAAATAAAAACTAACTGCACCACTTTCGCTGGCGCTCTCGATTGCATTTAGCGTATGTAACAAGCCTTTAAACCCCTAGCTCACCACTAGTGGATGAGTTATAGTTCGTGAGGGCTTCCAGTGATGATACCCACAAACATCAAAGTCACAAAAATATGTAAACAAATTTAAACATCTTACAACTCCAAAATTATTTTACAAAACTTATACTCGGAGTGTAGTGTGTGATAGCCAAATATTAACATATCCTTCTTTTTCAAAATACACACAAGTTTTGCAACCACTGGCCGAAAATACGCTTTGACTCCAAATCTCACCAGATATATAAGTTTTGCAATGTAAGGGATATAAGCTAATAGTCAGTGAGGAGAAATCAACAGTATATAACATATATTATCATCACATCATGTTATCATACATCATCACGCACTTTCTATCAACTTGGGTCAATACCCTAATATGGTTAATCTCTACCATTTTACATTCATACATTTTACACACAGTTCTGCATCTATCAATTGACATGCAGTCTACACCAGCTTCACAGTGCAAACCGGTGCTTCACACAATCCGTTAGTTCTACATTGCAATTGACATGGTCCAATGCTTCACCTAGTACGTATGTACCTCTACCCGACACGGTCCAATGCTTCACACAGGGGTGAAGGCAACTCATCTAACAATGGAAGGGCACTTAGCATTTTATCTTCACATGGCTTAAATTAACCTGTCATATCCCAATACACTCACCTAATTACCTCACTCTTTCTACATTCCTAACACATGCCCTCATGGAATTGCATGACATGAATATAATTCACAATTACCATCAAAGATAAACAATATTAATAGAAATACTAACATTAAAATCATAGAAGCATATAATCACTCACACTGGGTTTAATCAAATTTGTACTTAAAGTAGAGCATATAAAAGAACAACAACCTATGTTCGTTCCTATATCATTCATCTATCATTGCGTGCCCTTTGCTTGGGATTACACATAAGAAAAAACCAGATTCAAGTCTGGTTGTATAAATGTCTGCCTTTTTTACATTGCTGTTTCAAGACCGGGTAAAAGCTGATTTTCACATAAGTCCTGCACGAAGATAGACGACAAGAACAAAATATACAATAACGCATGTACAAAGTTTGATTACTCACGTCAGCGCAGTTTCATCCAATTCATTTAACCTACTAATCTCTAAATACAACTAGGTCCCATACTGCTTTTATAGACTGTTAGGCCTCGGCTCCCCGACATTATTATAAGGTTACGTTCTAACAGTTAGAACTTCAATTATATCCTTACATGTAAGCAATGTCAGGTCTCACATCTGGTCCCATTCAATTCTTTTCCATCTTATTTTATCCATAGGTCCCATTATTGTCATAGAGTTACAGGTTTCCTGTTCTAGTCCACTGAGTTCTTCGAAGAACCGTAAAGAATAAAAATGTGTAAATAATCGTCGAAGTTCAAATATGCGTAATTGTTTTTTTTTTTTTAATTTGGTTGATTAAATTACGGAAAAGTGTTATTCATTACAAAAGTACACAATAAAGAAAATAATACCTAAGACATGATTTTTTAAAGCGGAAAAGTAAATAAATTACTCAGTGCCTGGTCTCAAGTATCCCCCGCAATAGCTAGTTGCAGGATTCTTAGATTTCAAGCCAGAGGGTACAAAAAACAATAAAGTAAATAAATTTCAGAAGTAATGTACATTCTCCATTCGAAGTGTTTAGAGCATTTCTCAAGTTCAAGCTAAGGTTGAGCCTTAGTAAATCAAGTCGTACGTGAAAACTCATAGAACAGGATAGCCGGACCAATTCAAAGCAGAATGTTAGGCACTAAAGTCTACTTTTCAATGAGAGGGCGAACAAATAAAAATAAAGATAAAAGCCTTGGGACCAGTCTGAACAAAAGTTAGAGTGTTATTGAGTTAGTGAGTCAGATTGTTGTTGTTCAGACTGAGAATGCAATAAAAGTAAAAGAAATAATTAAAGTAAAATTCTGTGGACCAGTCCAAACAGAAGTCAGTCAGTTAGTCATGTCTGGGCTGAGAAGGTTGAAAACATAAAATGCAAGTAAGAAACACATAAGTTACAACAAAAACTGTGCGAAGTGCTCTTGGTCGGGCGTCTGATATATGGGTAACAGACTTCTGATGCCTGGAAGTATTAGACTTCCGATCTGTGAGTATCAGACTTCTGATAATTATAAGAGAGCATCAAGAAACAATAATTTCATTTTTAAGTGTCAGAAGTCATTATCGGACTTCCGATAATTTTACCTATGGACTTCCGATGAACTGAGTATTGGATGTCCTACAGTAAGGTGTTGAATAATCAAAATTTTCATTTTTCTGTTAGGGTGTTGAACTTCCGATAGCAAGTATCGGACTTCTGATACAACCCAGAATTCACAGTTATGGGTGGAAAAAACAGAAATTTGAATCCCAATTCGAGTGGCTTTAAAAATCCTATTTTAACAATAAACAGTTAGATGAATTCAGATTTAGTTTAAGATCACTTTAGGAAAAAGAATCGTATAATTTGACTGAGAAAAGTTGTGGACCTAATGGTACAAGAAGAAAGTGGAATAAAAGCCATTTTCTAGGGTTCCAAAGACTTAGTTTCTCTCCAATTTGATCCCAAACCTCCTTTAAAGCTTATAATTAAATGAAAGGGTAAGTGTAGGTACCTTTTTAGAGTTTTGTAGAGTTTGGCTCCACCAAAATTCAGTCGAAGAAGATGAGTTGTAGAAGAACTCCAAGAAGAAGAGAAGAAGAAGCGCGGAAGAAGAAGAAAAGAAAAGGAGGAAGGAGAAACTTGAGAGCAAAGAGAGAGTAAAACAGTTGTTTGGTGCAACTGAAGAGGAGTGTATAATGGACGACACCTGTTTATATAGAATCCTACGATAGGTTTGCCGCTGAAGCTAGCCGTAGGTATAATAATTTTAAAATTTTATTAAAAACTTAGTTATAACTTTAGTTAAAACATGAGAAAATCGAGATACCTTCGAATCAATCTACAGATGAGTCTGGGTATTAGATTTAGGCTAGTTCATATGGTTTTTGAAAAAAAAAAACGGTGACAAAAGACAAATCGATCCGAGCAAAACATCGATTTAAGAAAAATCTATCGTTCATACCTCGATGCTTGGATTGAGTGCCTAAGACCTCAAAACAGAAATCCAGAATCATGAAATGCTCGGTCAAAACACAGATTAACCACACAAAATTTTCTTGTAAATTTTTTACTTTCAAAGGTATTACTAGAGATATTTAGATATTAAATATATATTTTTTACAAAATATTTTCTTCCCCATTTAGGGATTTCTTTTTTACTTCATCTGTTTCAATTCTTATAAATAAATTAAAGGTCTCTCTTGATTAAAGGAGACATACCAAATCCTAAGTGTATTATTCTACATGGTATAGAGCAAAACCTAGATCTATTTTTTTTCCACTACTTCCTTCGGCCAGACTTTCTTGAAGGCCCTCCCTCTGCCGGCGGAGACCCGTTGGCAGAGGGAGGGGACATGTAAAACTCCCTTATCAATTCATTAGTTTTACATATATTAAAAAAAAAAAAAAACCTCCTACGTAGAACCGCATCAGCTCTGCTACTCCTTTACCGTAGCAGTTGCTCGACTTCGATCTCGTCGCTTGCTCATAACAACTGCTGCCTTCCTGCGCACTGTAACCTTCTTCTCTATTCTCTTCCCTTCATGCAGAGACAATGCCACCACTTGCTGATTTTGATGCGGCACGAGCGCTTAGATCTACTCTTTATGCTCCGGTCTGCCTCGCACGGTTTCTCTATTCTCTCTGGTGATCGCTGCTGCCCCTTCTAGCTTCCTTCTAGATCTGAGACACCCTGTTCAGATCTGAGCCATCTTTCTTGGCTCGCCCGATCGTGCAAGATCTTTACAATTCAAGTGTTGGCCGTTTATGCTCGACGCCTGTCTATGTCCTTCTTCAGATTGCTACCCGGACACTAATTTGACCGACGTATCTACTGTCCCGCCAGCTTCTCCGCGCAGACTAGATCTGACTCTACACCTCCAGCAGCTCCCAACCATCTTCTATCCATCGCAGTAACCCCACTTCCTCGCTTGTGTCGTCTTCAAATAGATCAGATCTGCGCTTCTTCATCCAAGACGAGTATATCTTCTCGTCTCGGCCTCCAGTTGCTGCCTCTCCCATCTCTCAGATCGATTCCTAGATCAGATCACGTGCTGCTCTCTCTTGCTTTCTGCTTGCAGCCCTCTTTCTTCTCCGGTGCTCCTTTCTTCTTACCAATGTCTCTACTGGGTTTCATCAGCCAACCTCTCTTCTTACCAATGTCTCTACTGGGTTTCATCAGCAACGTTAGATCTCGCCTTTTTCCATGAGCTCTGGCCATCTCCTCAGATCTCTTTTCTCAGATTCTTCATCTTCCAATCCAGCCTCTGTTGCAGATCCACCTGCAGCCATTTGTTTCAGATCTGGCCTTCTTCGCTACCCCTACCAGTAGCTACCTAGTCTTCCAACCCCGACGCGCCCTCGCTACTTGGGTTTCAGCTCTTTTCTCAGCCGCTCTCCAGTTCTCATTCAGCCCTCTTTGCAGCCGTTCTCTGTCTGCCCTTCGCCGGCGTTCTATGTGGTGCCTCTGCCCGCCTTCTTCGGTAACCCAGATCTTTGAGCAGTCCCTTCGAAGTGCCTCTGCAGTGCATCCTTCCACTCCTTGCAGCAACGTAGTTCTCATGCAGTTCTTTCTCCGAATCCCCATTGGTCCATCGAGAAAAAGCTGCCCAAATCGCCTCTCTCTTATCTCAGGCGTGCCACTACTTCTTTTTCTCCGATCCTACCCCCAACACAGTATCTCTTTAGAAGCCTTCTCTACACCATTTTTTCTCGGGCACTCACCTCAGCATCTTCCTCTCCAACGCCCGTCTCTGAGCCTAACGACTCTTCCCTTTGCCATTGCTGCTGTAGTTGCTCTTTTCCTCACAGCCACCAATCTGTAATCTTTCTCTGCTTTCGGACGACACTCCTCTCCCCATAATCTGCATCAATGGTCTGCTCTTTGACCGATGGATCTCCTCTCGCTGCTGGCTCTCGGACTACCGCATTACTCTTTCAGTCGAGCTGGTGTTGTCTGCTCCGACACGTAGCTATGGACGATCAATGTGACATTTCTCCTTGCTTTATCATCTTTGGGCAACGATTTATTTCTCATGGGCAAGCTGTGCGTTACTTCCGTACACCCTACAGTTTTGAGGGGGAGTATTAGAGATATATCTAGATATTAAAAATATATTTAGGATTTTACTAAATATTGTTCTTCCCATTTAGAAATTTCCTCTTTATTACTTTCCTCATCTTTTTTCAATTCTTTATAATTAAGATTAAAGGTCTCTCCTTGATAAGGGAGACATACAAATCCTGTGTGTATTATTTACAGGTATTTTAAAATAAAGGATTTACAAAGTGGCTCTTTTAAAGTGGTTAAAATATATTAAAATTGGGTAATGGATGAAACGAACGGTGAAATCCATTGAATTCGTTATTTGAAAACATTTAGTGTGTGTGAATTTGATAAATAAATCTTTCAAATAAGTGGTTTTTCAGAGTAAAATAGTTTTATGTCATTTTTCAAAAATAATAATGATAATCAATATTACGATTTTGCCCTTCCAAACTTCACCGGTCAGATCAATGAGCTATCGAGCTCGGATTGGACAAACTTGGATTTTTCAGATTGCCCCTCAATAGTCTTAGTGATTAACCGAACACAGACATTTACATTAAAATTACACAATTAAGTTAATTAAGGGTTGGGGTATTACAACTGCTGTCAGAGTGGATTGTGCGAAGAAAAGGTAGCGTCTAGAGAATTAAGGGAGAGTGGGTGTGAGATTGAGGGGAGAGAGAAGGAAAATGGGAGGGATTTGCCCTTGAGGGATTTTGGGCAAAAATAGGTGAGAGGTCGAGTTAGAGGATAGGAAAGGAGAGGAAAGGGAAAGTAAGGAGAGAAAGAGAGAAAACACGGTTTTCTCCCCCCTACTTTCGTCATGCATACAACAAAGAGAGTGGGTGGGCCGAGTGAGATCACTCTAGTTTGGAATTTTTGGTGTTTATGTAATTAGATTTTTTTTTTGTTAAAATAATTCAAAAATATGGGTCTAATTGGAGTTTTAATAATATGAAAAAGAATCACGGCTAAGAATTTAGTTGCGCAACCCCCGAATCATAATAGCAGTATTAAAACTTTAAAATGTACAATTAAATACGAAATCATGGGTCGAGTCATTACAAAATGATCTCCCTTTTCACATTCAAGAAAACTACGAAAACCTAAGGTTTTTTCCTTTAATGCTTAATGAATGTGTTTTATAAATAATTAAAAAATTATTTTACTTGGGTGAGAACAGTCGCTGAAAGTCAAGGAATGTCACGCCCGCCCCTCGTGGGTCAAAAAATGTGATTAATTTTATAATAATAATAAATTCCAATCATTTTCATAGTTCATGATCTGGATTCTCTATTCATCTAAAGGCCCAACATAAAAATGTCACACGTGTACTCAAATATGTACCATAATTCCTTATATATCACATATCATACAAACAAATATTCCATTAAACTCGTCATAATAACTTATTGATGAGCACAGAAAAATGACTATTTTACCATTGCATTTGGACTGGTTAGCCTTTGTTTAATGTGTTTTAAGAATATGTTTAAGGGGATTTTGGAAGTTTTGCAGGGTTTATAGGGAAATACAAGATATGAGAATTCAAATGGTGAATTTTGCAATTTATGAGCATAAGTTGATATTTTTGGAAAGTTGAAATTTTTAATAATTATTTTACCACAATTTTATGGGTTTTATTTGTAAACTAATTAATTCAAATCTATTTATGAGAGTTTAGATTAATTTAGTACATTTTTAGAATTGAACGTAAGTGGTAAAATTATTTATTAGATTTTCCATAATTTGAAAAGCCTAATTATTAGGCAGATTAAGAAAAGCCCATGAAAAAATCCACATGTATGAAGTCTATTTTCATTATCTCAAGATACATATGAGGAAATTCAAAATTTAGAACTTATTGTAAGAAGATTTTCGAATTTGGCAAGTGGATTAAGGAAAAAGAAACAAAATATGAAGAGGCGAAAAAGAAGGAAGGTTCTACACAGTTTCAGTATTTTGCGTCGATTCTTATTGCGTTGAAAAGAATATTTAAATCGCTACAACTTTGTAGTTTACAAAATTTTGTGATTCAATCGTTAACTAGGTCAAAACTGAGCTGCAAGGTGGTACATGTGTAAACAATGAGATTTTGCATCCACTTTCCTTACACGAATTTTACTATTTTTTTTCCACCTCCTTGCCTCCTTTAAGTCATTCCATGTTTAGTACAAATCATATCAGCCCTGCATGTGTCCCTTGCTTTATTTAAATCTTTAAATCCAAGCCATTCATTCCACCTCCTTTTATCTATAAATACTATACCTCCCATTGAGAAAATTGAACTTGGTTGAAGAAATTGAACGGTTGTGCATAGGAGAGGAGGGAAAGAAGAGAAGAAAATAAACTTAGGCAATTTTGATTTCCACAAGGGTTTGAAGTTGGTGGTTTTAATTTTCCATTGTATTATTGAGTTATCTTAATTCCAAAATCCTTTGTTTTGTAATTCTAATTTCATACTTTAACAATAAGAAAAAGGTGTGATAAATATTTAGTCTATGGTTTTCCAATTATTCAATTGATGTATGGTGATTATTTGATTTTATTTTTATTCTTTAATTAAGTATATGTGTGGATTTATTTTAAGTGTTCCAAGTTAAATGTGATGAAAATTTAGATTGAATAGACTTTTTTCTTCGATTTAAGGCTCTTATTTTAAGAGTGCGATGAAATACCTTAGATTTTGAGAAAAAATTTAAATTCTATTCATTCTAAGGTTTAATTTGAGATTTTTAATTTAATGAAATCTATAGATTTAATTCTTAGAATAATTATGGATGAAAATTTTGAATGCCTGATTGGTAATTTACGTGAGCTACGTATTCTAGACCTTTGTTTTATTTTAAAAATATAGAAAATAATGCCTCCTTATTTACTTGAACAAGTTCCATTGTAAGTATGTACAGGGATAATTTTAGGTGTTATTTTTATTTTTGTTTTAAAATTCAAAATTCTTGAAAATTGTGGAAATAGGTTGGTTAATTAATTAATTACATCTTAGTTTTGTGTTCTAAGTTAAGTTGAGATTATTTATAATTTTTAGATTAATCCACCATCTTAATTGAATTTAAGTAAATTTTGATTTTCCATTAAAATTAGATCTCTTTAATTGTTAAATTCTATTTTTAGATGTGGTTTCTAATTTTAGACCATGTTTTCTGTTTTTAGAATGTTTCTAAATTAAAATTAGATTTCCTAAATTAGAGAATTAATCCTATGTTTAAGATTTATTTCTATGATTTTCTAAATTTCTTAAAATATATAATTTAATATTGTATTTTTACAGATATATTTTCATAAGTTTCGATGGGTTCGACCTCGCATTCAATCGCTATACTATCTAATGGTTTGTGCGCTTGCGAGTTATAAATTTAAAATTTGCAGAACACATATGAAAAGTATGATAGTTATGCTTAGATTTAATATGCCACAGGCGGCATAATTATCAAAAGGACATCATTAGCATGAAAATAGATGTAATAAACATAATTTCTATCAGCGGGAAAAATGATAGACTTCGTAGGTTTCATCTCCTAAGACATCAGTGGAGGTTCTTCCTCCTCAGGTGTTAAACCTGTAATGAAAGGGACGTGAGCTCCTAGTCCAGTGAAAAGAGCTCAAATAATATCTTAACAAAATATCACATGATTAATAATAATGCAGTTAATTTCTCGAAATCATAATATCAATAATGGTCTACTTTTACTATCTAATATCATCAGTCATCCTTAGTAATCCCTGCCATTTTACTTTCACACAATTTCAACTAAAACACTAAACAGGATTCATGGGCGCAACTAAATCCTGACTCAGTTAAAATGCAGCATATTACAAGAGCTTAAACGACCCAACGGTCAAGCAGTCCAATGGCTAAATGAGTGAAGGTTGTTTTCCAATAACAACTTTTCCATACTAGGAAAATAATTCATAACCACTTACCATATCATTTCCCATATCCTTCTGTGTGTGCCCTCTTACTTAGGGTCTACATTGGAGAATACTACAAATTTCCTAAATTTCGGTATCAAGAACCCAACATACATAATCTGCACAAATAACCACAATATTCCACATATAATTTTGAACTGACTACTAACGTTCATACGCCTTCATCTAATCCAACTAACCTATCAACCTTTAGACACATAAATGGGTTCATACTTTGTTTATAGACTACTAGACCTTGACTCCCTAACACATTTTCATGTTTCTGTTCTAATAATTAGAGCAAATAGTCATCCCTTACATGGAAGTGGTGTTAAGTCTCGCTTTCTGGTCCACTTAGTGTAATACCCTGACCTAGATTAGGCGTGTTTTAGCTTAATAATCTTGTTTGACCGGTTAATCTCGAAGATTACGGGTTAGGGCTTTAAAAAAAGCCCAGGTGTGGCCCAATCCGAGCTCGAAAGCTTAATGATCCAACTCGTCCAGCTGGAGGGGCAAAATGGTAATTTACCGCTTATAGTTATTATTTTATAAATTATGTTATTATGTGATTATTATTGGGATGATAATGTTCTCCTTAATAAAGGATTTGTATTTCTGATTTTAAAATAATTTTATTTTCAGAAAATAGTATTTAAAACCGCCCGTCAAAACCCCGAAAGGGAGAAATAATTATTTTAAATGGTTTTGGAAATGAAATAAAATTTGAAACAAGTATTTTATGTTAGACCATTTAAGTATACTCTAGTTATTCTTCGAGCCCCAAAAATGAGGTTTCTAAGTTGTTTTATTTAACATTTGGTTAATTAAGTAAATAGTGTTAAGATGTGTTTTTTTATTTAAATCAATGGTTTTTATTGAGTTTTAAATCTACAATTTTTTATGGTGATTAAAGTTTTTAAAACCCAACCTATCAGTAAGGTTGGATTAAGTTCTTAAGCTTTCAAAATCTTATGTTTAGTGAAAATCGGTTTTTTATCAAATGAGGGACTAATCTGCAAATTTGGAAACTTGGAAGGGCTGATCTGCAACCAACCCAAACTCTATGGTTACTGTTGCCGACGTAAGCTGCAGTGGCATGCAGCTGCATGCAGTGGTCAACCGGCCTCTTCTTCCGGCCCAGTTCCCTATAAATTCAGCCTCAATCTGCTGGTTTATGTCCCAACAAATTTTCATCTCTTCCCTTCTCTCTCAGCCAGAGCTGTTTCGAGTTATCCCAGCTCTCCTTCTCAGCCTCTCTGTTTTCTGTTTTATCAACTGTAGCTTAAGAAGGAAGTTTTTCAAAGACTGGATTTCTTAGCCTAGGAACTCCAGTGAAGGTAACCACTGCGTTCCTTTTTAAATTCTAGGTGGTTTAGAATCAAGAAAAACCAATTTTGGTTAAGTTTTGAGTTAGTAAAACCAGTGTGAAGTTTAAGGAAAAACCATGGGTTTCATGTATCAGTGTGCTTTCCGTTTTAAAATCCATCGGCTTACTGAGTTTCAAAATTTAAAACTATTCCCTATGGAAAGAGGACTCCATCGAACCGGCTAGATGTGGAAACCGAATCCGGGAAACCCACTGTTTCCGGAATCGCATTTTCACACAGTGTCTGCCGTCACTGTCTGTTGTTGCTGACAGTGGAGGAAGAAGGCTCTCGGACGATCCGAGAGTCGATCTTCGGACGCCCGACTACGTTCCGAGCCACGAAGCCTAGAAACGCTCGAGGCAAGCCAGACTCGCCCAGATGTTCCGAGCACAGTTCGGAAGGACCGAACCCTACTCGGACGATCCGAGCCTCAATTCGGATGTTCCGAGATTTACAGACCCACCGAGACCCGTTTTTCAGATCTTTTCGATTCGGATGGACTTCGGATGTTCCGAGACCCGATCTTTGGACGATCCAAAGTCAGACCCATGATCCGAGATTAGTGACTAGTTAGGCAGTCGTTCGGATGATTTGAAGCCACAGTACCTAGTTCCGAGGGACCCAATTTTTAAGTGTTAAATCTGTTTGATTGTTATTGATTGCATGTGATGTTAGTACCCCTTTTGTTAATCTAAAAAATGTGTACTAACCCTCTTCTCTTATTACTATAGTGTATCTACTATTGTATTCACTTCCAGGCCGACTCTATTGGTCGGGCACTGAGTGATTTCACTTTCAGGCCAACGCTATATTTGTCGGGCACCGAGTGACCTCGAGGCTTTACTCAAAATGTCAGATCTGATCCTATCCAAAAGACAACCGAGAAGTGACTTGAGAATCTAGACCTAACTCAATAAGTCAATCAGGTCAATGCCTAGAAGGCGTATTATTGTAATTTAAAAAGGATAGAAACCAAGTAGGAGACTCAATTCCATGTACCTTGGATATTTTTTGGAAAAACAAGTATAATTTCGAAATACTACTTGTGTGTATGTTGGTGCTATGTATATTGACGTGATAATGATTGTGCACTTGTTTGTTGTTTGAACAGAGACCGCGACACCACACAGTTACGTGAGGAACTTAACTTGCAGTAAGATGTAAACATGTTTATTTTGAGATGGATCTTGAGCAATGAGTGGTTTCAGATTTGATGAACCTACTCATGTGCCTAGATATAATGCACTGTTGTAAGAGGTGCTGATGATGCTTATGAATGCTATGATGTTGGTCATATGAAATATGTAATACTGCTTCCACGTGCCCTTGACTATTGAACCAATAGCGGCCATATGAGAGATGGTTTACGTCTACTGAACCACAGGTGTCGATAGTTGCTGACTTGAGGGTGTCAGTATCGGCTATGGGAGAGTCGGAGATGTACTTGCAAGGATGTATTTTGACCGTGTCGGGACTTAATACAATGGTCTCAGTGTAGTCGGTAGGCGTTACGTTGGATGACAACAGTAATGGAAAGCTGAGATGAGATGATGGAAATGATGATGAGGCTTTACTTGATATTGTGAATATTATTATTAAACATGAGATATTATATTGTAACTGTTGATTATATACTAACATGTTGTTTACTTAACTGCACTGTTATATTTCTTTCACTGGGCTACTTAGCTCACCCCACTCACCTTTCAAGAGATGAACCCGAGGAGGAGAACCCTCTATTTCAAGCTTAGAGTGGATAAGCTGCGGCGTTGTTTTAGGATTCCCACTGAGGAGAATACCCTTATCTTTGTTTTCTGGTTCTTGGAACCAATTTCTTTTGTAAAGTACCGGGTGTGGTACTTGTTTTGTTTAAATGTGATGTACTAAGACTACTAAGTTTCTGTAGTTACTCTGATGTGATTTTGAAATGATAATTCAATGGTTGGAATTATGTGATCATGTATGTTATTATCTTTTGTGTCTATTGTTGGATAGACTTATGGTATATGTTTGAGTCCACATGTTGGGAGCATGTGTGACCTTTGGGCCTAACTGTTGATCCGGCCCAGTTAGAATGCTGGTGTTAACTTAGTCTTCAAAAAAAAAAAATCAGTTTCGTTCCAGGCCCACCCTTCGGGTCAGGGCGTGACACTTAGTCTTTTCCATCCATATAATAACCATGGGTCCCATTCATTGCCTTAGAATCTATGCTTTTCAAACAATTTTGAAATAAGATACAATTGAGTCTCCTCACTGTAGTTTGTCGAGTATTTGCAGAAATCTGTGAAAATAAGAATATATGTAAATATAGGTTCACAGATAACACACGTAAAATTTCAAATAATCCTTTTCATTATTTTTCCTAGTAAAATAGAGGAGATGGTTGTGAGTCCAGTTACATGTTACTACTTCATCTTAAATGATGTCAGAGGAGTTAGCCATCCAAAATACTCAATAAAAGAAAAATGGAAGTACTCAGTGCCAAGTCTCGTATTTTTCCGGCGCCTAGAAAGTATTGAGAATTTGCCCAAAGGGTACAGTACTGAATGTAAATAAATTACTCAGTGATTTTTCTCTTATTGTCTTCTGGATAGGACCATAGAGACATATTGAGATAGGTTCAGAGGTTACAGTGCAGAAATATAAACACTCAATTGTAAATAAACACACAAGGAGACATAATCAGTTTCATTTTAAATGGAAATAAAATCATACTCCTTTTTAAACAATTAGAAACTTATTTCAAGTTTTAAATAAACCAAATCATAGAAATAATTCACATTATTTCAATAAATAAATAAAATTAGAAAACTCATTTTAAATTTAAAACAAAAAATTTCAAAATAATAATCAAAATGACATTTCATTTTATTCTTTAATTTTATAATCAGAAAAAAGTAAATACTATTAGAATAATAAATAAAATATTTAAAATTACGTTTCACAAAACCCAAATTGGATGGATGTTGATGTGGCTAAGGAGTGCACACACTGGCAGGAAAAATATTACAGAAAGAGTTTACAAAATTTGCAATCCTTTCCATTGGTATTTATAACAACCAATGGTCGGCTGCAGGTGGTTTAAAAATGATACCCATAGCCTATGCTATGTATTTCATAGCTCATAAGAATCACCTCTTACGTGGATGATTCATTGCATCTAAAAAGATTATTTTATTATATATATATATATATTCATTGCTTTAGTTTAAATAGGAAATTTCCATAGGCATACACAGGATGCCAATCTACCATTTTGGCTATAGCTACAAGTTTGTAGCTTTCATGATTCATAGCTTACGTTGGTTCATAATTGTAAAATTATAATATTATTTTATAGAATTATGTTTCTATTTTATTTTCTCGCTACTTGGGGAACAGAGAGACATCTTCAGAATGATTCGACTGGTTCAACAGGTTGGATTTTTAAAACTTAAAAGGATACTAAAATTTGAGAGAAAATACACATCGAAAATTCGGCGATTTAAATGAAAATGATGTTTTTCTCAAATTAACTCAACTTTGAAGTATTCTTTGGAGAAAATCTGACCTCGCAGTAAAATTCACCTCATGAAAATTCTAAAGGTCAAACACGTTTGAGTCAAACGCTACTCGATCCCTCAACAGAGTATTTTTGTCAAAACGTCTGTCCCCAATTAAAAATGTAGATTAGGCGTCTTATACCTCTTTTCAGAATCTGAAAATAAGAAATGGTCAGTTTAAACACAAACTATTTTTCGGTAAATGTATGACTTCCATTATTATTTTTAAAAATTAATATTTATAAATAGGGATCTCTCAGGGTCAAATTTAGTTATATTTCAAAAAGTAAAAAAAAAAAACATATTAAAATATTTTTTAGACTCATACTTAAAAAATCATTGAATGTGTGTGAATGTGAGAGTCTAATTAATTCAAATAAAATATTTTTAAGTAAACAAGGATTAATATCATTAATAAATACTCCATCCGTTCCATTTTAGTTGTCTCATTTGAAATATTTGTATTTTTTAAAGAAATCTCTATATAAGGCTTGCATTCCATGTGATCTCATCTATTGTCAACACACTTTATACTATTCCAATGTAAATGAGACAACCATTTTGGTACAATTCCAAAATCCATATAGGACAACTAATTTGGGACAGAGGGAGTAATATTTATGAGAAATTACAATTTTGTCCTTCCAACATTAACGAGTCGGATCTATGAGCTACTGAGTTCAGATTGGGCCGATCTTGGGACTTTTTAGAAATCCCAATCCGTAATCTTCATGAGTAATGGATAACAAAACATCATTTATGGCACAAAATCACACAATTAAGCTTAATTTTAAGTCGCGATATTGAACGTTTAGAATTAATTGTAACTATCCGCCTTTTTTCCATTGATTAAATCAGAGTAATTTTTTTTTAAAATGGAAAAAGAATAGATACGTCACGAATCGAACCGAGTTCAAGTCCGAAAACCCAATCTTCGACTAGCCCAATTCTAGCACACACGTGGATCAGCCCACCAAATATTTATATGTGTGCTAGCATAACACTTGTAAAATAAAATGTGCAGAAATAATAGTTGCAGAATTATAATATGAAATATTTCAATAAAAGGATAGAAATTACTTAACCATATAAGTCAAAACATCAACTAAATCCAAAATAAAAGTTATCTAAATTATTACATCATTGGATCCTATGAAATTACATAGTTTTATCAAAAAGCCAAAATAAGAACTATGAGATCTTCGAGCATCTCCGGTTTCATCTCTTCATCAAGCATGGCTATCGTTAGGTCCAGCTTCTTCTCCTTTACCCTGATCTGTGTTAACATCTGGAGGAAAAATGTACGGGCTTAGTCAACTTGCCCAGTAGAAAATTCCGATCACAAAGTGTACTAGGTGAGAAATCTCATAATAACATATATTAGAAAAACAAATGAGAAAAATCACAGGTAATGATCAATACATGTTTCTCAAATTACGATAAAAGAATACCAATGTTTTATAACTCAGAAATCATAAAAATGATATGCCATGGATGCCATGCATCTATGATATGCCCACCCATTTCCATGCATCAGATCATAACTATCACTTCAAATAATAATTCTCAATATTGGCCACTTATGTCCACAATATTTGAGGTGGCAACCAAGGGTGCTGTTACCTATCCACAAATTAACCGAGACTATCGGTGGAGTGTGGTCTCCTCCCTCTGCGCAGGGTTTCAGGACCTACCCATAAGCTTTTCAACTATGCCGTAACATTCATATCTAAGGATGGGGCAAAGTCTAATATTTTCATAATCATTTTACATGAGTCCAAGCGAGGTTCAAACATTTCCTTCTTGACTCAATACTATCACACTCCCATGCAACCATGCATGAGGTAATGTGTGCAGTCATGATGACAAAATCATACATCAAATAATTTCTCATCAAAATCATTTCCATGTACATATTAAAATCATAATCTCATAAATCCATATTTATGTTTTTAAAAGATAAACATATAATAAAATCATTCACCTCATTGTGCTTCAATAAAGTAGGAACTCCTACCTCATTGAATGTGATCAACCAAAGGGAAAACTTAAATGTCCATTTGAATGGCGTCGGAATTACCCTCTAATCCTTTTGTCCATGTACATGTTTCAAATATAATTATAGATTATTAATCCATAACATCCTTGTCTAATCGGTGTAGATCGAAACCAGACCTAAAGGTCTACTATATGATTTTCAAGACCTAAAAGAATTCTATTCATATTTGATCTTAACAACAAATATATTACCCTTGTTAACTCGTCTCTGTTTTAGGTCCACATATCGACATTGTTGATACATTGCCACTGGACACAATCGACACATCGATCTTCTTGATATGTCGACTGGAGTCTTTTTGTTTCGGTTCATATTTTCTAGTCCCTCTTCAGGTCCCATATATCGACACAGTCAATACATCTAACCGTACACATACTCGAGATGTAGAGTACGTCGACACATCCAGAGCTTTGATTCATTCATACTTATGATTATTCTCTGTTCCCAATAGTACGTATCGACCCAGTCGATACATACACAGATGTATATACTCGATATGTCAAGTTTGTCGACATGTCTTCTAAGTTTAGGTTTATTTGAACTTATATTCAATCACAGGCTGATACATCGACTCTATCGATATACCGTCCGTGAACTAATCCTTGTCCATATACTATTTCAGCATACCCAGACCGATATGTTGGTCTGGTTGATGCATCTGTCAATGGTCTCTGAATATATCGATAATTTCGATATGTTCCTTGATCCATTCTTTCTTGGTTATTTCTATGATTATTTCATATCATTCCCAGGCTGATATATCGACCTGGTTGATACATCGTCACACACACACACACACACACACACACACACATATATATATATATTCATTGGTCCCTTTTTATTTCTGTCATACCAGGGCCAATACATCGACACAAGCGATGTATCGTCTTGTGTTTCTATTAGCTGGATTCTCCCCAGACGACACATCGAAGAAGTCGATATGTCGACTAGTTTGAGTTAGAAGTCATGGACCCATCATCCATGGCTTCCTTTACTCGTGTATTCGTCCTTCTTAAGTTATTTCTTTTCAATTTCAATCATACAAGTTTTCTAAACAACCTAGTGTTATTGATTTACTAAAAAATATTAGGAATTCACCTACTGTGAGTGATTCATAGGTGTGCTCGAATGGATACAATCTGATATCCCTTGTCTCATTGCTCTCCTCCCTCCTTGCTAGCTCGATTTCTCTTTCTTTCCCCTTGCTTGGTCTCTCATTTCTTTCCCAGAACAGAGAAAGCCCGTGGGGTGATGAAGAGGTTCTGGGTCGAGTTGAGGGTTAGGGGGTGAGTGAGAGGGTAAATTTGGGTGAGTAAGAGGGGTGGTCAGACACTGTTTCTAATCTGTTTTCTTTCCCTGTTTTTCTCTCCTTTTATTTTCTTTATTTATTTATTTATTTATTTTTTTCTTCGTATTCTCTTCTTTTTATCTTCCCCTCTTGCTCTCGCTAGACTCTTAATTGAGTCGTTGAAAACGGAGGAGGCATTGTGAATGCCCATGCATTGAAAAATGGAAGGTTTAGACGATGGTAGACAGAGCGTCTGCTAAAGACGTTTGGCCTACTCGACACATCGACTTTGTAGATCTGTTGATTTATTTGATTGTTTTTTCCCTGATACATCGACCACGTCGATGTATCTTTCTCACAATTTATACCTCGGTTTTGGATATCAGTTTTCCCGACACCGATTCAGTCGATGCATCGGCTGGAATTGTTCAGCTTTGCTGACACATTGACCCAGTTGATGTATCGTCTCACGTAAATTTAGTTTCCCTTATTTCTTTTAATAAATAATTACACTATTTGGACTAAAATCATATATTTCTTTATATGATTAAAAAATTACATAAATGAGGAGTTAAAACTCCGGGTCCTTAACATTAATTTCCCAAGTTGTGATAAGTGGCTCATATTAAGTGCTAACCCGGACATATGAACATGTCCTCCAAGCTTTAGTCGGGCAAAACTCACCTTTTTGTGTTATGGTATAGCCCTTAGTGCTGAAATATACGTCCAAGGACTTTAACCAACCATACAACTTTTTTTATTTGACGTCTCCATCATACATGGGAATATCAATTTGGAGTTCCAATTTGAATTCTGTGTCTAAACTATCGTAGACAATTACACTTTGCTACTCAATTTAAATGGCGGAGTCGAAATGTTGACCCGTGTTACAAATCAATTTCCAAACTGGGTCGTAAATAAGATAAAACTGTTTAAAAATTAAAAAAATATTTTAAAGTCAACAAAAACTTAAAGAGGTTCAAGAACATAGATTTATGGAGCTACCCAAGATAATTTTTTGGAGTCTTATATTGTGTTCAGTCATTTCCAATGGAACCCTTACATTGGGCCTGAAAATCCCTTTTCAATGTGCTAGAACAACCCGATTGACCCGAGAGAGAGAGAGAGAGGGGGAGGAAGGGGGGGGGGGGGTGATTAGGTCCATATCATTTTAATGGTGTTTACAATTTCTTGATTGTTTTAAGTGTTAGCGGAACATTAATCAAGATATTTGCTTAGTGTGATAGATCGTTTATGATTTCCTTTAAACAATCACACAAAGATAATGACCCTTTATATTTGTTTGATTATCGATGCTTGTGCTCAATGTATAGAGTAAGATAATTAACATGCAAAGTGATGTGTGTTGAGAAGATTACTTAAATACAAAATACAAACACACAAAGATCAAACACCATAGACCAATTCTTAAAGTGGTTCGGTTAGCCAACCTTAATCCATTGCTAGGACTCGCTCTACCTTGAGCTATCCACAAATCCACAACGTGGGGACTTACACCTTCACAATTAGAATAGGAATTCTACCTCACTCAATCGGCTGAGAATTTCACCCACCACTGTAGAATAGGATTTCCACCTATTCATTTGCCTAGGAATTTCATCCACCACATGTGGCGAAGACGATGCTCTAGATTTTTTATAGTGGTTCCGGAACCAAGCTTCCTTAATCCACTTTCAAAACTAAGGTTTTAAAAGAAAAATTAAAACTAAGAAGCACTTTCCTTTGAAGCACTTTCTCTTGATGTGTGCTTCTTCAAGATCCCACCCAATGTGTGCCGACGCTCCCCCTTTTAGACCCCGTAAAGCAATCACGGTCCAGAGTGTCAAGGAAATTGGTTTTCCCAAGCCTTCCTAGATAATAATCATTTTCTTCCCCTCTCTCTCACAAACTCAATCTATATGATTGGTTGTATTAGATTCTCCGAGCGTAAGCGCGTGAAAGAGAGAGTGATCCTTCTATTGGCCCTTGTTAAGCTCACTGATAATGATGAGCGTCTAACTGATGTTGCCGAAGGATGCCAACTGGTTGCATAAAGATTGGTTTATATAGATAAGGTAACTAGTTGCAGTAACAATAAACACTGAAAAATGATAATTTTACTCTTTAATATTGGATTAGTTAGTTCTTAAATTTTGTTTATTTTATAATTATTATTGTAATATATTATATATTCTAAAATTATATTTGTTAGTATATTATATTAATTAATTTTATCTAATTAAGTGTATTTTCATGTATTGTCAGGATGGTGAATTGTTGTACATACATTGAGTCCCATTCAAAGTCTATTGACTTCAACTCTGCAGGGGAAGAGGACTTGGACACCTAGATGAGATAAATGGCACAAAGAGAGAACAATAGAATGAAGTAGCAGCCAGAAGCAGAGTTCTGGAACTTGTTGTAAACAACTCTGCAAATCCACAGTTATTTGAATGTGAAAAGAAAAGATTTGAGAGCAGATCTGATTGAGCATAAAGGCTTCACCATCAGTGGTAGTTGGTGGACTGTCCCTTTAATACCCTGACACAGATTAGGCATAGTTTAACCTAATAAATCTTGCTTGACCGGTTAATCTCGAAGACTTCGGTTAGGGCTTTATAAAAAGCCCAGGTGTGGCCCAATCCGAGCTCGAATGCTTATTGATCCAGCTCGTCCAACTGGAGGGGCAAAATGGTAAGTTACCGCTTATTATTATTATTATTTTATAAATTATGTTATTATGTGATTATTATTGGATGATATGATTTTCCTTAATCAAGGAATTGTATTTCTAATTTTAAAATAATTTTATTTTCAGAAAATGGTATTTAAAACCGTCCGTCAAAACCCCAAAAGGGAGAAATAATTATTTTAAATGATTTTCGAAGTGAGATAAATTTTGAAACAAATATTTTGTGTTAGACCATTTTAAGTATGGTCTAATTATTCTTTCACACCCCAAAATAAGGTTCTTAAATTATTTTATTAAACATTTCTTTAATTAAGTAAATAGTGTTAAATTATGATTTTTGTTTAAATCAATGATTTTTAGTGAGCTTTAAATCTAAATTATTTTTTGGTGACTAGAGTTTTTAAAACCCAACTTATCGGTGAAGTTAGATTAAATTTTTTAGCTTTCAAAATCAGATTTTAAGTTGAAAATCCAGTTTTTATCAAAATAGGGGCCTTATTGCAAAACCAGTTTTTCAGAGAGGCTGAATTGCAACCAAACAGTGCTTACTGTTTCAGGCGTCACCCTCAACTGCATGCAGCCACATGCAGTGGCCATCCGGCTAGCTTTCACGGCTGATTTCCTCTAAAATGAGGCCCTTCCCTTCAGATTTAACTCCCACTTTCTTCTCTTCTCCCTCTCTTTGTTTCAGCTGCTGTTTAAAAATCAGACCAGCCGACCCTTGCCTCACTGTTTTACTGTGTTTCTGTCACCCGTAGCTTAAGAGGAAGATTTCTCAAAGTTCAGATTTTCAGCCGAGGAACTCCAATGAAGGTAACCACTGTGTTCCTTTTCAAATTCTAGGTAGTTTAGAATAAAAAAAAAGCTGATTTTGGTTAAGTTTTGGGTGTGTAAAATGGTTTTGAAGTTTAAGGAAAAACTTGATTTTCTTAGTGTCAGTGGGCTTTTGGTGTTAAGATCTAATGGCCTACTGAGTTTTGAAACTTTAAACCTCTCCTTATGGAAAGAGGACTCCCAGAGGAGTCCATCGGACCGGCTAGATGTGGAAACCGAATCAGGAAAACCCACTGTTTCTGGATTCGTTTTTCATACATTGTTTGCCCGTCACTGTCTGTTGTTGCAGACAGTGAAGGAAGAAAAAAAGAAAATATTATTGTTGGATTATGTTGATGCTTGTTGTGATGTTAGTACCCATTGATAAATTAAAAAAAAATGTACTGACCCTCTTCTCTTATTACTATAGTATAAATACTATTGTATTCATTTCCAGATCGACCCTATTGGTCGGGTACTGAGTGATTTCATTTCCAGGCCAACGCTATATTTGTCAGGCACTGATTGACCTCGAGGCCTTACTCAACATGTCAGATCCGGTCCTATCCAGAAGACAACCGAGAAGTGACCTGAGTATCTAAACCTAACTCAGTAAGTCAAATCTGGTCAATGCCTAGAAGACAATATGAGTTTGGACTAAGCACCTTTTTATCTCTATATATTGTGGATTATTGTAATTAAAAAGGATAGAAACCAAGTAGGAGATTCAATTCCATGTACCTTGAATATTTTTGGAAAAAACAAGGATGATTTCAAAATACTACTTGTGTGTATGTATTTGATGCTATGTATGTGGCTTAGGATTGATTGTGTACTTGTTTGTTATTTGAACAGAAAACTGAGAAACCACACATATACGGTGAGGGAACTTAACTTTACAGAAAATGTAAACAGGCTTTTATTATGAGATGAGTCTTGAGCAATGTGGTTTCAGATTTGATGAACCCACTCATGTGCCTAGACATGATGCACTATGGTAAGAGTGCTTATGATGCTTACTTATGCTATGATGTTGATCATATGGAATGTGTAAGACTGCTTCCACGTGCCCTTGACTATTGAACCAATATCGGCCATGTGTGTGAGATGGTTTACGTCTACTAGACCATGGGTGTCGACAGTTGCTGACTTGAGGTGTCAGTATAGGCTATGGGATAGCCGGATATGTACTTGGAAGGATGTATTTTGACCGTGTCGGGACTTAATACAATGGTCTCAGTGTAGTCAATAGGTGTGACGTTGGATGACAGTAGTATTGGAAGGAATGATGAATTATGGGACTGATGATGATATTATGCTTATTTGTTATCAATGAGATATTATTTCAACTGTTGATTATTGTTAACTTATTGTTTACTTAACTGCACTATTATATTTCCTTCATTGGGCTAGTTAGCTAACCCCACTCACTTTTCAGGAGATGAACCAGAGGAGGAGAACCCTTTATTTCAAGCTTACAGTGGATAAGTTGCAGCAGAGTTTTGGGATTCCCATTGAAGGGAATACCCTGATCTTTGGTTTCTAGTTCTTGGAACCTCTTGCTTTTGTAAAGTACCGAGTGTGATACTTAATTTGTATCAATGTTATGTATTAAGCTGCTACATTTCTGTAGTTACTCTGATGGTGTTGATTTTGAATGATAATTCAGTATTTGAATTTATGTGTATTGATGTTTGTGTTTGTGTCTCTTGGGAGGAACCTATGGTATATGTTTGAGTCCACATGTTGGGATCATGTGTGACCTTTGGGCCCAACTGTTGATCCGGCCTAGTTAGAATGCTTGAGTGTTGTGTTAGTTTAGTCTTAGCTTCCAAAAAAAAAAAATCAGTCGCGTTCCGGGCCTACCCTTCGGGTCGGGACGTGACAGCTTGGTATCAGAGTTTCGGCTCAAACTCTAGGACTATGATGGGTTACAACTTAATTAGACTTGCTTTTGCCTTAGTACTACAATTATTTTTGACATTCTCCTATTTTGTGGTACAGATATGTGAAGCAATGTCGAGTACTCTGAGTTCAGGGGGACCCCTAGCAACCCGATCGACCTGATTTCTTCTGATTCTAGTGTCCCAAACTTCATCATTGAAGTTGCACCTGATGAGGAAGTAGAAGTGGCATCACCCGAGTACCACGTTGGGGCCGTTCCTGAAGAGGAAATGGGAGATGTCCCAAACCTAGAGGAGTCTGTAGGGGAGATAGGCTCGCCTAAGTATACTCCGGCTACTCCCCTTTGGATGAGTATTCAGACTATATGTGCGAATTATGCAATCAGGAGAGGCACAACTGCACTTATTGTCCCTACCCAATTAATGTCATCTGCCCTGTTTGCAGACTTCGCGGGCATGGGAGCGCAAGGACTAATTGTCCTTATGTTGGAGGACCAGGGATCATACCCTATTTGACTTGTGGAGTGTTCGGGCATAAGTCGGAGACTAGTCCGGACAACTTCTATTACTTTGGTGTTGATGCAGAGTCTTCTTCGGAAGATTAGTTTAGAGTGTGTTGCGAGGACCGGGGAGATTTTGTTGTAAGGGTTGAGTTTTGTCTTGTTGTTTTGAAAGGGTTTTCAAACCCTACTAACCATTGTAATTGTAATGTAAATTTGGATGATTTCTAATGAATTTTGCAACTAGTGTGATTTGCCTTAATAATTTCTTTAAAATGGTTAAGTGATATTTAAAAGTGTAAATAACAGATGTTAAGACCCAACGCTAACGGAAACAACTGCCGTGGTAGGAGGACTGATCTTCTACCCCGTGACCTACCCAATGAGACCCTTCGCGCGGTGATGGAAGCATTTCAGCAGATAGTTGAAATATGCAACCCTCCTATCTGAACTCAAGGGAGCGAGCCACCTCGGCTCTAAAAGAGTTCAAGCAACTGAACCCGACAAGTTTTTCTGGGACAGAAGACCCTAGTGCAGCAAGGAACTGGCTGACTCAGATTAGCCGAATCTTTAACACCTTAGCGATTGCCGATGACTTACGAGTGACCTTGGCGGCTTACCAGCTAGAAGGAAACGCCTACGAGTGGTGGGAAGCAAAGAACTTGGTTCGTAACCACGAGCCAATGACGTGGGAAGAGTTCTCTGCAGCCTTTCTGGCCCGTTACTTTCCGAAGACCGTGCAGGAAGCGAGAAAGAGAGAGTTCCTCAACATCCAGAAAGGTTCCGACTAAGTGGCACAGTATGCCATGCGTTTTATCGACCTGATGCAGTTCGTGCGGTGGATTGCGGCGAACGAATAGGAGAAGGTCCATCATTTTGAGAATGGACTCCGATCGTTTCTGCAGCGACAAGTGGCCGGCCTAGTCTTTGACACCTTGGAGGAGATCATCGACCGAGCTTCGAAGGTAGAGACAGTGGACTCCATCAACCAGAGTGCCGACAACTCCCAAAAACCTTCTTCCAACAAGAAGGCCAAGCTCAACCAGAAGAGGCCGTTCTTCAAGAAGAGCCAGCCTAGCACAGGACAATCGAGTCGGTCTGACTCTCGGTAGTTTTGTGCTACACCTGCAACTAGATTGGACATACTACCAAGTTCTGCCCGTCAGGAGGAGAGAAGGCGTACTTTCATTGCAAGCAGATCGGGCACCTGTTCCGAGACTGCCCTTATCTCGGTAAAGCTGCACCTTCGCAAGGCGCAAGAGCTTATTTCTCTGTAGCGCAACCATCTGTTGGTCGAGGTCCTCAGCAAACCTCTAGAGGCTTGGTGGCACCAAGGAACGGACCACCACGGAACAGTCAGGGGAGAGGACAATGACGTCCTTAGGGAGAGTCTATACGATTGGGACTCAGAAGGAAGAGCCAATGGGTACCCTTAATCTTTTCAGTTTTTTGGCTCGAGTACTTTTTGATATAGGTACTTCGCATTCCTTTATCTCTAGAACTTGTTGTGCTAGATTGGATTTGAAACCGGTAGAAGTAGTTAACCCGCTAATGGTAGTATCACCCTTGGGTAAGAAGGCTTTGGTAAACCAAGAGTGTAGATCTTGTGTTTTGAAGATTAGCGGTGTAGAGTTGTCCAATGATTTTCTCGTGTTGAAAATGACGGACTTTGACACATCTTTGGCATGGATTGGTTGTCAGTTTTTGAGGTTCTGATAGATTGTTCTCAAAGGAGAATTCGTGGGGTCTCTTCAACCAATGAGAGGTTCATGGAGAAGTTGGTACCCTATGAGAAGATGAGAGTCACTTTGTCTGGCCTTAGGGTGTATCCTGGTAATGTGGTGGTAAGCATGGGTTGGGAAGATGTAGGTGGTGTAGGGTCTGTTACTCCTCGGGTGGTGTGTGAGTTTATGGATGTGTTTCCTGACCAGTTAGCTGGGCTACCTCCACGCCAAGAGATAGAGTTTGTTATAGACCTATAGCCAAGAACATCTCAAATTTCCATGGCACCTTATCGGATGGCGCCGGCAGAGTAGAGAGAGCTAGCTACGCACGTAGATAAGCTTCCTAGACTTGGCTTTATCCGTCAGAGCAACTCGCCGTGGGGCGCACCTGCTATCTTTGTGAAAAAGAATGATGGATCAATGAGGATGTATATAGATTATAGGCGGCTTAACCAGGTAACTATTAAGAATAAGTATCCGTTGCCTAGAATAGACGACCTCTTTGATCTTTTGAGAGGATCGAGATGCTTTTCGAAAATCGATCTGAGGTCGGGTTACCATCAGTTGTGGATTCAAGAGGAAGACATTCCTAAGACTGCTTTAAGGAAGCAGTAAGGTTTATACGAGTTTGTCGTGATGCCTTTCGGTTTGACGAACGCACCAGCCATGTTTATGGACTTGATGAATCGTGTTTCCGACCATACCTGCGAGAGTTCGTGGTTGTCTTCATGGACGATATCTTGATCTTTTCGTCGTCAGAGGAGGAGCACGAGCTTCATCTGCGGATCATTCTTCAGACCCTTCGGGAGCATCAGTTGTTCACTAAATTGAGCAAGTGTGAGTTTTGGTTGACTCAAGTGCAGTTTCTGGGGCATGTGGTGTCTCCAAGAGGGATCTCCGTAGATCCAGCGAAGGTGGAAACAGTGAAGACTTGGGAAAGTCCCAAGAACTGTTCGAGATCAGGAGAGTTTTTTTGTGATTAGCAGGATATTACCGAAAGTTTATCCCGCAATTCTCTCAGATCGTGGTGCCGATGACTCGGTTGACGAGGACGAACGTCAAGTTCGAGTGGAGCAAAGCTTGTGAAAGAGCATTCCAGGAGCTGAAGGAGAAGTTGACGACGTCTCCAGTTTTGGTGATACCAGAACAAGGACGAGGTTACGATGTGTATTGCGACGCGTTCAAGTTTGGTTTGGGTTGTGTGCTGATGCAAGAGGGGAAGGTAGTAGCTTACGGTTTCAGGCAATTGAAGGGACATGAACAGAACTACTCGACTCATGATTTGGAGTTGGCAGCCGTTGTATTCTCGTTAAAGTTGTGGAGACATTACTTATATGGTGAGAAATTCAATGTATTTTCTGATCACCATAATCTCAAGTATCTTCACTCAGAAAGACTTGAATATGAGGCAGCGAAGATGGATGGAGTACCTGGGAGATTATGACTTTAGTATCTCTTATCACCCAGGGAAAACCAATGTAGTGGCCGATGCCTTGAGCTGGAAGTCTCACAGCGACGTGGCGAGGATGGCATCCTTGCACTGGAAGATGTTGGAAGTTTTGTCGGAGTATGATCTGGAGCTGATCGAAGGAAGTGGGTCAGCGAGAATCAATAGTTTGGTTCTGCAACCCCAGATAATTAAATTGGTGATGGAAGGATAACAGAGCGACCTAGAAGCGAAGGAGTTGGCGACACAACTTTCAGGAGGAGCGACTGGAAGATTGGAAGCTCAAGGCGAACGGAGGTCTTTCAAAGACAGATTTTTCGTACCAAAGTCGAACAAGTGAAGGAGAAAGATGCTTGATCACTTTCATCGTTCTCGCTTTGCAGTGCATCCTGGTGGTACAAAGATGTATCATGGCTTGCGGCGACTGTTCTGGTGGAAAGGTATGAAACAAGAAGTAGCAGATTTTGCGTCTAAGTGCTTAACTTGTCAACAAGTCAAAGCGGAACATCAACGACTTGGTGGAAAGATGCAACCTTTAGAAGTGGCTAAATGGAAATGGGAGCATATCACAATGGACTTTGTAAGTAGATTTTCGAAGACTTCTAAGAAGAACGACGCTATTTGGGTAATAATCGATCGATTGATGAAATCAGCTTACTTTCTGCCGATCAAGAAGACGGATTCTTTAACTACTCTAAGTAAATTGTATTTAAAGGAGGTAATCAGATTGCATGGAGTACATGTATCCATTGTATTTGATAGAGATCCTAGGTTTGTATCAAGATTTTGGCAAGGATTGCAAGAGGAGTTGGGAACTAAA